>CM060662.1:34402787-35030287 GCA_030686955.1 Odontamblyopus rebecca
AATTATCTACAAGTGGATTAACTGTGTTTTTCTTAATTCAAGCAACATTCTGTTTTATTTCTTATTTTAAGTGTAATTTTTTTTTGCATTTTGATATTTTAAGTCGAAAAATATCTTATTCCACTGGGAGAAAACTTTACTTGTCAAGTGAAATTTACTCAAATCAGGGTAAAACTTTCTTATTTCAAGTCAACTTAACCTGCAGCAAAAATCGTTATTTGTTAAAATTGACTCACAGAATCAATTTTAACATTTTCTCAGAGTTAATTTAACACTTTTGGAAATGTTAATTAAGCAACGCGGGACCAAACTTCCCGTTTAACCCCGAAAATCAAGAGTTGTATTAACGTTTTGAGAATAAACGGATAACACTTTGCGGAGTTATCCTGATTTAGCGAAACAACACACAGAGGAGTGTTATTTTTACACTTTATTTTAGTTATTTTAAGATGAAATTATGTAAAAAAAAACTGGTTCAGACTGTTCTTCTCTCGTGGGAGTTTGAGACAAATTAACACTAGGGGAATTTGAATTAACTTCAACCACATTAAATAACCCATATTTAACTTTCAAATAGTTCAAATAACACTTTTTTGGGGGTTAAAAACTCGAAATATTTTACCTTGAAATTTTAACCCTCCAGTTGTTGCGGTGTAAATAATAAATGGCTGTTGTATTTTTCAGGAGGCAGAACTAAATTCGAAGCCTTGGTTTGCCGGTTCCTGTGATAGAAAAACAGCCGATGACGTCCTGGTCCAGTCCAATCAGGTAAAACTGTAATATTTATGTTCATAACTCAGTCACATCATGAAGATTTGCCTCATTTACAGAAAAAACACTGTTCAAAATGTCCCCAGGTCACAATGAGGACTAAATCAGGTCTGACCCAGGACTGAACCAGGTCTAACCCAGGACTGAACCAGGTCTAACCCAGGACTAAATCAGGTCTGACCCAGGACTAAATCAGGTCTGACCCAGGACTAAACAAGGTCTAAAGTCCCTCTTATAGATACGGTTCACTGTACAAGAGCTGCACTAAACCAGTTCTAATCCAGGACTAAACCAGGTCTAATCCAGGACTAAACCAGGTCTAATCCAAAACTAAACGAGGATTAAACCAGGTCTAGATCCAGGTCTCAACCAGAACTAAACCAGGTCGAACAAAGACGAAGCCAAGTCCTAAACACTCCAGAGACTGAGACTGACCCAGGACTGAACCAGGTCTAACCCAGGACTAACCCAGGACTGAACCAGGTCTAACCAAGAACTAACCCAGGACTGAATCAGGTCTAACACAGGTCTAACCCAGGAATGAACCAGGTCTAACCCAGGACTGAACCAGGTCTAACCCAGGTCTAACCCAAAACTAAATTAGGTAGAACACAGGACTAACCCAGATTTAACCCAGAACTAAACCAGGACTAAACCAGGTCTAACCCAGGTCTAACCCAGAACTAAACCAGGTCTAACCCAAGTTTAACCCAGGACTGAACCAGGTCTAACCCAGGACTGAACCAGGTCTAACCCAGGTCTAACCCAGGACTGAATCAGGTCTAACCCAGGTCTAACCCAGGACTGAACCAGGTCTAACACAGGTCTAACCCAGGACTGAACCAGGTCTAACCCAGGACTGAACCAGGTCTAACCCAGGTCTAACCCAGGACTAACCCAGATTTAACCCAGAACTAAACCAGGACTAAACCAGGTCTAACCCAGGTCTAACCCAGAACTAAACCAGGTCTAACCCAAGTTTAACCCAGGACTACAGGCCTAACCCAGATCTAACCCAGGTCTAATCCAGGTTTAACCCAGGACTACAGGTCGAACCCAGGTCTAACCCAAGACTAACCCAGGTCTAACCCAGGACTACAGGTCTAACTCAGATCTAACCTAGGACTAAACCAGGACTAACCCAGGTTTAACCCAGATTTAACCCAGAACTAAACCAGGACTAAACCAGGTCTAACCCAAGTTTAACCCAGGACTACAGGTCTAACTCAGATCTATCCTAGGACTAAACCAGGTCTAACCCAGGTTTAACCCAGGACTACAGGTCTAACCCAGATCTTACCTAGGACTAAACCTGGACTAAACCAGGTCTAACCCCGGTTTAACATAAACGGTATAGGTATATGCACATCACTGGTGCAAGGCTTATTCATGTCACTTATTTGGTAATAATCCTATAGATATTTTGAAAAATGCTGTAGTTTAACGTCTAATCTGCTCCACAAAGGAAAAAAACAAAGTAACGGAGCATTTTCAAAATGAAGCAGAGTTTTATGACTCATGCCGTTGACTTGAATCTTTCACAATTTCTTATTCAGCACATAAACCAGAATACTTCTTGTTTTTGACAGTAAAAGATATGTTTTCCACTTTGTTTTTGTACTTTAACTGTATATAAAGGTCAAAAAATCAATCAGTGGTGATGGTTGTGACGGATAAATATGAACTCATCACATGTAACACATAAACTCTTCTTGTTTCTTCATTTAGGACGGAGCGTTTCTGGTGAGAAATAGTTCGGGTCATGACGCACAGCAGCCCTACACTTTAGTGGTGCTTTATAAGGGAAGAGTCTACAACATCCCCATCCGATGCTTGGCCGGGAGTCAGCAGTTCGCCCTGGGCCGGGAGAAGAAGGGGGAGGAGGTCAGTGCTGGAGGAACAGGGCTCTAAAACTGTACATAAAAATACGTGTGATATTTTGAACTTGCTTAATACTACCACAGTTTACAGATATTATGTGTAAATCGATTTTTTGCAGATTTCTACCGTGTTATAAAGTTGTTTCCTCGTCAAAAAACATGTCTGAAGTGGGTTTCGATGTCATCCATGCATGTTTGAGTAATTTAGAGATCTCTCTGGTTAGCTGTAAGATTTGGGCAGGTTTAAACCAGGACTACAGGTCTAACCCAGGTCTAAACCAAGTCTACAGGTCTAACCCAAGAGTAAACCAGGTCTACAGGTCTAACCCAGGACTAAACCAAGTCTAACCCAAGTTTAACCCAGGACTACAGATCTAAACCAGGTCTAATCCAGGTTTAACCCAGGACTAACCCAGGACTAAACCAGGTCTAACCCAGGACTAAACCAGGTCTAACTCAGGTCTAACCCAGGTCTAAACCAGGTCTAATCCAGGTCCAACTCAGGACTAACCTGGGACTAAACCAGGTCTAACCCAGGACTAAACAAGGTCTAACCCAGGACTAACCCAGGTCTTACCCAGATCTAAACCAGGTCTAAACCAGGTCTAATTCAGGTCTAACCCAGGACTAACCCAGGACTAAACCAGGTCTAACCCAGGTCTAACCCAGGACTAAACCATCTCTAACCTGGGTCTAATCGAGGTCTAACCCAGGACTAACCCTGGACTAAACCAGGTCTAACCCAGGTCTAACCCAGGTCTAAACCAGGTCTAAATCAGGTCTAATCCAGGTCTAACTCAGGACTACAGGTCTAACCCAGGACTACAGGTCTGGTCCAACCCAGGACTAAACCAGCTTTAACCCGGGTCTAACCCAGGTCCAAACCTAGGACTAACCCAAGACTAAACCAGGTCTATCCCAGGACAAAACCAGGTCTCACTCAGGACTAATCCAAAACTAAACCAGGTAGAACCCAGGATTAACCCAGGACTAAACCAGGTCTACCCCAGGACTAAACCAGGTCTAACCTAGGTCTAACCCAGGTCTAAAAACCAGGTCTAATCCAGGTCTAACCCAGAACTAAACCAAGTAAAACCCAGGATTAACCCAGGACTAAACCAGCTCTAACCCAGGACTAAACTAGGACTAACCCAGGACTAAACCAGGTCTAACCCAGGACTAACCCAGGACTAAACTAGGACTAAACCAGCTCTAACCCAGGACTAAACCAGGTCTAACCCAGGTCTAACCCAGGTCTAAGAGTTTTCACATAACACTTATAGATATACATTGATTAGTGTTGTATTGTACTGTATTTATCATTCATTTTAGCATTAAACTGAAGTAAATAAACGACCTTAACGTGAAAATAACGCACTAAAAACCGTGAATGTGAATAAGACAGTGTTATACTTATACGTCTGATGTGTGTTTCAGTATTTCAGCAGTTTGACGCACATCATCGAGCACCATCAGAGGACGCCGCTGGTGTTGATCGACAGCCAGAGCAACAGCAAAGACGCCACCAGACTCTGCGTCCCCGTCAGACCATAGACACAGAACTCAAATACGATTTCAAATACGTCTGTGCGATAATGTTGATTCAGTTTCGACTTAAAGCTACGGTGATTGTCTTTCCTTTGTTTTGGGTGGTTCTCAACTGGTTTCATTAGTGACCGATATCAACTGTATTTCTGAAGTTGTGTAATATTAGTATTGTGGGTAAACCGCAAAGTTGCATGAAGGATGTACAGACGACGCGCTATAATGTATGCATGTATGTGTAAATGTTATGATGTGAAGCGAAACGAAAGTAGAAATGGTTAAAAGTTCATATTTAAAGTTGCATTGTGTGCCTTTTCTGGTGAAGGGTCGTCCGAAGTACTGAAAATCAGATACTTAAACATGTAAATCAAAACTAGATACTCATTTTTCGCACGTATCGATACTAAAAGTCACATTTACACCACAGAAATGAACCTTTCCTGAATAACTTTATATCAAGGGTCTCCAAACTGTGGCTCTCCACCCCCTACCAAGTAGCTCGCCAATGGATTTTGGAATTATAACAGTGCTGAACAACAAAAATTTGGTTAATTACGTGATGGGCGGAGACGAGCGATGTTTCGGATATGATAGAAAGCAGCTTTGGTAATGTTTTTGACGTGATGTTCATTGAAAAGGGTCTGACTGAAGATGATGCCAAGATCACTAAGAATTAAGGCCTGGCCAATATATTGCGGATTTGGAGACATATCAGTCTAAATCTTGCCGATATGGGCCGATATTCCACGTGGACATGTTTTCCCTTGTTATAAAGTTCATACTCTCTATATTATGTCCATTTAATCCAATTTACAAACAGATAAAAGTCCTAATATGTGTCTCTGCATCAATATTGGTCTGTGGTGTCATTTGTCTGTGTCTGTGACATCGTACTGACCCTGAACGCACCCCCCATAGTCACGTCACTCACGTCCGTTTACAGCTGTAACAACAGAGCGATTAGCTGCTGTAGCTCGCACACATAAACAGGCTGTTTTCTCTTCTATTACCGACTGTAAAGTGACTATGAGCTGTGAATAGAAGTGTGAATTACCAGCATTTAGCAGATCATTAATTACCCGCGCCGCACACGCATTTACCGCTAAAAGCTAATAGCGGTAGTTTACTTTCTTTACAGGCAAGAATGTCATGCAAAAATCCAATTAGGCCGATCTACTGTCTTTAAATATGACGTAAAGAGGCAGAATAACAATAAATGTCGCCTAAATAAACCCAATTGAAAATCCAATAGAGCCAAACATACGTTTTATAAACAATTGAAGATTTACAGTGTCATCACTAAATATATCGGCAATTATATCAGCTATCGGCAACTCCCATTTTATCAGTATCGTATCGGCCGCCCTACTAAGAATAGACTCAATACGGATCTCGGTACCATGATCATAAGAAAAACACTCTTTAGACAAGAAAGTATAGTGGTCCATAAGCGAATACTCGTCTGTGTGCTCTTAGACTTGTTCTGAGCTCAAGATCATTCTAAGTGAGGGGTCTCCAACCTTTTTTACTCCGGTGAGCTTCCTTTACTAAACAAAAATGCCAGAGAGCTACTCATTTTAGTATTTGGGTTCTGTTAGACGCCTATAAAACATAAACCAGTGTCCATATCACCAAGGGATTTCAGTATTATACAATTGTGCTGAAGAACAAAAATCTGGAGGCGAGCGATGTTCTGGACGGGTTAGACGGCAGTTTTGGTTGATGTTTGATGTGGTGTTTGTAGGAAAGGGTCTGATCGAAGATGATGCCAAGATTACGGAAGTGGGAGGACGAGGAGGAGAATGAGGAGGTGTTGATGGAGAGGGTGAGGTTATTAGTTTGGTTTATTATTTATTTGCCAGGGAGAATGTGCAAAGATTTAGCTAAAGATACTTTCCATCTGCAGCCCCCGGATAAGTGTGCACAACAGACAACAAATTACCATTAGCTCATTAGAAAAATACTTACTTCTGTTCCTGTTTCATGTAAAAATGCATTTACTACAAGGGTTACTACACCTAAATTGATCAATCTTAAGAATACTCAGTACAAATACACAGGGAATCGCCAATCTCTACTGAAAAAAGGGTAGAAATGAACCGTTAACTTGGAAACTACCACTACATGGCATTGCAAAGTGGAACAGACCATTTTGAGCTTTGGAAATGTAAACAGACTAATAATCCAGGATCATTCAAACATGTTTTAATGAATCAAAGGTACAACTCTAGGTACAGTTGTGCTCAGAAGTTTACAGACCCTCACAGAATTTGACTGATTTCTTGTCCATCTTTCAGAGAATATGAATGAAAACACAAAAACTTTTCTTTCACTCATGGTTAGTGCTTTGGGTGAAGCCGTTTATGACCAAACTACTGTTTCCTCTTTTTAATCATAATGAAACAGAAACTACACAAATGACCCAGTGAACCTTGGAGTCTTCTGTGATAGTTGTGGATGTGTTATTTCCTCTGATGGTAAATCTGCTCATTCTTCTCGGCAAAAGGCTCCAGTTCCTGTAAATTCTTGGGCTCTTGTCTGAACTGCAGCTTGAATCTGCCCAGAGGCTCAGTGATACTGAGGTCAGAAGAGACGAACACTCCAGAACCTTCACTTTATTCTGCTGGAGCCGGTGACAGCTCCACTTGCCTTTGTGTTTTGCATCATTATCATGTTGGAATATCCAAGTACGTAAAAAGTGCAGCTTCTAGACCAAGAAATCATCAATTCTGCCAGAGGATGTAAACTTATGAGCACAACTGTATGTTTTTGATGAGGTAAATGTAAAGACGTCAGATAATTATTTCAATATAAAGGTAAATACTCAATAGAAATCTCATTTTTAACTGAAAAAATTGACAAAATACAAGATGCAGACGTGTTATTATTTGCCAAAAAGTAATTTTAAAAAATAGGCCATGCCAACATTTGAGGACTGCCTTAAACAGCCGGTTCAAGTGGTTGGGACGAGAGGGCTACATGGATAAAAAAAAACACATGGGATTTTAAAAGAAAACACTAAGATTTAAAGTTGAAAATCACATCGTCTAAAGAGTGTTTTTATCATCATCGTGGTATCGAAATCGGCTTTGAAATTTCAGTATTCAAACGTTGAGTATTGTGAAAAGAAAACTACGAAAAACGTCAACCAAAGCCACATTTTCACGAGACAAGCAGATGACGGACCCTTCCCCAGAAAAGCGCCACAGTGCAGCTTTAACTCGATACAGATCCACGCCTCCGAATGTAATTTTACCCATGTTTTTATTGAGATGTTTCAGGTGAACAGATGAAATAATTGAAATAATGTAAGGAATGACACGGTATCAAAACTACACAGAAACATGATGTACAGTTTAAAATAAAATAATTTTTCTAGATCAGATCTGTCCAATTTCAGTCAAAAACCAAAATGTAATGCGTTTTGTTGCATATCACACACCTATAGGCACTTAGTGGGAATTCTCAGGTAATACTTAATACAGTACCTCTATTGCTACTTCTATACAATTATAAATCCTTTCATCTCAAAATATAAGCAGGAAATTACAGGAAAAATACAATCTATTTACAAAATTACAAGCTACGTTTCCCTTGTGTTGAATACTGAGGGGAGAGTGACCAGAGTTAGCCCTAGAAAAGATATTTGATTGTCAAGGCTTGGAAAAAGTCAGTTACAAATATGCATCCAGATTTCATAGTGCAATTAAAAGATAAGATTTTTCGGTTCAAGTCAAAAGAGGGGAGACGCTTTGAGGGAAAATAGTCAAATTAACGTGGGATTGCGACGTTTTCATTGAGAATTTTCAGAGGTTTTGCTTTCAGAATGGCTTCACGCAAAGATTAAAGCAATATTTAGGGATTTTTTAAGCGGGTTTGCATGCACTACAGCACCAGGCATACAGTAGATGTCATAATATTGTATTTAAAGAAGACATATTGTGCTTGTAACTCTGTATAGTTATAATCCGGTACATTTTGGGCATTATAAAGCGCAAAATTAATCTAAAACGACTTAATAAAAGAAAGAAATAAGCTGATTTCCAGGTTGGGAAGTTGCAGAGTCCAGTGAGGTGAGCTATTATGAGCCGATTCCCAAGTTTTTTCACGCTTTTGTGGTATGTCAGGGTAAACAGCATCACAATAAAGTCCTGCATGTTGTGTCTAAACCTTCTATGGAGAATCTCTTGAGTAGATTTTGTTAATTAAAGCCAAAACAGCAACGTGACAGCTCCAAATCTAATGTGCAGCACCGATTTAGAGACAAGAATAGTGGACGTGTAGCGGCGTCGGTGAAAACGGGGATAAACGGACGCGACGACGCCTTGAAAACACGAATAAATACTAATAAATACAACTTTGAGCGGATGAATAAACGGGAAAAACAATCCGAACATGTTTAAAACGTCTGAAAAGTCCATTTAGCACAATATGTCTCCTCTAAGCACTTCCCTCTCCACGGACACCATTTCTAGTTTCCACACCGACGTCAAAATCCCACAACGCACGAAGAAATATGACGGTATAAATAACAGAATATCGAAAGCAAGATATACTTTAACATGATTCGCGATATTGAGAAAAAAACAACAACGGTTAAACTCATAAATAAAAAAAGCTTATTGTCTAGCTCTTACACAGTTTTGGTTAAGTAACTTCTGGGCACCCGCACAAGTTTAAATACGTTATGCCAGCTCACCGCGTAGCCTACCCGTACTGCCTCCTCGGATTCATATGGCAAAATTCTGTACATTTAACAGTGTCTTATAAAATACCATCACAACAGTGTACGCCCAATTAAATAAAGCTATAGAATATGTAGTCAAAAATACAAAGGACTAAATTCATTCCACCAGCTGCGTGTGGCTTTACAAATAATTATATTAAATGATCAAACTACCCCAGATTGTTGGCCTAGGGAGCTTAGGGTCCTGAGAATGAAACAGTCCAGGTAAGTTTGATTTAAGACTTTCCAAAAATAACAAAAAAACAACAAAACGAAACAAAAAAAAAACATAGTCTCTCCATTGAGTTGTATTGCAAAAGTCCGCTTCCAGATATTTCCCAGTGTTGCGACATTGGAGGCGGCTACGTAACTTTTCTCGTCGACGCTCTTCACGGAGATGTAAGTGCTGAAGTTCGCCTGGAATATTCCGCAGTGCGGCGTAAAAACGATCTACCTCCATTGAGGAAAAAGACGGCGGGCCACGTTACCGGTCCGATCTGCGGAGAGACGGCCGCGCTCGCAGTAAGAGCGCAGGGTTTTCAAGGGATTTTTGAGCAACGTAATCCAATAAACGAAAGATATATGGACGTATACTTTGGAACATTCCAGGCAAAGCAAGGAAATCACAAGTAGAGTAATCGCCCAAAAGAAAAGTTACATAGTGTACCTTTAAGTCTAGAGGTGGGCGATATAGAAAAACAAAGTGTATCCTGATTAATAGCCGTTTTATTATAATTCTTTCACATACTTGCGTTTTATTTTGCCTCGAAAAGAAAACGATTGATTTTTTTTATTGTCACATCGCCCACCTCTATCAGACACATGTGGGTGTGTAATGGATTCTAGTTTGGAAAAGCAGACAGGAGCAAAAACATGAACTGAAATACAGATTTATTGATTTTAAGGACTCTATTTACGCTTATGTCACAAACCAGGAAGACGCTTGGAAACATGCGATGACAATTTACGGCGGATTTTCCGACATTGGGCTCTCGGACCGACTGATCATCTTGAATCATCTTGAGTTTGGCGCACTCGTCTCTTCTAATCGCAGTGTGCTCGGAGTTGTGCCTCACTGGAGAAATGATAAAAACTAGGGCTGTCAACGTTAACGCGTTAATTGTGACTAGATTAATGCAATCCATAACGGAATATATATTTTTAAATCGCGATTAGTGTTCTCCAGCCTTTTGCCCCTTCTAAAAACATGAGAGCATTTACACCATATTGGAAATTATCTGCAGCCACACGTCGTGTCTGGATCACCTGAAACGATAGTCACATGACTCAGCTGGCATCGCGTCTTCACGACACCACGTGGGCGGTAAAAACAAAGTGAAGCGCCGTGTCTGCAGTTGCCGTAGTTCTATGGAAGTTGCAGAAGCCGATTTCGAGCCGAGGAAGATGGAAAGCGCGAAACCAGTATTTTTTCGTGTTGGTCTCGGGTTTGTTTAAACTCTGACAAACTATCATCTGGCAGAGTCGCCACAGACCTGTGGATCATCACACGCCAAAGAAAATCACTACAGCGATCGCTAAATGGGTAAGACTTGCTTTACATTATGGCTTTAAAACTGTCTTGAAATGCAAAATAACGCAATTTTAAACATGCAATTCAATATGTGATTAATCATGATTAACTATGGAATTTCTGATCTTAATCGAGATTTTAAAAGTTAATCGTTTGACAGCCTTAATAAAAACTAAGGCAGGGTTGGAACTGATGCTTAGCCGAACATAACTGAACGCTCCAATGACATGGAGACGGAAAAAACTGGGACATTTTCTCATTTTTCCTACATTTTGTCACACTTTCTACCGCGAATATAGCCCACCGGAAGTTATCACCCGTATGTTTCCAAATGTCTTCCTGGTTTGTGACGCAAGTGGGAATAGAGCTTATTCAGTGAACACGTCCCAAAACCGGCAGACGTTTGGAAACATGCGGATGACGACTTCCTGTGGGCTCCGTCGGTGAGAGTAACTGACGCAATCTGAAGACAAAAACTGAGGACAAAACCTGAGAAAATGCCCCGGTTTTCATTGTATTCTTTCTTTTTTTCCTTTTATAAATAAATAATACACAAATTAAGGCTAACATAATAAAAACATGTATGTCATAGTAGCGTTTCGTTATGTTCAGCAGCTGCCTGTAAATAACAATGAAGACGTGATTAGAGTCCCGTCCCTCAATGGAAAGCAGGTTGTGAAGGCCGCTGTTGCTGAATCCATAGTTTTATCGGTTTTCCACAGGCCCAGTGTCGGGAACTACACCGGAAGTCGTCATTCGCGTGTTTCCGAACGTCTTCTGGTGAGGAGCGTGAACAGAGCCTATTGAGCATTGTCAATGTGGCTTTAAACCCTGCTGTTTATTCTAGGCACGTTTCCACAAGCCGTTTATATTCGACTAAAGCTTTTGTGTGGTTTAGTTAAAGGTGCATTGTGTAACTTTTCTGGCGGTGGCTCCGTCAAATGCTTTTCTCCATGGAGACGTTATCGCTTTGTCTGGAATGTTTCACAGCACGGTATTAAACCTTAAACTAAGACAGTCAGAATGCCTCTTTTTCTAGGTATTTTTGAGCTGAAAAACCTGTGAATACGCTTAAGGTAGAGCCGTTTAAAGCCACACTGTGGAACATTCACGACGACATCGCCGTAGAAACAAGCAGGTGATGAACCCCCTCACCAAAAAGTTACATAAGTGCATCAATAAAGGTAAAGAAAACTAAAGACTTTGTAAACTTTTCAAGAAAATTATGAGTAAATATTTGGGCAATTCTTTGATTCATTTAAGTAAAAAATCTATTTAAAAATCTATCACATCAATAAACTGAAAACCTATGAAGCGTCCACAAAAAAAAAGCTAAATGTGTTAATTTTCTAAGAACTGCATCTGTCTGCTTCACCAAAACAATCGAAATTACGATTGAAAATACATTACACACCACATGTTTTAGACTTAATTTGACCGAACACAGTACTGTCCCTTCAAGAGTTTTCACATTTTGGACTCTTCCACTCCATCAGGTGGCGCCGTCTGTGAACGAGCCACGGTTCTCGACTTCCGAACGCCCTGCCACAAAACCAACAGCGAAACGGTTTCTCCGCTTCACCGGCGCGAACCAGAGACGTTTCGCCATCCACGACTTCAAACTTCTTCTTGCTCAGCCTTCGCAGTTTTAATCTCAGCAAAAACCTCTCGCGGATGTGGTTTTTCCGCGCGGCATCGTCCCTCTGCGAGTTGACGACGTCGCCGTTCGTTTCCGATAGCGCGTTTATTGTCCTTTTCGACAGCACGACTTTGTGGACTTCTCCTTTGTATCTGTTCACCACTTCCATGATTTTGTGGATTTCTGGAATATCGACATCCGGGTGATTCAACACGACGACCGGCTGTTCTCCCGTCGGTCGCTTCACGGGCTGGTTGGGGTTGATGGCGACGAGGTGCAGGGTCCGCTCTGCGTTTTTGGGAATGGGGGACCAGGAGGCGACGGGAGAGGGCGAGGGGGAAGGGTCCGGGCAGGAGGAGGTGAGCGGGGACTCGGACAGGGAGGCGTCTGCGGGTGGAGGAGAAAGAGCTGGAGACGTTTCACCTGTAAGAAAGAAAAGCGCTATGAATAAGTACATTAAAACACATGATGTATTTGCTTTTCTGTGTAGAGTCCAGACTTTGGAGGAAGAAACTGGATTATTCTGTTATGTTAAAGTCCCAAAAGAAGTCTGTATTGTTAAGAATTACGATTATTTTTTCCCCATCTCTCCCAGCCCTATGCTGAAATGATACAGAATATGTGTAAGGCTCCAGTCCTTTAGTGGTTTAGTCAATTAATTGGGCAATGCTGGCCTTTTTACTGTTGAGTAATCCTTTGATTTGGATTACAATTACAACTATGGAGTGACCGGACTGTTCACTCTGCTTTTTCAGTTACGTAGAAGTTACTTTTCTTTAACCCCTTAATGCCTAAATGTATATAAAAAATGTTTTTTGTGTGTTTTGCCTTTAAGTAGATGGTAAATTAAGATGAGGTTATTAATTTGACTATAGCAAAAAAAAAAAAAGAATAGAAATTTGGGCATGTTGAAAATCTGCGACAACTAGAAACAAGTGCTTGCCAAAAGTTCCTAGGAAGGTTCTGCATCTGCACTAATCTATAACTATCTTGATCCAAACGGTTTGTCGCATAGTTGTGACAGGGGTTAAACAAAGATTTTTTTTGAAAGCTTTTGCCAGTGCTTTAAAAAAAACAAAACTCAATTTAATCAATTAATCAATGCACAGGGCATGTCTTTAATTGACCAAGAATTTGCTCAATTGACTACAGCTCTACAAATCTGGTCTCTACATTCATAAACGCAATAGTCAAATGTGTCACAAACCTGCTTTTTATAATCTTTAGTAAAAAAACATCATAGAGGTTTTAATACACAAAATCAGTGTAGAAGAACCTCGTACCAAGGTGTGACAGGAGGACTTATTGCATTTCTATAGCGCCTTTCAAGATACCCAAAGCACTTTACAGTTCATTCTTCATTCACTCCACACTCGGTGGTGTAAACTACTGTTGTAGCCACAGCTGCCCTGGGACAGACTGACAGAAACGAGGCTGCAAACATGCACCATCAGCCCCTCCGACCACCACCACTCACACACACAACTTTCATTTTGAAGTAGGTCTAAAACAGGACTTTATGACTTCCATTCCAGTATTAATGTGGCAAAAATGGAAAAAGTGAAACTCAAAAGGGTAGAAAGTTACATATTTTCTGTAGTAATTTGGATTATAATTTTTCCGCAGTAGACGATGCCGCACAATGTTGTTATTAAAAATTCCAAACTGCGAATCTAATTTGAGATGACATGACCGTATTTGTTTTACGTGCAAATCTGCGTCTGCTTTCAGGGCTGGTTCACATAAACGCTGCACAATTAAATTCACTTCTTCTATTACACCACATGAAAACTGTAATTAGCTCTTACTTTGAGGAGTAATGAGAGACTCCAACGGGGGAGACGCCTTCGCGAAACCATCGTGACGACTTCCCTCGCGGGTTTTCTCCTTCGTCCCGTTCACAAATCTGACTGCGTCTCCCACCGAACGTCCGCCATTTTGGATCTCTCCTTTTTGTTTTTCCACCATATTCGCAGTCGCACGACCTCCAGTCTCCTGCTTGTCTTTTATCGTCCCCTCTCCTGTGCATACGCCGGTTTTAATACAAGTCGTCAAGTCATTTATGGTTGAATTACAGTTCACTGGTGGCAGTGCAGCTTGCGTCACCCATTGCTTTCCTTTTTTGGGATTCTTCTTTAAAACTATTTTCAAGGCCAGCGCTGTTTTAAGTTTGTCCGCATGTTTAGACTTTTTCTTCACATTCCTCCAGCGCATGTTTTTCCGTTTCTTTTTTGGTAGCTCTTTACGGACCGCCTTCCTCTCCTCCGCTTTCAGTTCGTTCATAATAGCCCCATCCTGGATCGCCTCTTCACCGTTGCGTTCGTTCGAGTCCATTTTTAGTCTCCGATTCTCTCGATTTTCTTCCATTTGAGGATTTTCTGTGGACTCGGCTACTGCCACATCGCTACTTGGCTTAGCTTCTTGATTTTGTAAACAATCACTCAAGCTGACGTCGCTAACAATTTTCCCGCACAAGTCCGCGTTAGCATTCTCCGCTTCCTTTTCCGTCATCAGTTTGAATCTTTTGGCAAAACTAGCGCCATTTTGATTCATTTTATTTTTTACGGTCAGAACGTCTTGGCTGCTGTCCGGAAACACCGAAGCGATCTCCTTTTCCAGTTTGGACTGAAGATTCACCTCTTGCGGGACGTTCGAAAGCACATTTTTCCACGCTTTGCTCCACTTTGGTTTCCCGGATTTCAATAAAAACTGTTGCGTTTCTTCTAGTGTCGTTTGTGCGTCCGACAGGTGACAATACTTATCCAGAAACTCCCGTCCTGGAAGCGAGAGGCAGTCTTGTGTCAACCAGCTTATGTCTTTAACCGCACTTCTGGTCATTCTAGACTTTTTTGTCTCGTTCATCGGAAAAACGTCTTTATTTTTCGGACTACAGTTCACGCCCTCGTGTACAGTCTTCATGTGCTTCGTGAGAATTACTTTTTGCGATGCTTCGTAGCCACAATATTGACAATGATAAGATGTTTTGCTAAGCGTTTGGTCGTTTTTCCTGTCCAAACCTAGATTATGAAGCAGCACGTGTTCTAAAAACTCCTTATCGTTCAACGTTGAGAATTTCTGGCAAACATCGCAACAGTATTTCCCATTTTGCGTGTGCACCAACGTCAAGTGGGCGCTAAACTCCGCCCACGTGCGTTGTACATTGTCGTTACATAAACTGCAGCAGGAAAACGTGTCTTTGTGGCTCAAAACGTGAACTTGCAGGTAGGAAAAGTCATCCGTGGTTAATTTACACACGTGACATGAAAACACGGGAGGGCAGCCTTTGTGCTTCTCCTCAAAATGCATCGACAGGTCTTTGGGGGCGCGCTCGATATTGTCCGTGCATTGCGAGCATTTAAACCTGAGCGTATTTCCACTGTTAATTGTCCTGTGCTGCGCTTCCTGGCTGCGTTGTTTCTTTGAAGAAGGCCATATTGTGCTAGCGTGCTTCTCCACTATCTTCTTTGGTCCGGGCTTATCAGGGGTTTGCATAGCGGGGGCTTGGAGCGCGGCCTTCCTGAGGTGGAGACGTTTCAGCCAATCTCTGTTCTTGTTGTGGCCGTGGCGTTTGCCGTTATCTGCCGTGGAGGTGGCAGCGCAAACGTCCACTGTATCCATGGGTCGGTGAGGGAATCTACAACAATACAGCAAAAAGATCAGATTTAGAGATGAGATTATGTAAATATAGACAATACAATGCAGAAATCATGCAATTTTCTTACATTTTTTTCTCTATTTCTCCTCTGTGATCTCCTGTTTTATTGCTACCATTTTAAAAAGGCCTGTACCAGTTTCTTTTTTCTATGTTTTTCAGCAAAATGTGTCTTTCCCCAGGACAGAAGCGCTCTTGACTGTCTGCATCCAGTTATAAAGAGTTTATAGAGAGTTGTCTGAGAATCAGGAGGTGCACGGTTAGCATTTAAGTTGTTGTTGGCCTCTGAGAGTTGTAAAAAGCAAAAGAAGAAAGAATCCACGCACATCAGCCGGGTGAAGGTGCAGGACCAAAAAGATTAAACAGAAAAAACAGAGGTCTGCACAGTTTAAACGCTCCCAACGTGAACATTTAATCACACAACGTTTCAAACTACAAGTTCAAGAGTGCAATGTGTAAAAGTCGCTTATAAACTCATCGTGGTGAAGTATTAGGGTGCTCAGATTGCATAAAGTAAGCGAGGAATAACTTTGGAATAACACAAAACTCGCACCACAGCAGTTTTATCATTGTGAGCCATGTAAAAGTCTTATCTTATCTTGTATTTGAAGACGTAGTAGCAGTAGTAGTAGACGTAGAAGTACTAGTAACAGTAGTAGTCGCCCAAAAAACATCAATGATGCATAGCTTTTCCCCCTCATTAGCTTACTCCAGGCTTCTAGTTGTAGTAGTAGTAGAAGTAGTAGTAGTAGTAGCGAGGCTTGAATGTGATGTATGATTATGTGCAAGTCTCAATTTACTGAGAGCTATATTTGCTCTAGATACACAAGTAGCGCCAATAAATTGTGAAAGACAACATCGCATGCAAATGATTACCAGAATTGAAAAGGAAATACCTTTTAAATACAAATAGCCAGGCAAATTACAAGCTTAGATGTAAAGACAAAATATTATCGCAGTATTTACGCTGTGTTTAATGAATTAGTCGCAGTAAAAGTACAGTTGAAGTACAAGTTTTGGTGTCTGCTCGGGACAGCACAGATTATAATTTCGCTTTAACTTCATCAACGTCACTTTTCTAGTTTCAGACCAAGTTTGTTTTCATACCTGACACTTTTTTGACTGCTCGCTATGTCTGAAAAAAAGAGCCCAATACCATAAATTACAGGAACGCCAAATGAACCTCATTGGACTATTACTCCTCTAGTATTTGAATGGCAAATTACAGAAACTACCACTATCTACTACATCACCAGGAACATGTTTCGGTCGAGTGAAAACGCTATAGGGTCTTTTGGGTTGCTCCTCACATCTGACACTCGTATGCCAGCTATGTGTGAACAAATGGTCTAACAAAGAAAAGTTGTGTGAATAGCAAATCGGGAGGCTAAAAAGCACTTTACAATGAAATATTATGTTATATTGAGCCCACACATTTTCTGATCTATGTTATAATGTTGTTTCATTATCAAAAACAGACCTGGAGTCGCGTTTTCTTTCATTTACACACGTTTTAACACACAAATCCTGCACATTTAGGCTGACTTCTTCTCTCCAACACTCTGCTCCACCTTGTGATGTCATGGGGTAATACAGGAAGTGTTGCACTGTATTTTTAAACTCTTTTAAAAGCGCTTTACTGGAATCATTTGGACGATTTCAGACCTGTAATTGCAATCTGTACTGAACACAATCTGTAATCTCTACTAAATACAAGGTAAAACATAGATGTTAACTGGAAAACTACCACCAAAGTGGAACAGAGCATTTTGAGCTCAGGAGATGTTTACAGACTAATAATAAAGGATTACTCAAACATGTGTGAATGAAATAAAACGACTCCAGGTCTGTTTTTGAGGAGGTTATAACACGGCTAAAAGCACACAAGAGTCAATTTTGTGTCATATAGGACATTTAAATTTAGATTTTTTATTTTTTCTAACATTTAAATAGTTCAATTCAATTCAAGTTTATTTAAAAACAACTTCAGCAGACCAAAGCGCTTCACAAAAAGTCAACAAAAACAGAAAAAACAGATATTATATGCACACAGATAATGCCATAAATGTGAAAACTACAATAAAACACCAAGATAACCTGACCAGATTGCATTAAATGCCATTAAATAGTGACTTTTACAATATGTATAGTAAATATTGTAAAAAATAGTGACTACACCCGAGGCTTTTTCCTTGTCTGGCACAAAAAGACACAACTTGCAGGCACGGTTTTGCTTGACAACTTTTGACTCATTTGCGATTTCACATTCAAAACGCCAAGTGGATGGACACAAAAGCAATGCACGAATCTTCAGCATGTGTGACTAGATAAATGCACGATCCGCCCGTCGCAAACACACTCCCCGACAAAAGTTAGACGACTTTGAGATCGTTATCTGCGACCAGGTGAAGACGAGTTGCACTTTTGCTCACCTGCCTGCGACTAACTTGGCACGTCCCCAGCAACAAAAAAAACAAACACAGACGAGGGTTTTAACAAGCGTACCCCGACTTTGGCGTGAAGGTGCGCGCAAATCCACCGTTTCGTGCGTATTTCTGAGCAGATAACGCGCAGTATCGTGCAGCCATTATGCAGTTGACTTGACCACAACAAAGTGATGAGCCAAGCTCGCGATGGCATCGAGCGACGCGCACGGCTCACGAACGCAAAAGTAAAAGGGAAATACGCGAGGATATCACGGTGTTTTTCTCCGCCGAGGCAATGCATGCGGGGTTTTTGAGCTACACGGGGAAATAGCGTGCAAAAAAAGCGTCGGCGTTTTGGACTCATTTGAATTAACGTGACGCACGAAAGCTTACAAAGACGACGCAAGTCCGGCAAAAGCGCGGCGATAAAGTTACTCCAGTGTCGCCCAAACAACTTGCGTCGAGTTATTGAGGTTATTAAAGCCGTACGAAGGGTGATCCGGTGGTTTAAAGCGTGCGTAATGAGCGTAGTGAAGTCGTTTTTTACCTTTTCTTTTGTAGAGCGCTTGACAGCTCAGCGAGAGGCGGCCATGTTGGTTTCATCCGGGGATTAGAGGCTGAGCCGCTTTAGCCTTTAGCCCAGAGACAGAGACCTGCCCCGGGCCAGACTGCTGCAGAAACACCGCCGAAAAACCACTGCTACCAGCATAAAAACAGGGAAATAACATGGAAATGACATGGAAATAACATTCATATACGTGTTTAGAGTGATTATGAGTGACGATGAGCACTGGTTTGTTCACTTTTGGGTGAATAATGCGCTCAATCAGTGTGTAATTGCTGACATTTTATAGGAAAAAAGTAAGAAAAGACATGAGATTATAAAATATGCATAATTAGGGTGACTAGACGTCCCTATTTACCCGGGACAGTCCCAGTTTTGAGCCCCCTGTCCCAGCCGATTTATCCCAAACCAGTGATCTGTCCCAGTTTTGGACAAGAAATGTCCCAGGTGTCCCTGTTTTTGACCAATCTGATCCCTGCCAGCAGTAAAAAGAGGCATACATAGTCATTTGTTGAGATAAAATACAAAAAACTGCTTAAAAATGCCCAAAACACAAAGAAAATGTGTCTATACTAACTATACTGAGTGCAGAACAATTTTCCTTAATTATGCATCGTTTCACAATTTTACCAGGGATGTCCCAGTTTTTTTATTTAAAAATCTGGTCATTCTAGACAAACATGAGTCAGTACAGTCACATTTTCAGAGATCTGCCCCGGGCCAGACTGCTGCAGAAACACCTCCGAAAAACCACTGCTACCAGCATAAAAACAGGGAAATAACATGGAAATGATATGGAAATAACATGCATATACGTGTTTAGAGTGGTTATGAGTGACAATGAGCACTGGTTTGTTCATTTTTGGGTGAATAATATGTTAAGTTAATCTGTAATTGCTGACATTTTATAGTAAAATGTAAGAAAGGTCATGAGATTATAAAACATGCAAAATTAGGGTGACTAGATGTTCCTATGTACCCGGGACAGTCCCAGTTTTGAGCCCTGTGTCCCCTGTCCCTGCAGATTTATCCCAAACCAGTGATCTGGCCCAGTTTTGTACAAGAAATGTCCCTGGTGTCCCTATTTCTGACCAATCTGATCCCTGCCAACCGTAAAGAGAGGAATACTTTGTGATTTATTTAGGTAAAATGCAGAAAAGCTGCTTAAAAATGACCAAAACACAAAGAAAATGTGACTATACTGACTCATGTTAGTCGAGAATGGGCCGAGTGCAGAACAGTTTTCTTTAATTATGCACTTATTTCACACTTTTATTAATACCAACCACCACAAACCCCGAGGGTGTTCCAGTTTTTGATTTTGAAATTCTGGTCTACCCTAGTAATTAAGGAAAATTAGTATGCAGAGACGATTCATGACTAAGATGTGAGTCAGTATAATCACATTTTCTTTGTGTTTTGGTCATTTTTAAGCAGCTTTTCTGTATTTTACCTAAACAAATGACAATTTATGCCTGTCTTTACTGTTGAGAGGTATCAAATTGAATAAAAATAAGGACACATGGGGCATTTCTTGTATAAAATTGGGACAAATCAATGGTTTTGTATAAGTCTGGACACAGGGCTCAAAACTGGACTGTTGAGGGTAAATACGGACGTCTGGTCACCCTAAAATAACCTGCGCATACGTATTTTGAATAATAAGTGAAAATGAGCAGTGGCTTGTTCATTTGGGTGAATAACGCCTTAAATCAGTCGGTATTTTCTGACATTTTCTGACATGAGCCTATAAAACATATAAACTTCTTGAAATAAATGTCCTATATTATTCAAAATTTACCCTTGTGAGCTTTAAACCATGTTAGAACATGACCTCCTCAAAAATACACCTGGAGTTGTGTTTTGTTTTATTCACATGTTCGACTGATCCTTTATTATGAGTCTGTCTACATCTCCAAAGCTCAAAATGCTCTGCTCCACCTTGTGCTGATTCTAGTGAATGTGTATGGAGTTTAAAAACACAGTGGAGCACTTCCTGTCGGCTATTACCACAAGACGTTGCAGAGTGGAACTGTGTTTTCTGTTTGAGATAAGAACTCAGCCTAAATATCCAGTGTTTGTGTGTTAAACGTGTGAATGAAATAAAACACAAACTTCAGGTATGTTTGTGATGAGGAAACATATTAGAAAATAATGTAATATGGCCATTTTTACCTGCGTTTCTGCATCATTTAGGCGTGTGTGAGACTGTATGTTGCATTAAAAGTGTACTGTAAGGTTGGGCGGTAATACGGTATTCTGAGGTATCAAAAAGTAGCAGCGGTATCACTTTCATTATCGTCATTAAAAAAATCTGCAGCACATAAAGATCTAATATAATATTCGGAGCATTTTGGCTTCAGGGGAGAGACGCAAATGTTGCTGGAGCTATGACCCTGCATCAGGCCAGAGATCCCACCACAGTCGCTTCAGACACAGGACACAGCGCCGACTTTCTCCCCTCCGCTCTCTCTCCTCTTCACACGTCGTTACGCTCGGAGATTTCCATCCACACGCAGCGAGGAAGAAGAAAAAACCTGACTGACGCTTCGTGTGTGATGTTGAGGCGAAAAGTTTGCGATGGAGACGTTTTATTGAAGCCGAGAGTCGAGAGGGGACGAGGCGCTGAAGAGGAGAAAGTTCCCGCTCGAGGGCGAAGTCAGACTTTCACGGAGGAGACGGTAACTTCTCCACGGGGTCTGTCAGATACAACATGCTGCAGTGGGAAATATCACACGCCGTGGACTGTCGCCTTTTACTTTTTACTCCAGAATCTGCCTCTTCTGCGCTTTTCTTGTCTTGGCGAGTCCCAGATCATTAAATGGAGGGAGATACGCGCTGGTGAAGTTTGGTTTGATCAGAACTTGTGCCTCATCTTCAAATATAAAGCTGCTCTTCTGTTTCTGAATGGTTTAGGTGCAGCTACAAAATAATTCTTAATTAGTCACGTTAATACCGTAAACCCCGGAAAAATGCTGAGGTTTAACAATATCAAAATTTGGATACCGCCCAATCCTAGGGTACTATGCAACTTTTCAGGTGGTGATGTTATTGCTCTGTTTGGAATGGTCCACAGTATGGCATTAAATCCTACTTGTAGTAACGATGCATGTTTTTCAAGGCTGTTTTTAAGCAAGAGCCCATAATGACATACAAGTTTACTGTGGGTCATTCCAGGCAAAGCAATAACATCTACATGGAGACGAGCAGCTTAGTCTATTTCTCGCACTAGTCACGGTCTATCCCAGACAAGTCTAAGAACTCTCACCTCAAACTAAGTGTTAATAAGCTGTTAAATCCATTACTCGGGCTTTGTTTGCTCAGATTCACCTCAAAACATGTGCTTAAACCTTTGCTGAACATGATGCTTGTGGTGAAAGTCTATTCTGCCCTACAAAGTCACAACGCCGTCACATTATGTCTGCTCAAAAATGAGTTAATGTCATTTTGGGGGGTATTTGAGACCTTCTTTGTCAAGTGAATAAATATCGTGAGCCAATTTGATTGTTTTAATGAGAAAATGATGGGCTATGACAACCGTAACATCCAAAACCATTCGAGAAACCACGGCAGAACAGTGAAACTTAGAAAAACAGTTATTTTTCTAAGTTTCACACTCTGGCGAGTTAAGGTCTTTTGCCTTTGTAGGGCAGAATTGTGAATTATCTCTGCAGTTCTGCCTTAAAACTCATTTGCTCATTAAAATCATTGGCTTTTGTCTATAGATCCTTTACAAAAACCTACTGTGCGTCCTCTTTTACCATCACCAAACGTGACCAGCTTCATCCTAAATAATCAAACTGAAGGCCGCCACACGCTACAGGAGAATATGCCCGATTTTGGCTGCGATTTCTTCTTCCCGAGTTCGAGGAGGCGTGACCCGACTTTTTGTCTCCGTGTGCGATTTTGAAGCCGCTGCTCCTCATGTTTGTGGAGTCAGTGTCAGATCAGAACCACCGAACATCAACAATGCGACAGAAACAGATGATAAAACAGAGCGTCAGGGGCAGAGGAGCGACGGACACAGAGACGCAACAAACAAACTCTGGGTATAGCAAAAATATAGACTTTATTCCTCCCCTAATGTAAAGTGGAACATTTAAAGTGCAGCATCTGATCCACATTATCCATAGAAATTGTCCTCCGCAAATAATGACATCCAGTTTACAAAACCGCGATATTAATCCAGTTTGTGATTTAAAAGTAAAAACATTTGACTCGTTTTACTGTAGACAGGAAACAGTTGAGGCGATAGCGCTCACAGCTTTATATCCTGTGGTCCGCACACAGATCCCGCTGCATCTTTGCGATTAGAGATTTTAAGTCTCATATAGTTGTGCTCATAGTTGTGCACATCCCCTGGCAGAATTGCTGATTTCTTGGTCCAGCAGCTGCACATGGGACGTACTTGGATATTCAACATGATAATGATCCAAAACACAAAGGCGAGTGGAGCTGTCACTGGCTCCAGCAGAATAAAGTGAAGGTTCTGGAGTGTTCGTCTCTTCTGACCTCAGTATCACTGAGCCTCTGGGCAGATTCAAGCTGCAGTTCAGACAAGAGCCCAAGAATTTACAGGAACTGGAGCCTTTTGCCGAGAAGAATGAGCAGATTTACCATCAGAGAAAAGAACACATCCACAACTATCACAGAAGACTCCAGGCTTCATTAATGCATCAGTTTTATATAGCGCTTTTCAGGACACTCAAAGACGCTTTACAGAGCATTATTCATTCACTCCAGACTGATTTAAAAAGAGGAAACACAGTTGTTTGATAATAAACGGCTTCACCCAAGCACTAACCATGAGTGAAAGAAAAGTTTTTGTGTTTTCATTCATATTCCCTGAAAGATGGACAAGAAATCAATCAAATTCTGTCAGGGTCTGTAAACTTCTGAGCACAACTGTGAGTTTCTCCTCGTGTCTGTGGTGTTTGCACATTTTGTCGCACGTTTAAGACCGAAAAACCCTGTAGTGTGTAACGGCCTTAAGACACGCGTGTAAGCGGAAACAAATCTGAATTGTTTTCTAGGAATTACAGACCTCGGTAAAGTAGACTACATTTTTCCTTAAATGCTGAGATCCACGCCTCAAACAAGAAAACACATTTTTGACATTGTTCATTGGCTGAACCTTTAGCCCAGAGACGACCTGCCCCAGACCAGACTGAGGCAGAGGCACTGTCAGTTCTGCTGTCGAGAAATGACCGACAGTCTGTAAAATCGGCGACGCTTGTTCCCGAAATGCTGAGATCCACTTGCGTGTCAAATCCGGAGTGAAATCTCTCTGTATCTTTCATACAGATTGATATCAGTCTGGTCGCCACACCCTGCGTCACGTCTCAGGCCTGAATGTAACGCACCTAGTGTCATTACAGAGGCCTGGGGCTGGTTAACAAGGGTGAGAATTAAGACAGAAACAGAGGCAAAGTTTTAAATGTTCATTGATTATTTCAGTGACGTGACCTGTAAAAAGAAAAAGAGATGATTAAATTAAGTTACTAAGTGTGCTGATGTAAGTAATTGTGATAAATTAATTGTACTTAGAACCATTTTGTTAGGAGGAGGGGTGCAAAGACATTTTTACTTTTTCTATTTAGTATTTTTAAATCAATAATAAAACACACTGCTAATTTAATAATGACTTAATTTTTGTAGTTGGTTGTAGTTGAATATTTGGACACTGTTGTTGAGATGCTAAACTTTTAAATACTGAAAGAAAATGGCTGGTACTTACTTACTTGTACTGTAAAGGGAAATAAGCTCACCCAATTAAAGGAGGTGCCCTATAAAAGGAGCCGGGCTCACCTGTGTCAGGAGAGCTGCTGTGCTGGTTTTTAGCTTTTGTACTTTTGTAAATATTTTTCTGTGTTGTGGAATAAATGCACTTTTGGGTCAACACTGGAAATTGGCCCAGCTCCATTCCCTCTGTCCCTCAAATATCGCTAAGGTTGCTATTAAGGCCCGACCGATATGGATTTTGTTGCGGCCGATATGTTACCGATAAAATGGGAGTTGGAGCTGCCGATAAAATCACCGATATATTTATGACGTAAAAATTCACCCTAAATCGTTAATTATTTATAAAACTTAGGTTTGGCTCGATTGGATTTTCAGCTGGGTTTATTTAGGCGACATTTATAGTTATTCTGCCTCTTCACGTCATATTTAAAGACAGTAGTTCGGCCTAATGGCATTTTTGTATGATATTCTAGCCAGTAAAGAAAGTAAACTACCACTATTAGCCTTTAGTGGTAAATGCGTGTGCACTGCGGTAATTAATGATCTGCTAAATGCCGATAATTTACACCTCTATTCACAGCTCATTTACATATCGGTGTGTGTCCAGTAACATATATACGGCCACTATAGTCACTTTACAGTCGCTAATAGAAGAGAAAACAGCCTGTTTATGTGTGCGAGCTACAGCAGCTAATCGCTAACCAATGAGAAAGAACCAAAACGAGCTTCAAAACCGACACATTTCAACTCTCAGCCTCACACAGGCTCCTCTCAGATCACAAGTCTGCACTAAGAACTGTCCTTTAATCCAGACTCAAACTGAGCGTCCGGAAAAAGAAAATAGTCTCAGTGTTGTGCACATGGATCTATGGCTGCGGGTGCAAACAAGCGTACGTGGGGGTGCATTCAGGGGCAGTACGGCATCACAGACACAGACAAATGACTCCGCAGATAAATCCTGATGCGGCGCCACATATCAGGACATTTATCTGTCTGTAAACTGGATTAAATGGGCAGAATATAGAGAGTCTGAGCTTTATAACGAGGTAAAACATGTCCACGTGGAATATCGGCCCATATCGGCAAGATTTTGTCCAACAGCCGATATGTTTCCAAGTGCCCATATCGGCCGACCGATATATCGTTCGAGCCCTAGTTGCGATCCGGGCTGTTACACCCGACAAACGTGAAGAGAAGGAGCTCACTGGTCATCTTCCATTTACAAATAAAATCACATTTGTCCCACCTCAGATGAACAGAGTTTAGTGCTTCGCTCGTTTATTCTGCTGTTAATCTGTGTTTCTCATTCCGCTGTGATATATTTCCCAATTCCGGACGGGCAATCTGGACAATCACACCCATCTGACATTTACCGATGACCAGAGTCCCATTTTTGTAAAGTATTGGAGAAGTGTGTGTGCTCTGGATCTCATTCAGGTCCACGCCTCGAAGTAGAAAACACATTTTTGACATTGCTCAGATTCCAGAGAAGCTGCATTTCTCGGTACCACAGTCGCTCCGTGAACATTTTGTGATTTCAGTGTTTAGCTCGACACGGTCGCGCACACTAGATTGCGCGATAAGTCCTCCAAAATGACAGAAGAAAAAAAATAAAAACTGCTGTAAATAAACAAGCTGGCGTGACGGTAATGTCTGTTAAAGTGGAACGTGTGCCTGTTTTGGGTTGATTCATCCCTGCGTGCGATTGTACACTCTCCCGATGAATAAATACTTGAAATCGAAAGTTTTTACTGTAAGACGTTAAGTTTGGAAGTGGCTCAGTGACTCGAGTTAACAAAATAAAGCAATAAAGTGTATCTGAGATTGGGGGTTTCTCGCTTTCTCGTTGTGGGTTTCTGCGTGTTTATAGGCCCCAGTTTTAGCACTTTGCACAAATTAAAAGACAGTTTGTTGCTGTGATAACGGTGCTGGTTTTTCATCACCATATGTACTTTTGTGTCACTGCTTTACATAAGAACAAGAAACATTTTAAAACTGTCTTTGTTAATTGTTTGATTTAAGACTTTATTTTACTGAATGAATGATTTTTTTGTTTTTATTTTTCTTATATTTTCCCAATACTTATTGTAATGTGAAAATACATTCACACAGTAGCTCTTAAACTTAAACCAGGTCTAAACCAGATCTAAACCAGGGCTATAACAGGACTATTCCAGGTCTAACCATGGGCTAAACCAGGTCTAAACCAGGTCTATAACAGGTCTATAACAGGACTATTCCTGGTCTAACCTTGGCCTGAACCAGATCTAAACCAGGTCTATAACAGGACTATTCCAGGTCTAACCATGGGCTAAACCAGGTCTAAACCAGGTCTATAACAGGACTATTCCTGGTCTAACCTTGGCCTGAACCAGATCTAAACCAGGTTTATAACAGGACTATTCCAGGTCTAACCTTGGGCTAAACCAGCTCTAAACCAAGTCTATAACAGGACTATTTCAGATCTAATCTTGGGCTAAACCAGATCTAAACCAGGTCTATAACAAGACTATTCCAGGTCTAATCTTGGGTTAAACAAGGTCTAAACCAGATCTAAACCAGATCTAAACCAGATCTAAACCAGGTCTATAACAGGACTATTCCTGGTCTAATCTTGGGCTAAACGTGATCTAAACCAAGTCTATAACAGGACTATTCCAAGTCTACGCTTGGGTTAAACAAGGTCTAAACCAGATCTAAACCAGGTCTATCACAAGCTTATTCCAGGTCTACCCATGGGCTAAACCAGATCTAAACCAGGTCTATAACAGGACTATTCCAGGTCTAATCTTGGGCTAAACCAAGTCTGTAACAAGACTATTCCAGGTCTAATCTTGGGTTAAACAAGGTCTAAACCAGATCTAAACCAGGGCTATAACAGGACTACTCCAGGTCTAATCTTGGGCTAAACCAGGTCTATAACAGGACACTCTGTTCCACCTTGTGACGTCATGTGGTGATACAGGAAGTGCTCCACTGTGTTTTTAAACTCCACACACCTTCACTTGAATCATCTGGATCATTTCGGCCCTGAAATTTCCAATCTTTAAAACAAACCCTAAAACACAACACGAAAACTACCGCTTCATGACATCACGAGGTGGAACAGAGCATTCTGTAAAATGAAATGAAATGTAGATGGACTCATGATGCAGAATGACTTTAACATGTGTGAAAGAAACAAAACCCAACTCCAGGTCTGTTTTTGATGGAGGTAAAAGCGTTTTAACGTGGCTTAAAACTCACAAGAAATAATTTTGCGTAATAATGGGCTTTGGTCATGTAGACGGACTAATAATAAAGTGTTACTCAAACATGTGTGAATGAAACAAACCACAACTCCAGGTCTGTTTTTGATCAGGCAGCAGAACTGTACCACTCCCTAAACCGCACAAGGCTCAATTCTGCGTAATATCGGATGTTTATTGTGTAGTCTTAATTCAAAGTAAACTAAATAGTCCGTATATTGTCTATTTTGATCCTGGGACAATAAGACAATGAGGATTAAGGTCATGCAGCCTGTTGGAGCGGGATGGCCTTTACAGCGCTCCACAGCGCAAGTTATATTTACACACAATACAGAGCCACTTCCCTTTGTTCAGATACGGATAAAAATAGAGCACCGCCACAAAGCAGCAAAAGTGATGTGTTTATAAGAGCTTTTATGGAACTGCGCCGTTTAAGTCCAAGGTCCAGTATTGTTTTATGCACGTTTAAGTCCCTGTACTTAAACGAAACTTGTCTTGCCCATGGACGGTATGTATAAATGGACATCGCTAACACGTTACACATAGGAAGTGAGCGTGGGGGCGCTTCCATCGACTCAACACGGTGTTGTGGTGGTGTTTATTAGGGGTGGGTATTGCCAACAACCTTGTGATACGATACGATTCGCGATACAGGGGTCTCGATACGATACGATTCGCGATACAGGGGTCGATACATGGTCTTCAAGGCGATACGTATCCCGATATTTTACATTACGTAACCTATAATTTAAAAAAAAGACAGATGTTTACTCAAATGTTATTTTTATTTTGGTGGAGCGCATCAGTTACAATGTAACAGAAGAAGCTGTAAGGCAGAAACTGCCCTTGATTAACCTGTTAACACCCGCACTCTCCACAAGTGTTCAAATATGTACCAGATGTTCCAAACTGTAATAAGATGTAATGTATAATAAATAAACCATCTTCTGAAGTTTAGGCATGTTTTCTTAAGATAAATAACTAAAACAAGCCAAAAAATTTCACTCCATATGTCTCGTGTGCCTCCACCTGTGAGTGTGCGTAAAAGGAGGAGAGAGTCTCCATACACAGAGCGCATGGAGCTAGCCTATCACTACAGCACCTCTGCCCCACATGGGGCCCACCGCTGAAATCGTCTTTTCATAGGCTACTCAGATCTGTCAATCATTTCCTGAAAGAACCAATGACTGAAGAGGTTTTGCCGTGGAACTGTCCCTCGGTCATGCGTAATACGCCGCTAACTGGAGGCACTCGTTTTGTTCCCCAAGCTGTAACGCGGCGCCCCGTAGCCGGACCGAAGCCTGGATACGCTTGTTTTGTAGCTAAGAGTGTGGAGAAAACAAACATACCCCACACCACTAACAGGAGCTAAGCGTTTAGCTATGCTAAGGACCAAGAGCGAGAGTAGTAGAGAGATGCGTTGCTCATCCATTCAGACAAACTCGGACTTTCTGGATTATTTCTCCACATGGAATTATTTTATGAAAAAAACAAGAGCTCCGCCAGCGGTGCAAAATATGCCCGTACTTTGAATTAATTAATTGTTGGTGCAGTTTGGAAGTTTGACATTCCTAGGTGAGACGGTTGTCGAGTTAGAGCGCGGACAAGAAATTGTCCACAGACAGACGGACAGACGGACAGACGGACAGACAGACGGACGGATAATCAATAGGGAAATCTGGCTCTTGCAGTAGGAGTATGAGTATGACATCACATTCTAGAATCAGAATTCCACCAATCAGATTGCAGCAACAGAACTTAAAGACACTACAAAGCTTTGAAGTGTCAAAGCTCAAAGAAGCAGAGAATGTGGGTTGTTCTCGCTTTCTGCAGCAGAACATTTTTGCCTCTTCATGAAGACAAAGCTTCAAAGACTTCAAAGCTTTGAAGTGTCCACAGACAGACAGACAGACAGACAAACAGACAGACAGACAGACAGACGGACGGACGGACGGACGGACGGACATAGCATAATACGTCCCGTCTTACAACGGGCGTATAACAACTGGATATTCTTTTTCTGTGGACTGTTACGGACTAATTGAGCACAGCTATTCCTGGATTGGACCCGTTTCGGACCGACAGAACCGGCTCAAAGGTAAGAAATGTGATGAATATTTTCGGGAATTATAAGTTATGGCTCTTTGGGCTCGCTGTGTGGCATAAAATGAATGATATGGTGGTTTTACTGAGGAATTAAGCTTTCAAACGATGTATAGCATGTCAATATTGGAAAAATAAGTACGGTGAATATCTGGCTTGACTTTTTATACGCCCGTTGTAATAAGACGGGACGTATTATGGTATGGCGCTGTCCGTCCGTCTGTCCGTCTGTCCGTCCGTCTGTCCGTACGTCTGTCTGTGACACTTCAAAGCTTCTTTGAAGCTTTGTCCGCGCTCTAACTCGACAACCGTCTCACCTGGCGGCACGGTGGCTGAGTGGCAACACTCAGGCCTCACAGCAAGAAGGTTGCGGGTTCGATCCCCGGGTCGCCCGGGCCTTTCTGTGTGGAGTTTGCATGTTCCTCCCTGTGTCTGGATGGGTTTCCTCCGGGTACTCCGGTTTCCCCCATCAACCTAAAACATGTTGGACACCCAACAACCTGGGACTACAGATGAAAAATAGCCGTCTGGCTAATTCTGGCATATTTACATGTAAATGTTGATTAATGTGCACTGTCCCATAAATAAACCTAGGAATGTCAAACTTCATGGCTGGACACCCCATGGGTCAAGGATGTTCCCTATTGATTTCAAGGTCACAGGGTCAAAGGTCAAGGTCACGGCCCGACCCTTTGCGAAAACCTGCCCGTCGCTCTTGCTAACTGTGATCGTTTCCATCTCTGTCTTTTTATCTTCCATCTCTGTCCTTTTATGTTACGTGCCGTAGATCTGAACTCTCTTCTCAAATGTTCTGCTGCTGAAAGCGAGAACAACCCACATTCTCTGCTTCTTTGAGCTTTGACACATTAAAGCTTTGTAGTGTCTTTAAGTTCTGTTGCTGCAATCTGATTGGTGGAATTCCGATTCTAGAATGTGATGATGTCATACTCATACTCCTACTGCAAGAGCCAGATTTCCCTATTGATTATCCGTCCGTCTGTATGTCCGTCTGTCCGTCTGTCCGTCTGTCTGTGGACAATTTCTTGTCCGCGCTCTAACTCGACAACCGTCTCACCTAGGAATGTCAAACTTCCAAACTGCACCAACAATTCATCTTTAACTAGGTTTGACAAATTCTAACTTAATTCTATATACAATAATTCAAAGTACGGGCGTATTTTGCCCCGCTGGCGGAGCTCTTGTTTGCAGTTAATAGATGCTTTTATTTAAATGAGTGCGCATCTACTCCTCAGTGGAATCGTCATGAGGAGGAGGGCGGGGCGGAGCAAAGTCGGCCATGTTGGGAAGGTCAAACACCACACAGCAGCTCAGGTCAGAACGAGGGATCTCCATGTCCCGCACCCAAGTCCAAACTCCGGTCCTTGCATCAAAACATTCACAAGCACAATGAATGGTGTCCTGATTTTCCCCACCTACAACATATAGCTGATTGTCAACAACCTCGATGCCAAATTTGCAGCGCTTGGTCCACATGTTGGGTAGGGGGCGCCACGTGTTGGTTGCGGGGTTATAGGCTTCAACAGTGTTCAAACGGGAATCCCCATTAAACCCACCAACAGCATAGATTTCATTGGCATAGGCGATGACACTGAGCCCAGAGCGCCTGGTGGACATATCCGCTATCATGGTCCACTGTTCGGTTAGTGGGTTGTAAGTCTCAGCTGATGCCAGGCGATGTTGACCATTAAAACCTCCACAAATGTAGATCTTTCCATTGTACACTGTGCTGCTGGCAGCGCTCCTCTGTTCGTTCATAGGTGAAATCATGGTCCACTGATTGGTCACTGGCAAGTACCTTTCGGCTGTCTTCAGACTGTCCAGTTCATTGAACCCGCCTATCGCGTAGATCAAACCATCCAGCAAAGTCACACTAATGAAGCACCTATGTGAATGCATGGGTGCTAATTCTTGCCACGTGTGAATTGCCAGGTCGTACTTGCAGGTAGTGTTGAGGTCGTGATTGCCGTCAAACCCTCCAATCACGTACACAGATCCATTAAGGAACACTGTGCCGTGATGGGCTCTTGGAGTCCAGTCATCATTAGCCACACCCACCCAGCGATCGGTGCGGTTGTCATAGACTTCAATTCTGTTGGTTAGTATTCTGTTTTGGCTATAGCCACCAATAACCATAAGCACCGCACTGGGCAGCCTTGGAGTGGCTAGACGAGTGGGGGGCAGGGAGGCATTGTACCTCCTAGCTCTTTCATCCAACATCACCTTTATGATCTTTGCCTCCACAATCTTCCAGTTATGAATGTGGTGGGACAGGTTATATCTAATCATGCACTGAGTGAAGTCATCAACATGGATCAGACCCAGACGGACTTTTAGTAGGAGGTCGGCCAAGTAGTGGTTCCTTTCCTCAGGAGCATGTGCAATCCATCTGATGACTGCCACTAACACGGTGGTCTCCTCCTTCACGTTCAGCCGATCATCATCAATGACTGAACACAGGTCTTCGCTGGAGAGCTGGAAGAACTCTTCAGAGCTGGTCACCACCTCTTCGAAATGCTTCAGGACGTATAAGAAGGCTTGTTTCCTCAGCTGGGGGTAGTAGTTTGAGATACCCCATACAGTGATGCAGTTACTGGGGGACATTTGCTCCTTCATGACCTGACAGCAGACTTCGGTAATGCCGCTCACATCTAAGTAGTCAGCAGCTATAAAGAGCTCCTGGAGGTTTTCCTGGGTGATGTGCACCACCCCGGTGTAGCAGTAGTCCAGGATAATCTTCATGATATCAGCTGACACATTGGAGATCTCAAACACCTGGCAGTCAGGGCTGGACCTGTCAGTGAAGAGGCTTTTAAAGTATGTGCTGCAGCTACACAGAACCAGTTTGTGTGCTGGGAATTGCACGCCGGCCACGTTGAGCAAAGCATCGCACAACTTCTGCTCCCTCCTCAATTCCTCGAACACAGTGTTCATGTTTGGTTTTGTATTTGAAAATGGATATCTTTGCACAGAGACATGTCTGTCTCTGTGCCCTCTCACAGTGAAAGTGAAGCCTCTCATACTGATGATCTAGAACAAAAGCTTTGTGGCGTTCGTATCCATGGATCTCCATGGATATGAATCACACCACAAAGCTTTTAGCTTTTTATACGCCCGTTGTAAGACGGGACGTATTATGGTATGGCGCTGTCCGTCCGTCTGTCCGTCCGTCTGTGGACACTTCAAAGCTTTGAAGTCTTTGAAGCTTTGTCTTCATGAAGAGGCAAAACATGTGGGGCATGCGCCGATATATATATAAGGTATACTGTATTTGTGTATTTTATTGTATATTTTTGTATCGATCCATGCTGTAGGTCAGTGGTATCAATTTTATGTGACTTCAGGTTTTTTATACGCCCGTTGTAAGACGGGACGTATTATGGTATGGCGCTGTCCGTCCGTCCGTCCGTCTGTGGACAATTTCTTGTCCGCGCTCTAACTCGACAACCGTCTCACCTAGGAATGTCAAACTTCATGGCTGGACACCCCATGGGTCAAGGATGTTCCCTATTGATTTCAAGGTCACAGGGTCAAAGTCATGGCCAGACCCTTTGCGAAAACCTGCCCGTCGCTCTTGCTAACTGTGATCGTTTCCATCTCTGTCTTTTTATCTTCCATCTCTGTCCTTTTATGTTACGTGCCGTAGATCTGAACTCTCTTCTCAAATGTTCTGCTGCTGAAAGCGAGAACAACCCACATTCTCTGCTTCTTTGAGCTTTGACACATTAAAGCTTTGTAGTGTCTTTAAGTTCTGTTGCTGCAATCTGATTGGTGGAATTCCGATTCTAGAATGTGATGATGTCATACTCCTACTGCAAGAGCCAGATTTCCCTATTGATTATCCGTCTGTCCGTCTGTCTGTCCGTCTGTCCGTCTGTCCGTCTGTCTGTGGACAATTTCTTGTCCGCGCTCTAACTCGACAACCGTCTCACCTAGGAATGTCAAACTTCCAAACTGCACCAACAATTCATCTTTAACTAGGTTTGACAAATTCTAACTTAATTCTATATAATCTATATAATAATATCTTAATTCAAAGTACGGGCGTATTTTGCCCTGCTGGCGGAGCCCTTGTTGGAATTGTTAGAGATGTAACTCACCAGCACGTGACCCTTTTTTGTCCATAGAAACGTAAACATTTGGGGGAAAAATCTCACAAGATAATTTTTCTCATGTGCGCAAGATCTCGTGGCGTGAAATCTTGCACCATCCCTATTAGTTACTCATTACTCAAGTAAACAGGGAGGTTGTTCAGTACAAGGGAAAAAGTGGCATTGGACAGAATGCGAGAAGGAAACAGCGAAGGGGAAACGCGAACAACAAAACAAAGCAGAACAATAACAACTCAAATCGGCCATTTGTGTCCACTGTAAAAGAGAGAACCACATTATGGACCGGGACAAAGAAAACATCACTGGGACAGAGGAAAACAAACATCGTTGCTGGATTAAAGAGGCGATCGAAATACGGAAACGTGCCCATGGGACGATAAACCGGGACGAGGGGCTTTTTCTCTCTCACACACCTGGGATACTGTCCTGAGGAAGTGGGACTGCAGATGGCGCTGTCATCCTGCCTCCACCGGTAGGAAAACGGCGCCAAAACCTGTTTAACTCAGCCGAACGGACACGTCACAGCAACATCCCATGACTCTGAGGAAGAGCGCAGGGAGCTGTCCAAACGGTCAGGTATGAAAACAAAGTCTTGGTCTCAAAAAAGATCCTAATAAAATATGTATAAGCAGCTCTCCTAGACCTAGACCGTATATATGAGTGGAATAAGCTAACCCATTAGCCGCCGCGCACCAAACAGGAAGTGCTCCAGGAGGCTCTTCCAGCTCCTTCTCTCCCTTTTTCCCATTGACTCACATTGGGATCTTATTGCCTCTCTCTCTCTGTACCTGCTGCTGTGGCCTCGTCATTTTGGTCGTAAAATATTCGTATCACTCAATCAATAATCACTTTATTTATGGGGCAATTAAAAGGCACAGAGAGTTGCAGTGTACAGTGCAACAGTATAAACTTCCACAGAATAAATAAGCCACACACACATTCAGACATATGAGCGCATGTTTAAAGTGCTCTTAGCATTCAGGAGCCGGACAACTGAAGGAACAAAGGTAAAGTATGAACCCGCGACACAGGATCCTGAATTTATTTTTCACTATTTTGTCTGTCAAAAAATCCTATTCATAACACAGAGCCTGACTCCAGATTCGATCGTTTTGCTAGTTTTTCCAGTGCATGTGTGACATTCAATACACACTTTCTATGTCTGTTTTTTTCTCACAGATCATTGTTATGTTGTTGTGCCTTTGAGAAGTATTTTTTTTCCCTTGACCTTTCCTTGTGTGAAGTCAGTGATTGTCAGTCTCATTTCTTACGTGAATGCATTCGATTTGTGTGTGTTTCAACCTTTTTGGAGTTGTGGCACACTTTTCTGGTAAATCAAATCAAATCCATGTCAGATCTACTGAAATACCACCACTTTTCACCATTTAGAAACAAAAAATAACAATGTTCTTGCCCCTGTGCACTGCAAATTTCTCTGATCTGGCCAAGATTTTAAAACTTATGTCAGGTTATTAGTTTGTTTTCAGGATTATTATCTACTTACTAGACCAGAAACTGCTCAGTTCTAGTCTAGAGGTTGTTTATTTTAAGATTTTAAGATCATTTGGGGTAAGACACAAATAGAAATAATAAGATTTTGAGCACCTTGTTTTGTCTTTTTTCTGTTCTTTTGTTATTGATGTTGTTGTACGTTGCTCCAACAAATAAATAAAAATAAAAAAATAACTTGTCAAGTGAATTGATCTTGCTGCATGGACAGATAATATCACTACTTTTAAGTCATTTCCTGCTAGATTTAAGCGTTTATAGCTTCAATTTTGGCCGAGCGTTTATGCAATGTGGCTGTTTCTTTCTGTTTGCAAATGATAATAATAATTGTTTTGCTTTCTCAAGAACATATGGAGCTACTTCTGCAGGCTAATGTTCCTCTGTATCGCTAATGTGCCTCTGTACCTCCAAATCCTCCAAATCCTAATGACTCGTGTGAAAATACCTGTAATTTATAAATGGTTTGTCATCATTATAGGCTAACAGCATTCATTGTGGTCAGGTTAAACAGTCAATTGGCCTGTTACTTTTTCTTTTCATCTGTTCTTCTACATGAGAATGTGCAGCAAACGAGAGAAGGAGAAAGGTGAAGTCTTACCCCATACCCCATTATCTTCCCAACAGTAGAAAAAATAAACAGTCTCATCCGATAAACTTAAACTATGAGCATTTAACACAATTCTTTACATATTTTCGCATTCATTTACACCACATGTGTCAAACATGCGGCCCGGGGGCCAGATCCGGCCCTCCAAGACCTTTAATCTGGCCCTCGGCTGATTTTTCTATTAAAATACTTAAAATTTTCAGATTTTTCTGTTAATTTTCTGCACTGTTTAGCATAGCAGCGTCTCCGGCGTTTCTGTACGTTGCAACTCCCACCAGAGCAGCACAAATGAAGACTTTCCTCTTTCCAAACGCTCTTAAAGGACGATCGTTCTGACTGTCGACCGTGACCCTCATCAGCAAAATGTCAAAAAATGAGAAAAGCAGATGCTGAGTTCAGGATTTCCCAAGAAAAATAGTCTAATTCTTATTTGTTGACAGAGGTGAATGGGAAATCTGTGCTCAGTGTGTTTGGAACAAGTGGCGTTGCTCGAGGAATATAATCTTAAACACCACTACGAGACACGGAGAAAAATACAATAACTTGAAGAGAGAACTGAGTTTTCTGATCCGGCCCTTTTGGGATCAAAGTAGGTTGCATACGGCCCCCGGACCAAAATGAGTTTGACACCCCTGATTTACACAGACTACAGCCTATTCCAGGTCTAATCTTGGGCTAAACCAGGTCTAAACGCGGACTACAGTGCTTGACAGATTTATTAGAAAACAAGAAAACATAAATAACGTCGTAGTAGATCAAAAACTTGTTTCAAATTAACTATTTCACTCTTATTTATTAAGAAAATGACCAATTGGAACAACAAAATAGTCAAATAATAACCAAAAATGTGAATATTGTGTGAGATATTCTTGTAAACTTGTACATTTGTGTGTTACATTATAGAGTATAGAGTATTTTATTTTATTTATTGCATGTTTAGTGTTTGTTTGTTTCGCTCTAAGTACCGCAGCGATTTCCTAATGCTGTGAACCTGTTCACTCATATGGCAATAAAACCATTTACTGCTTTGTTTTTATGCCGTTTTTGCAAAGCCTCTTTTGTTATTGAGCTCCAAATAGTTTCAGCTGTTCCCAGAGATTTGCTTTGGATGAAATTTTAGTGTCATTTTTGGAAAACATTCAACTTGAAAGTGTATGGAGAGCAACAATAGTTCTATTTTAGCATTAAAGATGTCGTTTTGGTAAAAATATCTTGCATATACTGGTGGATTAACCATTATAGAAGCATAAAAAGATATTTTGGTAAACAGAAATACTGTTAAATTATGTTTGGCAGCAGCAAACGCAATTTGTTAAGCGCTGTACATCATTGCCTCTGTAGCTCTAAAGAAGAAATGATCCAAAGGAGGACAGAAAAGTGGATGAAATGAGCTTCAAATTAGGCAAAGACACAAACAGATGAGCTGTCCAAACACTGTCTCGGATAAAGGAGAGTTAAGAGGGAAAAAATTCCACGCCTCAAGCAAACCGCGTTTAAATCATCTATAAACATTCTTCATAGGTCAAGTGACACGATTCGCTGCGTTCTCTGTGCACTTAAATGATCCACTGCGCCGCTGCCGCTCGTTTTCCCGCAGTTTCGCATTTTGAGCCGTGGTTTGAGCTAATGAGCTGCACTTAGATGGCCCCAAAAGCTTTTACAGGCCGAGCCATAGACGCCGGTTTATCTTATTTAGGTCACTCTGCGGTCGGCTGTCTGCTCGGCCATCTGACCCCGTTCAACCAACTCACTCATGTTTTTACACTTAGACTTCGACTGAGGCTGACTTTATTGATCCATAAGGGAAATGACTTGGACACAGTAGCTTGCACATCACATTATATTACAACACCACAGAGTCAAATCGTAAAAAATGGTAATAAACTCCTAAATATGTAGCAATAAAAATAAGGGATGTAACAGTAACCAAAATATGGTGATATCGAATCGTCAAAGGTCTCACAATAATATCGTGCAGCATCACAATATATCGAATCCCAAGTCTCTTTGCTTAAATGAACAGTTCTGATGCAGAAATAGCTAAAAAAAAACAGAGGGAACTACATAGACCATGATCCTTTGCTCCGTTTCAGTGCAGACGACATGAAGAAATAACTGTTCTAAGCACTTTTACATCTTCATTCTCTGGATTAAGTCACATAACAGCTCTGCATCACCTGCTCTGACTGGACAGAGCTCAGGAAATATGCAGATTGTGGTTTAAAGCTACAAAATTCATCTTTAAACGGTTTAATTCATCGAAAATACTGATCTCAAATGCTAAAAATCTGTTAAACTTGTACTCTGAATAGTATTTTTCATGGTTCTACCTTAAGCTGCAGTGCGCAACGCTTTTCTCCATGGAGATATTATTGCTTTGTCTGGAATGTTCCACAATACCGTATTAAACCTTAATATCTTCATGGAGACCAAACCAGACCAAGTTACAGGTCAGATCTATGGAGAGGCATGTGCAGGCATTTCAGAGCCATAAAACCACCTGTAATCGAAGAAATGTAAGTTAAAATGACTTAAATTAAAAACATTTTACTTTATTTGATTCAACTTGAAAAGACAAATTCTCAACCAATGGAATAAGTGTTTTTTCTTAATTCAACTAACATTTGATTTTGTTTATTTTAAGTGCAAAAAGTTGTTGTTTTTCTTATTTTAAGTGTAATATTTTCATATTTTCAGTACAAAAATTCAAATAAGGGCAGATAACAGCAGATCATTTTACTTGTCAAGTGAAATTTACTCAATTCATGATAAAACTCTCTTTATTCAAGTCATCTTAACTTGTTTAGACTAATGTTTTTATACGCCCGTTGTGTAAGACGGGACGTATTATGGTATGGCGCTGTCCGTCCGTCCGTCTGTCCGTCCGTCCGTCCGTCCGTCCGTCCGTCCGTCCGTCCGTCCGTCTGTCCGTCCGTCCGTCTGTCCGTCTGTGGACACTTCAAAGCTTTGAAGTCTTTGAAGCTTTGTCTTCATGAAAGATCTGAACTCTCTTCTCAAATGTTCTGCTGCTGAAAGCGAGAACAACCCACATTCTCTGCTTCTTTGAGCTTTGACACATTAAAGCTTTGTAGTGTCTTTAAGTTCTGTTGCTGCGATCTGATTGGTGGAATTCAGATTCTAGAATTCTATATACAATAATTCAAAGTACGGGCGTATTTTGCCCCGCTGGAGGAGCTCTTGTTAGCCATGCAACTGTACTTTTACTTGAATTAAATTAAATTTCCAGTACTCTTTCCTCCACTGCAAATGTGTTAATTTGGTGGATTGTGGTTCGTACAAACAATCCTAATATACAAACTCAAAATGACAAGGAATTAACAAAAATATATAGAATTTCGGTGCATGAGAATGTGGGTTCAGATAACAGGGAGGGATAACATTTCAAACATACAACCTTCTTCTTTTGAGTATTTGGTTGCAATTTATTTTAGGGTGACCCAGGACAGTCCCAGTTTTGAGCCCTGTGTCCCCTGTACCAGCAGATTTATCCAAAACCAGTGATTTGTTCCAGTTTTATACAAAAAATGTCCTATGTGTCCCTATTTTTGACCAGTTTGAGCCCAGCCAGCAGTAAAGAGAGGCATAAACTGTCATCTGTTTTGGTTAAATACACAAAACGCTGCTTGAAAACGACCAAAACACAAAGAAAATGTTCATGATGACTGGTCTCTGCATAACAGTTTTCCTTAATTGCGCACTCTTTTCACAGTTTTATTATTACCAACAACCCCAAACGGAGGATGTCCCAGTTTTTTAGTTTGGAAATCTGGTCACATTTGTTTCATTTATCCGAAAATTCAACTTAATCCTCAACGTTTCTTAATCTGGCACAATCCCTCAGCTCTATACGGACCAGGATCCGGACTCAGATCAGGAATCCTGGGAATGGGACTAGAGCTGCAGGAGTCTAGGTTCCCCGAGGTGTATGAAAGTCCAACCAAACCAACGTTTTCTTTGTAATTATAGAAACTCTAGTCAAAACACCGACTAAAACTACAAAACCGATGATTTAAATGTGGTTCTCTGTCTCTTTACTCCTCACTCTGTGCACCAGTAGGGGGAGTCTTTGCACCGTCTCTGTTTTTCTCAAAAAGTCTGCCTTAAATCTGTAAAACGCGTAGTATTTTAGGACTTTTTAATCGCATTTAAGCAGTAGCCGTCACTGAGTGTGTTTACATGCGCCTCAGTATCTCGGTTATGACAATATTCTGCATTTACAAGGAGCTAAACGTGTAGAAATCTGGTTAATTTAAGGCTTTTTAACAGGTTTCTAACAACAAAAAAGAAGACATACACACAAGTAAGAACATAAGACTGTGGAGCTCTGCCACAGCTTCAGTAAAAGCCTTTTTAGCACGTTTTAAATACAAAATACAGAGTCTCACAGTGTTAGTCTAGTTTAGGAGCAGCACAAACCACGACAGACGTGAGCCTGGGGTTAAAATGTGGTTGTATTAAACCAAGAGTCTCCAAACATTTTCCTCTGGTGAGCTACTTTTACAAAACCAATGCTAAAGAGCTTCTCATTTTAGTGGTCGCAAGAAATTGGGTAAATATAAGAGCTCAGGCAGGTCTTAGATGGGATACAGTTAGACAAGGGTGACCAGATTTCCAAAATTCAAAACCCGGGTTGGTATAAATATAATTGTGAAAAGAATGCGTAACGTTGTCCTTTCTTGACTCAGTTTGGGTCATAATCTGAGGGACTTTTGTTCTGGTAATTTTCAAGATCGGTTTTCTGTATTTTAACAAAAACAAATGACAGTATATCCCCCTCTTTTCTGTTGGCGTGTATCAGATTGGTCAAAATGGGGACAGCTGGGACATTTCTTGTATAAAACTGGGACAAATCAGTGGTTTTGGGGACACAGGGCTCAAAACTGGGACTTTCCTGGGTAAATAGGGACATCTGGTCACCCGAAGTTAGACGTCTATAAAACATAAACCATTATCCAGTTATTAAAGCATAAAGTTAGGCATCAAAATAATACTTTTATCACTTTTAATTCATCAAATGTTAGTTATCCAGCACAATACGTATAATGCAGAAATCTCTCGTCACTTGGAAGGGGGTGGAGAGCTATATTTTGTTTATAAGTATGAATATTACTACTTAAAAAATCCTGTTAGGAGCTTGAGTCATGTTCAGTACAGCTCCAGTTTAGAGGAAACAGGATGCTGCGTCTACACGGACACTCACAAAACCAGGATACTCAAAAACCTGATCATGATCATGGTCAGTGTGGACGTGGTGGAGGAGTACAAGTACCTGGGGGTGTACTTGGACAATAAACTGGACTGGAGCAGGAACGTGGACGCGGTTTACAAGAAGGGCCAGAGCCGCCTCTATTTCCTGAGGAGGCTGAGGTCCTTTGACATCTGCAGGACAATGCTCAGGATGTTCTACGAGTCTATGGTGGCCAGTGCCATCATGTACGCTGTAGTCTGCTGGGGCAGCAGTCTGCGCGTGAGGGACACTAATAGACTCGAGAAGATCATTAGGAAGGCTGGACATGTTGTGGGGGAGGAGCTGGACTCTCTGGCGGTGGTGTTGGACAGGAGAATGCTGGACAAAATCTGGACTATTCTGGACTCTCCCTCCCACCCCCTCCACAAGGTGCTGGCCAATCAGAGGAGCTCTTTCAGCCATAGACTGCGGCTGCCGCTGCTCCACTGAGAGACACAGGAAATCTTTCCTGCCTGTCGCCATCAAACTGTTGAACGCTGCACTTTAACTCACAAACTACTCAATCCTTTTCATCCTATTCCCGGCTCACACATGTATATAGTCATAAATATGTCACTGATGTAAATAATTTCCCAGAGAGAGCTATTTTATCTTTTATCTTATTGTATTTATCTTATTTTGTAACTTGTTCGATGTACATGCTCTTGGTCGGTTGCATCTGTAACGAAGAAAATTTCCCCTCGGGGATGAATAAAAGTAATTCTGATTCTGATTCTGATTCTGATGACCGGGACACTCGAGCGCATGTAAACGGGACGGTGCCACTGGGTCTCGCTTTAATTGGCTGAACCTGAGCTACTTCTTTTCAGCAGGGGGCAGTGAGGAGCGTTCAAAAGTTTGGAGGAAAAAGAAATACCCTACCTCCCTTCCCAACTTTCAGCATACATTGATTTTAAATAGGCTTATAAATATACATGGCTCACTGCTAGCACTACATCCTGTATGTTAATCATTTTTCCTTAACCTTTTCCCTCTACAAGCTGACACTAAGCGCTATAGCACCAGTGATTTGTCTCAGTTTTACACAAGAAATGTCCCAGGTGTCCCCATTTTTGACCAATCTGATACCTTCCGACAGTAAAAAGAGGCATACATTGTCATTTGTTGAGGTAAAACACAGAAAAGCTGCTTAAAAATGACCAAAACACAAAGAAAATGTGACTATTGACTCACATTAGTGCTGAGTGCATAGCAATTTTCCTTAATTATGCACTCGTTTCGCAATTTTATTATTACCAAAACCAATCCAAACCAGGGATGGCCCAGTTTTTTTATTTTATTTTGAAAATCTGGTCACCCTAATCTTTATCCTACCTCCAAACCAATCAGAACAATATGAACGTGCACTTTAATGGCAGTATTGTTTTTTTAGGTTCATGTTACGTTATTTATATTTACATAAAAATAAAATCTCGTCTGTGGCTCTTTATATTCCGAGAGGTGGCTTTAGCTGTTAGGGTTTTCTAATGTGTTCAGGCAGCTATAATACAATTTAAACTCATTAATAAAACAAGATGAGAAAATTAGGGTTTATTTATTTATTTGCTGCAATGAATATGATATTTTGAGAGAATAGCCTCTGGCAAAATCTTAATAATAGAATAGAATAGAATGCCTTTTATTGTCACTCTACATACGTACACACTGTACACATGCACAACGAGATTAAAAGCAACTCCCCCTCCAATACAGACATATACACATATACAGACATATATACAGACATATACATGGAACAATTACACTCAGTATACAATAAAATAAATCAGTAAGCCCAAGACTACACCAGGATATTGCGCTGCTTTAAATACTGCACACAGTCAACCACTGCACAGTATTAATATCAAAACACAAAAATACTGCACTGTTTCTCAAATAGTAATAGTAAAAAATAGACTAATTAAATAATAATAATAATAATAATAATAATAATAATAATAATAATAATAATAATAATAATAATAATAATACATACAAATAACACATAAAAATAATTCAAAACAATTAACAAAAATAAAATGGCACAATTTATATTCCGGGAGGTAGCTTTAACAATACTGAAAAAAGCCCGTGGCAAAAAAAATAAAATAAAAAAATAATAATCATAATAATAATAAAATAAAATGAATACATAAAAATATATAAAAATAATAAAAACAATTAACAAAAAATAAAACAAAATAAAATACATTTTAAAAATCTCGTAGCACAATTTATATTCCGGGACGTGGCTTTAACAATATTTAAAAATAGCCCGTGGCAAAATAATAAAAATATAATAATGACGATAATAGTAAAATAAAAAAAATAAATAAATACAAATAATTAAAAACAATGAACAAAAAATAAAAAATAAATAAAAATAGTAAATAAAACCTAAAACTCTCGCCGGTGGCACGGTGTATATTCCGTTTCCGGTGCGCACTCGGAGGCAGCGGCTGGAGGTGCGACTCCAACAATGAACGTCAGCAGCAGCGGCGCCGTGCGTCCTCCGTGCGCTCCGTGCCTGGGTTGAAGTTTATTCCCGAACAAAGTGCCCTCTCCACCGCTCCATGTGCTCGTAGGGTGAGTGCCGCGCTTTGAAACACTTACACGAACATGTTTCTACTGTGGGGAAATAAAATGAACCCAACTCGGAAAATCACGACGCACAGTGTAGCTCTGCGTGCCTCCTGCTACCCCCAGTTGTTACCCGAAGTTGAAAAGTTGAAGAAAGGCATTAAATCTGCTTGAATTCGTGATTCTTTTTTGGTTCTGGGTGTATTATTTGCATGAACACGTGTTTATTTGTGTTTATTTAGCGATGTGACGGGATTACAACGCGTTTTTTTCACGTGGTTTTCGTTTGGCCGACAGAGGTGTCCCAAACTCGGGGTTAAATGGAGCTGGAGGACCAATGGTGGAAGGGACAGCTCGCAACGGACATCTACCAGGCACTACGGTACAAAGTGAGCAAAACACAAAGCATGCACATCATCTACTCAAATATTATCTATGTAAAAGTGTCTAACCACTTCTTATAATGTCATGAAGTCAGTTTTGTTAGTTTTAATTTATATTTTGGAGAAATTCAATTTGTCAACACAAACAAAAGTGATATCGTATCGTCAAAGGTCTCACAATAATATCGTGGACCATCACAATATATCGAATCCCAAGTCTCTTTGCTTAAATGAACAGTTCTGATGCAGGAATAGCTAAAAAAACAAAGGGAACTACATAGACCATGATCCTTTGCTCCGTTTCAGTGCAGACGACATGAAGAAATAACTGTTCTAAGCACTTTTACATCTTCATTCTTTCCTCTGAAGGTATTTTTAGAGGAAAAAGTAGCAGATTCACAGCAAAATATTGCAATAAATATCATACAGTGAGATGTTTATATCGTACCGCGAGGTTCATACCGTGATGATATCGTATTGTGAGACTTGGAAATGCTTTTATTGGCGAGTTTTAACTTTTCAAAGTGACGTTTTTGATCCTCAACGTTCACTGACTTTAGAGTAAGATGATGAAGTCAGGTCAAAACAAATAAAAGCTCAACTTACTCCAAAATAAGACGAATTATCTCATGACCGACACACGCAACTGTCAACGAACGAGCGCCGACTTTTTCCCTAAAAGCCGCCGCGGACGTGAGGAAAAAAATGGATGTAAGCAAAAACAAAGAACTGGAGAAGCAGCTTGGATGAGCAAAATAAACTTTTATCCAGTTGACACATTGATTTTCTCCCTTTGCCGACGATTCTACCAGGACGACTGAGGGATTTTACACACTTATATTTTGTTTCTTATTTGTTTTATTTATGTTTGTTTAGGACGTCGCAGTCGCATTAGACGAGCCAGACGCCTTGAGTGTGTTTTCCGCACCTGTCCGTAGAAAAAATATAAAATACACGCACAAAAACAGACGAGACACATAAGTTACACACAGATAAGATATACACAGCTTTACTGCATTTTCAGTGAGTGCAGTTTTGGCTGGAAACGTACAATAATTTTAATTTACTTTAAAATTTGTTGGTGTTTGTTTCCAATTTTAAATGTGCTGGTTGCATTTCCACAGTCCTGTGCACTGGGACAACACTGTTAACACTAGTAGATTTGTGTGTATAGATTATGGCCCAGGGAAATTCTGAATCCAGTGGTTTGTAAGAGTAAAAACACTTAAAGATGATTAAAACTGGTAACATTTTCAAAGTTAAATACGCTATGTTTCTTTAAAATTTCACAGTGATGCCAGTTTCTTATATAAGGGTCAATGACGTATAAGGATTTTCAACAGGCACATTTTCAAATGTAAAAAATATTAGTTTCTGTTGAACTTTTTCAAATATTTACAGTGTCAGGTGCATAAATCTGTGTTTAACATTTATATGAAGCATTTTTAGTGTAAAATGTCATGTGGTGCGACCGAGAATAACCTTAAAATGGTTTTATTTTCTAAAACATGGTTGGGATATTAATCTAAGTTCTGAGTAATATGAAGTGTATAGAAACAAACTGTTGGCGTTTCTTTAGATTTTTAATGCATATTGATATTTTCTTTCACCTGCTTGTGTTTAATGAACAAACTACTGCCCTGGAAAACGCAAAAAATGAAGAAAAATGCCTAAAGAACCATTCACCCAAGTCGACTTTGTCTGTTATTAAACTCCAGCCATAGAATTCCTGCTGTTATTAGTCGCACCACATGACATTTTAACACTTTAAGTACAAAAAACATGCAGAATAACTCATGATTTCTGAAAAAAATGTGGTAGAAACGTGGTGAATTATTATGAAATTTGAACCTTTTAACTGAGGAAACTGCACTTAAACAGCGTCTTGTCATTGACCTTTTATACAGCAAATCGTTAGTGAAATTGTAAACTTGCTCTTCATACGTTGCTTTTCTTTCTTGAAATACTGTCATTTTTAAGAGCTTTAGGCGTGAGAAGTACTTTTTACTTCAGCTTAAACCCTTTTGCTCATGATCTACGGGGTTGTAGCCACTGTTTTTTGGGTTTTTTTTGTTTCGTAATGCAACAAAATGACCGAATAAACTACTACTGCGTATTTATTTTAGTTTTCAAGCTGCCAAAACGGCTACTTTTACGCTTAGCTCCGTAGAGATGGGAAATAACCAGGGATGAAAACGCAGCAAATGATCACAGCGATAGTTTGGAGTAAATATTGGCAGGATATAGAACAGTGACTTTTTAAAATACGTTGAATAGTTTAATTTTAAAGTCCTCGTTTGTAGTGGAGGTTTGCGTCTGTCTGGTGCCGCAAGGTTAGGCCGAAATTCCTCCGGGTGAAATATGTGCGGAATTCCCTCATGTTTGTAGCTGTTTTGAGGAAAGGTAATGAGGGAACGTTCATCAAAATGTGCCTCCAGTGCAGCCGCTTTCCGCAAAGGATCGTTTCTCTTTTTTTGCTCCGAACGACGATACACTGAGATACTCGTGATTGAAGCTGAGGGAGTTTTATTTGTTTTCACTCGTCTTTCATTTCATGTTTTGTGAGTAATGAAAAATAACTTCTCGGCCGAAAGATTTTGAGATTCTCGGAGGGTTTTCCCGATCCGATCACGTGATTTGGGACTCGATCCGGATTCGGACGTTATGTTCCGATCAGGCATCGGATAATAATATATGTATATAGATTAGACCTGGTTTAGACCTGGTTTAGACCTGGTTTAGACCTGGTTTAGGCCTGGTTTAGACCTGGTTTAGGCCTGGTTTAGACCTGGTTTAGGCCTGGTTTAGACCTGGTTTAGGCCTGGTTTAGGCCTGGTTTAGGCCTGGTTTAGGCCTGGTTTAGTCCTGGTTTAGACCTGGTTTAGTCCTGGTTCACTTGTGGTTTAGTCCTGGTTCAGCTCTGGTACAGTTGTGGTTCAGTCCTGGTTCAGTTCTGTTTCAATTGTGGTTCAGTCCTGGTTCAGTTCTGGTTTAATTCTGGTTTTTCCCTGGTTTTTCCCTGGTTTTTCCCTGGTTCAGTCCTGGTTCCGCTCTGGTTCAGCTCTTGTTTAGTCCTGGTTTGGTCCTGGTTCAGGCCTGGTCTAGTCCTAGTTTAGTCCCGGTTTAGTCCCGGTTTAGTCCTGGTTCAGTCCTGGTTCAGTCCTGGTTTATACCTGGTACAGTCCTAGTTCAGCTCTGGTTTATTTATTTATTTATTTTTATTTTATTTTTTTATTTATTTGAGCATCAATAGAGCTTTTTATAGAAAAAAGCAGTTGCTTAGTGACATTAACATAATCAGAAAATAAAAAATAAAAAAAGTCCAAGATGCTCAAAAGGAGAAGGAAGAAGTTGTAAAACTTATAGAGTCCGACCCCACATATTTCATATACACTTTTTTAGTTCAATACATTTCCATAATTTCTTATCACAAGGAATTCTACATGAACATTACATTTCTGAACATTACAAATATGTTTTCCTTGTAATTATGTTTGAAGTGGATTATATTTTTGCTTGTTTTGAGCTTCAGGGAGTTCCACAATTTAACGCCTGTTATAGAAATGGAAAAACTTTTTTTCACAGTGCGTATTTTTCGCCGCTTAAAATTGAGCTGCGCCCTCAAGTTGTATCCACCATGTCTTTCAGTAAACATTGCCTGGATTTGCCTCGGTAAAAGGTTGTTGCTGGATTTAAACATTATTTGTGCTGTTTTAAATGTGACAAGATCATTTAGTTTCAGGATTTTTGACTGTGAATAACTGATGAGTGTGATCAGTATCTGGCCTCATGTATCATCCCTACAGCTGCTTTTGTAGAATACGTAGTGATTGTAATGTACTTTTGTATGTGTTTCCCCAGACCTCATTTAGTCCTGGTTCAGTCCTGGTTCAGTCCTGGTTCAGTCCTGGTTCAGTCCTGGTTCAGTCCTGGTTTAGTCCTGGTTCAGTTCTAGTTTAGTCCTGGTTCAGTCCTGGTTTTGCCTTGGTTCAGTCCTGGTTTAGTACTGGTTTAGTCCTGGTTCAGTTCTAGTTTAGTCCTGGTTCAGTTCTAGTTTAGTCCTGGTTCAGTGCTGGTTTTGCCAGTCCTGGTTTAGTCCTGGTTTAGTCCTGGTTTAGTCCTGGTTTAGTCCTGGTTTAGTCCTGGTCCAGTCCTGGTCCAGTCCTGGTCCAGTCCTGCCTCAGTCCTGCCTCAGTCCTGCCTCAGTCCTGCCTCAGTCCTGCCTCAGTCCTGCCTCAGTCCTGCCTCAGTCCTGCCTCAGTCCTGGCTCAGTCCTGGTTTTGCCTTGGTTCAGTCCTGGTTTAGTACTGGTTTAGTCCTGGTTCAGTTCTAGTTTAGTCCTGGTTCAGTTCTAGTTTAGTCCTGGTTCAGTTCTAGTTTAGTCCTGGCCCAGTCCTGGCCCAGTCCTGGCCCAGTCCTGGCCCAGTCCTGGCCCAGTCCTGGCTCAGTCCTGGCTCAGTCCTGGCTCAGTCCTGGTCCAGTCCTGGCTCAGTCCTGGCTCAGTCCTGGCCCAGTCCTGGCCCAGTCCTGGCCCAGTCCTGGCTCAGTCCTGGCCCAGTCCTGGCCCAGTCCTGGCCCAGTCCTGGCTCAGTCCTGGCTCAGTCCTGGCTCAGTCCTGGCCCAGTCCTGGCCCAGTCCTGGCTCAGTCGGGCAGTGGTGACCAGACTGAAACACCTTTTGTATAAATAATTCAGGAGTTTTACCAGACAAAGGTTTGGTCTGCAGAATAATCCAAAACCAAATCACTGAAATACAAAGTTTCCGTGCGAGTTTTCCTCAATTCCTTTTCCTCCTTCGCAGGAACTGAAGCTGCCTGTGTTCAAAGGCCAGTCTCCTCAGCTCAGTCTGCGGCGGTACTTCGCGGACCTCATCGCCATCGTCAGTAACCGGTTCAGGCTCTGCCCCGCGGCTCGTCATCTGGCCGTTTACCTCCTCGACCTCTTCATGGACCGATACGACGTCACGGTGCAGCAGCTACACGTGGTCTCCCTCTCCTGTCTGCTCCTCGCCAGTGAGTCCCCCCGGAGTTATAACGGTTACACAAGTGTCCGGAGATGAAACGATCGCCGAAATATGGCGATGTCGTATCGTCAGAGGCCTCGCAGTAATATCGTGGAGCATTACATAAAATGTAATCCCCTACAGATTACAGATTACATTCCCCAAAATGTAGTTTGTGACGTAATCCACTAAATTACTTAAAGTGAGTAACATAATCTGAATACTTTGGATTACTTGATATTGTCATGATTTTTAAAACTACATGAATGTAGCAACCACCTCCTGCAAATTCTTGTTTGGTTTTAGATCTGCTTTAGACCTGGTTTAGACCTGTCTTAGACCTGTCTTAGACCTGTCTTAGACCTGTCTTAGACCTGTCTTAGACCTGTCTTAGACCTGTCTTAGACCTGTCTTAGACCTGTCTTAGACCTGTCTTAGACCTGTCTTAGACCTGTCTTAGACCTGTCTTAGACCTGTCTTAGACCTGTCTTAGACCTGGCAGAAGGTTCCGGCCATCGCAGAGCGTATGAAAATAAAACGAAGCATCGAGGCAAAAAATAATAATCGATGCATTTTTCTAATCGATTTACTCGATGAATCGTTTCAGTCCTACTTTGGATTAAGTCTTGTGAAGGCGTTTTTAGAAGAAAAAGGAGCAGATTCACAGTTTTGACAGTTTTGAGATGTTTATGGTGAAAATATCGTACAGAGAGATTTGGATTTCGTTCCATCCCTAATGACAATAAATGTACCAAAGACTGGTCAAAGCATTTTAGAATGTCTTGTTATTATGTAGAATATCATAATATCATGAGCTTTCCCACGATATCGCAATAAATATCGTACCGTGAGGTTCAGACGGTGACGATATCGTATTGTGAGACTTGGATATCGTTACACCCCTAGAAATGTCATTACTGAACCTTTTTGGATCAGCGCGCTCACTTTCTTTGGTATGTTAGATGCTGGCGGCCTTGTCATGGTCGTACTTAAAGAGCCAAAATCACCGATTAGCCTTGTAAATGTGTCTAAAATAGAAATGTATACCTATCACTGGCCTTATTTTGGCATTTTAGTGCATATTTGTTAAAAATCTGACTTTTGGGTCAAAGCCGTGTCTGTACCGAACTCTAGGATCGATTACGGCCTAAAAAGTGAAATGCCTAAAGATTTTCTGACAAACCAAAGGGCTAAGTTGAGGATTTGAATTTAAAATATATAAAAGATTTTAGTTAATTCCATATATCTTACCTCATATCTGGCATATCCTGGGTGTATATAAAATTTAGAAAGCACTAAAAGAAAATAAAAAACATGAAATGAGGTTGAGTCCAAAATATTTCCATTTTTCAACAGTGTCTTTTGGAATATTTAAACCTTCAATATAAGTTCAATATAAGCGGGAACAATATTTTTGGGGGTAAATATTTATTATATGCACATTTTCTTTGCTCTCCTGGATAGTTTTTGGTTATTTTTCAACATTTATGACTCATTACAGCCGCAAACTGAGACCTAAAGTGTTTTATTCGGCTGTTTATCTGCGGCAGCTCATGATTTTCAACAACATTGTAGATTTCGACTGGTTTTTGTGATTTAAATTCGCTCTTGGGTCTATATTTACTTCAGCAGTATATCGTATCTTGACAAACCTAAGTAATATTGTTGATGTTGGAGTCGTACGCAGTGGTGCCCAATGTCATTTCTTGCGTTTTCTTTTCGCATTTCTCCACAGGTAAGTTTGAGGAGCGTGAGGACCGCGTGCCCAAGCTGGACTCCCTGAACACCCTGAGCTGCATGACGTCCATGAACCTGGTGCTGACCAAACAGAGCCTCCTGCACATGGAGCTGCTGCTGCTGGAGACGTTTCAGTGGAACCTGTACCTCCCGACCGCCGCCCACTTCATCGACTACTACCTCTCGGTGTGCGTGCACGAGGCCGACCTGCACGACGGCTGGCCCATGACCTGCCTCGACAAAACGCGCCTCTACATGGCCAAGTACGCCGACTACTTCCTGGAGGTTTCCCTGCAAGGTAGAATCAATACCGGCGTCTCTGCAAAAGTTAGTCTATGAAAATACACACTGCAAACTGCCGTTTTGCTCAAGGCCTATTGTGCAAACTCGGCTTTTTAGTGTAAGAACTGTTGTCCTTTCTCATTTGTCCGCTTAAAGATGTATTTAGGGTGATGTTTGGGTAACGTTTACACCATCATGGTACACGCCCACTGCTCTGTACTTTTCCAAGTGTATTTTCTTAATACAAGTAGGATTTCGTAACAGTATGTGCACATTTTTTCATCAATGGAAAAGAAAGCTGTTTGCTAGAGTGACCTGCAGCTATCGATAACATACGGGACTTCGTTTTACAGTCAGTTTTAGATCAATATTGTGATTTCAAAGGTCCAAATTACAACGATCCACGGGTGTCATGGATTGTAACTTGATAGCAGACGCAAGAAAAATATGTCTTCAGTAATAATTTGAACGTTGGACTCGTTGAAAGACCCTAGAGGCAAGAACTACAACAGCAGTTTACGGTTTACCTTCTGGCTACTGGGTAAACACAGGGAGCATGCCTATGTTTCCTCCTCCCTCATTTCTAAGTTTTTCTTTTTGCTTTCCCAAAATTAGACGCTACGTTCCCACAGTTCCTTTCCTTTCCATTTTGCGTCAGATTTTATCCCCATTTCTCCCAAGTTGGTCAGTTACACCCAAAGTATTATCCAGCAGCAGACTACAGGTGTAAAGTAGTTTATGGGCAAATCTGGGAACATCGGGCTGACTTCTTAAGCAAAATGTCACTTGAAACTGGAAAGGCCTCTAGTACTTTTCAACCTTTTATGTCCTAGGAACAGGTCTGTAACAAAGGGCTGAGGAGATTTCAAGATTTTCAAGATTTTCAAGATTGTTTTTTTGTCATATGCAGGTTCAACACAAGGTCAGCAATGCAATGAAATGCTTAGGATGTAAGGAGACCGTTAACTCGCTAAGATATTCAAGAAGTACTAAAAACATGCAGTAAATAGTACTGGTAAGAAAAAGGAAACATGGGGCATAGTTTTCAAAATTTTCAGTGACAAGAAATTGGGCTGTGGGAACATTGGGCTGTGGGAACATAGGGCTGACCGCTTTCCACTCACTGAAGATGTCATATTTCCCAGACTAAACAAAGAGTTTTAATGTTGCTTTAGTCTTAAGTAGGATTTAGTCAGATAATGAATTTTTGTATTTTTAATAAACCAAAATATTGCCAATGGTAATAAAGTTGACTCAGTTCATAGTAGTTTGAGCCAACTGTGTTTTTGTTTCCTTATTGCAAGTCTGATGAATTGTTTGAATTTGTTTGTGGTCTGGTTTGTTTGTGGCTCTGGGATTTAAAAGTGGAGTCTTCATTCATTCATGTACTGTATAGACTGGCCAGATTTTCAGATTAAAAAACTGGGACATCCCCGATTTGGGTTGGTTGGTAATAAAACTATGAAATGAGGGCGTAATTAAGGAAACTGTTCTGCACTCGGCACTAACGTGAGTCGGTACAGTCACATTTTCTTGTGTTTTGGTCATTTTTAAGCAGCTTTTCTGTATTTTACTCAAACAAACGACAATGTGTGCCCCTTTTTACTGTATAAAATTGGTCAACAAAAGGGACACCAGGGACATTCCTTGTATAAAACTGGGACAAATCAGTGGTTTTGGATAAATCTGCTAGGACAGGGGACACAGGGCTCAAAAAAGGGACTGTCCCGTGTAAATAGGGACGTCTGGTCACCGTATTCATGTAGGATTATTAGTTTTTAATATTTCACAAAAAAGTCAAGAAAAATCTACCTTTAGGCATAGTTTTGGGTAATATATGCAATTTTAGTCATTATAATTACTTCATATTTTGGTAACTCCACTCAACAAAAACATAAACGCACAAAGAAAAGCTTGTAGTTATTGTTCTGTGACAAAATGGAGTAACTATCCAAAAATAACAGCACAACTTCATCAATAAAGTGGCTTTAATTTGCGAGCATTGGCATCAATTTCAAATCAAAAGTCCTGGAGTAGCGGCAGGAGGAACACAGTGGGGGTCAATGGTCCAAGTTCACAAACTTCAACAGATACACCGACAAGGAAAGTTTATTTGTACAGCACAATTCGTACACTAAGTAATTCAAAGTGCTTTACAGAATAAGAAATACATTAAAATCACAATACAAACAAATCAAAACGTAAATAATCATAAAACTTTAAAGCGACCAGCGATAGCGGTGCACCGGCGACACAATGGACATCACCAGGCTGTCGATCGTGGCCTGGGGGATTTTGTCCCGTTCCTCCCGTTCTGGGGAACTGGAACCCGCTGAAGGACACGCCTGTCCAGAACATCCCAAAGGTGTTCGATAGGTGACATGTCTCTGAAACGAGTCCACAGGCGGCTGACAGTGGAATGACGCACGTTCAGTTGTGTTGTAATGTTCAACCCAGTAATCGGCCAATGTTGCGCACCCTCATGATTTGTGACATCTGTGGCATATTGACAAGTGACAAAAGTCCACATTTTGGTGTGTTCTTTTATTGACCAGACCATAAGGAGTGTCTGTGTACTGGTCACACATATTGACCACCGCTCTGCCAGGCTCCATGATCTGAGATTGTGTCAATAGGAGTGACCAAGTGACACTGGACTACTGGGTTTGAGCAAAACCAAACTCATTCCACAAACAAATACATAAAGAATCTGGGGAAATGTCATGACGTTCTGTTTTTGTTCATCAGTTCAAGTTCATGCGTTTATATTTTTGTTGAGTGTATAAATCTGATTGACGAAAACTGAAATGATCATGAGAAAATGAACTGACCAAACCTCCCTCCTCTCGTCTTAGATCACGTGTTCCTGTGCTTCGTGCCCTCTCTGGTGGCTGCTGCATGTGTGGCTTCCTCTCGCCTGGTTCTTCACCTGTCGCCCACCTGGCCCCAGCGCCTGCAGCGGCACACGGGCTACTCCTGGGACAACCTGGTGCCCTGTGCCGAGAAACTGCTCATGTGAGTGTGGCCTCCTCATGGATCAGACCTGTCACTCCCAACTTTTCTGTGTTCTATATGGAGCTCAACGGTTGCTACGTTTACATGGGAGCTTTAATTCAGAAAATAAACGAATTCTGCTTTAAAAAGACCAGGTAAACACTTAATTCCTAATGAAAATGATTATTCAGAATTAAACAATTCCGACATAAGTGAGTGGTTTATTCCGATTTTCAAGCTGAATGAATTTATTCCTCGATCATATAAACGTTTATTCTTCTTAAAAATAATTCCAGTCGTTCATGCTCGTTTGGAAGTAAAACCAAGTAAAATCATCTTATTTAAAAGGCCTGTATTATGCTATTTTCTGATCTATATTATATTAAAATGTTGTTTTCTCTTTAAAAACATACCTGGAGATGTGTTAAAGGGACAGTTTTGAGACCATTTGAGACAATTTTGGACATAGGGCCTCATTTCCTCATGAGCCAGAGTGTTGGAGACGCGTGGAGACACTTTTGTAAATCTTCCACCCAGTCCTTGTATTTGCAGAGGTTGCTGGTGCTAGGCTAGTGCATGTCAATGGCCATAGTCGTCCTGCCACTAAAAACAGTCTTACCCACTCCACAGACCCGAGGGAAAACTATTAGAACTCCAGACTGTCCATGTGAACGTCTGTGTAGATAGAATAATGTTAGAAGTCAAACCAACCTTAAATTTGAAGGATTTATGTCTGAGCAGCAGCAGTGAGTTGTACTTCCTGATAGAAGCTCGGCAGCGGCGGACTGATATATGAGAAAATAGTCCCTCAACATGTGACGATTCATGTGACGCAAGGTTAGTTTTATGGCTCACGAGGAAATGAGGCCCTATGTCCAAAATTCTGAACTGTCCCTTTAAAGAAATGATTTATTTTGTGTAAAGTGAAAGTCATTCTTTAGTGCTACTGATCCCTGTACCTCCGGTTGGGAAACACTGGTTGGTTTGGACCTGAGTGCGCAGCTGAACAGGCGGCTTCAGTTCACACTGGGGTTTGTCTGTGAATCTATCTGTGAGTTTGACCTAATGCAGGAAGCACTGTGTCAACAAACAAGGGATATCTGGAAACATCTGCTCTGGGAACTATTTTTGGGTTATTTGTTTTATTTTATCCAGGTTCTAAGTTCATTTTCAGGACGGAACCAGGTCTACATCAGGACTAAACTGCGCTTACCCCACAAGGACCAAACCAGGACTATCATGAAAGCATTATATCCAATTATCGTTCAGGTGACGAGTGGAATAATCGTTTTTGGGGGTCAGTATTTCTCGTGGATGCTTTTGCTTTGTACTTGTAGGAAATATTTGGATAATTCTGTGTACTACAATGAAATCTGAGCTGTGGAGGGTTGAATTATGAACTTCTATGACTCTTTTTAGCTGCAGACTTAACTACTCGAGTGTTTCATTGTATTTATTGGGGATCTTTTTCAGTTTCATACATTTAGAATACCTTTTTTGGAGCATTTTTTTTCTAGTTTGATTTCAAAATCATAATTTATCATCTATATTTACTCATAGTAATATGTTTAACTTTATTTTGTTATCGTGACAGGCCTAATATACAACCTAGGAAACTACTAAGATGAGGTGAGGATGGAGAAAAATGCTGCTCAATACATTTACACAGACAATGAAATGTAAGATACTTTTCTATAATAGTTCAGCCCTTTATAATTATTACCAATTTGTTCTTTTTTCCTGGCTGGATTCGTAAAACGGGCTACAAAGAGACCACCATTTCAAAGCACACAGTGTGTTTTGTTTACTCAGTACAGTGCTGTGGTTCAGTACAGGCTGACACACATAGAAGCACAAAAGGATGTGGTTACTCTTCCTCTCTGTTCTCATGTTCCAGCCCTGCCTCTCACGTTCACCCTCCTCCATGTGCAGGCAAAGATGTGCTACTCCATTTTATAACTAATATTCAAAATGGGTACTCCAGCAAATAGGGACTGATACTGACCAAATATCACAAAAATCAATATTAGAATTAATCTACAGCCATATATTTTGTTGTATATTCACAACACCGGAGCTCCACAGGGCACTGTACTGTCACCAGTCCTGTTTACTAGGGGTGTAACGATATCGAAGTCTCACGGTATGAACCTCACAGCATGATATTTATTGCGATATCGTGGGAAAGCTCACGATATTACGATATTCTACATAATAAGACATTATAAAATGCTTTGACCAGTCATTTGGTACAACATTTATTGTCATTAGGGATGGAACGATATCCAAATCTCTCTGTACGATATTTTCACCATAAACATCTCACGGTACCAGATTTATTACAATATTTTGTCGAGGCTCACAAAACTTTTTCCCTCTAAAAACGCCTTCACAAGGCTTAATCCAAAGAGTGAAGATGTAAAAGTGCTTAGAACAGTTATTTCTTCATGTCGTCTGCACTGAAACGGAGCAAAGGATCATGGTCTATGTAGTTCCATCTGTTTTTTGAGCTATTTCTGCTTTATAACTATTAATTTAAGCAAAGCGACTTGTGATTTGATATGTTGTGATGGTCCACGATATTATTGTGAGACCTTTGACGATACTATATCACCATATTTCGGTTATTGTTACATCCCTACTGATTACACTGTACATGTTGGATTTTGAGCTGTGTCACATGTGGAAGTGCTCAGAGCTGTGTCACATGTGGAAGTGCTCAGATGACAGGCGTTGTGGGGTGGATCTGGAACGGTGACGAAGGGGAGTACGGGCAGCTCACTGAGGACTTTGTGGTGCGGCGCAGGGCTTAACCACCTTCAGCTGAACATGGCAAAGACCAAAGAGCTGGTGGTGGACTTTAGAAGGAGCAGCCCAGATCTGCAGCCTGTGACTGATGAGGTAGACACCGTGGAGGTTGTAGAGAGAGAAGTATTTGGGCCTAGATGTATAAATATTATATATTGTAAGGCCGAAATTGTGATCAGCACAATTTATTTATTAACCCTTCCAGACCGATGGTATTGTACACGATACCTGGGAATCTGTTTTATATAACTGCGCATAACTTTCCAACCATAAAAGATAGAAACTTACTTTTTTCTTGGCTTTCCGAACATATTTCCATCATTATCCTACGTCACACGCGCGTTGTGTGGTGACAAATGTCCAACAGGAACTCTCATGCGCGCCGTCCATTTTCATTGGCTCAAACTTTGCCAAAGAGTGAAGTGAATCAAAGTGTTCGTAATGTAAAAGTTGAGAAAGCCGCTCTACAGTACAATTTTTTTTCTCAAATAAATGGCAAATTATACATCTTGGACTGCGTAATTGCGCATCCTTTGCTGTTTTTATTTGAAAGGTTTTATTTCAGTCAAAATGTACAAATCCAAATGTAATAAACACCAGGGAAATGCAGGAAGTGCTGTGGCTCTGGCCCTGGACCTGACAGGAGCTGTTTCCATGACTGGCACCAGTAAAGTAATGGGGTGATTGCACTTTTTTTTTTTTTTTTGAGGGAAATAAGGATATTTTTTGTTTACTTACAGACTTGATATTTTGCGCTTTTGTAGCTAAGGTTCTAAATTAAGCATTTTTTTAAGTCCAAAAAGTTGTTTATACATGTTTACTGTGTGTTTTATATGAAAGACTGTGAATTTCATTTTTGTTTTTTTTATTTTTTCGTTTGTATTTCTGGTCCTGTAGCTTTTATTACAGTCATATAAGAGAACTACAGCATGTAGATTGTGAAATAACAGGCTGTACTGAAAAAAAGATGTATAACACTTCATTAGGGGGGTAAAAGGGAAGTTTTAATAGCAAAGTTGAGAAAAAAAATCCAGGCGAGAAGTTATGTCAAAATCTTGTGTCCCATCCCTGTCTAAAAAAAAAAAAGTGTTTTCATTATTGTTCTATCCAGTATATCAACCCTATTTCTTAGTATATAAATCGAGTTTGATGTATTTGTGACGACTCTACCTGTGTTTCCCTCTGCAGCGCCCACGACAGCGACGTGAACGAGGCCAACAAGCAGAAGACCCAGCCCCCTGCGCCCGCTCCCCAGCAGCAGCCCCAGACGGCCTACCACAGCTCGGGTCAGACCGCCAGCGCGGGCCCTTACCTCCACCGCCCCAACCTCCAGTACCCCCAGGCGGTGTCCCAGCCCGCCCTGGCCCCCTCTCACCGTCCGGGGACCGCCTACGTCAGCCACCCGCCCTCCTCCACCGCTCCCGGCCCTCAGCACACCAGCACTCAGCCCGTCACCGCTGCCGTCGAACCCAAAGCCACCGCGGCGAGCAGGGCGTACCAAGTCAGCATGCACTACTCCTGCCCCGCCCCCTGTTTTGAGAGGTGAAGCCCCATTTCAAGGCATTATTTGGATGAAATAAGAGGATATACAGGTTATATTAAAGATGCACTGTATAACTTTGTGGAGGAGGATACCGAAAATGTCGCCCTAATGCAATAAACGAAAACATGTTCATGAAGACGAGAACGACGACACCATTACAAGTCGGGGATGAATGTTTTTCGAGGTAATTGGGAAAAGTCCAAGAGCAGGTGGCAGACGCGCCTCCACAAAAGTTATATCCTGTACCTTTAAGGGTCTGGCCACGCAAACACTTTTACAGATGCATATTTTGATGGTTCATTTGTTTGTCCGCACATTTACAAGCTACAGAAACACCACTTTTACTTTTCTTTTTGAGAAACGAGGCTGGATAGACCTGTCAATGCCTGTTGTCACTGAGGCAGATTTGGTTTTTGTTTAAAATATTGTTTAGAAAATAAACCAGCCATTTATGCTCCAAAAAGAATTAATTCCTAGTGCAAAGTTGACGAAGCGTGAAAGTATTCCGGTTTCTAGCAAGGGGAGTGAGTAGATTAGTGGTGTGCGTTTCGAGATTGCATTAAAATTTTGACCTAATTTTTTACTTTTTTCTACTTTTGTTGAAATTTTCTAGGAGGATGTGGTTTGTAAAGACTCTATATAGAACCACTTTCCTCAGAGAGTTTTGGTTGTCTTTAATTTAGTGTGGACCCAGTTAGAAGGTTTGTACTCCAATGAGGATGACATTAACGTGTGCTTTTACAGAGAAAAAAAAAAAAGATGTCGTACGATATAATTTGTCAGAAAATCTTTCCGAAGCATCATATTTTGACACGATGGAAATTTTTGGTGCCTTGTTTACGCAGAAGAGCTGTGTCGCCTGCGCCTTGGGGTGCGTTTACACTCACACACAAACCAATGCGACAAAACAAGGGGACAAAACTGGGACTAAAGCTCCATTCGCACATGATTCCCAATAAATACAAACTGCCAGAACACTGAAACGTATTTACACATGCATCAGACCTGGAACACTGCCGGGTCTGCTCTGTTCACACATGATGTGGTATTTGGCTCTCTGCGTCCTCTCACATAGCAACGCACTGCTGCTTTAAAGGGATAGTTTGGGATTTTTGACATGAATCTGTACGTCCCCGTCAGCAGTGTCGTGCATCAACACTGACTTGCCTCCCGACAGCGTCCGGTGAGACGAGTTCTTCCCCAGTTTTGGTGCTGATGGAAGCGTCCGGCAAGTTGGCTGGAGTCATGAAAATGAAGTGTTTTATATTTGTGTGTTCAAAAGAGTGATGCATTTGGTCCCAAAACCGTGAAGTCGGACCTCATGATCGCTTGGTACTATTTTCTCTCCACTCGTATCACTGCGCACTGCTGCCAGGTGATCGTCACGCATGAATCCGACATTTTTTTTCAGTAGTTTGGCAATGTTTACGTGCTCAGACTGATGACCGCCGCAACGCAAGAAAGCTAACATGAGCGCTACAGCCGTATATACGTTTGTATAAGCTATATAAGAATATATATAAAAAAAGGTGCGAACTTGTGATTATCCAGGCTATTTGTCGGTCACCCGGTCTCACAGCTCCATCTGTGACACCCTCCTCTCTCTCTCTGCTGTTCTAACTCCATCTGGTGAATTTGGGCATCAGTATATTCGGGTTCATAAAGATCTCCCCTTGGCTTTGTGCTAAAGGCCATGTCTTCATAGTCACACGTCGTCGTTAACTTTACGAGCAGGAAACGCAGTGAAACAGGCCTGGAGGCAGCGTGGAGTGATACGAACTGGAGAGAAAATAGTACCAGGCGATTATGAGGTCTGACTTTTTCGTGGTTCATCTTTTTGTGACGCAAATGTCTCACTCTTTTGAACACATTGTTTTGAGAAGAAAAACGCTTTATTTTCATGACTCCAGCCAACCAGACACTTTCATCAGCACTGAAACTGAGGAAGAACTCGACTCACTGGATGCTGTCGGGAGGCAAGTCAGTGTTGATGCACGGGGACAAACAGATTCAGGTCAAAAAACCCCAGACTATTCCTTTAAAATTAATGAGAGTGGAACGTAACCAGGAAATCAAGCTTGTAATCTAGGAAACAAAGCAGTGGTACAGGCAATTTCCTGGATTTATTCACACATAAGACTTCCCTGCATATTCCCAGTTGGTTACGAGACAAATTACCAGATCAGAAATGCAGTTCATTGCCCCTGTCCTGGCAAAATGCAGGTACATTTCCATCTCTGGCTCCATGTGTGAATGGGGCTTTACTTGGAACTAAACCTGGACTAGAACAGAGCCAAACCAACGTTACATCAAATCTAAACTGGGCTCAAACCACGACCGGACCGGTGTAAACGCTCCCTTAGATTCCATTTGTTTTTAATTTGACGAAGCTGGACGAGTTTAGCGCTGCACTTTGAAACAATGTGCAATAATAAGTGTCTGTGTAGCGCTTGCTTTCGGGGTTATGACGAGGAGAATAATAATATCAGGGATTATCATGGAGGTGAATAGGGTAGCCATGCTGTTTTGCCACGCTGCAGACCAAAAAGCCCAGTATTATTTGAACCAAGATGACCTCCTGAATGTATATGTTGTGCCTACAGCCGCTTAAGGCCTTTGTAATGATGCCAATGAACAATGGGAAGAACTTGATGTAGAAGGTAAAGTAGCACAGTTTATTTAGGTGTTCTGGACCTAGATTTTTGCTTAACTTTTGTTTTTCTTGATGAGTGTTGTGTGAGAGAAGAATCTGAAGAAGAATGTAGTCCTCGAGATGTCACGATTTATTTGGAAAAAGAAAAAAACATTGCTCTTCTGAACTCAGAGGATTTCAGTCAGTGCTGTGCACTCGGAACATTATAGTTTTAATAAAATACAATTCTGTGTTGAACTGATGCACGTGTCTGTGTTTTTATTTGTAACAGAGGGGCAGAGGCTGCAGGAGTGCCCCGTTTCATTTTGTGATCATTGCTGCTCCTGCAATCCGATAAGCAGGACATGGGACGGGTGATGAAAAATTAGGACCATTGTCATTGGGAAAAGTTTTTTATTGGGAAAAGTTTTAAATGATGCAAATAAGTGGAAGCTGAAACCCATGAATGGCAGATTATTGAAATGGCAATAATCTTGTGGAAAAATGACCCACTTTTCTTTTTTGGCAACTTTGTCTATCAAAACATACAAGAACATTGTAAGGGTCAATGACATAAGGATTTTCAACAGGCAAATTTTAAAGTAGAAAAAAATATTAGTTTCTATTAAACTTTTTCAAATATTTACAGTGTCAGGTGCATAAATCTGTGTTTAACATTTATATTAAGCATTTTTTGTGAAAAAGGTCATGTGGTGCGACTGAGAATAACCTTAAAATTGTTTTATTTTCTAAAACATGGTTGGGATATTAATCTAAGTTCTGAGAAATATGAAGTGTAGAAACAAACTGTTGGCATTTCTTTTGATTTTTAATGCATATTGATATTTACTTTTGAAGACATAATTGAGATCAGGGGCGTCCAGTTGAGATCTCCTCTGTTTATCCCACAGAATTGTTGATTTAGTGAACAGACTGACAGTCAAACAGTGAAACAGCCATTGAGCAATAACACACTATTGTGACCCATATCTAAACAATATTAACCTTGTCCAGAAAATCAAGTACAAATATATTTTTACATTTTTTGTTTATTTGAATTTTTAAACATCATACATTATTATGCATGGATGGTTTGGACACGGCATGGACCCAGGACACGCTGGAGGGCCTGGGAAAGCCTTGGAATCCCCCCGGAAGAGCAGGAGGAAGTGTGGAAAGGGAAGTCTGGGCCTTCCTGCTCGGACTGCTGCCTCCGCGGCCTGACCCCGGATAAAGCAGAAGAAAGTGAATGGATAGATGAATTTAGGAGTTTTTAGATTGCAGTTTTTTTGTTTTTTTTTTGGTAATTCAAGTAAAAAAATCTTCTAAATTCCTTGAGGTGAAATTAAATAGTGTCAAATGGTTTTAGTTTTTAGTATCCGTCCCACCCATTTATATAAATACATAGGAATAATTATAACAAATTAGGAATCCAATCATGTTAAGAATCTTGTGACATTTCGGGGTTTGGACAGGTGACAGGTGCTGACAGGGGAAGGGGTTGGGGGGAATAGGGGGTGTGGGGGAGTTGGGGAAGGGAAAAAGAGGGGAAATAAAGATCCTGTGGTTGAATTAGTGGATTGGCCTGGACAACAGGTAGGTGCTAAGAGGGTCTTTGGGTATGAGGTTACTCCTAAAGATCTTCCTCACTCCTGAAAAGAAGCGCGCTCGTCTTGTCTTAGGACTGGCCAAGAAGGTGTTGAGCTGAATGTTGAGATGTTGTTTCACCGTGGCCTCGATGAAATCAGTGTGACTGTCTAAGAACAGTGAGGATGCAGAGCTAATATCTTGCAGCAGGCTTTTAGCAACCGCTTTACCAATGGTTTCGAGATCTTTGGCGCTAAGTTTACTGTCCTCAGGTATCACAATCTGGTTCTCCACTCATTCCCAGCTTAAGTTTTGGAACCAGTTTTGGTGCGATCATGCAGTGTGCGGCCTCGGGACAGTGGGTTTTTCCAATGGATTCCACAGGCTTAACAGTTGTGATGTCTGGAATTCCAGGCCGTGGTGAACTGGGAAGCACTTGTAATCCCCGTTACAAATAGACTCAGGAATAACAGAGCATTTCATGATAGGATAAGGGTTAATAGACCCTTTTAGAGTGAGTAAACACTGATGATGTAGGCTCGCATTTTGGCAACAGACGTTTGGCAGAACTTAGCAACTTGTCGAGCTCTGCGAAAGGATTATCGTCAAAAGATCGTGAATATTTCCTCAACAGGCTGACAAATAGTGTCCGACTGCCAGAACCTTGTGCGATCAGTGAGTAAAACTTTAAAACTTTAGTTCAGCGGTAGAATATCGATTCTGGCAACTACACACAAAACAACCAGACATTTTGGTGCTGGAAATGTTTTTATCTCCGTCTTCTTCTGTACGTGACCAGTCTGAATGTATTGGAATGAATGGGGAAAAATGCCACTTCCGCTGCCAGAATACGCGCGCAGCTTTTTTAATCACTTCCGCCCTAAGAGGGTCTATAAATACTAATAAATATGTTGATTAAAAACATGACTAAAACGGCTATAAACAATCTGATTAAAATATAAATATTATTGTCAAAACTAAGTCATGTTTTTTTTTTTTTTAAGAACATTGTAAAGTTTTTTGTTATCGATAAAGTTTTTCAAACGCCCCTCCCCCACCCACGAACGAGCAGCATGGAGCGCGCATAGCAGAGCAGCTATTAGCAAAAAACTGCAGAAATATTAAAAGATGTCGATGCAAACCTGTTGTCTAGCCAGAGCGGAGAGGTGTGAGCCAAAGAGGAGTTAAAACCATTACCAGGAGAGTTTTGGTGAGTTTTATGTTACATTTTCCCCATTTTGTAAGTTGCCTTGATTAACAGAGTATTTAAAAACAATTTAAACTTGCCGTAGATGTCAGAAAAAGGGTGTATCTGGAACTGTTGAAGCCTAAAAGTATTTTATTTGATGTATTTTGGTTGTATTTCACTTGGAAACATGTTAGTAATGCTGAGGGGGTGTGGATCCATGGTGTGGACATATGAGCCATTTTGTGTTTTTGCTAAGTCACGTAGCCACGTAAGACGGCTCCATTTTCATTTAGTTTAGTTTCGTTTATTAATATAATTTTTTTATTAATTAATTTTTTTAATAAAAGGACTAAAATTTATTTCTTCGTGGCCTGTCCAGCAGCCAGGCCAGGTTTTAATCCCTACCAGGAGAAGTTGGGAGAAGGTTCTGGACCCTGAACCGCCCGCTAAGACACGGAAGGCGAATCTACCCACGGACCGGGATCGAGGGCTGCACTAGAGCACCACATGGTCCTTTCTCCACACCTACAAACTCACTGCCAAGGCTGCGGTAGGAGCATAGACCGTAAAAAAGAAGTGGGCTAATGCTGCGTTCTGTTGTGCTCGGAACTCGGAGAAAACTGACCTCCACCTCGGGAAAGTGCAAAGGAACGTCCGATCAACTCGGAGTTCCGAAACACGAACTCGGGCTAGTTCAGAGCAGACCGAGTGGGATGGATGTCAAACTGAGTCGCTAACAGACTCTCTATATTAGCAGGGGTTAGCGTTAGCGACGTTAACTACATAAGCTAACAAAATAAACATTAAACGTTCTCGGACATACATATTTTCCTCACTGTTGCGGTGGAACGCATTTACATCAGAGGTGAGAACTGGATTTGTTGCTAAAGGACATTGAGCTAATGGACATTCAGAAAAACTGTTCTCATTTTGCGTTGCGTACTGTACTGTATTGTTTTGTTTGGATTCATGACCATTTTGTAAACTTTAAAGGGGGACAAGGTGTAATTTTAAAATTACAAACTGAGCTGAAAAGTGTACAGGGTGAATACACTGAACCCAAAATTGAGCTTAAACCTAAAATTAAGCCAACAAAAATTTGACTTTCAACTAAAATCGTCTGAATTAAATGGCCGTAAATGGTCGTATTAGAAAAAAAAATAGATTAAAACGTGAATAGAACTACAATATAACTAGAATCTATTTTATTAGACAACAGCGCCCTCTGTGGTTAATGTTGACATTTGCAGAAGAGAAGAATTGAAGAAGAACCGGTGAATTGATTAGGTTTATTAGTTCTTATATAAATACAGATTTACTTTACATGTATTCACATTCATATATAGTATAAAGCATGAATAAAAAAACAGAATGAAGTCATATCTTGGGAGAAAAAAGTAAAAAATAACATAATTCAGAGAGATTATAACATAACATAATTCAGAGAAAGATTATATATATGTTAAAGCGTCCATATTACACATTATGAAAATATAGGCACTAACACAACAGCAGGTTTATCCCTAAAAACTCTTTTAAATGTGCAATAAAGTGACAAAAGCACAAATCTATATTATGAATAGGATTTTTTAAACAAAATAGTGGAAACAGCACCAGAATCACGAAGAGCGTAATGTAATGTAATACAAACATTTTAAAAGCAAAATGACGAGGCTCCCTGCAGCAGTTACAGAAATAGGGGCCCCGATATTACAAAGTGACAATACGACATCTTAGAGCAAACACTTTCTTACAAACTGAACACCTGAATGGTTTCTCCCCTGTGTGTGTCCTCATGTGTCCTTCAAGATGAGCCTTTTGGGTAAATGTTTTCTTACTGAACATCTAAATGGTTTCTCCCCTGTGTGTTCACTCATAGTTTACGTTTTTTCAGCGTACCCTTTTGGGCAAATGTTTTCCTACAAACTGAGCACCTGAATGGTTTCTCCCCTGTGTGTTCACTCATCGGTCTTTTGAGATTACCCTTGAGAGCAAATGTTTTCTTATCCAAATGGTTTCTCCTGTGTGTATCGCCATATGTCTTTTGAGATCACGCTTTTGGGCAGATGTTTTCCTACAAACTGAGCACCTGAATGGTTTCTCCCCTGTGTGTTCACTCGTCAGTATTTTGAGATTACCCTTGTGAGCAAATGTTTTCTTACAGACTGAACATCCAAATGGTTTCTCCCGTGTGTATCGTCATATGTCTTTTGAGATCACGCTTTTGGGCAGATGTTTTCTTACAAACTGAACACCTGAATGGTTCCTGTCCTGTGTGAAATCTCCTGTGTATTTGTAGTTTATATCTAGACTAGTGCTGTCAAATTATTCACGTTTTAAATCAGATTAATCACACTTTACAATTTTGAATAATCACAATTAATCACAGTTAATTATTAAAAAAAAAAGACATAGTTTGACATAAATGCAATTTATAATCAAAAAGTTATATTATTGACATTTTTCTATCGCTGGTAGTTTTGTTGACATCATTGCCGCAGGTGCACTCCACTTGTTGTTGGTACAAGTAGCGTCGTTGCTGCCGCTGAATCAAATAGAGTTACAATATCACATTACATTACACACTGCACTTTTAACTTTGACGGGTATTTTGCCATCAGGTGTTTCCCCTGTGGGTATCACCTGATGGCCCCCAGATTAAAATCAATAGAGTTACAACATTACATTATATTATACATTGCACTTTACAGCATACAAATATACAATAAAATAAATATTTACAAGTTAATAGTTGTTTTGTGTTTGTGTTGTCTCCCCTTCCCAGTTCTACAGATGGAAATTAGCTATGAGCTACAGTCTGGTACAAACATCTCTGCCACTGTGCTTCATGTAATTGTACACCGTCCTAATAAACCAATTAAATGAATGAAATGAAACACGTGTTTTGCTTTAAGATGGTATTTTAAACTTGTTGTGCTTCTGTGGAAAGAGAGTTCATCGCTGCAACATCTGCAAACTACCTTAGTTTGATCCAAAGTCGCATGTGGATGGACATGCAAGAGCCTTCAAAATAAATTGTGTGATTAATCTGCGTAAAAAAAAAACAAAAAACATTAGTGCGATTTTTGTGTTAACGTTGACAGCCCTAATCTAGACCCAGATCTCTCGTTACAAACACAGCACTTGCGTTTCCTGCTCTCAGCTCCTTCACCAGTTCCTGTCATGTCTCAGATGTTCACAGTGGCTCTGGTTTCTGGTGCAGACTTGTCTCCTTGAGCCCCTGTGTCCGTGAGTGCAGGTGAACAGCTGCAGCTTCATCACTGTCAGTGTCACGGTGCTCAGTGTCTCGCTCGGCCCCTGAATGGACACGTGTCTCTGCTGTGATGGCCCCTCGCTGTGTGTCCTCTGCGCTCAGTTCGTCTTTGCTGAAGCAGTGACGACTCTTGTGTCTTCACGCTCACAGCACTAAACTCTGGGACAGAACTGAGAAATATAACACACGTTTGTATATTTCAGTCCCAATCTGAATATTTGTAATAGAATAAATGAATAAATGTCAAGTCAAAAAAGCCCTGCCTCTCCAAACCTCTCTGCTCCTAAACCCATTCACCTTTTCTCTTCTTCCCCCTTATTCCTAGTCTGGCCAGTAGATGGAGCCAAAAGCACAGGCTGCACTCACTGAAATAGGCGTAATAACGTGTGTAGGCAGGAAAAACAAACCCAAAAGGAAAAGAAAAAGACAGACACCAGTGAGAAAAATGAGTTTGAAGTGTGGGTAAAATAGTTAAAATAGTGGTAAGGCCTTAAGGACATAGTAGTGTAAAAATAGCGAGTCTTTGTTTTGTAAATTAAGTGAATATTCTGTTTGATTTAAATAGCACAACTGGCTGATTTATTTCATGAACTGTCCAAATTTAAATTAGTAGTAAATTAATGAATAAATTCTGAAAGTAGTAATTTAATTTAAATTCCTAAAATGTTAAAAATGTAATTGAATAATTTAATTGAATTGGCAATTGACTGTTTAAATATATTCCAATTTACTGTAATTGTTGTATAATGACAATAACAATGTTAAAGGAGCACTCATTTAAAAGTGTGTATTATTTTATTATTTATTACAATTCAATATAAATAAAATATTAAATAGGTTTCATATGTAGTCATTTAAAATTGTATAAAAATAAGAGATTAAAATATTAATGGTTAAATGTTACATTGGTTAAAATTGTTGTCTAATTTAGTATTTAAATAGATAATATTAATAAATATAATCAAAATAGATTAATTAAAATGCAAGTAGATTTAAATTCAAATAGATTAAAAACTAATGTAAAATGTAAATGTAATTTCATTATCATCTGTTTACTTTAAAGGTTTTTGACCTACTACGACTACTATTACTACTACTATTACTACTACTATTACTACTACTATTACTACTGCTACTATTACTACTACTATTACTACTACTATTACTACTATTACTACTGCTACTACTACTACTACTGCTATTACTACTGCTATTACTACTGCTATTACTACTATTACTACTGCTACTACTACTACTACTGCTATTACTACTGCTATTACTACTATTACTACTGCTACTATTACTACTACTGCTATTACTACTACTATTACTACTACTACTACTACTATTACTACTACTACTACTACTACTACTATTACTACTACTATTACTACTACTACTACTATTACTACTACTATTACTACTACTACTATTACTACTACTATTACTACTACTACTATTACTACTACTATTACTACTACTACTATTACTACTACTACTACTATTACTACTACTATTACTACTACTATTACTACTGCTACTATTACTACTACTATTACTACTACTATTACTACTACTACTATTACTACTACTACTACTATTACTACTACTATTACTACTACTACTACTACTACTACTACTACTACTAATATTATTACTACTATTATTACCACTATTACCACTATTACTACTATTACTATTACAACTACTATTACAACTACTACTATTACTACTACTATTACTACTACTACTATTACTACTACTACTATTACTACTACTATTACTACTACTATTACTACTACTACTATTACTACTACTATTACTACTACTACTATTACTGCTACTATTTCTACTACTATTACTACTACTACTATTACTACTACTACTATTATTACTACTATTACTACTACTATTACTACTACTACTATTACTGCTACTACTATTACTACTACTACTATTACTGCTACTATTACTACTACTACTACTATTACTACTACTATTACTACTACTACTATTACTACTACTATTATTACTGCTACTATTACTACTACTATTACTACTGATCTTGAAGAAGCTGAAAAATGTAATAAAAGTCTTGAAGCTGAGTTGATCCTTGTCTCTGTTTTTCCGAGTTTTTCAAGTTGAAGCTGCATTTCTCAATTAGCGTTAAATATTATATATTTAATATAAAGATTTAAATGTTTCCAGTTGTTTCTCTTATATAGAGTCTTATTCGACAGAAGATATGGGCCTGTCGAAATGAGCTCCCTCTGCACACATTCATATAAATGAGTGAATAATGGTGATTCTACAGTGGAAGGATTTGATGGTTAAATTGGTCTGTAGATATGAGGAACCTTTGTTAGCCATAGACCGTATTAAAAAAAAAAACAATAACACAGCAACATGATATAACAGCAGAGGTAAATACAGTAGAGGTGCAGATAAGATTGTATCAAAGCGAAGTCCAGTTCACAGTTTTGGCAGCCATAGACCGTATATATATTCATATTTACAGTCTAGGATCCAAAGTGACTGATCTAATTTAGTAACAAACAGGAAATGGTGCAGTGAAGCGATCGGATTGGTCAGAATTATCCTCATCAAAACCTCATCTCATTTATTTCTTAAGCGTAAACCCGCCCACAGACGAGACCGGCCAAAAGACCCTTAGAAAAACTGTAAACGAAAATATTCTGAATATCAGAAAGGAGGCAGCTGCAGGCAAAAGTGATGTGGAACATAATGTGGCTTTCACAGGAAAACTAGGATTCATTTCAGAATATCAGATTAAGAAAAATCAAGGACAAAAACCGCTCAGACATGTGAGCGAGATCAGAGCCCAGTTTAAAAAGACTTCAAATTGTTTTTTACATTATTTGTTTATCTAAGAGATTCTGAACGACACTAAGCATTTTTACATCCATGTTTTGAGGTTTTACTGGCCAAATCCTCACAGAAAATCTCACAGAAATCCCACAACAGTTTTTCACTTCATCTACAGATATATTACACATTTCATCATATATTATACTTTTTGTGAAGCTCAGATACTATTTTAGGGTTAGAAAACTGTATTTTGTCCATCTTTCTTAACAGAGAAACAAAGTAAATAAGATTTGTACCTTGAAAATTCAAAATTGTTGCTTATTTTTTGTTATAATCTCGTAAAACCATGAGGATTTAGGTCTGCTCACCACTTAATCATTGTAAATATATTATGTTAGCTTCATTTTGCCTCCACTTTTGAATTTTGAACTTTTGGATCTTTGCTCTGAAAATTTTCACTGTGAATTTTACACATTTTACAAGTTTGACTGTGCTGAATATTTACAAGATGAATTTTTTATTTTGAATCTGACATATTGAGAAAGTGAACTTTAAATTTCAGCAAATAAATTCAGAATGAAAATAACGTCTGGCGTATGTGATAAATTATGCAAGATAACAGTCCACAAACACATACCTCTCATTAAAATGTATGGAGTAGTGACTAGTGGAATGCTTAAAGGTGCCCTATGTACCTTTTCCTGTACCTACTTGTCTCCATGGAGATATGATTTTGCCTGAAATGTTCCTCGCTTTGGCATTAATGTATCGTACATTAATCAGTTTCAGATATTGGGTTATAGAATAATAATATATCAAAACATGCATTAAAGCTGTGAATGGACTTGACTCTCCACAGATCTGACATGTAACTGTACCTTGTGGCGTCACCTCCTTTTCACCATAGCACAGATAGTTTTAATGACACACTGTGGAACATTACTGTCAGAAAAAATGTTAATACATAGACAAAGGCAAAGCTCTAGCTTTACCAGTCAATCTTCATTCTTCCCTTCAAGAAAAGTGATCGAAGTGAGTTTCCCCCGGAGAGACTGTACTCCCTTATAGATAATATGAGGAGCTCAGAGTAGAGCTGCTGCCCCTCCTCCATGTGGAGAGGAGCATCTGAGGCTCAGGCATCTGTTCCAGACGCCTCCTCGATGGCTCCTGAGAGGCCCCGGGGAAGACTCAGGACACACTAGAGGGACTACCGTAAAATACCAAATAAGAGCAGGGTTTCAATTAAGGTCCATCCATCCATTTTCTTTCACTTATCCAGGGCCAGGTCGAGCCTAAGCAGGGACTCCCAGACTTCCTTCACCCCAGACACTCCCTCCAACTCCTCTGAAGGGACTCCGAGGCGTTCACAGGCCCAGAGACATGGTCCCTCCAGTGTGTCCTGGGTCTTCCCTAGGTCCTCCTTCAGGTGGGACATGCCCAGAACACCTCCCGGGGGAAGCGTCCAGGAGGCATCAGAACAGATGCCCGAGCCCCCTCAGCTGCTCCTCTTGATGTGGATGAGCAGCGGCTCTACTCCGAGCTCCTCCCATGTGACCAAGCTCCTCACCCTATCTCTAAGGGAGCGCCCGGCCACTCTGCGGAGGAAACTCATTTCGACCATTTGTGTCATCCTTTCGGTCATTCCCCAGAGCTCATGACCATAGGTGAGGGGAGGAATGTAGACTGGGGTAAATCGAGAGCTTCGCCTTTGGGCTCAGCTCCTCTTCACCACAATGGTCCGATATAGCGACCGCATCACTGCCGACGCTGCACCGATCCACCTGTCAACCTCACGCTCCATCCTCCCCTCACTGAGAACAAGATCCCGACATACTTGAACTCCTCCACCTGAGGCAGAGACTCCCCACCCACCCGGAGAGGGCAATCCACCTTTTTTTCATTTGTCCAATCATAACTATTGTGCAGTTTGGACAGGTTTTGGCGCTTGTTAACATTATTGTTGCTAGGTAACAGTTATCACCTCTACATGCGTCATAACTATAGCTGCTGCCCATGTAAGCAGGAAGTAAACTTATGAACTTCACCCACCTTATGACTTTGTTTTGTAAAAGGAGTAACTACTTCTGTGTGAAACGAGTCTTCTAACCTGTCACGGGCTCTTTAAAGACGAGCAGGAGAGCGGCAGTGGGCGGATATATTTTAGGATTTAATCTGGAGGCTGGTGCATGTGGTTTATTTTGTACCACAGATGGTGCCAGTTTGAGCCAGAGAGAGGAGGATGACACCCGGAGCTCACCCTTCAGATTCAAAAGACGCGCAAAGACCAGGATGTGTCTGTAATTTGATAGAAAATCTGCTCTCGCCTCTCACAGTAATGTTTGAAGAGCGCATAAGATACTGAATTTTTTGAGATTCTAACCAAATTTTAACAAAAATATACCAGGACCTGTTTTGTTTCATTCACACATGTCGTCAAAAGCTCTATTTCTTCACAAGCTCAAATACCAACACTTGGTTTACAGTTTCTTTCATGGCACCGACACATTTGTACACATTTTGCAGAGTAGTATAAACCCTAGTGTCTCAAGTCATCAAATGTAAAATGGTCTCTGGTTTGGGAGCTCAAATACGTCTTTTTTAAAACTCAGAAGACAAAGTTGAGACTCTTGTTGTTGTCTCATTATAGTTCTAGATTTGTCTGGTGTGAGTTTTGTTTGTTTCTCCTGAAATTCACTAGGAGCAAAAGGGGAGACAAAAAGAGGAGTCCTACTTGAGACACTAGTGAGAAACCATTTCAGCATCTGCAATGGAGACAAAAACTAGTCCTATTTATCGACTATCGGCCTAAATCTTGCCGATATTCCACGTGAACATGTTCTACCTCGTTATAAAGCTCAGACTCTCTATATTCTGCCCATTTAATCCAATTTACAGACAGATAAATGTCCTAATATGTGGCTCCACATCAGGATTTATCTGCGGAGTCATTTGTCTGTGTCTATGACGCTGTACTGACCCTGAACGCACCTCCATGTGTGCTTGTTTACATCCGCAGACATAGATCCATGTGCACAACACTGAGATTCTCTTCTTTTTAGTTCTTAGTGCAGACTTGTGATCTGAGAGGAGCCTGTGTGAGGCTAAGTGTTGAAATGTGTCAGTTTTGAAGCTCGTTTTGGTTCTTTCTCATTGGTTAGAGATTAGCTGCTGTAGCTCGCACACATAAACAGGCTGTTTTCTCTTCTATTAGCGACTGTATAGTGACTATAGTGGCTGTTTATATGTTACTGGACACACACTGATATGTAAATGAGCTGTGAATAGAGATGTGAGTTATCAGCATTTAGCATATCATTAATGACCATTACACATTTACTGCTAAAGGCTAATAGCGGTAGTTTATTTGTTTACAGGTTAGAATGTCATGCAAAAACACCATTAATCTGACCTACTGTCTTTAAATATGACTGTTAAGAGGCAGAATTACAATAAATGTCACCTAAACAAACCCAGTTTAAAATACAGTAGAGCCAAACCTAAGTTTTATAATCAGCTGAAGATTTACAGTGAATTTTTACATCACTAAATCGGCAATTATATCAGCAGCTCCAAGTCCCATTTTATCGGCCGTAAAAAAATCCATATCGGTCGGGCTCTACTTGAGACACTGAGGAGAAACCTTCAAATAGTCCTGAAAATGTACATTTGAAAATTAAAACATTTGTGAACTTCAAAATGTTTTCACTGATAATATTAAATACACAAATATGTAAGCTTGCTGAATAACAAAGCATTGTTTAATTACATGCCTATTACCACTGTACCATTATTAACTTATACCTTATAAATGGACAATGGTTTATGTTTTATGGGCATCTAACTGTACCCAAGGCTTGAGCTTTTTCTTATAATCGTCTTAATTTCTTACGGCTGCTAAAATGAGTAGCTCTTTGGCGTTTTTGCTTTGTTAAGGTAGCGTACGGGAGGAAAAAGTTTGGAGACCCCTGATCTAAAGGCAGAAGAACACAAGTACCATCCATATTACAGCAGACAGAGTTCAAAGTTTATCCAGACGCAGGGCAAAGTCGTGTTGGATTTTCAAGCTCACGTACAGTGGGTTCTCTGAAACATGTGGCTGTCGCTACAATAGTGTCTCCATCACCGTGTGTGGACTGAATTGGTACTGAAAATTCAAACAGGAAGAAGTAAGGATCTGGTAGACCAACATCAACATCAGAAGAGAAGCGAACGGCATGAATACAGAACAAAAATAAAACATTAAGCATAAAATCTTGATCTGTCTCCATACATTCTGTGAAAATTTGAGGTTATTTCAACAAGAATTATCATTTTAGCGAAATGATGTCCAGTTTTTTGGGACACCCGGTATTTTGTGGGGTTCAGAATGCTTAAAACTCAATCAGACATCAGCACGTAAACATATATAATCCAAAATTGTTTATTCAAATTGAGAAACCTTTCAAAATGATATACAAAGTTAGTATTTTTCTGACGTGTGCTGCGGTTGGGGGAGTGAAGCGGAGGTCAGCCATAAACTAAAAGGCTGAATGAATTAAAGTGAAGAACGGAACCAACGGGAAAATCAATGAAAATCCAAGGTTATAGACGATGTGCTGTGGTGCTTCATTCATGTGGCGCCAAATTACAGCCAAACTCATCTGTTACGCCGTTATTGGAGAGGCAGAAAAGAATCCAATAAATTAGATCTTACGTCATTGTTCAGCATTGGACACTGCCTACAGCAAACAACTGCGGTTCATGTACAATCTCTATTCATTTTCCCTATAGATTTAGACTTAGACTTTATTGATCCACAAGGGAAATTACTCGGACACAGGTCACACATCACATTATATTACAATAACAAAGAGTAGTAAAATATAAAAAAAAAAGATAATAAACTTCTAAAAAATAGCGAGAGATTGGTGTTTAATGTGTAATATTTTGGTATTTTTTTCAAGTTTGTACCAAGAAAGAAACAATAATGATCATCTGTTACATAAGGGTGAGTTGTTGAACAGTTGTAGGGAGTATTATCTGTTACATAAAGTTGTACAGTTGTAGGGAGTATTATCTGTTACATAAGGTTGAGTTGTTGTACAGTTGTAGGGAGTATTATCTGTTACATAAGGGTGAGTTGTTGTACAGTTGTAGGGAGTATTATCTGTTACATAAGGGTGAGTTGTTGTACAGTTGTAGGGAATATTATCTGTTACATAAGGGTGAGTTGTTGTACAGTTGTAGGGAGTATTATCTGTTACATAAGGGTGAGTTGTACAGTTGTAGGGAGTATTATCTGTTACATAAGGGTGAGTTGTTGTACAGTTGTAGGGAGTATTATCTGTTACATAAGGGTGAGTTGTTGTACAGTTGTAGGGAGTATTATCTGTCCCTCTATAGTCTGACTTTTAGAATAATTGAGCCAAGAGGAAAGTGGCTGCAATCAGATAAATCGTCGTTACCAGGCGAACTTTAACATGAACGTCGTCACATTATTCTCGCTGAGACAGATCCGTGTGTTTTATAGCTGCGTCTCTGTTGTGGTGCATTCAGATGAGGATTAGTGAAGGCTCGGCTCTCACGAAACATTCATCTGGTAATTTAGATCGATATCATATAACGAATTTTCTGCATGCATAGTTCTCCCGCCTGGTTATGTTGTATCTGCATTTATGGTGCGATAATTATGGAAAATGGCCAAACACAACTGGCTACAACCATATAACAGACGTCACTGTCATTGGAGTCAACACATTTTTACATTAATCATTGAATTTATATAGCGCCTTTCAAGATACCCAAAGTGATTTACAGCTCATGATTCATTCACTCCACAGTCGTGAGGGTGTCAGTCTGCACCATGGGCCCCTCCGACCACCACCAGCACTCACGCGCACGCACCACTTTCATTCTAGGCAATGTGGGTGAAGTGCCTTGCCTGTGAACACAACAACAGTATTTTTTGGGGGGTTTTTTTTGCATCTGGCGCCCTCCTTTGGCACCTGGAGTTCCCTGTGGTCTCTCATCCAAGTACTGACCAGGCCCGGCCTTGCTGAGCTTCTGAAATCTGACGGGATCAGGCTTTTACAAGCTGGTATGGCCATTTATTTACTTTACCTACATCAGTATTCAGTAAGATTATCACATTCACATAGAAGCACTCCACTGTGTCACTTTTTCTGTTCCCCGAATCAACACTGCAAAAAACAAAATCTAGCAAAGTTAAGTTACTTGAATTAACCAGCATTGTTGTTGATTTGTCCTCATTTCATCAAATTTCATGATGCAATTTAATAAAAGCTGAGAGTCTTAGTTTTTTTATGTTGAAAATCTGGTCAATTTGGACTGTCCTCTAAGGAGAAACACTGAGGAATTTACATTTACGATTACATTGAATTTAAATACAGCTTTACCTGATGTAGTTGCTTCTCAGTAACCTAATATTTCAGTAATAAGTCAAAGAAATAAAAATTAACAGCAATAATCATAACACAACATAATGTAAGTGGGCCCATTTCTCTTTTGTAACGCTGCATTGTGATTGGCTGGCTTTTGCGGATGAAACGCGGCTCCTGATTGGCTGTCCTCGCCGGCTCTAACCAATCAGCGCGCACCTGCCACGGAGGAAGGAATAAATGCAAGATGGCACCTCGTATAAAAACAGTCTTCTGGCTTCTTCCTGGCGTGCATCAAAATAACTCTTTACACCTTATTCGACTCAAATATCTGTCCGCAAAGCCTTCCGAGGGGTGAACCGGGCTGTACGTCGGTATGCTTGGATAACCCGCCGCGATTAGCTGGCATCAGGAAATAAAAAACAAAACTTTGAGTAATCATGTATCGGAACTGATCTACCAACTAGTGCAGCGGCGGCGGCGGCGGCCTCGGCTAGTTAGCATTTAGCTGCTAACCGCTAACTAGCATTTAGCTGCTAACTAGCTCATGAATTCAGCCTGTTTTCACTCTTCAAACTAAAGAGAAGCAAATTGAGGACAGTTCAGCAGCTTGTCTGGTTAATGTTGGACGTGAATGGCCATATAACAGTAGACGATGGCTGTAACGAGGTAAGACCACTTTTATTTTGTAGCTTTAGCGCTAATGTTGCTAACTCCTGGTTGAAGAATGGCATGGCTTTGGGGTGACGTTTAGTCCCTTTGCACGCCCGTGGTTTTAGTTACATCCAAGCACTTAGTTTAAATGCTTGTAAATTGCTTTCTTGCACGCTTTAATGCCCAAGTATGAATCTATAGGATCGCGTTTTCCCTTATTTTTAGCCGGTAATGCTCAACACTTTAACTTTAGGCTGTAATTATGATGCCAAAGTATACAATGTTCCATAATTAAAGATATCAAATGCTTATAGCGGCTGTTTGTTTCGTCATTATGGCTTGCGTTTGCTTCACACTTATCATGTTTTAGCTACACTTCCTTTTCTTTTAAATAGCTGCCTACTCTAAATGGTATTATGTGGCCGGATGCACACATACACGCACACACACACACACTAAATATAGGCTACAAACTTGAATAAAATGTGTAAAATTCGGTATCCTTCCTTATTAGTAATGATGTGAGAGAAATTGGCAGCAGGGTATTATTTATTAATCATTTCTTTATGCATTTATTTTGGGCAAGTAAGCAATTTACATTATTTACAATGGAAAAACATATTATTCATATAACATTAGTGAAGTAACAGAAATGACAACAAAAAGTAGCTCTAAAAGGAGCGGGAAAAAGAAAACTTATTTAATCCCATCCCCACTGTTCTAATTTAACAGAATAAGCTTTCTTTCACATTGTTCTGACATTTTACATTAGACCATATAAACTATTTACAAGTGAGGATAAAGAGTCACTGTTATAACTTGGTAACATAACTATCATCATATTGCAATAATACAAAATGGATACGAACAATGGTAAGGAAATTAAGGATACCAACAGTAGCTCCTGACGTTTTGCCTGAAAAGACTTGGACAAACTTTATTGATCCACAAGGGAAATTATTTGGACACAGTAGCTCACACATCACAATATAATATAATGAGAAAGAGCAACAATATAAATGGTAATAATAAATTCTAAATAAGTAGCAAAAAATATGGGCACTACCACTGCTTTATTAAGTTAAGTAAGTCATAAGTTTGTCTAAGTCACTAGTACAGCTTTTTTCTATAAATCTTTGCTTAGACAGTCTGAACTTATTTTACACATTTAGGAGTAATTTAATAGTGCGTTGCTGTTGGACACAATACATACACGACAGAAAACTGAAATTTGTACTGCCAATTTATTTTTTACACCTTCACATCTCTTTCTTGGTTCATAAGTTACTGTGTTTATCATATCGTTTAACATTAGACTTAGACATAGTCTTAAATAAACTTTATTGATCCATAAGGGAAATTATTTGGACACAGTAGCTCACACATCACAATATAATATAATGACAAAGAGCAAAAAGATGGCACTACTGCTACCTTATTAAGTTAAGTAAGTCATAAGTTTGTCTAAGTCACAAGTACAGGTTTTTCCTATAAATCTTTACTACAGGCAGAACTTATTGTACACACATTTAGGAGTAATTTAATAGTGCATTGCTGTTGAACACAATACATACACAACAGAAGGAGCTAAAAGTAAAATCTGTAATGCCAGTTAATTTTTTACACCTTCACATCTCCTTCTTGGTTCATGTTACTGTGTTTATCGTATCGTTTAACATTAGACTTACTTTATTGAGCCTCAAGGGAAATTATTTGGACAGAGTGGCTCAAATCACAATATAATATAATGGCAGAGAGCAAAAATATAAATGATAATATACATTCTAAATAAGTAGCAAAAAGATGGCAAGAGACAGGTGTCAAATAAGGTAATATAATTATATAAATATCTATGTACAAGTCAAAATAAAATGGAAAAATAAGTAATAAATAATGAAATGTAATAAAGCATTAATAGTGCATTGCTGTTGAACACAATACATACACAACAGAAGGAGCTAAAAGTGAAATTTGTAATGCCAATTTATTTTTACACCTTCACATTCTTCGTTATTGTATTAATATGTTGCATGATTTCATAAAGCCAGTATAATTTAATAATTCTATACTGTTACTTGTGGTTTCGGGCTAAGGATCATTGACCTGCTCGAGTATCAAGTTCACAAAATGTACAAAGATGCAAAGAAAGAACAGTATTTGTATCATGTGTCAACGTCATAACCCAGGAGCTTTTATATTCTTTACTTTGATGCATAAGTAGATTAAAACTTTATTAAAAACTGCAGGTGTCCTTGATTCTGAAGTCGTGACTCTAATTTGAAACGAGCTGCTTCTTTGCCATTGATTCTTTACAAACTTTAACCAAAGTCTGCATTGTTATCTTTAAATGCAGTAATTACATGCAGGTTTGTGTTTGGGACTGATATATCGTCTGCAGAAGCAATAGGAAAGTAAACTGCGAGCCCTTTAAGCCTTGAGCCACGTTGGCTGAGGTTAATCCACTGTATGTTATTATTAGACCGCTAATGACTTCAGGACAGTGGACGTTAGCCCTGTGCAAAATCACCATTGTTTGAGTTCATTGTTCAATACAGAACACTTGGAACGGGATGCAAAGTAGGAGTGATTCTACAGTAACGGTCACTGCAGTCTGAACGTTACACATTTGTCTATTAAATAAATAGAGATGGCAAGTTTTCACCTTGAAATTTCTCATCTACAGCACGATTATTGTAGGAGTCAACAAGTTATTTCTTCAATTAGACGACGAGTAAAATGATCATTTCTAAATTGAGCTTTACTGAATAATGAAGACTGAAACATTTTCTTTTTTACTGTTTTTTTTTTTTTTTTACTTTGACATATGTTTTAAGGTGCATTCACAGTACATTTGTCCTTGTGGGGAGCTGATTTTAGTCTTGTTCCAGTCTTGTTCCAGTCTTGTTCCAGTCTTGTTCCAGTCCTCTTGCAGTCAAAGATTAGCTCTGAAACTAGTCTCAGTTTTGTCCCAGTTTTTACCTGGTTTTATATGGAATTGTGAACACACCCTGAGTCTCTATAATTATATAATAATAATAGTAAATAATAAATAATAATAATCATTATGATCAAAATACTGCGCATATCACCGCCCTAATACTAAGAAAACCTTGGCCATGCCCTGCCAGTCAATTAGGCGCCTAAAAGGCTGCAGGCGAAAGGCCTCAAACAATTCATTATAACTGCACTCAAACTACAACTGCATGGAAGTTAATGCAAAAATGCACTTTTTACATAAAAGTAGTAAGAGGGAAGGGGTATTTGCATGGAAAAAGGCACATTGAACTCGGGACTAACGTTCAAATTTTCAGATAATCCACTGCCTACCTTCTTCTTACCTTTCTTCTGTATGCAAATAATGTTTTATTATCTAAATAATACAAATTTTGGTCAACTAAGGCATTATGGACTGATCAACCGACTAAACGACTAAAGGACCACAGCCCTAATAACGATTACTACCATGTTGTTTACACAGTATTTATTTGTTTATTTGTGTTTTACTTTTCAGGCTTGACCGATTGTTCATTTTACTGGACACTGGGACGACGCCGGTGACCAGGAAAGCAGCAGCGCAGCAGCTCGGGGAAGTGGTCCGACTCCACCCACACGAGCTCAACAACCTCCTATCTAAGGTATGGTTCTGTCACTGATTAAAATAACTTTAAAGGTGCACTGTGTAACTTCTGGTGGAGCGTATGCCACCTTTTTACACTACTTGTACAGTATTTTATTATCTTTGTGATATAATTTCTAATATCCTAGTTAAAGGGCCAATATTACTGAATATTACTGCTATTTTCTGATCTGTTATAATGTTTTCGCATCACAAACAGACCTGGAGTTGTGTTTTATTTCATTCAGACGTGTAATACACAAACCCTGCATATTTAAGACCTTGTGAATGAAGCAAAACACAACTCCAGGTTTGTTTTTGAGGAGGTAACAACATTATAACATAACTTAAAGCTCACAAGAGTCAATTTTGTGTAATATAGAGCCTGTTAATAGCCTAAACATTAAGGGGTAAGTTGACTCTTCATTTCATTGTGACTGGTTTGTCTGGAATATATCATGATACGGCATTAAACACATCTATTTAGACTTGGACTTAGACAGACTTTATTGATCCACAAGGGAAATTACTTGAACGCAGTAGCTCACATATCCCATTATATTACAATAACACAGAGTAAAGAAATATTAAAAAAATGGTAATAAACTTCTAGCATTTCCTGCAGAAAATAGTTTTTTGTCAAGGCGGTGATCGGGGGGATTGGAGTTTCCGTGCTGGTGTAAGGCGAAAGGGATTCATGTGGTGCCCCCTATAAGCACTTGCGCATTATGCATAATGTGCATAATTGTTTTTATTTGTTTTTTTCAGAGGGACGTAGTCAAGGCGGGGGGGGTAATTGCTGTCAAGGCGGCCGCCATAACTATAAACTGCTGCAGGAAACAAAAATAGCAAGAGATTGGTATCAATAAGACATAAATTATATAAATATTTGTACAGTCAGTAAAAAAATGTATTTAATATAGCATTTATTTCAGTGTGGGTGCTTTAATTGCTGAAAAATATGTAGAAAAACATGCAGTTACTGTGAGTAGGGTCGCCTCTCCATAGATCTAACCTGAGCGTGGTCTAGTACTGCCACCTGTTTTGTCTCCATACTTTTTCTACAGCGTTTTTTTTTAAGCAAATGCAATGATTAACATAGTAAAACAAGCCTGCCGCCAGGGTTTTGTGTGTCATATTATCAGATCTGTCATGCAAATGCGAGTTATGATTTGAATATTTTCCTTAGGTCTTGACATATCTACGGAGTCCAAACTGGGACACACGGATCGCGGCGGGACAGGCAGTGGAAGCCATAGTGAAGAATGTACCGGAGTGGAACCCGGCTCCCAGACCCAAAGATGGTGAGCGCCAATGATAAACGGGTTGAGGTTTTTAACACTAGGGATCCGATCTTGCCTCCAGTTTCAAGCGCAAAGGAGGGGGCGTGTCCAGGTTGGGCTGTGCTTCACTGCTGGAGCCTGGAGTGGGACTGTACATGTACATACACTACTGTTCAAAAGTTTGGGGTCACCCAGACAATTTTGTGTTTTCCATGAAAAGTCACACTTTTATTTACCACCATGAGTTGCAAAATGAATGAACTATAGTCAAGACATTGACAAGGTTATAAATAATGATTTGTATTTGAAATAATTTTTTCCTTGAAAATTTGCTTTCATCAAAGAATCCTCCATTTGCAGCAGTTACTGCCTTGCAGACCTTTGGTCTCTAGCTGTTCATTTGTTGAAGGATCTGGAGAAATTTCACCCCACGCTTCTAGAAGCTTCTCCCACAGGTTGGATTGGCTGGATGGGCACTTCTTGCGTACCAGACGGTGAAACTGCTCCCACAACAGCTCAGTGGGTCTGTCCATAACACTTCTTTCCAGTCTTCCTCTGTCCAGTGTCTGTGTTCTTTTGCCCATATGAATCTTTTTCTTTTATTGGCCAGTCTCAGATTTGGCTTTTCCTTTGCCACTCTGCCCTGAAGCTGCATCCCGGAGTCGCCTCTTCACTGTAGATGTTGACACTGGCGTTTTTCAGGTATTTAGTGAAGCTGCCAGTTGAGGACCTGTGAGGCGTCTATTTCTCAAACTAGAGACTCTAATGTACGTATCTTCTTGCTCAGTTGTGCAGCGGAGCCTCCCACTTCTCTTTCTACTCTGGTTAGAGCCTGTTTGTGCTCTTCTCTGAAGGGAGTAGTTCACACCATTGTAGGAAATCTTCAGTTTCTTGGCAATTTCTTGCATAGAATAGCCTTCATTTCTAAGAACAAGAATAGACTGTCGAGTTTGACATGAAAGTTCTCTTTTTCTGACCATTTTGAGCGTTTAATCGACCCCACAAATGTGATGCTCCAGATACTCAGACTGCTCAAATGAAACTCAGTTTTATAGCTTCTCTAACCAGCTGAACTGTTTTCATCTGTGCTAACTTGACTGCACAAGGGTTTTCTAATCATCCATTAGCCTCTGACACACTGAGCAAACACATTGTGCCATTAGAACACTGGAGTGATAGTTGCTGGAAATGGGCCTCTATACACCTATGTAGATAATTGCACCAAAAACCAGACATTTGCAGCTAGAATAGTCATTTACCACATTAACAATGTATAGAGTGTATTTCTAATTAGTTTAAAGTTATCTTCATTGAAAAAAAACTGTGCTTTTGTTTCAAAAATAAGGCAATTTCTACGTGACCCCAAACTTTTGAACGGTAGTGTATATGGTGATGGCGTCTGAACCAATCTGTGCCCGCTGTGGCATTTAAAAGCACTGCCCATGTGGGTAATGTCTGTAATGTCTCTGCCTCATTACAGGCAGCACAAAGAGATGTGGGAAAAATTATATACAAGTGCAATAAAACACCTCCAGAGCCCCACGATGCAAGTACGCACCAGTATAGAGGCATACAGAATACAGAATTTTGGATTTGCCAACAGAACCGGCACTCCACACACGTTCTCCTCTCACACACGCACACGTCAATCTTTTTTTAGTTTTCTCTGTGTTGCTCGTAACTGTTTCCTCACACCACGCAGCCGACCAGAGTCCATCTCACGCACTCCCCATCCCACTGCTCCGCTGTGCAGATCGCACTCGTCAGACTCTCCTGAGGTGCGGGTGTCCACCGCTGATTTCTGTTATCTTAAAATAAATGACCTCTAGACTAGAATTAAGCAGTCTCAGAACTAATAAACAGATAATAAATCCGAAAACAGGATGAATAACCTGATAAAAGTTTTAAAATCTTGGCCAGATCAGAGAAATTTGCAGTGTAAATAGTCTCTTCTTTACGACAACGTTTTTGTTGGTGTCAAAGTTATAATAACACCATTGTTGTTGTTTTTTCAGAATTGTCAAAATTATATACAAATGATTGAGGACGCATTTAATACACAAAAATAATTGTAATTGAAATGTTACGACTGCTCTACACTGCAGCAAAATATAATGACACGATTGAAAAGAAGTTTACTGTTTAGCTCAACTATACAAATCCCTAATATCACTAATGGAGGCTGTACAATTTAAACAATCCTCAAATGTCTGAACAACTTCTTTTTTTTTTTTTTTTTTTTACCTTTTTGTGGTAAAAGTAGTTTCTTGATAACGTTATCTTTTTGGTGCTGAAACAAGAGAGTTTTGGAAGGGTGTGACTCATTTTGGGCTCGTCTGTGAAAGATAAGAAAACCTTGGACTGAACAATAGCGTAAATACTCAGCGAGGCTACAAAATTAATCGAAAACCAAATTTACATGTTCATGATTAGAAAATCAGAAATGTTGCAGTTGCTTTGATAATATAAAGAAAGCTGCTTGCTGTTTAAAGCACCAGTGCAATGCCAAATAAAAAGGTTTGAGTACAGTTACCAAAAACACATTTGGGACCAAAATTTTTGTTTTTTTCTTTTAATAAGTTTTGAAACCTGGTGGATCATGATAGAACGCTATTGAAAGTTACCAGGCAAATACAGTTACTAGAGAAGGTTACTAGACAATTTAACAATTATAAACAACTGCTTTCCACCGAAAAAGTACTATTTAAAAGAATGTGTGAACAGTTTATTCTTGTTTTGTCCTTCCAGATAATGATTGACACAGGAATGTTCAGGAACAGGCATTGAAAAACTGGTACTGATATGTGAAATTAGGGGCAGGTGAACATATTCATACGTTACAACATGTCTTTAAATGTGTTACTCGGAGTTTCCCACAGATTTTGTTAAGATTATAGTGGCACAAATTATTTTTATTTGAATAATTTCATCTCGATCTATTTGTGGAGTATAAATGGCACTTATTTACTGCCCATATTTAATCTTTAACTAGTGATTTTTGACCTGTGTTGTCTTTTATAAGCTCATAATACACTGAGCAGCTAATTTTGTTATGTCAATATATCGTCTAAAATGTTGTTTTTTAAGACTTTGGACTTTCAGGGACATTTGGGGACTTTAGAGGACTTTTAGACTACGTGGGAGAAACACTGATTACTCATGGTATAACTAGGTTCGTTTAACAAGGTTTGTATTATAAAGAATATACTAGATATTCAACTTTTGCACAACAACACTCATAATAGTGTTGATCTGTCTGTGATCGGCCTAAAGTTTGGGAGAATTTGCCATATTTTGGCTGCGATTTGTTTCTCGAATTCAGGGAGACGTGACCCGACTGTGTGTGAATCTGAAGCTGCTGCGCTCCTCATGTGTGGTGTCATTGTCAGATCGTAAACGCCAAACATTAGCAACACTACAGTAACAGCCAATAAAACAGAGCGACGGACACGGAGGCACAAGATACAAAGTCAGGAAATAGCGAAAATAATGAGGCGACTTTATTCCTCACTTCTCGTAAAGCGATAAATTTAAAGTGCAGCATCTCACCCACATTATCCATAGAAATTGTCCTTCGCAAATAATGACATCCAGTCCACAAAACCACATCGTTAATCCAGTTTGAGGTGTTTCTTAAAAAGTAAAAAGTTGAGATAGATCCTCACATGTGTCTGTTTACATCCACACAGCGCACAGATCAAGGTGTTTCACATTTCACAAATAATAATAACACAGTTTTGATTGTAGCTAAACTCAAAGTGCAGAGCACTTAAGAGTCTCAGAGTGAGTGGTTTTACTGTAGACAGGAAACAACTGATGCGATCACGTGACGCAAACTTTATATCCTGTGGTCCGCACACATATCCCGCTGCAGTCTTTGCAATCTGAGATTTTAATCATAAGACTCTCTTCGTGTCTGTGGTGTGTAGGGTTGGGCAGTAATACGGTATTAAGGTATCCCGAGGTATTAAAAAGTAGCAGCGGTATCAGTTTCATTACCATCATTAAAAAAATCTGCAACGCATAAGGACCTAATGTGATATTATAATTAATTGATATCTAAATTTGTTTGCTCAACACAAATGAATGTGTGGTAGTATTTTCAATTTAATGCTATGTCCTGGGTTAGTCCTGGTTTAGTCCTGGTTCAATCTTGGTTCAGTCCTGGTTCAGTCCTGGAAATCGACTCGGCGCTTGAAGCGTGTATATATTTATACTCTGCTACTGACACGGTGTAGATTTTCTTGTTCTAGTGTTTGTGGCTCCCAGTGTGACTCTAAGCCAACGAGAATTCAAGCCACACTCCGAATGTACGAGCGGTTTGTCCTCAGCACGTTGCATCACTAACAGAATCTCCGCTCACTGGTCCATTTTGGGACTATTGGACTGTCAGACCAACGGGCTGAGCCCAAACAGAGCAGGTGATGGAGGGGGCGGAGCTTTAGCATCTTATGGCTCCAATGGTACAAGACGCAGCTGCAGAGCCACTTCTAAATTAAAATTTGCTTTAGAAATCCTCGCGTTTACCGTGTAAATACGGTAAGTCCAGGCCTGTTCTGCTGTTAGTTTCACTGTGGACCTGATACAAGTGGCTAAATGCGCCCAGTCCAGTTTGATCGACTGTAACATTGAGAAACACAGAGCTAGAGCTGCACATACGTCCTGCTGGAGCTTCTGAATTGTTTAGGCGCGAGCTACAAAATAAGTCATCACAGTAATACCATATACGCCGGTAAGATGCTGAGAAGGTTTAACGGTATCAAAATTTGGATACCGCCCAACCCTAGTGGTGTGCGGTTTTTGTCGCATGTTTAAAAATCGTTTAAGACAGAAAAATCCTGTCGTGTGTGGCGGTCTTAACTCTAAAACACTGAATCCTATTTAAAAGTCCAGGCAGAGAAAGACTGTGTCCTTGCACACATTAACCTTCTAATAGGAATAGCGTGTTCTGTATGTTCTTACGCCGTCCCCTTTGGCTGAACAGCGGGCTCTGGCCATGCTCGCGCAGGTGTCGAAGCTGCACTTTTAAACTGCATAAAATACTTGGTCCCTCAGCGATATTTTTTCTGCAGCGGGCTTTGTGATCACGGGCTCCATTTGCAGCTCAAACACTTGTGTAGGCCGATGCTGACAGGAGAGGAGGCAGAGCGAGGCTTGGCTGTACACACACTTTACCACCTCTGCAAAGGAGCACGTAATCGTTTTAGGGAAAGATTTTTTTTTCCATGGGAACATACTGCCAACTTGCATTTTCAGTGTCGTCATGTGAAACAGGCCAGGCAAGCAGTTTTGACCTGAAAAATACAGAATGAGGTGGAGGAATGCCAATGTGTGTGTGCTACGATGGGTTTGAATATGCATAAGGTTTGACTTATAGGACGATATGACGAAATATGTAATCACATTTTTCCCCTCATACTGATCAATCATGATTTTTTTGCATACAAGAAAGATTTCCTTTGGAGTTTTTTGTGCTTTTTAAACACAATCTGACCAGAAGGAGCTGACTTGGTTGGAACTACAACAGGTGAGATGGATTTTTTTTCCCCTCACACATAAAATTTAGTCACAACCAAGCTTAGGCATTATGCAACAGTTTTTCAGTTACTCGCTCTCACTTTTTTGTTGAAAATCAAATGCCTAAAAGGACTATAAATGCTTGTATTGATCACAGGCTCGTGAAAATGTGTTGTTTAAATACGTTTTTTATATTTTCTTTAGTTTAAACTAGGGCTGGGCGATATGGACCAAAAAATATATCGATATATTTTGCTATATCTCGATATACGATATATCTCGATATCTTTACAGGAAAAATAACCCCCTCCCACACTACTGCAAGAACAACAGACACATTTTGTCTGATTAATATTCATTTAGTACTGCACTTGAACACTCTGCACCCCTTTTTGGACCCTCACCCACAGTTTAAAAACCTCTTCTTTAAGAGAACTTCCACTGGCACTTTAAAGAAAACTGCTTCAAAGTGAAAAAAGTGGCTAGGATTTTTAAACCTGTATTTTGACATTCCTAACTGGAGTTGCATTCTCTTTGTTTGTTGTTGTTGTTTTAAAGTGATGTTTAGTCTCTGCACGTTTACCAAACCAAACGCACATTGTGACAAATATGATCACACTCAGTATTCAGACCTTGAGTCCGTGACAAGACCGAGTCCAGATGCGCTCGAGTCCGAGACAAGACCAAGACAAAGCTCTCGCTTTGGAGAGGGAAGTCCAGTGGTGTGGGGCTGTCTAATGAATGGTGGGTCAGGTGTAGGTCCTGCTGCGGGGCGCTCCTCATTGAAGCTGGGCGTGGGTGTGTTTTGAAGCGGAGTTTGTTCGTATGAGTGATATCGGCCACACGCAGAGCTCGTACGCTGGAGTCATGCGCGGTCGCAGGTGTCATGTGGTTGCGCTCGCGCTGGGAAGGTGCATTTAGAAAGTTTAACTCGTCACGTTACGTCTGTGCGCAGCTCCTTATTGTGGCTGCAGAAGCATCGCGCAGAGGCGCCTGTTTTGATTTCCACGTTCGCACAAAGAAATATTTGCTCTCAAATGCGAGTGAAATGGGCACACTGGAGAGCCCTGGTCCTGGTCCTGGTTTAGTCCGCGGCCGAGCCACGGGCTCTGCGGCCGCGTTTAGTCCTGGTTTAGTCCTAGTCCTGGTTTAGTCCGCGGCCAGCTCCGGGATCCGGGGATGAGCACAGGGGACATAAGCGAGGAGGCGGAGGCGACCGCGGCGGTAATACGGTATCCTGAGGTATCAAAAAGAAGCAACAGTATCAGTTTCATTACCGTCATTTAAAAAAATCTGCAGCGCATAAGGACCTAATATAATATTAGGAGCATTTTCAGGCTGAATGACAGGGGAGAGACGCAAATGTTGAGGAGCTACGACCCTGCGTCAGGCCAGAGATCCACCACAGTCGCTTCAGACACTGGGAACAGCGCCGACTTTCTCCCCTCCGCTCTCTCTCCTCTTCAAACGTCGTTACGCTGGGAGATTTCCATCCACACGCAGCGAGGAAGAAGAATAAAACCTGACTGACACTTCGTGTGTGATGTTGAGCCGAAAAGTTGCGATGGAGACGTTTTATTGAACACCGAGAGTCGAGAGGGGACGAGGCGCTGAAGAGGAGAAAGTTCCCATTCGAGGGCGAAGTCAGACTTTCACGGAGGAGACGGGAACTTCTCCGAGTGCCGAGAGCGCGGGCCTGTCAGATACAACATGCTGCAGCCTTTTACTTATTATTCTGGAATCTGCCTTTTCATGTCTTGGCGAGTCCCAGATCATTAAATGGAGGGAGATTCGTGCTGGTGAAGTTTGGTTTAATCAGAACTTGTGCCTCATCTTTAAATATAATGCTGTTATTCTGATTCTGAATGGTTTAGCATGTATTACCATATACACCGGTAAAATGCTGAGAAGCTTTAACGGTATGAAAATTTGGATACTGCCCAACCCTAAAACCTGCTTATAAGATTAAAAGCGCTGCTCCTGTTTTTTTTTTTAAGTCTAAAATGAACTTGTTCTGTTTTTCACATTATGTAAAATGGTTTGCAGTGGTCCAAATTTATGGCTCACTTAACCTCAAGAATCCTAAATATTCACTGCAGTGAGTTAATAAGTTAGGGTGACCAGAATTTCAAGATCAAAAACTAGGACACCCCCAGTTTGTGATGGTTGGTAATAATAAAATTGTGAATCGAGTGCATAATTAAGGAAAATTATTATGCACTTGGCCCATTCACAACGAAAATGTGAGTCAGTATAGTCACATTTTCTTTGTGTTTTGGTCATTTTTAAACAGCTTTTCTGTATTTTACCTAAACAAGTGGCAATCTATGCCTCTCTTTACTGTTGTTGGGTATCAAATTGGTCAAAAATAGGGACATTTCTTGTGTAAAACTGAGACAAATCACTAGATTAAAATCTGCTGGGACAGGGGACATAGGGCTCAAAACTGGGACTGTTGTGTGTAAATGGGGATGTCTTGTCACCCTATAATAAGCGCTTTTACTACTATTAGAGTGAACTTTTTCCCTTGCAGTGATGCTAACAGCATTCTGACCACACATTTCCTGGTTTTCTGACAATATCTGTACTGGGGCAAGACATATTTTGCTCAAATACGTGGCAAGAAATCTGGTACAGTTTTAATGATTACCATAAGAAACAAAGTCAAATTTTCAAAAGTTCAGATTTCTTCCCGAAGACTGAACTTTTCTCCAAACTTCAGACACAGTCAGAGGCTTTTAGAAATGACTGAATCGCCATTAAAATGTATTTAACTGCAAAGCCCTCCTTTCAGCTGGATATGAACAGAAATGGAAAAATACAATGTCTCACGAACTGGGTCAAGGCCTGTACTTTGCTTTTAATGGTTGTTTGGTTCAACATCAGAGCTCCATCCGAATCCATGAAATAAGCCGTTCCACATCCGCACTGGAGTTCATGCATGGATGGAGGAAATTAGTGTGTTAAAAAGGCACTGATTAGACGTCTTGTTCATGTTCAGGAAATAAATGTTGAAAGCTTTTTTGATTTTTATTTTTTTCTTCTAAACTGTATGCAACCTGCGCTTTTAATGTAACCGATATGTCCATAATGTACTTGTACTCGTTAAACTTTTGCCGATACCACACATCGATACCACAATTACACAACACATTACACAGTGTCCCGGTTATGAGAAACCAGAGCAGCATAAATAAAACGACTGTAGCAACATCAGTGAAAGAGCTGCTGCACTCGTACGATCTCTGAAAAGTTTAACATGAACCAACTCCAACGCGACAGACGCACAGAACAGACTCACCATCAGCAGAACATCCCTCTGTCACAGGAAGAACACTCATATTCCACTGAGTCATGTCCTTTAGTCCAACAGAAACTGCACAAGCTGTTTTTATCAGTGCTTATGCTGTATGCAAATGAGCCATGCGGTTTTAAGTTTCGTTTCTGTAAAATGTAAACAAATGTGCGCAAAGCTGCATTAAACACATTATAATCAAGATTCTAAAAGTTCTTTTGCCAAATTTTCATATTCACATATGAAAGAAAGAAATTACGTTTCTCACTGTCAATCAATGCTAAATTAAATAATCATAAAGTAATTTTTTTGTAAGTGACAAATCAAATTGGCTCTGCTGGTTCCTCCATGAGAAACTGTTTGTTTGCAGCGATTGTGTCGCTGTTTGACTCTCGTTTGTAGTGAAAAGTTCCACACAGCGACATGGCGGCGTTTTGATGCTGCCGTAAAGAGCATTAATGCTGCAAAAACATGTGAAACTGGATCAGTCCGATCACGTGTCTGAATCCAATACTGTCCGATACTCATAAAAGAGCCGGTCTGGGAGCTGATACTGAATATCGAATCAGAACTAATGCACTACATTTCACAAATGAGAACAGTTTTGGGTCATTTTCACATTTCACTGCAGACAGGAAACAGCTGACGTGATCACGCTCATAGGTTTGTAGATGTATCCCACTGCAGTCTTTGCCTTCAGAGATTTTTAAGTCTCATAAATTTCTCCTCGTGTCTGTGGTGTGCGCTTTTTGTCGCACGTTTAAAAATCTCTTAAGGCTGAAAAATCCTTTAGTATTTGGCGGCCTTAACCATGCCTTATTTTTCCTTACGGGGATTTCTGCCTGATTTTGATAATAATTCCACTTCTCCCTTGTGTTTGCCTCCCTCCAGAGTCGTGCGAGGACCTGTCCCCAGAGGAGGCGTCCTGTGATCGTCTGAGCTTCCTTCACTTCGACATCTCCCGGCTCCTCAAACATGGAGCGTCGCTGCTGGGATCCGCCGGAGCCGAGTTTGAGCTGCAGGACGACAAAACTGGTTCGTACACCGCTCCCTGCACTGACATGTAGCCTGCATAATTTAAAACCTTTCACACTAAAATAAAAATGGTGTCGCAAAACTGTCATTTTGGCCCAAATTTTTTTGCGTTTTCCTTCTCCAATCAGTGATAAATAAATGCGTTTACAAATGCTGCAACAGACATGAAATTATTGTCGTGTTTTTACACAGTAACATGATACAACATGATGAAAGTTTTCAGAATCCAGAGCTCTGATGGGAGCGTCCTTAAGTGACAAGATGCATTTTTAAGATTCTGCCACCTGCTTTTCTCCATGGAGATGCTGTGATTTGCCTGGAAAGTTCCACAGTATGGCATTAAACTTGTCCATCTCACAAAGACGAGCAGATAAAGGCGCCAGGGCAAGATACTGGTCAGATCTGTGGAGTGAGACGAGTCAATCTTGCTCATGGTAGGAATGCATGCTTTTCGAGGTATTTTGAGCAATAAAAACACCCATAATAAAATAAATTAAATGCAAAGCCCCCCCCACCTTATATGTGTATTTGAAAGGTAAATTCACAAATGTTAAACCTGATCTTTGCTATTATTGACTAGACCCAAGAACTCACCTTATTACAACACAAATCTGCATTTAAACATGATTCATGTTAGCTGCCCCTGTTCTGTATTACATATTATTGGCGCGTGTACAATGTTATGATGCCATCTGAAACCCAGCAATAGCATTTAATTTCATTTTTTTCATTTACCGGTATGTATTTTGTGCAAGTAAGCAGTTTACATTCTTTTACAATGGAACCAACTATTATCCATATGACATAAGTGCAATCATAACCGAAATGACAACAAAAAATGTGCCCAAAAAGGAGTGGGAAGAAGAAAACTTATTTATTCCCACCTCCTCTTCTAATTTAACATAATGAGCTTTCGAATCACGAATCACCGTATCAGAAACGTTTTGCATCCAGACACGTTGTTTCTGTGTCCGCGAAACCGCCTAAAAAGCTAGTCGCATGACGAGGCTGGCGTCACGTCGTCATGTAAGCGGACAAAACAAAGAAATGGAGCACCGTGTCTGAAGTTGCAGCAGCCGATTTCGAGCCGAGGAAAATGGCAAGCGAAAAACAGTCTTTTCGTGGACCGACGCGGTTTCCTGTTTGTCTATGGTTTGTTTAAACTGTTTTCCGCAATAGCGTCACACAACCGAGGTCACGAAATAGGCGAATCAGGAAGATGCAAGTCACAGTCACGTGGTCCAGTTGGTAGGTTTCAGATAACATGACTATCACTCTCATTCTATACACCGATACTGTTTAATACAGATGCGGAGCAGGTGAAATAACATTGATAATTACTGCGTTGTTCTTGTCTGCTACATGTTTCCCACAAAGTTACACTGTGGTGGCACAAGCGAACCATATTTGAATCATTTCATTCAGTATGATATAAGGAGAATAAATGTGACTTTTTGTCTCTGCTGACAAGAAACTGTTTAATTGCAGATTAAATATAGGAACTTCTGTGTTTAAGTCAATACTGCAAACATAAAGTATAATTTGCTTTACCAATTGACCATAGTCTCCTTTAAAAACCCATCAAATAACAACTTTAATTTGAATAGTTCTGTATCACTGAGAAGAAATGGCCCAAAACCTGTTTTCCACATTTCCTCTGCTGCGTCTCAGTGCCAGGCCTCACACCAAACGGCTAAATATAACTCGATGGTTTTGGAGGTGACTTTGAATACTATCTGCAGCACCGAGTATTTGTGACGACGACGGCGAACTGTTTTATATCACAGCCACCGACTCTCTGCAGCCTTCTATAGAAACGAATATTACTGATATTAAGGAAATTAGAATTAAAATATGCACGAATAAACCATTTTTGTTTCAGAAAATGAGTGCAGACCACTGTTTTCAAGTTTTCAATCTACAATTCTTAGCATTTGACTCAAAATCTAAAAATCCCTGAACACTTCAAGAGCTTTAACCCGGTTTGATGTGTTTGCCTGAGGTTCTGTGGTTACATGCGCACAGTCAAAATCTGATTAACATGTGTTTTGAAGATTAAAAAGCAACGTAAAGAGCAAAGTGATCTGATTTCTTTCTGGTCATGGTCCCTCTGGTTACTCACATCAGATTTAGCAGTTTGCATCTCTGTTAAATAATCTCACAGGTCCAAAAATCCGATAATAATCAGATTTTAGCGTGCGTGTGAACATAATAGTGTTTTAACTATAACCGGACTCTCCCGTTGTGGCGTTTTCAGCTGAGATGGACCCGAAGGAGCGCTTGTCCCGTCAGAGGAAACTGCTGCAGAAGAAGTTGGGTCTGGACATGGGCGCGGCCATCGGGATGGACACGGACGAACTGTTCAACGACGAGGACCTGGACTACAGCGGAGCCCGGCCTCAGAGCAGGGGCGCCCCGGGGTGCAGCGTCAGGAACCATGTGGTGGGTCCCGTTACCGCTCCTGGTGTTTACCATGAAGAGATCCCGTTTTTCTTTTAACCTTGGTCTGTATGAGTGGAAAGAAAGCTGTAAAAAGGTCCCCATGCTTTAAATGTCCACGTGCTTTATTAAAACTGCTGGGAGAAAAGTTTTAAGTTTGCACCCACCTCCACTTATACAGGAATAACCACCGTGTCAACTATTAAAAATGTGTTTGTTTAGTTCATTTGTTTATTTATTAGGGGTGTGCATTGCCTTGAGTCGGACTATTCGATATATCATGATGGCTCCCAATACTAAAACAATGGATGATATATCGCAATTTATCAATAATTAGTTGTGATAATATTGTCAACTACACCTTCACGAGAACCAAATTGTATGAAATATAATGAATTGCCTTTTTCAAATCATAACAGTGAAAGCAACTAATAAATTTTAGTGAAAAACCTTAATAAAAAAATCCATTCAGATGCATTTTGAACCCATTCGAGAATTGTGCAATTAAGTATCACGATATATCACTGATTCGATTGATTTTTTTCAACATTTAATTAAATTTTTTTCTTGCACCTTTTATTATTAATCGGGGACAATGGACATAAAAACATTTAGCTACACAAAGAGGTCATTTCTTTGTGCCAGGTTGTAGCAAAACTGCTCATTTCCACCTTCAGTCCTTGGATTATGAATGCATTATAATCCGGATTTGTATATTTTTTTACTGAATTCAGTGTTGTTGACAAATTTCCTCCAAAGCTAATAAGCATCTGTTTTTAATACAGGCTAAATTTAGTGGAAATAATCTTTCCTTTCTCTCCCGCTGTGGTTATATTGTCATGATGAATTTAAGAGGAAAGAGGAACAGGCTAAAACCTGCCCTAACAGTTTGTTGCTTAACCCTTTTGTTATTGGTTTTTTTTGAAGAGATTGAGGTTATGGTGCCAGGAAAGGCTTTATACAATCACAATTTCAGTATTTAATTGACTGATTGTATTTAGTATTGTATTCCGTTAGTATTTAGTAGTATTTACTAGCAATGTTTTAGTATTTAGTAATGTATTAGACAGTATTTTAATTAAGAAAATGCTGTAAAAAAAAAGAAAATTAGACATTTACCGATACCAAAACTACCTGAATGACCTTGGGATTACACAGATATAAGAAAGTACTACGATTTAATGCTGAAAATGCCGTTCTATTGCATAAATAAAGGGTATTTTTTTGTTTTTATCATCATTGTGGTGTTGGGAACTGTATTGCGACATCACTAATACAACTTTTCCTTTTGTTTTTAGCCCATGCAAGCGGCAGAGTTGATCGACTCGGAGTTCAGGCCCGGGATGAGCAGTCGGCAGAAAAACAAAGCAAAGCGAATGGCCAAACTCGTGGCGAAGCAGAGATCTAGAGACATGGATCCCAACGAGAAGAGGTGAAACTATGGCCTTTTATTACCGTCGTTAAACGTGACTGAAGGGATGAGACTCTCCCACTAAATACAGCAGTGAAAAGTGTGTAATCAACAAAAGAAGTGAGCTATTTTGTTACCTATACAAGAATAATAAAGGGAAACGCAAATATTTTGAACTTGGGTGGATTCACATCACAACTGGGACTAAACTAGAAGTCAGACTTAACCAGGACTGGACCAGGACTAAATAAGGACTCAAGCCAGAACTTGCCTTGTGTGAACTTGTCCTTACACTTCGACCAGCGTAATTGACCCCAAGGGAAATTATTTGCTGTATCACTGTAGCAGTAGCTCAAAAACACCTGACGTAAACACAATATTTTATCATAAAGGGCAAACCACATAACACTAAAAATGTATGAAAATATAAAGGTTTATGTTTTTATTTAAGGCACGTGCTGCGTATCAGGAGGTGTCCCGTGATTCACAGCATTCCTCACATACCTTCCACTGATAGTCATTATGAATCATCCTTAAAATGTTTTTTTTTCCTTCTAATTTCCAATTCTTTTTTTTCCTCATTCACTTTTTATTGGGTTTTAATCATGTATAAAGACACTTATAAATAGACGACATCGAAACGGTAACGACAGGACAAAACAGTGAGGGTAGATATACAGACATAACTGCGTCATACAAAACCGGGTCTTTTTGTTGATACATAATTTTAAACACTGTATATCACTCTCTTGCTTCATCTTACGGTAAATGTAATTCTTTCCATTAGAGCTGGAAGTTTTTTTAATAAAAAACTTGATTCACGATTCGATTCGACCGTAGAGCAGCATCCAAAACTTTCACCATGTTGTGAAAACCTCTTCTCCACCGAATAAACTGGAAGCTTTACATGTGGTTCACAGTCGGGATGGGCTTTTGATTACATTTTCTTAAACGATCATCGCAAGAGTTAACAATTGATTAATCATGGACGTTTTTATATTAAAATTATCATTATTATTACTATTACTAATCTGCATAAATAAACTCAAATTTACAACATATAAACCATAACCACTATAGAGCCACATCGGTGTGAGATCAGAATGTGTTTAATGCAGCTTTGGCACATTTGTTTTTGTCTTACAGAAACAAAATTTAAAACCTTTATGGATAATTTGCCTAAATTGTAAACACTGGAAAAAAAGCAGCTCTTTCCTTGTGCTGATGCTTCAGCTTCAGTCGGACTAAAGGACACGACTCAGTGGATTATGAGCGTTCTTTCGGTGACAGATTTATTTGCGCCTGTGTCGTTCTTGGACTGCAGGAAGTGACTACAGAAAGCCTATAGGAATTATTGACGGAATCAAAATGTATGTGCTGTATAAAAAAAAATCTTAAATATAGATCTTCTGAAACCAATTGCCAACTTGATTTTTATTTTAAATCGATTTTTTTGACCAGGCCTACTTTCCATTTAAAAGTCAATCCATTAATTTACTGATGGTGTTTTGTTTTTGAGTTATTCCATTTTTGCCCTGCCACCAGTAATACTCTCATTTAGCTTAAGTCTGCAATAAAACGAAATCTCCAAAATACATTATATTAAAATTATATTGCGTCTTCCTTTTTAGAACCCCATAAACTCGTCTCCAGAATTATATTAAAATGGTTGGCTTGTACTTGACGACATAACCTCGAGCAGCCGGTCTGAGCAGAATATTTAGACGTTTGAGCTGGTGTACAGAAATATCGAGTCGCGTTTTTCCAACAGAACTTCCTCCCAGCGTGGTGCACTTGTTAGTGACGACTGCTGTGTAGAGATTCTGTCTCTACACCGCAACCCGATTGGTTCTCGCCCCCAAAAGGAGAACCAAAAGTTTTCTGAATCTGAATCTGTCACAGTCCTAAATTGTTAGAATGAACTTAACCCACTGCTTCCCGTCTTGTCTTTATACAAAGGGAATCATAGTTCTTTAGATTTTGAAGACGCAAATATAACTATGAAATTGTTTTTTGATGAGGAGCATCTTCATATGCAGTGTCACTTCTAGTAAAATGTGTTTTTTAACAACGTCTAATGCCCAATTCTCATTATTCAGCAATGACAGCTTTGAGGGAGAACCTGAAGAGAAACGAAGGAAAACAACCAACATTGTGATAGACCAACCCGCAACGGAGAGCAAAGTTTTAATCGACAACGTTCCGGACAACTCCTGTCTCCTAGAGGAAGTAAGTTTTCCCTTTCAAGACTAGACTAGAGTTACACTGATATGATACTTTGTGTGCGCGAGTTGAAATGGCGTTAGCTTCCTCGCATAAACGCCGAGGTCAGATGATACATGTGTGAGAAGTTTGAGAGCCACAAAGAGAAGATCTGGCTTTCCGAGGACCATCAGATCTAAACCGGGTCTCATCCAGGTCTAATCCAGGTCTAATCTAGGGCTAAACCTGTTAAAAAAGTGGACTACTTCATTATTCATACTTTTAACCAGGTAATTATCCAAAGGAGGATGGAAAAGTGGAGAAAATTAACTCTAGATGAGGCAAATCCGCAAGCAAAAGGGTCTTATGTACCACGCTTTGGCCCAACTCATTTTTCAAAGTTTTTCAGGGGGAAATAGAAATGGGAACGTAACTGATATAATGTAGTTATTGTGATGATCTGATTCGTGTATTTCCTCTTGTGTTTCAGACCAGTGAGTGGCCTCTGGAGAGCTTCTGTGAGGAGCTGTGTAACGACCTGTTTAATCCTTCATGGGAGGTCAGTCGCAGTCTTTGAAAAACTGTTTAATTTAATAGTTCTGTACCTGATTTCTTTTCATATTTGAGCTAAATGTGTCTTGCCACAATACAACCCTTGAGGGGAAAATGTTTGCTGCTTGCTGTCTCCATGCTTTAGTTGTTGTTAGCTTTACTGTGATGGCAAAACTCCGCTTTGGCTACTGACAGTTGTGAAAAGTGTGAAAAGTGCTACAATCAGTATTGATAAAAAATAAAAATTTATGCAAATCTCTCTTCTAGGGCCCAACCGATATATCAGTTGGTCGCTATTATTGGGCGATATGGGCACACAAACATATCGGTTATCGGCCTAAATCTTGCTGATATTCCACGTGGACATGTTTCCCTTGTTATAAAGTTTAAACTCTCTATATTCTGCCCATTGAATCCAATTTACAGACAGATAAATGTCCTAATATGACCCTCAACACACCCCCATGTGCACTTGTTTACACCCGCATATGTAGCTGTGAATAGAGGTGTGAATTATTGGCATTTAGCAGATCATTAATTACTGCGGCGCACACCCATCTATTGCTAAAAGCTAATTGAGGTAGTTTACTTACAGTACTTTCTTTACAGGCTAGAATATCATCCAAAACGCCTTTAGGCCAACCAACTGTCTTTAAATATGCCATAAAGAGGCAGAATAACAATAAATATCGCCTAAATAAACCCAATTGAAAATCCAATAGAGCCAAACCTAAGTTTTCTAAACAACTGAAGATCTACAGTGAATTTTTTACGTCATAAATATATCGCTGATTATATCGGCAGCTCCAATTCCCATTTTATCGGTATCAATTCGGCCGCAACAAAATCCATATTCGTCGGCCCCTAATAATTTATGCAAAACTCTCTTCAATAAACGGGCAGATTGATACTTGTAATGAGAGAAGTTTATAATTGAAATATTTTTTTTTCTTGTTCTAATTCTTTATTTGATAGGTACGTCACGGTGCTGGCACTGGCCTTAGAGAAATAATCAAGTCCCACGGAGCAGGAGGAGGGAAACTAGTAGGAAGCACAGCGGACCAGGTCAGGAATCACATAAAGTCACATAAAGTGGGATTTGACGGAAATGTCAGAGCTATAATTTTGTATTTTCAATGTTTTATTCGTGCAGATGCTCCGGCAGCACCAGGAGTGGATAGAAGACCTGGTCATTCGGCTGTTGTGCGTCTTTGCCCTCGATCGGTTTGGAGATTTTGTGTCGGACGAGGTGAGACGTGTATTTACTTATTCAAATGTTTTAAACCCATTTCCACGCGTGTGCTCACGTTGATGACCAATTCAAATGAGTCGTGTTTTGGAAGCATCATCCTGAAAGGAGATTTTAAAATTGAATAACTGCATTTTTTAAATTCTTTACACGTCAGTAGTTACTGTTTACTCACTCCGTCACGACTTATTTCCTCATTTGTTCTATATTTATTTAAAGGAGTTGACGTATTCTTGTGATCTGCACATCGCTTCCTTTTACGGTGCAGTGGTTCAGTTCTCTGAAGCAAACTGTGACTCACGTTTTAGACCTGTGTCTTTCTCTTGTGTATATTACGTGGATTAGTTATTCTGAAATGTCAAATGTTGATTCATTGTTTGAAATTCATCCCCGTCTAGCTGTGCAAGAGAAGATAAGTAAGAGTGTGGAGTGAATGAGTAATGCTCTGTAAAGCGTCTAACTAATGCATTATTTATTTATTCGTTTATTTGATTGGGACACTGCTCGTTAATGAACAGACTTAACAAAATGCATGAATGTAAACGCGCCGGACTGTAGGGTCAGGGTCACACAGGTCAAAAATACATCAGGAACATTCAGTGAAACAGTAAAATTTACATTAAACAATAATCAGACCCTATATACTATTTTCCATACTCACCAACTGCACTGTCATACAGATAACCAAACAATACAGAGTCAGTATTATTATTTATTATTAAATCGCAATCAAAACTAAATGGGCAACTTAGGCAATTTTCAGAAATATTCAATACATTTACTAGAGTAACCTTGTAATAACATATTTCTGCGTCATGCTGTAAGCCTTTAGTCATTTAGTTGATTAATCCAGGCATGTCTAAACTGTGGCACTCGGATCAAATTCTTTTGGCCCTCAGGCTTCCAGGTGAATCGGCCCATACCCGCAAGTCGTACTTTTTACTGCATGTTTTTGAAATCTACCTTGATGAAGCAAATTTCGTCTGTCCTTTTAAGGGTCTAAGCCTGAACAAAGGTCTGGAGGGTCATTTAAACCTGTTATAAATGCACAGATTGGATTTACTCACTGTTTTGACCATCAGTCTGTGACCCTTGATCGGCCCTCACGCTGGTCTGTGTTTTAATATGTGGCCCTTGATGAAAAAAGTTTGGACACCCCTGGATTAATCAGTTAATGGTGTTTTAGTCGGACAAATTGTGCATTACCTGAGTAGTTATGTTTTATTTGGAATTTAAGGGTTCATGCATACAGGACAATATGTAAAAGTCAGATTAAACTCATAATTCAAAGGTTCATTTCTTTTTATAAATATGTTTCCTTGTACTTTTTTCTGCATAAATAGTTGTTTTTTGCATGAATTCCCTTCAGATATTCTCATTTTTGTTCCGCTTCCATTGAAAATACCAGAATTTGTGCATTATTTAATGTTTTGTCCGTCCAGTACAAAACAAACCAGTGCATAAATCAGATCTTGCATCCAGACAGTATCTTGGTTACTCAAGCCGTAAATTCCTCAATTATTCATGAACTGTTACTTGAGATAATTCTTGGGTCTCTACTTTCTACTTCTGAGTAATATTATTTTAGGTTTTTCAGCACAATATTTCCCAGCAACCACACTGTTGGCATCACTACTTCCTCTCCAATTTTATCTCTGGGTTTTTTCACGGAGTCGTGCAAAAATTCATAAAAATTAAAAATATTGACTTGGAACAGCCAGTTGTGAGTGGATGTGACTAACAACATGTTAAACACTGCACAAATCAAATTAATACTTCACCGAAGGACACGTCTGTGCTTAGAAAGAGATGTTTGAGGCGTAATAAATATTAAAACAACGCCCCAAACTTAAAAAGAACTGAATAGGCTTTACTTTATTTAATTTGCATTGAATTGGTTGTTTATTATGATTTTGTGTGACTGTTCCTAAACTTCCTTGTTGCATTTCCTTGTTGCATTTCCTTGTCCCCAGGTGGTGGCGCCGGTGAGGGAGACGTGCGCGCAGACTCTGGGCGTGGCGCTGCGTCACATGACTGAAGGGGGCGTGTCCATGACGGTGGAGGTGCTGCTGAACCTGCTGAAGGAGGCGCAGTGGGAGGTCCGGCACGGAGGGCTGCTGGGGATCAAGTACGCCCTGGCTGTGCGACAGGTAACGCTCCAACATAAGTGTCACGAACGGTCCCCGTTACGTAAAAGTGCTATAGAATAAGACTGAATTAGCTTTTTTTTTATACTCTCAGGGACTTAAATCTTTTGTCTACTTGTCTTCTGTCCAAATAGATTAAGAAATCACAAAATCTTGGACACCAAAAACCATAAAAAGTGCAGAAAAATAAAAGCCTGAAGTGGATTTGAGTTATTAGACCCTCAGTAGTTTTTAACAACATAGTTTTTGGCGCATTATTGTGTTTTGAGTTATTTTGGTCAAATAACTTTCTCCAGCTAAACTCAGACAAGACAGAAGTTGTAGTTTTTGGCCCACAGAAACAAAGAGACAGTGTCAGCAGTTACCTCCAGTCTCTCTCTCTAAAACCTTCAAAAATCAAAGATCTACTGTCTAAAGCAGACATTGAGAGACTTATCCATGCGTTTGTCTCCAGTAGGTTAGATACTGTAACTCATAACATATCTTTTTTCATTTGCAAAAAATAATTATCTGGGAAAAAAAATGAAATTTCTGTTTTTAAAATGTGCATTTGTCGATCACCAGTTACACAAATTCACCGATTTCCTTTATGATGTACTTTTGAGACGCTCTTTTTGTGAAATCCACGTCTCAAAAATACTTTGCTTTGGCTGGAATGTTCAACAGGATCAAACCTATGTATAATTATGCAAATGACCAATTAATACCACTACTAGGCCAAGTTGCAGTTCAAGTCTATGGAGAGGTGAGCCCAATCACAATAAAAAGACATGTTTTTCAAGGTATAAGGTACACCTGTAATTAAACTACCTATTTATTACCTGTAAAACATTATAGGCAAAGCAATCACATCTCCCTGGAGACGGCATCCGCACATACATCCGCAATAAAAGTTACACGCTGCACCTGTTTTGGAAGATTTATTGTATTCACTGGGCACTACATTTTAATATTGGAGGAGAAATTATACAAAATAATAAAATAAAAGCCTATATATGAAAAGAAACGCATAATTAAATAAAAAAAAAAACACTTTTTGGCTATGAGCCATGTTAGAGAGTTGTTTTTCCATGTAGGATAATCTTCATAGCTCAAGATTCACTTTTATCCCACTGAACAGCTGTCATGCATGAAAAACACTGGTTTCTGTCTGTCTGGTTTGGTCGGGTTTTTTTCCATGTAAAATGTATTGGTGGGTGGTTGGTTTATTTCGAGCATAGTACACAAAATCATAAGTACAGACATGCAAACTCCAATACAAGAAACAAAAACAAAGAAAATTTAAACAAGGACAATCAAATTTGTTTACATGCCCGAAAAGGAGTGGGGGAAAGTACGAGGAAGTATTAACTGTACTTATGGGAATTTCTCTGACTTTCATATCGTGTTATCAGTGCTTTGGGGGCGCTTACATTTTTACACGAGAGGCATCTGGGGAGCTGTACTTCGGAAAAAACGCGCAACACAGCTGTTTTATACATTTCTCAGACGCTGTTGTGCAGGTTTGAGCGCTGAAATCTGGCAATCCTGTGTCACGGGTGTTTTTAAAGCAAATACTAGTTCACTTTAAAGATGAATAATGGTTCAGTGGAATATGCAGGTCGATTTGCCTACTGTCACACGCCCAATATACTCTGCAAACATGCTATTACTGGCAGTACTCATTTGCATGCTGATTTGTGTTGTACATTCAATACATATTTTACTTGACACTCACCTGGATAATTATGTCCACAAGCAACAAAATATCCCACTTCATAAATGGGAGCCTTTGATCATTTCTATTCTGATTTGATTGTGATTAATATTACTTTTTTTATTTTTTATTAATTTTTTTTTTCAACAATTTTTTTTTACATATATACATTAGGGCCCGACCGATAGGGATTTTGTTGCGGCCAATTTGATACTGATAAAATGGGAGTTGGAGCTGCCGATCACCGATATAATCGCAGATATATTTATGACGTAAAAATTCACTGTAAATCTTCAGTTGTTTTATAAAACTTAGATTTGTGTCATTAGATTTTCAATTGGGTTTATTTAGGCAACATTTATTGTTATTCTGCCTCTTAACATATTTAAAGACAGTAGGTCGGCTAATGGCATTTTTGTATGATATTCTAGCCAGTAATGAAAGTACTGTAAGTAAACTACCGCTATTACCCTTTAGCGGTAAATGCATGTGCGCCGCGGTAATTAATGATTTGCTAAATGCCGATAATTCACACTTCTATTCACAGCTCATTTTCATATCAGTGCGTGTCCAGTAACATATATACGGCCACTATAGTCACTTTACAGAGAAATATAGTCACTATAGTCACTTTAGAAGAGAAAACAGCCTGTTTATGTGTGCGAGCTACAGCAGCTAATCGCTAACCAATGAGAAAGAACCAAAACGAGCTTCAAAACCGACACATTTCCAACACTCAGCCTCACACAGGCTCCTCTCAGATCACAAGTCTGCACTAAGAACTGTCCTTTTAATCCAGACTCTAACTGAGCATCCAGAAAAAGAAAATAATCTCAGTGTTGCGCATTTATAGACTGTATATGTGCGCACATGTGTCGACGGCTGCGAGTGTAAACAAGAGCACATGGCGATGCGTTCAGGGGCGGGATAGACACAGACAAATGGCTCCGCAGATAAATACTGATGCGGAGCCACATATTAGGACATTTATCTGTCTGTAAATTGAATTAAATGCGTGTAATATAGGGAGTCTAAGATTTATAACGAGGTAAAATGTCCACGTGTAATATCTGCTCATATCGGCAAGATTTTGGCTGATATGTTTCCAAGAGCTCATATCGGCCGATAATAACGGCCAACCGATATGTTGGTCGGCCCCTAATATACATACAAATTATTATAAACGTATATAAAAGAAAACAGATTAACGGTATGCACAAAAGATTACAAGACATTGGGAATGGGGGTAGTTAAATTATTCAGATCGATAATTTCAGTTCTTTATAATTATGAAATGTGCAATTAATCTTCCAAATTTTGCATCTGATGTCATTCCCTGGGGACGTGATGCTAACTGTAGACACTGCTGCCAGAAGCTCGATTACATTTAAAGGGATTATTATTATTATTATTATTATCCATCCATCCATCCATCCATCTTCTCCCGCTTAATCCGGCTGGGTCGCGGGGGCAGCGTGCTGCCCAATACTCATAGCACCTGACCCCCCCTATGAACCCCTCTGCAGGTGGTGAGCCCACAGGAGGGTGGACAACATGGTCCTTGATATTAGTTCATAGGGGTGCAGGCATGTTTTGGGTTGATGGGGGAAACCGGAGTACCCGGAGGAAACCCATCCAGACACGGGGAGGAACATGCAAACTCCACACAGAAAGGCCCGGGTGACCCAGGGATCGAACCCGCAACCTTCTTGCTGTGAGGCCTGAGTGTTGCCACTCAGCCACCGTGCCGCCTATTATTATTATTCTTATTATTATTTTAATATGAATCTGTATGTCCCTGTCAGCAGTGTTGTTCATCAACACTGACTTACCTCCCAACAGCGTCTGAGCTGAGGTCTTCCCCAGTTTCGTTGCTGATGAAAGTGTCCGGCAAGTTGGCTGGAGTCACGAAAATAAAGTGTTTTTCTTCTCAAAATGTGTCCAAAAGAGTGAAACATTTGCGTCACACAATGGTGAACCACGAAAAAGTCAGATCTCATAATCGCTTGGTACTATTTTCTCTCCGGTCGTATCACTCCGCGCTGCCTACAGGTGAAGCTGCGCCTGTTTCACTGTGTTTCCTGCTCACGACGACATGTGTGACTACGACACTGAGGATGAAGAACGTTGCCTTTAGCACAGAGCCAAGGGGAGATCTTTATGAACCCGAATATACTGATGCCCAAATTCACCAGATGGAGTCAGAACAGCAGAGAGAGAGAGGAGGGACAGAGTGGGACAAGCTGGAATTTTGTTGTTACAGCCTGAATCACAAGTCCACCCCATTTTTAAATGTATTATGTATCTTATACAAGCTTATATACTCATGGCTATAGCTCTCATATTAGCGCTCTCGTGATGCTGCGCTCAACAGTCTGAGCAGGTAAACACTGCCGAACTACTGAAAAAAAGTATTGGATTCATGCGTGGCTTTACCTGGTGGCAGTGCGCAGTGAAATGACCAGAGAGAAAACGGTACCAAAAGATTATGAGACCTGACTTTTCCGTGGTTCATGTTTTGTGACTCAAATGTGTCACTCCTTTGAGCACATATTGTTTTGAGAAGAAAAATGCTTTATTCTCATGACCCCAGCCAACTTGCCGGACACTTTCATCAGCACCAAAACCGTGGAAGAACTCTGCTCACCGGACGCTGTCGGGAGGTAAGTCAGTGTTGATGCATGACACTGCTGACGGGGACGTACAGATTCATGGCAAAAAACCCAAACTATCCCTTTAAACCCGATCTGTTTAACACAATCTGATTAAATCCAATTTGTATTTTTTCCTTTGATACATGTGGAACACCTCCAGCGTGACGTCACCGCAGGGTGTCAATAGCTCCGGTTTTGATGGCGATCGCTCTGTGTCTTTTGCTTGTTGTTCAGGACCTGATCTCGTCGCTGCTCCCGCGGGTGCTTCCTGCCATCACGGTGGGTCTGCAGGATCTGGACGACGACGTCAGAGCTGTGGCGGCGTCGGCGCTCATCCCTGTGGTGGACGGGCTCGTGCAACTGCTGCCCGCTAAAGTAAGACATGCACGGGTTTAATCTACGGCAGACAAATATTCAGTTGGCTATAGTGTTGTCACAGTATTAAAAAAACTCTCTTCCGAGTTTACCACAATTATAATAAGAAATGCTCTTTATTTTAATAGAATATCATTTTCTCATAGACTGTATAAAAAAGTGGACTAAGCGAGTGTGACTTCACCCACAGTGTCCAGCGCCGCTCAAATGAGGCTCGCCGATTCGTTATAGGAGTGAATTTGGAGCCAGACTTTGTACTATGAATAGGATTTTGATTTTGCCGAAAAAAATAGCAAGAAAAACCTTACCAGAATCATGTACAACGGGTTAATACGAACATTTTAAGACCAAAATGACGAGTCTCACAGTTAGGGCTGCGCATCTTTAAGAAGTTGACGATACATACTTCGATACAATGAACTTTCGATTCAGTACGATATATTTTAATCGATTCGATACTGTTCAATAAAAGAAAAAGGCTAAATCATGGCTGTGACACTAAAAGTCTTTGTTAAACCACTTCTTGTGCAAAGTTATTATGAATCACAACGATTTTACTCATCAAAACAATAGATATGTTAAATGTGTCGCATAAACGAGTTTCATTCCTCTAAACAAGCAACAAAACTGCAGTGGTGTAACAAAATAATTTAATAAAATATACCAAAAGATAATCGTACTACAGCCCGCGATATCGATACTGTATCGTCACATTAAACAATACGATATGTCAATATTTCTGCACACACCTACTCGCTGCAGCTTGTACTGGGACTATGTGCAAAATATAAAATGTCCACCAGTCACTTTACCCATTACAAATGTATTTATTACTGTAAGATATTGTAGCCACTTTAAAGATATAACGTTATTTATGGTGCTGTACAAACTGTAGCCACTGTATTCAGTCTTAAAACAGCAATTTATTGTATATAGAATTTTATAATCCTTATCTTTATAGATCTTTATAGAGTTTGTCTATTTTTAAGTAATTCTGTACTTCTATTGCTGCTGCTTTTCTTGTTGTTCTCTTAACTGTGCGTTTCAACATTGAAATTTCCCCATTGTGGGTGTCTAGTGCGTTTATACGGTTTATGGATTTGCAACATTAAATCCTAGTACTTTCTTTGATATTCCCATGCGGATTTATATCTGTGTAATCCCTCAGTGCTCCATGGGCGTATACTTGTCTTTGTGCTCTTATACTTGTTCTGTACAGCTCAAGATCATTCTAAAGCTTCAGGAACAGTTAATTTTCTGTGAATGTGACTTTTTTTAGTATCGATATTTGTTCAAATGAGTGTCTAGGTTTGATCGAGGGCTGTAGTCGACGAAAAGCTCACCAAATGTTTACGTGTCTCACCCAAACTGCAGTCCATAAAACTACGTGTGCTCAGGAGATCATGCAAAATGACTTCATGCAAAAAAGGAAGCGCTGCATTTGTATAAAGAAAGAATACATTTGTAAATCATGAGTTTAATCTTCCATGAACTCCCCATCTCCTCCTTTCTCTGTCCCATATAAAACCCTATAATCTAAATAAAATTACGTTATAACTTTTGCATATTTTGGCCATCTAAAACACTATTAACCAAGTGACGATAAACAACTAAAAGACTACAACCCTACATGTTAAGATAAGATCATTTAATGTGTTAATAGTGGAGAATATGTGTAATGGATATATTGTAAGATCAGCCCAAAAATGCACAACAGGTAAAATCCTCCAGCTAAGTAGGTCCTGACCCAGATTAGCTCAAGATCTAGAGATGTAAGGTCCCTTTTTACCCGGGACAGTCCCAGTTTTGAGCCCTGTGTCCCCTGTCTGAAAAGATTTATCCAAAACCAGTGATATGTCCCAGTTTTATACAAGAAATGTCCCTGGTGTTCTTATTTTTGACCAATCTGATCCCCACCAGCAGTGAAAAGAGGCATGCATTATCATTTGTTTAGGTAAAATACAGAAAAGCTGCTTAAAAATGACCAAACTGAAAAGAAAACTTGACTATACTGACTCGTATTAGTGCCAAGCGCAGAACAATTTTACTTAATTATGCACTTGTTTCACTCTTATATTATTACCAACCACCACAAACCAGGGATGTCCCAGTTTTTTTTCACCCTACACTAACAACAGCTGAGTTCAACTTAAAGGATGGGTCAAATGCAAAGAATGTATTTCCCTTTAGGGTTGGGCGGTATCCAAATTTTGATCCCGTTAAACCTTCTCAGCATTTTACAGGCCTATGTGGTATTACGGTGACTTAAGAATTATTTTGTAGCTGCACCTAAACCCTTCAGAAACAGAAGAGCAGCTTTATATTTGAAGATGAGGCACAAGTTCTGATCAAACCAAACTTCACCAGTGCGTATCTCCCTCCATTTAATGATCTGGGACTCGCCAAGACGAGAAAAGCACAGATTCTGGAATAAAAAGTAAAATGCGACAGTCCACGGCGTGTGATATTTCCCACTGCAGCATGTTGTATCTGACAGACCCCGCGCTCTCGGCACTCGGAGAAGTTCCCGTCTCCTCCGTGAAAGTCTGACTTCGCCCTCGAGCGGGAACTTTCTCCTCTTCAGCGCCTCGTCCCCTCTCGACTCTCGGCTTCAATAAAACGTCTCCATCACAAACTTTTGGGCTCAACATCACACACGAAGCGTCAGTCAGGGTTTTTTCTTCTTCCTCACGGTGTGTGGATGGAAATCTCTGAGTGTAACGATGTTTGAAGAGGAGAGAGAGCGGAGGGGAGAAAGTCGGCGTTGTGTCTCATGTCTGAAGCGACTGTGGTGGATCTCTGGCCTCACGCAGGGTCATAGCTCCTCAACATTTACATTCGGCCTGAAGCCAAAATGCTCCTAGGTCCTTATGCGCTGCAGATTTTTTTTCATGACAGTAATGAAACTGATACCGCTGCTACTTTTTGATACCTCGGGATACATATTACCGCCCAACCATATTTCCCTTACAAGGCATCGGGTTTATTGGTATTACTGTGACTGCTTAACTCCACTTAGGCTCTAAACTTTTCATGGTGAATAATTTGGATGCTGGGTATGTGTTGGAAATGTGAGGAATAACTTTGGACCACTGCAAAATTAATTCATTTTTGTTTTCATATTTAAAGATGGTAAAAATCTTGCACTGTTTCTTTTTTTAAATGTTGTGTTCTCTCTTTACATTGCTTTGAGGTGCTGCACTCTGGAAACGATCTTGTTATTTGTTTTTAAAGCTTTGAATGGACTGGCCCCATCTTACATCTCGGACCTCCAGACCCAGATTTACACCCACACACGCCCTGAGGTCCGAGGGCCAGTTCCAGCCCGTGGTGCTTAAAACAAGGCTTAAAACCAGAGGAACAGGGCCTTATAGGTGACTGGCCCTAAACTCTGGGCCGCTCTGCCCTCCCACGTCCTATTTCTTTGTCATTTATTTAATTTTACTTATTTATTTTTAGCTTTATGCATTTTAACACTTTTGATTTATTGTTTTTATTCGTGATTTACTGTCTTTTATTGTATTAATTTGTCTGTGCAGCACTGTCCGTGGGAACTGTCCGTGTAGAAATACAGTGGATTGGATGTGATAAAATGTACTGTACGAACTTCCCCCTCCAGCCCAGGCAGCGTGCTCTAGTTTCACAGTTCCCTCTTTCTCCTTCAGGTGCCCTTCATCGTGAACACTTTATGGGACGCTCTTCTGGACCTGGATGACCTCACCGCCTCCACAAACAGCATCATGACGCTGCTCTCACTGTTACTCACCTACCTTCAAGTCCGACAAAGCAGGTCAGCCACAGCGTAGGCATAAATATACAGAATACACGGACTTCTCTGTATGATTCTGATGCCACATTAAAACACCTAAAAAATCTATTATTTTTTTCTGACAATGGGCATTTTCAGGAAATATTTATTCAACATATTTTAATGTCCTTTTAACAGAATGTAGCTCTTATTGGAAAATGTAAAAGTTGACGTCCCTCCATGTAATAAAGGACTTTTAACCTATCGTATATGTCGGCCTGCCTCGGGTTTGTACCTTGCCCACTTTTACATTTTCCAATAAGGGCTACAGCCTGTTAAGATTTCAAGTTCAGCCCTCCCAGAGCACCTGTACTTCTGACGTTTTTAATGACCCAGTGAAGCGCTCAACCTCTTCCATTCATCTGACGTCTCAAGGCTTGGTTTCAGCGTGTATAGTCTCTTTAATATTATCTATATTATAGATCAGGGGTCTCCAACCTTTTTCCTCCAGTCAGGAACAACTTAAGCCTTACCTCTGTTGATTTCCCACTGCACATGCGAAAGCCCAACAGACTCGATTGCCGACTCCAGCGGCGGCGAGAGGCTGAAGCAATAAGTGAGGATCGACTACTGACGGTGAAGAAGAGAAACTGAAAGTTGTTGAAAGAAGGTGGTTTGGGAATGTATTTTTTTTTGCGTTTTTCAAAAAATATAATTGTCGGCGATCGAGTCTTTTGGGCTTTGGCCTGTGCAGTGGGAAATCAACAGAGGGAAGTGTAAGGTGCTTATAAAGTTTTTTTCTAACGTTTCCAGACACTAATGAGTGAACCAGGCAGAGCGTTTTGTTTGTTAGACTCGTGGCTGTTGTAAGATGGGTTAAAGTGGTGTTAAGCTTCTTCAGTGTGAAGCAAATTGGTGTTTTACGTGGAAGTTCAGAACTTGCCCCCATCACTACACTAGTTTGTTGCCTTGACAGACTCACTGCCACAGTGAGATCTCCACCGAGGAAACGCTGATCTGTGCCGTTTTTTGGCTTCTGACAATATTCGACCTCCTCTAACAACGGACTTTAGCGTCAAACGTGCCGGAGTTCAACTTTAAAACCATTTTAAAACCATTCAGGAGAAAAAAGGAGAAACTGTGTGTGAGTGTTGCTTCAGTACCAGTTTAAGAAGAGATTTTTCTAGGTGTCAGTTTTGTAACTTGGTCAAGTGAATGAATAATGCAGTGTTAAGGAGCTTAGCGTAGAGCATTATAAAAGATAAGAGTATTATTAACTCGATCAAATATATGTAATAGGTTAGTATGCAGAAGAAAATCAGACTTTAATAACAAAAAGTAACACCTGTAATTTGAAGTGGTATTTCTGAAGCTACATTTACTACACAATTATGATTAAGTTGATTTTGTGATGAAACCGACCCTGTTTTTAGATCTGATCCACAGGGAAATTAACTGCGCTGTTTGTGTTTCTGTGTGTTTAGCATGCAGCAGTCGCTAACAGTCCTGGTCCCTCGAGTTTGGCCTTTCTTGAGACACACCATCTCCTCGGTGAGAAGAGCCGCGCTGGAGACCCTCTTTACCCTGTTATCCAAAGCCGACCAGGTAAAACCACGACTGAGAAAATGTATTATTACCTGAATCATTTTAGAGCGTACGAGCTTGACGATATTCGATCTCAATCTCTTTGTCTTATATGTCTCTGTATAAATTGTTTAAACTTTTATGCGGTGAAGAATGGAGTAATGGAAAAGGAAGGAGGGCAGATTATTGGATACCAGATTAGTGTCGGCTGTTCCTGCCTGGATCACAGCAAAAAGAACAGCTTGGTTTATAAAAAAAACCCTCTAACACCCACCAAGGTCCAGGACATTTTGAAGTATTGTGTAATTAAATTATTGTGGATTCAGAGCAGTGCTTCTCAATTATTTTTGATAAAGGACTAAACCAGGGACTAAACCGGACTAAACCAGGGACTAAACCAGGGACAAAATCAGAACTGAACCAGAACTGAATTAGGACTAAATTAGGACTGAATTAGGACTAAACCAGTGACTAAACCAGAACTGAATTAGGATTAAACCAGGGACTAAACCAGAACTGAATTAGGATTAAACCAGGGACTAAACCAGGGACTAAACCAGATCTGAATTAGGACTAAACCAGGGACTAAACCAGATCTGAATTAGGACTAAACCAGGGACTAAACCAGGGACTAAACCAGGGACTAAACCAGGGACTAAACCAGGGACTAAACCAGGACTAAACCAGGGATGAAACCAGGGACTAAACCAGGGACTAAACCAGAGACTAAACCAGGTACTAAACCAGGGACTAAACCAGAACTGAACCAGGACTAAACCAGGACTCAATTAGGACTGAATTAGGACTAAACCAGGGACTAAACCAGGGACTAAACCAGGACTAAACCAGGGATGAAACCAGGGACTAAACCTGGACTGAATTAGGACTAATTTAGGGTTGAATTAGGACTAAACCAGGTACTAAACTAGAACTGAACCAGGACTGAATTAGGACTGAATTAGGACTAAACCAGGTACTAAACCAGGTACTAAACCAGGTACTAAACCAGGGACTAAACCAGGGACTAAACCAGGGACTAAACCAGGGACAAAATCAGGGACAAAATCAGAACTGAACCAGAACTGAATTAGGACTAAATTAGGACTGAATTAGGACTAAACCAGGGACTAATCCAGAACTGAATTAGGATTAAACCAGGGACTAAACCAGAACTGAATTAGGACTAATCCAGAACTGAATTAGGATTAAACCAGGGACTAAACCAGAACTGAATTAGGACTAAACCAGGGACTAAACCAGAACTGAATTAGGACTAAACCAGAACTGAACCAGGACTAAATTATGACTAAAATAGGACTAAACCAGGACTAAACCAGGGGCTAAACCAGGGATAACTAAGAATGTTCTGCAAAAGAAAAATTATTTCATGCACATCATGGGAACCCTGAATTAGACAGTCTGGTTTATACCTGTATGCAACATTCACATTTTTACAGTAACTTTAATACATTTGTCTGAAATCATCTTTGTCGTCTTGTACATTTTCTTCTCCAGAACTGTTCCATGTGGATAAACCCCATCCTCCAGGACATGCTGCGCCACATCTTCCAGTGCTGTATCCTGGAGAGCAACGAGGAAATCCTGGAGCTGGTCCAAAAGGTTTGGGAATATTAATATGACTGAATAACTCATCTCAGTTTGAAAAATAGTGAAGTAATGTTTTCTGCAGATCTTTATAACTAGAAAACTCTGAGTCAAGAAGTGAGCCTCTTGTACTTGTGTTTTTGGTCTGGGAAACTGAAAATCCTGTACATAAATCTGTGTGTAATGTTAAAGCCTCGTGTCTGTAACTTTGTGCTGTGCTCAGGTGTGGATGGAGCTGTTGTCCCAGGCCCCTCAGCAGTTTGTGGTGGCTGCGAGCTGCCCGTGGATGGGGGCCTGGCTCTGCCTCATGATGCAGGCCTCGCACATCCCCATTGACCTGAACATGCTGCTGGAAGTCAAGGCGCGCTCCAAGGTCAGAACGCTGTGCTCGTCACCAGAGGGCACTGATGAAACCACTGATTCACTGCACTACAAAAAAGAACAGAGCAGACTCGTCTGCAGTGAGATGCTGCGTGTCTTTTATCAGTCAGTTGTAGCAGGTGCTCTTTTCTTTGGGGTTGTGTGCTGGGGCAGTGGTCTGACTGTAAGAGACAGTAGCTTGACAAGCTAATCCGTAAGTGTGTTTCTGTCCTGGGGGTGAGAGTGGACTCAGTGGGGGCCATTGTTGAGAGGAGGATGAGGAGCCATGATCCTTTCCATCCTGAACAACAGCAGGCGTCCTCTCCACCAGATTGTGACTGCTCAGAGAAGCAGCCGCAGTGACAGGCTCCTCTCCCTGCAATGAGGACTGAGAGGTTCAGGAAATCGTTTATTCCTGCCGCTATAAGACTGTTTAACAGCTCTGGCTAATGTGCACCTGATTACTATTGTTAGAAATTATTAACTTATTTATTTTATTGCAAATTTATTTATTTATGTAGGTTTTTTAAATTGGTTCTTAGATTTGTGTCTTGTTTAATGTTTATGGTACTGGACAACTTGAATTTCTCCTCATGGGGATGAATAAAGTATATCTATCTATCTGGAGGGTACATGTGTAAGTTCTGCTTTGCATTCTTCAACAGGACAAATGCGGTGCTAAGGCTCGTCAGGGGGGAGGCCCGGTGAAGGAGACGGTGCAGGAGTACATCGCAGGAGCAGAGACGGTCACAGACGACTCTGTTACCAGGGATTACGTGGTGGTGCGGGCGCGTCTCATGGCTGCAAAGTGAGTTTGTGGGGCTGACTCAGACTATTCTCTCTGCTCTCTGTTAAATATAACTGTATGCGTTTGCCCGCTGTGTGCAGATTGCTCGGAGCCCTGTGCCGGTGCATCTGCGACCCTCAGCTGAACTCCTCGTCTCAGGAGATGCGTCCGGCCGAGTCTCTGGGGCAGCTGCTGCTCTTCCACTTGAACTCAAAGTCTGCCCTTCAGCGCATCGCCGTGGCCCTGGTGCTGTGTGAGTGGGCCGCGCTGCAGAAGGTGAAATATGTCAACTGAATTTATAACCTTTGAATAGTTATTCGGTTGTGGGAGTGAAATTGATTCTCCATTCCTGTTCCCCTGTGTTTGTGAGCCATATCTCTATCTATCTCTATCTATATCTATAGTGTTTCTGTGTTTCCCGGCAGGACTGTCAGCTGGTGTCGTCCCTGGTGCAGCCTCGTCTCTTGGCCATCCTCTCGGAGCATTTGTATTATGACGAGATCGCCATCCCCTTCACTCGGATGCAAAATGAGTGTAAACAGCTCATCGCGCTGCTCGCCGACGCACAGATCGATGTCAAGGACCGACTCAACTGTAGTGTCTTTACTATTGACCAGGCCAATGATCTGGTACGTGCAAATATACAGGCCTGGGATTATAAGGCCACGAATTCTCCTATTTTGGTTCAGTACGATTGTGATTTAAACTTTTGCTGTAATGCCCAGCCTTACAAGTATACAAGTACATACATGTTTAGATTTTTGTATAGAATTGAATGACAAAATATATAGATCATATTTGGTGACAAAGTTTTATGACTCAACTTTGTCTTGTTCAAAGGAAAAATACAATAACTACAACAACGAATGCACTTTTCTCTTTTACTGGAGAGTTTCACACGACTCGGATATCGCAAAAATGTTTTTAGAAACATGAATGTTATTGATGGTAAAGGATCTCCCCAAATACGTTTCCTCAGAACACCTGATTTTCAGTACTTTAACTTTACACTCAGAGGTCAAACGTAAAATCTGTGATGAGGGTTTTGTTAAAAAAAAAATGTCATGAGTTAACAGATAAATACACATTATTATGCATTGTTATTAGAGCTGCAAGATTGTAATTGAATTGAAATTGACAAAAGCTCCTGTCTTATTCTGCATAAAAACGTCTAACCCTGTAGTTTATTTATTTAATAGGGACAGTGAATATTAATGAACATCTACAGCATTGCAGTGTAAATATACCAAATTATAGCAAAAAAAACTAATTTCCCTCGGCAGGTGACACCACAGATTTAACAGCGAAACAATAACAAGTTACAATAACGACGATTATACACAAGTGTTTAAAAGTCTAAAGTCAAAACTCTCTCTTATTGATAATGGGAGACTGTTCCAGATCTTAGTGCCTCTGACTGAGTCACACTTTGTCCGAAAGTCGCGTGTGTGGAGCTCACAGTTCCCCCGGGCCGTGGGCCTAGTTCCCGCTGACAGTCTCTGTTTTAATAAAATCCTGTAACGGAGCAAGTTGCATTTGTTTAAAATAGTGCAGTGATGAACTGAGAATGGTTTTGTCCAATATTTTTACAGCTTTTTAAAAACGTGATTCAACTGGTTTGAGTGTTGTGCCGGCAGCAAGTGATTATGTGGTTATGCAAAACTCTATACGAGACAGAAGTCATAAAGGATCTTACCTGTCTAAAATTCACTAACTTCAAATTAACATTTTGTGAGGCGCTTAATGTGTTTCTTAAATGTCAGTATCGGGTCCAACGTCAGTCCCAGGGATTTAAACTCTTTGACGAGGCCGAGTTCCACCCCGTTCAGAAACACATTCGACTGCTGTAACTCGGTTGTTTTTTTTACTAAACATCATGCAGACAGTTTTCTTTATATTGAGTTACAAGCATGAGTTCTTGACCCACTTTTGGACATAGGTCTGAATAGATTTTTATATAGTATAGATCCAGGGCTCTACAGTGCGCCCATTTCACTCGCATTTGCGAGTAAATATTTCGTCGTGCGAACGAGGAAAATAAAACAGTCGCACCAGTGCGAGTGCTTCTGCAGCCACAGTAAGGAGAACTGCGCACAGACGTAACGTGACAAGTTAAACGTTCTAAATGTGTCAAACATTAGGGGCAAACTCACACTAGGACTTCAGAATCGTGTCCAAGCCTGGAGCCCCTAAAGCGCCGCACGCTTGCCCAGCGCGAGCGCTGACCCCAGCGTATGAGCTCCGCATGTGGCCGATATCACTCATACGAACAAACTCCGCTTCAAAACACACCCACGCCCCCTTCAACGAGGAGCGCCCCGCAGCAGGACCCACACCTGCCCCACCACTCAGTAAACACCCCCACACCGCTGAACTTCCTTCTCAGCTAAAGCGAGAGCTTTGTCTTGGTCTTGTCTCGAGCGCATTTGGACTCGGTCTTATCACGGACTCAAGGTCTGAATACTGAGTGTGATCATATTTCATTACGGCCGCTGCAATAAACTTGTACCGGTGTGCGTGACCACGCGGGACGTCTCTCTGCCGCCTGTGCACTGGAGCCCGCAGACACTGTGCGGCCCGTCAGCACAGACTCCGCAGCGCGCGGCTTGTCCACAGCGCGCACTCTCGTGTACCAATGTGCGTCACAGGGCAGGTATCCCACCGATCCTTCCGCCTCACGTCAAATACGCCAATACTAATTTTCTGTCAGTGTCCGCACAGAGCAGACCCACAGCACAGAGCAGGCGATATGTGGGCTGAAGTTTGCCTAAGAAAATGCCAAATAACTGTCACAATGTGCGTTTAGTTTGGTAAATGTGCAGAGGCTAAAAACCACTGTAAAACCAGTAAGAGAAAGTAACTTCACCTAGGAATTTGAAAATACAGGTTTAAAAATCTTACCTATGTTTTTCACTTTGAAGCAGTTTTGTGTAAAGTGCCAGTGGAAGTTCTCTTAAAGAAGAGGTTCTCAAACTGTGGGTGAAGGTCCAAAAAAGGGCCACAGAGTGTTTCAGTGCAGTACAGTTTGTTTGGCTTATTTTAAGTCTAAATATTAATCAGATAAAATGAAGATATATTTATAAAAACACTGCGATCATGCAGGAAAAGTACAGTCATAATAATTCTTTTGTTTTTTGTATTACATCAATTCAAATAAGTTGGTGTGCGCAAGTTCTGCACTGTAATAATCGTTCGAAATGAAAACCTATTTGTGCCCCCATTTTTTTTTCTGTGCTCCTAAAATTTTTCACTTAGGGGCACATGTGCTCCTGAAAAAAAAAGTTAGCGTAGAGCCCTGTATAGATCTGTACCAGCGTGTTCTGAAATGCAATTCTAGTACTAGTTTGTGTTTGCCAATAGTTCTGGACGCCCTTTTTAAAAAATGTGAACTTTGAACAAAGTCCTGTTTATTAAAACAAACTGCAATTCGCGATGCTTGTCAGAGAAATTGCAATTGCACATCTTTTCCAAATTGTTCAACCCAAATAGTTATACGTGCAGATCATTGTGTTGTTTAGTAGCACCGTAGTTATTTTTTTTCTTAACTTTTCCCCCCGTCGTCTCCAGGTCACCACCATCTTCAGCGAGTCCACGTCGACCCTGTGCTCGAAGTCGAAGCAGTGGCAGTGTTTGGACAGCAAGAGGCAGCAGGCTCAGTCCACTGTGATCGAAACCAACAGCGAATGGCAACAGCTCCACCTGCGAGTCCACATGTTCACCGCCTGCGCCGTCATCAACCTGCGAGTGCTCCCGGAAAAACTCAACCCGCTGGTGCGCCCCCTCATGGAGACGTTAAAACGCGAGGAGAACACGCTCATCCAAGGATACGCCGCTTCTTTTATAGCCAAACTACTCCAACAGTGCGCTGGTCGCTCTCCCTGCCCCAACCCCAAAATCATTAAAAACCTCTGCACCTCCGTCTGCGTGGACAGCCTCTCCACGCCTTCCTCCGCCTGCCCCGTGCCTCCCGTTCAGGACAGTGCTAAGGGTAAGACTCGCCATCAGCACTTTTACGATTCATTCTGCCATGTTTTTAGTGCTGTCAATCGATTTAAGATCTTTAATCACGATTAATCTTATGAATGTGTCCCTTGAATAATCATTTTAATCCTCTTAACATAGAAAAGTGGATCGGCTTTGTGTAAATGTTTTTGTTTTACTGTAACTGTGTTTGCGAGCGCGTTTGTCGCCCCAACGCTGCTGTACGTGGCATCATCACTCGGTGCCGTTTGTTTACATGTCGCGCAGCAGAGCGACGCTTTTAGCAGAGAAAATAAGTCCAGCGGCAGAAATAGCGATTACATAGTGAGACAGATATGAGACCTGCAGTTTTTCTAACGTTACAGCCGTGGCCACAGCTTATGAAAAAATTAGATTATGATAAAAATAAAAAAAAGCTGTTGAAATTGTTTTGTGTTAACTCCTTAATAACGAGATATTTTAGACGGCACTAAATATTTAATTTAATGAATTAATTTTTAAAAATGAATACATTTTTTTTATGGTCATGATTTGTTCTTTTTTTGCCCCTGCCTACAACAAGTGTCTCCACCCTTTTTCTTCTGGTGAGCGACCTTAACAAAATGGAAATGCCAGAGAGCTGCTCACTTTAGTGGTTGCAAGAAAGTGAGCAAATACAGCTCTGGAAAAAAATAAGAGCCCACTGAATTTACTGCTTATAAGTTTGTGTTTGAGTAAAATGAACATTTCTGTTTCGTTCTATAAACTACTGACAACATTTCTCCCAAATTCCAAATACAAATATTGTCATTCAGAGCGTTTATTTGCAGAAAATGACAAATGGTCAAAATAACATAAAAAGATGCAGATGATGTTTTCAGACCTCAAGTAATGTCAAGAAAACCAGATCATATTCATTTTAAAACAACACAATACTAATGTTTTAACTTGGGAAGAGTTCAGGAATCAATATTTGGTGTGTTTGTGTTGAATTCAACAGACGCCGGAATGAAACGGCCGTCACACATGTAGAGAGGCTGATTTCAGGGGGGAAAAAATGGTGGTCTCTTAGTTTTTTCCAGAGCGACATGTATAAGAGCCTTTAGATGGGGTACAGTTTGATGCCTATAAAACATTTACACAATTATTATCCATTTATTAGTGCACACAGATGGCCCTCAAAATTATACTTTTACAATGATTATAGGCATTTAATTAAATCAAACTTTAGTTATTCAGCACAATGTGTATGATTGAGAAATCCTTTTCCGAGGTACAAACCCATGACCTACAGTGTACCATGATGTGAAATATGGTTGTTTGGTTTTGTTTTAACTGTATTATGTGAGCCTTCAAAATAAAACAGTTTTTATAGAAGCAAAGTTATTTTAAATGGTAAAAAAGTCACGTCATGTGTTAATTTATTTATTTATTTTTCAAATTTTCAACTTGACAGAATATATGAATTATATGAAGTATTAAGTTATTGTTGCATTGTATTAGGGCTGCAACTAACGATTATTTTCATAATCGATTAATCTGGCGATTATTTTTCAACTAATCGATTATTAATCGGATAAAAAGAAGGAAAGTGCTCCAAAACTGTGCTAAAAGTAAGTTAGCCGTGCGTCCTGGGTTTACGCACAGAAGCTGTGCTCGCTCTGCCAACCCCTCTCTATTACGCACGCGGTCAGAACAACAAAGCTTTGACCAATCACGGTGTTTTGCGGGCTTGTACCGCACACTCTGTGATGGACAGGAGCACCAGCGAATCACAGAGAGGGTTTAAGAGGTTAACTGGACTAGTTAATGGCTTAGAAACATATTGTTCCATTGCAATCGCGGCTAATATGTGCGAACTAGCTAACACCAAGCAACTTCGGTTTACTTAATTGCTTACTCGGTTTAACTTGTATAGTGTCAAACAATACGTTGTGATTAAAACGTTCCTATTAACTTGTACCAGTAATGCACCCAACTACTTTTCATGTCAAAAAACGGTTGCCAATATGTTTGTGAAATCTCACCAGAGTCCGACTGATTTTAAAGGGGAGAGGCCATTTCTCAAGTGTCCCCCCGTGTTAACCTTTCCTGTTCTCGCCCCCTAACCGTGGTTGGGGAGCACAGGGGAGATCGTCTTCTCCAGGGCCGGGGATTGCTTCCCTCCGGGGTTAACTCCCTTGAGGACCTCGTGCGTTTGCGGTGTATGAAAATGTAAATAAAAGGAGGCAGTTTCGCTGCAGAGTGGGGCTTTATTAGCTCACTACACTGTAGGAGTAGCACCTTTTACCCTCTACTTGCCCGATCGCCGTCTCTGTCTTTCCCTGAGAGCACACGGGACACACACACGGAGTGAGACCCGGCTCCACTGCTCCGCGCGGACATACATCCAGCACAATCACTCCCCCTCTCTCTCTCTCCTGCACTGAGCTATAGACACAATATAGACACATCTCACAACACCCGATTCTCCCACTTGGACTTTGTCACGTGAACTAGTCAACTAATCGATTACTAAATTAGTTGCCAACTATTTTAATAGTCGATTTTAATCGATTTAATCGATTAGTTGTTGCAGCCCTACATTGTATTATTATTTTCATTTTTTGTCAATTTTAGATGTAATTTGAACAAGTAGCCTTTTGTTCTTATATATTTTTTTTTAATCGTTTAAGTTTCCTTTTCGTTCCCTCATCACAGGTAATTGTTTAGAAAAGGACGGCATGAATCACATGGTGAACAAAACCCGAGGCATCATCACTTTGTACAGACACCAAAAAGCAGCGTTCGCCATCACCAGTAAACGAGGCCCCGTCCCCAAGGCCCCGAAACCCCAGAGCACCGAGCTCCCTCCAGGCAGCACCATCAACACCGACAACGACGAGGTACAGACTCTTATTTTTACGCACGTTTATGTAAAATGTGGTGATGTTGTCATTTTATTTTGTATTTTATCTAAAGACAATGGAAGATAACATTTAACAAAGTGCAATAATAAACATAATAACAACAAAACTCTCCACTCCTTTCTCCTAAAACACACAAATTTAATAAAATAAAAGTAATGCAGTAGTACAGCAGAACCATACAGCTAGGCCTCCTTATATATATATTTTGGCCAATTTAGAATTGAATTTCCTTTTCTCTTTTTCTTTCTTTGGACTTTTCCTTCTCTTTCTTTTTTCTTTTTTCCTTTATTTACTACTTTTTTCTTGTATTTACTTCTTTTTTTCTTCTATTTACTTTTTTTACCCCCATTTTTTTAATAAACACTTTTAGTCACTACACTTATCCTCATTTCCTTTCATAATTTTTTACTTGTGTTGTCATTTAAAGCCACAGGATGTAACTTTTTTGCCAAAAATGGGCTAAAATAAAGCATAATTTTCCCCTTTGGTTGAGTTTATTGCACAGAAAACCCTGACTCTTATCTGGAAGAGAGCCTCCACCTGCCTGTTTTCTTGGAAATGTTATTTCTTTGGCTATAATCTTACACAGTGCGCCGTAAAACCCCTCTGCCTCGACGGAGAATGTTCCAAAGTATAGCTTTAACTTTCTATTTCAGTGGAATCATGCAGGTGAAAAACAATCTCCAGAAAGTTACAGACTCGTAGAAAATCATTCCTGTAAAATGTGTCCTTCCTCTTTATTTTGCTCTGATTCAAACAGTGATTTAGGTGTAAGTTTTAATTTGGAGTCTCAGGTTTTTTTGCCCCCGAGTCCGATTCATTTGATTTTGCGTATGTGCTGATACCGAATCCCGATCCGATACTTCTATAAAACATTATGAAAAGACCTAAGAGCAAAGATCCAACATGTCCCTTATTTTATTTTTTTCACCATTGGCTCCGATATTATTCACGTGTAACAAACTGAAATAGTTTTTTAAAAAGTGCAGCTGTGTTTTATTATATTAAAAAATACAGACAAAACCTAATTAAAGGCACAACTTTTCACATCAAAGTGAAGGAACAAGGGTTGCTAGTCCTGGTTTAGTACTGGTTTTACTTCTGCTTTAGTCCTGGTTTGGTCTTGGTTTTAGACCTGGTTTAGATCTGGTTTAGATCTGGTTTAGCCCTGGTTTTAGTCCTAGTTTTAGTTCTGGTTTAGTCTTGGTTTTAGACTTGGTTTAGACCTGGTTTAGAGCTGGTTTAGATCTGGTTTAGCCCTGGTTTTAGTCCTAGTTTTAGTTCTGGTTTAGTCTTTATTTTAGACTTGGTTTAGATCTGGTTTAGACCTGGTTTTAGTCCTGTTTTTAGTCCTGGTTTAGTCCTGGTTTTAGGTCTGGTTTGGTCTTTGTTTTAGACTTGCTTTAGAGCTGGTTTAGACCTGGTTTTAGTCCTGGTACTAGTCCTGTTTAAATCCTGGTTTTAGTCCCGATTTTAGTTCTGGTTTAGTCCTGGTTTAGTCCTGGTTTTAGATCTGGTTTTGACCTGGTTTAGCTCTGGTTTTAGACCTGGTTTTAGACCTGGTTTTAGACCTGGTTTTAGACCTGATTTTAGACCTGGTTTTAGTCCTGATTTTAGTTCTGGTTTAGTCCTGGTTTTAGTTCTGGTTTAAAGGTGCACGGAAGGAGGCATTGTCCATGTTGGAGGAGAACTAGAAATAATAATCATCATTTAAAAATAATAATACATATGTTATTTATCCGATACCTGATCAGAACATAACGGCCGGATCGAGTCCACATTATATTTATCTTAATCCTCCTGCCTTTAAAACAATTTATCTTTATCGTTTTAGAGCCGGAAACCGTTTCTGATTCAGAGGAGAGGAGCGGAGTTTTCACTCACGACCATCTCGAAGCATTTCGGGGCCGATCTGACCAAGTCTCTGCCGTATCTGTGGGAAAACACGGTCGGGCCGCTGAGGAGCGCCGTCAGCGACAAACAACACATCAGTACGTGGATTATTTACACTTGCGCTTGACTTTTTGTGACGTCTGTTAGTTTCAAGGTTTCAGTGCATGGATTTTATTAAACAGTTTAGGAATTCACTCTTTTCCAGACAGAAATGCTCAGTTGGAAAGAGGAGATGCCGCCGCGCAGGAGCTCGTCAACTCACTTCAAGTGTTGGAAGTTATGGCTCCAGCGATGTCCACTGAGCTCAAATCTCTGGTAAAATCTCAAATCTCTGGCTTTCATATATTGTACATAATCTAAAACTTTAAACTTCTACAATGCATACGAGAGGTTTTTATGTTTTTCTGGTTGCTCGGTTTGGTAGAACTGCACCTGTGGTAAATATTTATCATGGTTTAAGTGTCAAAAAGTTGGACAGAAGTACAAAAATGCAGGGAATTGTGCTGAAGTAAAACAGAAAATCCCATCCCAAGTGCATAGACAGAAGAATGGTGGATAGTGCTTTTCAGTTTTAACATTTATTAAATTAAAGTTAAATAAGTGGAGCTCAAGAATGTCCAAATTTAAAACCGCTTAAAATGTTTAAAGATATTACTTTGACATATTATACTAATGAAAATGCTTCTTTTTGATATATTTATTGTTGTTGTTGTTTTAAAAGGAACTATCAAAATGAAACGTTTGCAGTGGTTGATCAGTATGGTGTAATTTAAATGTGAACGATGACTTAGGTCTGACTTAAGTTCCTTGTTTAAGTTCTAATGAAAGACTAACAGGAAGTGAAAAGGGACTATTTCTAATTTTGGAGAAGGGATAGGATTTTTTTTAAACTTCTTTCCACTCCTTTTCGGGCATGTAAACAAATTTGATTGTCCTTGTTTCAGTTTTTTGTTTCTTGTATTTTGAGTTTGCATGTCTGTACATATGGTTTTGTGAACTATGCTTGAAAAAAACTTAGCTAAAGGTGCCGTCAAATAACAATTATGTAAATTAGACAGGCTTTTGGATTACTTACTGTGGTTTCTAGCTAACAATCACGTTTTTACCTCTGAGTATATCACATCTACTGTTCATGTCCAACCAGGAAGTAAATTTATAACCTCGCTGAAATTGCCAGACTAGGTAAATAAGCCAAAACATGGGTAATTCTTAAATATAATTATGTTTACGACAGTTTGTTTAGTCTAAGCCATCATAAGCCCTGATGGTTCCTTGTGCATGCGCCCTCTGGTGGTCATATGTGGTTTATAAATCCACAGCTGGACTCATAATGTCTGTTTTTGCCCCTTCAGCTCCTGGAGCAGCTGTCGCACCTGTTCACCTGCCTGCAGCACCCGTACACAGCCGTCAGACACATGGCGGCGCGCTGTGTGGGCGTCCTCTGCAAGATCTCCATGCTGGAGACGATGAACAGTTTCCTGGAGAGAGTCCTGCCCTGGCTCGCCGCCATCGACGACTGCACAAAGCAAGAGGGCGCTATCGAGGCTCTGGCCTGTATCCTTCCAGTATATTGAGCAGATACTGATGTAGTTTTAGATTAAACTGCAGCAGAGCTTGAGGGGTGGTTTAACTGAAAGTGCTTCTCTGTTAGACGCTCTGGTGCTCAAGTTAGACTTAAACTGAGCCATATTCCAACACAATCTGTTTGGAGCTGCAACAAATGAGGTGATTTTTGCACGAAATTACAGTTACGGGTTAGCAGCAGTTTTTCAGTCACTCTCACGTTACCTAAACTTTATCATGAACGCTCATATTGACTACAGGCTTTTGAAAATGGTGGTTTAAATCCATTGTGTGTATTTTTCCTCACTCTTTTTAGCTTTGTGTATTAATGTTTGCAGTTTGGTCGCAGTTGCAGTTTAAATTCCCACCCTGTAACCATTTAGCCCTAAAATAGACAAATAAAAACATGTTTCAGCAATGTGGACTGAAAAACATGTGAAACTCCATGTGAGCGGGCTTGCATCTCCACAAACTGATTCTTCGTTGGCCTGAAGGAGGGTCTCCACTAGTGATATCCCGATCACTGCTTTTTGACATCCAGTCTGATCTGATTTTTCTAAGGAGTGCGCTTTCCAATACTGATCCGATACCTTTTAATGTAGTGTCGTGAAGGAAGTTTGTACCTTGGCTCCAAAAAGTCCATTAGACGACAGAAGCCTATGTTTTCTACGACAGACAGCGGCTGATCGTCTAAAGGGATGAATTCGACAATCCTCTGTTATTTTCTTGGACTTGTCGCCATTTCGACGTAGTTTTTCTCTTTTTTTGAAACGCCTCCGCCAGTGTTTGCTGCTGTGGCTTTGCCGTCTTGCGCTTGTAAATATCAAAATCCTCATAAATAAACCCGGTTTTGATTTACGGTTGTCGTAAAGCGCGTCAATCCCACAAACTGGATATGTCCGATCACGTGACTGAATCCAGTACTGTCCGATACTCATAAAAGAGCCGGATCGGGGCATCCCTAGTCTCCACTTGCTTTTTTCCATAGAAATGTTGTTCCATTGAGGCAAGGCAAGTTTATTTATATAGCACAATTAATTCACAAGTTAATTCAAAGTGCTTTACCAAATAAGATAAGAAGAATACATTAAAATCACAATAGAAACAAATCAAAACATAAATACTCATCATAAAATTAAAAAGAGACATTAAATTAGAGAGAAGAGTGCGAAATAAGAAATAAAAACCTTTCAGTCGTACGCACAGCTGAACAGAACTGTTTTGAGCCTGGATTTAAACAGTACTATGCCGTACCATCTCCAGAAAGTGCACAGTGTTGCTGCAGTTCTTATAATCCCACCCAAAGTAACAATGAACCAAGCATTTTATTATTAGATTCTACTAACTTAATGCAGCAGAGCCGTTCTGATTCTTCCATTATTCATTCGCTGAAGACTTCACTGCCTGTGTTATAATTTAAAGCAGACAGACGGAGGTGTTGAAACGGTCTAAACTGCTTTAATGGCCTGTAAAGTGTTTTATTTCTCTCGCTCTGCTCCTCTGCGCCCTGGAGGCTTTTCCTTGACTCCAGCCCCTCAGGCGTGATGGAGCAGTTGGACGTGGACATCGTTCCGTACATCGTGCTCCTGGTCGTCCCGGTGCTCGGCCGAATGAGCGACCCCACAGACAGCATCCGATTCATGGCCACTCAGTGCTTCGCCACCCTCATACGACTGCTGCCCCTGGAGGTAAAAATACATGCATGAAACCTTGATCTCACAGCAAAGAAATATTCAGTTTTTATTGACTAAACTGTCCTGAAAGCTCAGTTTTCATAAACAAACTCACTTGAAGCCGGAATACGCTTGTTTCATGGAAATTGCTTTGCCTGTAATGTCCCAGTCTGTGCAGGGTTCCTACAGTGTCTTAAAAATTCTTAAAAGCATTGAATTTATGAATTTGGAAATAATTCTTGAATTTTTATATCTGGGTCTTAAAATTTGTGCAGTATGAAACTTCTCCGCATCATAGGGTTGGGCGGTATCCAAATTTTTATACCGTTAAACCATTTTACCGGGGTATTACTGTGACTAATTAAGAATTATTTTGTTGCATTCAGAAACAGAAGAGCAGCATTACATTTGAAGATGAGGCACAAGTTCTGATCAAACCAAACTTTGCAGCGCGTTTGATCACATCAGCATCGGCGCACGAGTTGTTTTTATCAGCGCTTATACTGTATGCAAATGAGCCATGCGGTTTTAAGTTTCGCTTCTGTAAAATGTAAACAAATGTGCACAAAGCTGCTTTAAACACATTATTACTCAAAGTCTATAATGAGCGGAGCAGTGGAAATGTAGAGCGGTGGTCGAGATGATCAACCACAGCCCTTATTGTCTGCGTCGCTTCCCCTCGATGTCTGCGTTGTTTTGACACGTAGTTAGAAAGTTTCGGAGGCAAACAAGTTTTGATGCAGAACCATAAATTGAATGTCTGACTTCGCCCTCTTCTTCAGCACCTGCGTATTGACTCTCAGCGTCCAATAAAACGTCTCCATCACAAACTTTTCGGCTCAACGTCACACACGAAGCGTCAGTCAGGTTTTTTTCTTCTTCCTCGCTGCGTGTGGATGGAAATCTCCGAGCGTAACGACATTTGAAGAGGAGAGAGAGCGGAGGGGAGAAAGTCCAGCTGTGGTTTTAGGTCCTTATGCTGATTTTTTTTTTTTTTAATGACTAATGAATCTGATTCCAAACTGCCATTATTTGGTCTAAATAACGAACAGTGGAAACAATAATTGAGAACGCAACTGGGTTAAAATCTTTCAGACCCGTCACTGAAGATCCCGTGCTACAGAACCGCGAGCACCAAGCTGAGCAGAAGAGTAAAATCAGACAATCTCAGAATAGCGCAAGGTTTGATTAATTGTTTTTAACATTGGTTTTATGTTACCGAGCGACACATGTCATGCTGGGGTTATGGCGAAGAGCCTCTACTCCCCAGGTTCATTTGTTTGAGAAATAAACAAAGAATCAAATTTTTCTTTGCCTTAAAAAGAAAAATGTATCTTGAAGAAACCTGTAGGAACCCCGTCTGTGGCATTTATTCAATTACAGGTGTTTTATTGGTCAAAAATACCTTTAAAAACATGACTTATTACTGTGAGCAGGTCCTCATCTTTATAGATCTTGATGTTTAATGTCATAAAGTGGAACATTCTGGGCAACACGATAACATTTCCATGAAGTTCAGCACGCGGCAAACCCAAAAGTACTTACATTTTTTAGGCATCAACACTTTAAAATGAATAAACACTACATTTTACATTTGTAAACGGTTAACGGACCATCTTAATTGTTCCTCAGGCAGGTATCCCCGACCCTCCCGCCATGTCGGCCGATCTGATCCAGCAGAAAGCCCGAGAGAGGCACTTCCTGGAGCAGCTTCTCGACGGGAGAAAGCTGGAAAACTACAAGATTCCGGTTCCCATCAAGGCCGAGCTGCGCAAGTACCAGCAGGTCTGTCAGTGTGTGCTAGTTAAAAGGTTCACAAATAAGTAGGAAAAAGAAAAGGAGGAATTTTAGAAGGCATTTTTATCTATCTGGCATTTATTTAATCATGTGTTTTACTACTTTATGGAAAATTACAACGTGCACCTTTAGTGTTCTCGCTGAAACAGACATTTGACAGTGTGACGTGCCCTTATCTTTCTTTTATCATAGTTTCTATTACTGTTCATTGTTTTATGTTGCTCCATAACCCCAAAGCAACTTCCTAGTTTGTGCGTTTTGTTCACTTTTTAATCTCTTGTTTATCTGAGTCACAATCGGTTTTATTGCCTTGTGTCAGTGAACCATAAACGGAAGTGAAAAAGACAAAACGGGCTCAGACAGATGCTTTACTAACGCGTTCCTAACTTCAGAAACCTTTAACATTTAATTTTCAAGAGCTGCTAAACTATTGGAGGAAGATGGAGCCTGAAGTGTTTCGTACGTGCAAATCAGAAGGTACGAAACCGCCTCTGTCTTTTTAAAGTAAGTTTCTTTTTAGGTAACGCTCATCTTGAAATAGGCCCCGGCGTTTAATGTCAGGCTATAGGCTCCGCTGGCTTTAGACTACACCTCCTCAAGATGTTAAAATGTGGACGTGTAAAATCCTCTTCTTCAGACAAGCGCCCGGAGCTGCAGCTGCTTTGTCGAACCACTTTGGGATCGTAAAGTTGTTGAAAAGCCTTGGAGGCAATTTCAGGAGCAGTAGCTGTAGGGGAGTGTGTTATGTTTAAAACGTATGCGCCGAAAATGTCAGGATCTCTGGCATTTGCGGAGCTCTCCGGGTAGTCTTGGAATGTAAATGTTATATTAAATGTTACGTTGTGCAAGGATGATGGGTAATTCTTTCCATGGACATTGGTTTGCATTGGAAACTAAGTATAAGAAGTTGAAGCTAATTTATTACCTTTAAACAATGGGTTAATGGGCTGATTCTCAAGTTAGGTTAAAATCCGCCTGAGACTTTTGCCCAGGGCTCTACACTGCGGCATTGAATAGAATAGAATAGAAAAACATTGTCTGTCACACAAAAAAGCGTTGGCAGAAATTTGCCTTTGGCTCAGACATACATCTCAAGCACACAGACGAAAACACATTTCAGCAAATACATTTCAGTAATTTAAAATAGTGTTCATAAAATTTGTAGACACGACAGCAGAGAATAGGCACAGAACACCGGCTGGACGGCATCAGGACCGGTTCAGCTCCCCGACGGCACAAAATAATTTTTATAAATGTTTTTCTTGGCACAGGGAAGTCTCTTTATCTTTGCCCCGATGGGAGAAGCTCAAAGTGATGAGACAGTGGATGTGGCTGTCGTCATCTGTGATCTTATAACTGAGGCGATGTACGGCCTTACTATAGTGCACGGACAGCGGAGTTTGGGATTGACCCGTGATTTTACTGCCTTGTTTCATCACTCTGCACAATTTGGCTTTGTTTTTGACTGTCAAATGGGATGGGGTCAAATGCAGAGGGCTCAGTCAAATGTACCCTAAAGGATTTTTCAGTCTTAAACGATTTTTGAAATGCGACAAAAAGCGCACACCACAGACACAAGGAGAATGATTATGAGACTTTAAATCTCCAATCACTAAGGCTGCGTTCATACTGCAGGGCTTAACGCTCAATTCAGATTTTTTTTTTGTGAAATCCGATTTGTTTGGTGAGGTCGTTCACATTTACAATTAAATGCGACTTGTCTGTGATCTCCAGTGTGAACTTTAAACGCTCCAAAAGTGTCCCGCATGAGCACTAGAAGACACGATGGCATCACACGCAGCGAGCTCAGGGTTCACGGAAGTCGCCTAAACATGGACCTGGAGATTTTAAAGTTGCTGTCGTACCGGAGCCAGAACATGTACAGCTTATTTGTTTTAAGAAGGAGATTGAGACGAGTTTTTGGCCATGGTGTTTTGTGGGGCAGTGGCAGCAACGAGCGCAGGAAAGAACGGCAGGTCGGGTGAAGTCGCACGTCAAAAGATCGGATCTGTATCGGTTTTAGGAGCACATATCCAAGTGGCCTGCGTCCCATTTGAAAAAAATCGTATCTGTGTCGTTCAGACTGTCATTAAAAGATCAGTTTCAGGTGGCATAGGGACAGAAAAGTCGGATTTGGTTCATTTCAGGCTGCGGTCTGAACGTAGCCAAAGACTGCAGCGGGATAAGGCTGCGTAACACGTGAGCGCGATCGCGTCAGCTAGTTCCTGACTAGAGTAAAATGACTCCTTTTAAGACTCTTAAGATCAGAGTTTAGAGCTTCTAGTTTAGATACAAGTCAACGCTGTGTTATTATTTCTGAAATGTGGTGCAATACTTCAGATACATGATATTTTATGCACAGAAGGTTGGAGATAAAGTCCACAGGAAATACAGTCACTATCTCCATCTGTGCAGTGGATGTAAACGGAAACACATGAGGAACTATCTCGCCTTTTTACTTTTAAAAAACGCTTCAAACTCGATTAACAGCACTGTTTTGTTGACTGTGTCATTATTTGAGGAGGACAAATTCTATGGATAATGTGGATATGATCAAATCGTGGCCAAAATCAGGCAAATTCTCCTGTAGTGTGTGGCGGCCTTAACTGTAGTTTTTACTGGATAAAAATAAATATATTTGATTTCAATTTGACTTTCTTTTCTTATTCAAAACAAGTAAATGTGCATTTTCATTTCATGAGCTTGACTGACATTTAGTTAATACAACCAATAGCCAAATTACTTTTTCGTAATCTCCCAGTAAAAAAGCATCTGTCCTGGAGCAGAATTCAGGGGACTGGCTGTGGACTGTGCCATAAAAAGATTCAAGATTGGACCATTTATTGCCTTTGTTGCAAGTTAAAAAGCATGAAGTGTGAAGCGACAGCCCTGCTTTTACCACATTACTTCATTTATTCCCATATTCAAACGGTGACACTCTTAAGTTAATGAGCAGATGTGTTTTTCCTGCAGGACGGAGTGAACTGGCTTTCCTTCCTCAACAAATACAAACTCCACGGGATCCTGTGCGACGACATGGGTCTGGGCAAAACCCTGCAGTCCATCTGTATCCTGGCAGGAGACCACTACCTCAGGTGAACACGCGTGGCCTTATTTATACTAGTTCGTTATTATGAAAGGATTAAGAAATAAAGCAGACTTCTCCTGTGGACGGATTTTAATGGAAATGGACCGTCACTTCACTCATGCGTCACAATTGCAGATGGGGATGTCAAAATTAATAGTTTAACTGGGATTATGCAAGTCACAATAGTGTCATAAGAACAAAAAATCTTGAGTCATAAAGCGAAGGAGGGAAGGAATGAAGCAAGGAAGGGGGGAAGGAAGAAAACAAGGAAGCGAGCAAGGAACGAAGGATAGTAGGAAGTAGGAGTGGGCGATATCTTGATATTTAAAAGATATCGAGATAGATTTAATGTAAATATGAGCTTGAGTTGTTTTATTTTTGAATGAAAAGAAATTGAAGATATTAAGTTATTCCTACATGAATCGCCTCTTTGCACTTCTATTTAAAAAAAAAAAAAAAAAGACGTTGGCATATTTGTTTTAGTTTTTGGGGGTTATTTTTCCTCTACAAATATCAAGATGTATATTGAGGTTTGTTTGTTTTTTTGCTCCATATCGCCCAGGCCTAGTAGGAAGAAAGCAAAGAAAGAAGAAAATAAGCAAGGAAACGGAAGTAATAAAGGAAGGAGCAAAGTGGTAATGAAGGAAGCAAATAAAATAAGTGGCTACTTACCCTGGATTGGCGTTCCACACAAATCGAACCTAAAGTTTGCTGTTAACTGCTTAAAATATCTTTGGAGAGTAGTTTATTGTGACTTGTATAATCATAGTTAGTGTCATAAGAACAAAAGCAAAGAAGTAAAGAAGCAAGGTAGGAATAAAGCAAAGGAGGAGGGAAAGAAGAAAACAAGGAAGCAAGCAAGGAACAAAGGAGGGAAGGATGGTAGGAAGAAAGCAAAGAAAGAAGGAAATAAGTCAAGGAAGCGGGGAAGTAATAAAGCAAAGTGGTATGAAGGGATCCTTAGATTAGTGTTTGAGACAAAATGAGCCTAAAGTTTGCTGCTTATTGCCTAAAATATTAGTTTAGTAGTTTAACTATGATTATACGAGATACTGTAGTGTCATAAGAACAGAAGCAAAGAAGCAAGGAAGGAGGGAAGGAAGGAAACAAGCAAGCAACGAAGGAGGGAAGGATGGTAGGAAGAAAGCAAAGAAAGAAGGAAATGTAAGGAAGTAATAAAGGACAGAATAGAGCAAAGTGGTATGAAGGGATACCTTGATTGGTGTTCCAATGTCAAGTCCAGACAAGTCATAATAGTGTCATAAGAACAGAAGAAGAGTAAGTAAAGAAGCAAGAAAGGAGGGAAGAAGGTAAGAAGGAATAAACCAAGGAAGAAATCAAGGAAACAAGCAAGGAATGAAGGAGGAAAGGATGAAGAAGGCAAAGAAAGAAGGAAATAAGCAAGGAAGCGGGGAAGTAATAAAGGAAGGAATAAAGCAAAGTGGTGATGAGGAAGCAAATAAAATAAAATAGAATAAATGGCTACTTACCTGGATTGGTGTTCCAGACAAAATGAGCCTAAAGTTTGTCGGAAACTGCTTCAGAACATTGAGAAAAACCCCGCACGTCGTCTCACTTGCAAAATGTGAGATTTATTAGGACCTGCAACGTTTCAGCACGAGGCCTTCATCAGGCAAATAAGGTCCTATTATTTTATATCTGCCGCTAATTCTAACTGCTTAAAATATCTTTGGAGAGTAGTTTAACTGTGATTATAGACGCTTTTGTGGTTGTCAGAATCGCACTAAAGTTTTAAAATTTTACTCACTGGTCGCACAAGAACCTGGCAGTCGGACACCGTTTGTCAAAGTCAGAATGTTGAGGAAATATGCTCGATCTTTTGACGATAATCCTTTCGCAGAGCTCGACAAGTTGCTGCCGTACTTCTGTTGCCAAAATGCGCAACCGAGTCTACATCATCACTGTTCAGGGCTCTACACTAACTTTTTTTTTTTCAGGAGCACACGAGCCCCTAAGTCAAAAATTTTAGGAGCACAGAAAAAAAAATGGGGGCAAAAATAGGTTTTCGTTTTGAACGATTATTACAGTGCAGAACTTGCGCACACCAACACCAACACTGAATAAATTTAATACAGAAAACAAAAGAATTATGACTGTACTTTTCCTGCATAATCGCAATGTTTTTAGAAATGTATAAATATGAGATTATTGGAGTTATAAGATCACTAAAATGTAAAGAGCTACATCATCTGGTTTCTTTCTGATCACGGCCGCTTCAGATTTCTCCATTTTCGTGTAAAGCTCCAGGAATCTACTTCGAAATCTCTGAAGTGTGAACTCTCCGAATGAGCCGTTTCTATTACAAACCCTGCGAATTTTTAAAAATGTGTTTTTATTTTTTTTCCATGATTGCAAAGCTGTCCTCTCACGGCCCTTTTCTCATTTCCAGAGCGCAGGAGTACTCGAAGACCAAAGCGGCGGACTGCAGCCCCCTGCCCTCCATCGTCGTCTGCCCCCCGACGCTCACGGGACACTGGGTCGATGAGGTGGGAAAGTTCTGCTCCAGAGAGTTCCTCAATCCCCTGCACTACACCGGGCCGCCCACCGAGCGCATGAGGTACGGCTGAACGTGGAGAAGTCAGGCCTGTTTCAGTTCACTCTTTTCATTTGGTTCACTCGTAGTTCTTCATTTTTTGTATTTATTTTTTTTCTCTTGAATAATCAGAGAATCAGAACACGTTTTATTGCCATTGTCCAGAGCCGGTTTCTTCCATTTAGGGCTGGGCGATACGGACCAACAAATATATCTCGATATACGATTTATATATCTGTCTTTACAGGAAAAATACCCCCCGAAACTACTTCAAAAACAAATATGCTAAATTCCACAAAGTCTTTTTTATTGAAGTGCAAAGAGAAAGAAGGAATAATACATTTTGCCTTCTTTCATTTAAAAATAAAACAACTCAACTCGAGGTAGGCAGTTCATATGGGAACAAAGTGCTTCTGTGGCATTTAAGGTAAAAAAAATCAATTCCTGACTGCATCAATATATAAATATAAACTGTAAAATTAAAGAAATGACACATTTTGTCTTAACTCAACTCAGTCTCATCTTTGTATTAACTCCGCCATCAACAAAGAGCCAAAAAACAAGTTTGTGTAACTTTTACATTTTCATATTTCAAGCAAGGAACAATGATTTATCTCCGGCTCCGCGTTTAGTCCTGGTTTAGTCCTAGTCCTGGTTTAGTCCTAGTTCTGATTTAGTCCTGGTTTAGTCCACGGCTGAGCTCCTGGCTCCGCGGCCGTGTTTAGACCTGGTTTAGTCCTTGTCCTGATTTAGTCCGTGGCCGAGCTCAGGGCTCCGCAGCTGCATTTAGACTTGGTTTAGTCCTGGTCCTGGTTTAGTCCTGGTCCTGGTTTAGTGCACGCTCGAGCTTCAGGCTCCGCAGCTGCTTTTAGACCTGGTTTAGTCCTAGTCCTGGTTTATTCTTGGTCCTGGTTTAGTGCACGCTCGAGCTTCAGGCTCCGCAGCTGCGTTTAGACCTGGTTTAGTCCTGGTCCTGGTTTAGTGCACGCTCAAGTTTCGGGCTCTGTGGCCACATTTAGTCCTAGGTTTAGTCCTAGTCCTGGTTTAGTCTGCGTCCAAGATCCGGCCCTCATGGCCGCGTTTAGACCTGGTTTAGTCCTAGTCTTGGTTTAGTCCTGGTTTAGTGCACGCTCAAGCTCCAGGCTCCACGGCTGCGTTTAGACCTGGTTTAGTCCTGGTCCTGGTCCTGGTTTAGTCCTGGTCCTGGTTTAGTCCACGGCTGTGCTCGGGGAGACAAAAGCAGGGAGGCGTGAGTGAGCGCAGCACAGAGAAGGCAAACAGGCAAAGAAGTAAATATAATCATCACAGTGAGATATCGATATGTCAGAATTCATATCGAGGTTAAAAATATCTCCATATAGTTTAAATATCGATATCGCCCAAACCAAACTGCAACACTAAATAAATACTAAATACACAGTTTGATATTGTTGGAACATGCACAAGACTTTTACTCAACAAATCTGCTTTTGTGTTTGATTCCTTCAGGTTGCAGCATTTGGTGAAAAAACACAATCTCGTAGTGGCCTCTTACGACGTGGTGCGAAACGACATCGACTTCTTCAAGTACGTGGTATTAAGCGTGGTATTAAGTGTGGTATTAAGCGTGGTATTAAACGTGGTATTAAACGTGGTATTAAACGTGGTATTAAACGTGGTATTAAACGTAGTATTAAACGTAGTATTAGACGTTGTATTAGACGTGGTATTAAACGTGGTATTAAACGTGGTATTAAACGTTGTATTAAACGTGGTATTAAACCTGGTATTAAACCTGGTATTAAACGTTGTATTAAACGTTGTATTAGACGTGGTATTAAACGTGGTACTAAACGTGGTATTAAACGTGGTATTAAACGTGGTATTAAACGTGGTACTAAACGTGGTATTAAACGTTGTATTAAACGTGGTATTAAACGTGGTACTAAACGTGGTACTAAACGTGGTATTAAACGTGGTATTAAACGTGGTATTAAACGTGGTATTAAACGTGGTATTAAACGTGGTATTAAACGTGGTATTAAACGTGGTATTAAACGTGGTATTAAACGTGGTATTAAACGTGGTATTAAACGTGGTACTAAACGTGGTATTAAACGTGGTATTAAACGTGGTATTAAACGTGGTATTAAACGTTGTATTAAACGTGGTATTAAACGTGGCATTAAACGTGGTATTAAACGTGGTACTAAACGTGGTATTAAACGTGGTATTAAACGTGGTACTAAACGTGGTACTAAACGTGGTATTAAACGTTGTATTAAACGTGGTATTAAACGTGGTATTAAACGTAGTATTAGACGTTGTATTAGACGTGGTATTAAACGTGGTATTAAACGTGGTATTAAACGTTGTAATAAAAGTGGTATTAAACCTGGTATTAGACGTGGTATTAGACGTGGTATTAAACGTGGTATTAGACGTGGTATTAAACGTGGTATTAGACGTGGTATTAAACGTGGTATTAGACGTGGTATTAAACGTGGTATTAGACGTGGTATTAGACGTGGTATTAAACGTGGTATTAGACGTGGTATTAAACGTGGTATTAGACGTGGTATTAGACGTGGTATTAAACGTGGTATTAGACGTGGTATTAGACGTGGTATTAGACGTGGTATTAGACGTGGTATTAAACGTGGTATTAGACGTGGTATTAAACGTGGTATTAGACGTGGTATTAGACGTGGTACTAAACGTGGTATTAGACGTGGTACTAAACGTGGTACTAAACGTGGTATTAAACGTGGTATTAAACGTGGTATTAAACGTGGTACTAAACGTGGTACTAAACGTGGTATTAAACGTGGTATTAAACGTGGTATTAAACGTTGTATTAAACATGGTATTAAACGTGGTACTAAACGTGGTACTAAACGTGGTACTAAACGTGGTATTAAACGTATTAAACGTGGTATTAAACGTGGTATTAAATGTGGTAGTAAACGTGGTATTAAACGTGGTATTAAAATAAGTGCAAGGCCGCCACATACGACTGGAGAATTTGCACGACAGGTTATTCGTCTTGTTTTCAGATTTATTATCGACTCACTCGTTCTGAAACGCTTCGTTCTGGTAGAGAGGTCGTTTATTTTAAGTTAACTTGCCAAGTAAAATGATCTCGCTGACAGATAATTTCTCTACTTTTAAATCATTTTCTGATAGATTTAAGTGTTTATATCTTAAATTTTTGCCAATCTTTTCTTCTGTGTCCACAACGCTACGATAAAAGCCGATAAAACAGAACAGACGGAGTGAGACGCACAGGCACCAGATACAAACTCGGGGAAATGGCGAAACTAATGAGCCAAATTTAGTTCTCACCTCTCGTAAAGTTGGCGATAAAGCTGTAAAATTAGCGATAGTGACTCTACTTCCTGTGGACTTTATCTCCAAATTTTTACGCTTTAAAAATCCTGTATTGCTCCACATTTCACAAATAATAACACTAAAAATCGTTTAACATCGAAAAATCCTGTAGCGTGTGACGGCCTTTAGAATGAATTTTAGAATTTGTGGTTTTGTGTAGGTTCTTTTTTTATATATATATGATATTTAACATTTTTTTGCAGGAATATAAAGTTTAATTACTGTATCCTTGACGAGGGCCATGTCATTAAAAACGGGAAGACAAAACTCTCCAAAGCGATTAAACAGTTAGCGGCAAACTTCAGGCTCATTTTGTCTGGAACGCCAATCCAGGTAAGGAGACGTTTACTTTAGGTCATTCGCTTCCTTCCTCCCTTGCTTCCTTCCTGCTTTATACCTTCCTTCCTTTATCCCTCCCTTGCTTTCTTCCCTCCTTCCTTACAACTTTGCTTTATTCCTTCCTTTCTTACTTCCTTTCTTCCTTCCCTGCTTCCTTCATTCCTTGCTTATTTCTGTCCTTCTCTGCTTTCTTCCATCCTACCCGCCTTCATTCCTTGCTTGCTTCCTTGCTCTGTTTTTCCTTATCTTCTTCTTTGCTTCCTTCCTTCCCTCCTTATTTCTTTCTTTCTTTTTCTTTCTTTCTTTTTTTCTTTTTCTTTCTTTCCCCTTTCCTTTCACCTTTCCTTCCTTGCTTAATTCCTGTTGCCTGCTTCCTTTCTTGCTCCCTTCCTAAATTATTTCCTTTCTAGCTTGCTTGCTTCCTTCCTCCCATCCCTCCTTCATTCCTTGCTTGCTTCCTTTGTTGTTTTCTTCTTCACGTCCTTCTTTGCATCATTCCTTCTTACCTTGCTTCCCTCCCTTACTTCCTTACGTCTTTGCTTCATTCCTTCCCTCCTTTCTTTCTTTCTTTCTTTCCCTTTCCTTTCACCTTTCCTTCCTTGCTTAATTCCTGTTGCCTGCTTCCTTTCTTGCTCCCTTCCTAAAGTATTCCCTTCCTAAATTATTTCCTTTCTAGCTTGCTTGCTTCCTTCCTCCCATCCCTCCTTCATTCCTTGCTTGCTTCCTTTGTTGTTTTCTTCTTCACGTCCTTCTTTGCATCATTCCTTCTTACCTTGCTTCCCTCCCTTACTTCCTTACGTCTTTGCTTCATTCCTTCCCTTCTTGCTTTCTTCCATCCTTCCTTACTTATTTCCAGTTGCCCGCTTCCTTTCTTGCTCCCTTCCTAAATTATTTCCTTCCCTCCCTCCTTCATTCCTTGCTTTCTTTCTTGTTGTTTTCTTCCTTCCTTCCTTGCTTCATTCCTTCCTACCTTGCTTTTCTTCTTTCTTTCTTCTTTCCTTCCTTTCTTCCTTCCCTCCTTGCTCAGATCCTGTTGCTGCTTCCTTTCTTGCTCCCTTCCTATATTATTTCCTTTCTAGCATCCTTGCTTCCTTCCATTTGTCCTTGCTTACCTGCTTGCTTGCTTCCTTCCTCCCATCCCTCCTTCATTCCTCGCTTGCCTACTTGTTGTTTCCTTCCTTCCTTCCTTCCTTCTACCCTTCCTTACTACTTTGCTTTATTCCCTCCTATCTTCTCTTCTTTCATACCTTGCTTATTTCCTTCCTTCTTTACTTTTCTTCCTTCCCTCCTTCCTTGCATCATTCCTTCTTACCTTGCTTCATTCCTTCCCTTCTTGCTTTCTTCCTTCCTTCCTTCCTTACTCATTTCCAGTTGCCTGCTTCCAATCTTGCTCCCTTCCTAAATTATTTCCTTTCTAGCTTCCTTCCCTCTGTCCTTGCTTGCCTGTTTGCTCCCTCCCATCCCTCCTTCATTCCTCACTTGCCTACTTGTTGTTTTCTTCCTTCCATCCTTCCACCCTTCCTTCCCCCCTCCCTGCTTCCTTTCTTGCTCCCTTCCTAAATCATTTCTTTTCTCGTTTGCCTCCTTCCCTCCGCCCTTGCTTTACCTGCTTGCCTCTTTTAGATAAACAGCAGCATTAAGGACACATATTTTTGTTCTTTCTCCTCAGAATAATGTGCTGGAGTTGTGGTCGTTGTTTGACTTCCTGATGCCCGGTTTCCTCGGCACCGAGCGCCAGTTCGCGGCACGTTACGGAAAACCGATCCTCGCCAGTCGGGACGCCAAGAGTTCATCTCGAGAGCAGGAGGCAGGTATGTAAAAAGTCTCACCCGTTTAAGAGCAAAAACACTCGAGAGGAGACGGAAACTAGGGCTGCAGGAATAGAAATTCATATTAAAAGGTATAAAAGTATAAAAATTAAATACGCTTTTGAATTATTGGCGCTAAAAAGAACTTGGAGAGAACTTGACCTTCCAGGATTTTACATTTTTAGAATCTTTTTTGAGGACTACTATAAGAAAACATTGTACTATTAAAGAAATGTTTAATGTATTTTTTATCTGTGAAAGGAGCAGGTTTATAAGATTTATCATCTTCCTGTTCTGATGAGGCAAATAATAGTTGGGAGAAGCGTTTATGTTACTTGTCAGATTGTTTTGTTGTTGTTCTCTTTAAATTTATGCAAAAAAAAAAAGCTTGAAAACAACAGGCAACAGATTTTATTTCATTATCAGTCACATTTGAGCTTTAAAATGTGATATGATTTTATATTTTCTAACATTTTCTGTGGATGTCGCAGGTGTTTTGGCGATGGAGGCTCTTCACCGACAGGTCTTACCGTTCCTTTTGAGAAGAATGAAGGAGGACGTGCTTCAGGACCTGCCTCCCAAAATAATCCAGGACTATTACTGCAACCTCAGCCCACTGCAGGTACGAAAGCCGCTCCACGCACTTTAGGCACTCAGAATGACTCATGGGGCATTTGTATACAGAATCACAGCAATTTAAAGCACTTTTCACTTGCTAAAATAGAAGAAATAAGCTCTGGTCACGCTTACCTCACAAATTAGGAAGACGTTTTGAAGCAATGGAAACTTCCAGCGGGCTCTGTTTGCAGTAGTATGTCTGATAAAAAATATAGGAAAAATAACAAAATGTCCCAGTTTTCTTCATCTCCATGTCTTTGTAGTGTCCCGTTATGTTCGGCTCATCAACAATTCCAACTGTACCTCAGTTTTCATCGTTTTACTAATAAATAAATAATGAAAACATAAATATCACCAAACAAATCAATCAAACTTTATTTATAGAGCGCTTTTCATACAAAAATGCAACACAAAGCGCTTAATAAATAATTGCTAACCCTTTATAATGTGTTTATCTCAATTTGCCAGCAAATAATAGTTTCCTTGGTAGCCACACAAAGGCAAGGCAAGTTTATTTGTATAGAACAATTCGTACACAAAGTAATTCAAGGTGCTTTACAGAATAAGAAATACATTAAAATCACAACACAAACCAATCAAAACATCATAAAATTAAAAAGAGATGGAGAGAAATGAAAACTTTTCAGTCGTCTGCAGCTAAACAGGACTTTTTTTAGTCTGGATTTAAACAGAGTCAGAGTCTGTCTCACATGTTCAGACTGTTCCAGGTTTTAGCTGCATGAGTCTGAAACTCTGAGTCCCCGAGTTTAGTCCCGACTCTGAGACCAGCAGGAGGCCACACACTTTTCTACAAAGAACTTGACGTCTTTCACTAGTTTTGAGCTGCCTGTAGTGAGATTAGAGTCCGCCATGAAAAGCGTTGGCAGGTTATAAAGATCGCTGCAAAAGGTTTCTGAATCCACGGTTTTATCACACTCCACTGGGTTATTAATTATTGTTTTTATCCCTCTTGGCCACGCGGCCTTGAGGAACACATTTCGCTCAGTCGTGTGGCTTGAACGACAAATAAAGACCCTTGAACCTTGGTTTGATCACAGTCGGTCGGTGAGCCCAGTGCCGGTAACTACAGTCGTCCCTCACTGTAACGTGGTTCACCTTTCTCGGCCTCGTTGTTTCGCAGATTTTTTTTGTGCACTTTTACATCCATCCATCCATCTTCTCCCGCTTAATCCGGCTGGGTCGCAGGGGCAGCGTGCTGCCCAATACTCATAGCACCTGACCCCCCCTATGAACCCCTCTGCAGGTGGTGAGCCCACAGGAGGGTGGACAACATGGTCCTTGATGTTAGTTCATAGGGGGCACTTTTACATGTTTTTTTTTTTTTTTTTTACGGTATATGAGTGTGCACTGTGTTCTGCGTTCTGATTGGCTAAGGGAGAATCCGCACACTGTTTTCTGCGTAATTGAAGGTGACATGTCTGTTTATAAGGGTAAAAAAACGGCACCAACACCTCTCCATAACTGTTTTTCACCTCCCGCACTCCTCAGTTTAGCTCGAGGCCGATTTGTGCGAAGTGATCTGTAAAAAATAAAGCTCAGTACCGCGAATTTTGCCTATTGTGGGTTATATTTAGAACGTAACCCCTGCGATAAACGAGGGACTGTACACCGGAAGTTTTCGTTGCATCTTTCCAAACGTCTTCCTGGTTTGTGACGCAACCGTGAACAGAACCGTGAACAGAGCTCATTACTTTAGTGTAGTTGATTTAAAAAATATTTCCAGTCCCAAAAGGGAGGAGTTAGAAGAAAAAAAATCCATCGACAACTGGCTTGAAAAGTCGTGTGGAGCATTATTGCATCAAACTCTCGATGGAGACACTCGGGTGGTAAATTCTCCACTAGAAAAGTCACAAAACTGCTCCTTAAAAATACGTTTGGGCACCGTTTGTGTAAGAAAAGTCGATCAAACTCATGTAAAAGTTGCGTGTCAAACAGCAAAACACAAATGGCAGCAGTTCTCCGTCGGGCCTTTTCCATGTAGCTGATTATAAATGTGTTGTTAAACCGATTCTCGCCTCAGGCCTTAATAAAATCAGCCAGGCGGGTAATGACTGCAGCTCTGCTTTCGTAAAAGAGTTTTTGTTTTTCCCCCAGGTTCAGCTGTACGAGGACTTTGCTAAATCTCGAGCCAAAGCCAGTGTGGACGACAGCCTTTCTGTGTCTGCGGCCGAGGAGGAGGACAAGCCCAAACTCAAGGCCACGGGGCATGTGTTCCAGGTACAACGTTTAGTCTGATTTCTTCACTTTTTTTTGGTTTTATAAGCCCTCAAAAAGCTCTCACGGGAACACATTTTGAAGCAGGATAATTAGCTGCGAAGAACGATAAACCATAATGTTGAAACTCCTGACGCAGTAACAAAAAAACAAACAAACAGTATCATTAAAAAACGTGAGCAGCAACGAATAAATATCAGAATGAACCAATAATTACCCATAAAAGTCACTTTTTCGACAGTCTATAACTCACATCTTAATGTTTCACTGCAAATTTATCCAGTCTGGCCAAGATTTTAAAACTTATTCATCTTGTTTTCAGATTTATTGTCGACTTATTAAACTAAAGACTGCTTAATTCTAGTCAAGAGGTAGTTTATTTTAAGATAACTTCATGCATGGACAGATAATTTCACTACTTTTAAGTAATTTTCTGATAGATTTAAGTGTTTATATCTTCAGTTTTGGTCAAGTTTTTTGCGGTGACTACAGTTGTTATTGAAATGTATAGAAATGTGTAACAAAAACAATATAAATCTCCCTTTTATGCAAAGAAAATATACACACGATAAATGTCGAGCCTCAAAATGTATAGTTCCATCTGTCATGTATTGAACCATAAGTAGATGGAGTAATGATCGTGGCAGGAATAAACGCTGTACCCGATTTCTGTCTTAAAATCATGAAAAACAAAGCTGCAGTAGTTCATTTTCAGCGGTTTGCAGTGGTCCAGAGTTATTCCTCACTTACCTTATGCATTCTGAACATCCTAATTAGTCGTCTTGATAAATTTATGAGCACATTTCGTAACTTTCAGGGACCAGAGCAAAGTTTAGCCGCCCCGCTTTCTCCTAAATGCAAAAATGACGCCCCAAAGCACATTTAGTTAGACACGTCCGTACGCAGATATGCAGTGCAGTGCAGTATGAAGTAAGACGAATGGATTTAGTTTGCTTTTAAATCTCCTTCTGGTCTTGATCGTCCACAGTCCGTAAACATTTTTTAAACCTCTTGTGTCTTTCCCCTCGGCCCCAGGCTCTGCAATATCTGAGGAAGCTGTGCAACCACCCCAGTCTGGTGCTCACGGCGCAACATCCCGAGTTTAAGCGCATCACGGAGCAGCTGGCCTCGCAGAACTCAAACCTACGAGACATTCAGCACGCGCCCAAACTCTCCGCACTTAAACAGGTTTGTCCCTTCAGTTTGTCACCAGTTTTATGCCACATGTAGTTGCCACGTTTTACATGAGAGCTTTAAGTCTGAATAAAAATGAACTCTTCGCTTTAAAAAGACCAGGTAAACACTTTTGTCCTAATGAAAATGATTATTAAGAGTAAGTAGGTGGTTTATTCCGATTTTAAAGCCGGATTAATTTTATTCCTCGATCGTGTAAACGTTTTTTCTTCTTCAAAAATAATCCCGGCCGTTCATGCTCGTTGGGTCGTTCAAATTAAATTAAATTAAGACGAACGTGTTTTCCATGTAAACCTCAATTCAGAATTATTATTTAACAACTTGAAGGAGAATATTTGAATTCTGATCTACTTATTTATAGATTTATGTTGTGTATCATATTTATTTATTTATTTACAATATTTCCCTTGCTATTTTCTCTTTTTTGCTACGCATTTAGAATTTATTATTACCATCTATAGTTTTTAGTCTTTATTATTTTATTATATTGTGATGTGTGAGCTTCTGTGTCCAAATAATTTCCCTTGTGGATCAATAAAGTTCATCTAAGTCTATTAAAGTTCCCAAAACCCAGGATTTTAAGTGGAGAATATCATCTTCTCGTTCACATATGTTCAGTTCTCCTCTTTCCTCACCTCCTCTTTCCTCACCTCCTCTTTCCTCCCCTCTCCTCCTCTCGTCTCCTCCTCTTTCCTCACCTCCTCTTTCCTCACCACCTCTTTCCTCACCTTCTCTTTTCTCACCTCACCTCCTCTTTCCTCCCTCTCCTCCTCTCGTCTCCTCCTCTTTCCTCACCTCCTCTTTCCTCACCTTCTCTTTTCTCACCTCACCTCCTCTTTCCTCCCCTCTCCTCCTCTCGTCTCCTCCTCTCGTCTCCTCCTCTTTCCTCACCTCCTCTTTCCTCACCTCCTCTTTCCTCCCCTCTTTTCTCACCTCACCTCCTCTTTCCTCCTCTCGTCTCCTCCTCTTTCCTCACCTCTCCCCTTTCCTCTCATCTCCTCACCTCTCCTCTTGTCTCCTCCTCTTTCCTCCCCTCTCGTCTCCTCCTCTTCCCTCCTCTTTCCTCACCTCTCCTCTTTCCTCCCGTCTCTTCCTCACCTCTCCTCTTTCCTCACCTCCTCTTTCCTCACCTCCTCTTTTCTCACCTCTCCTCCTCTTTCCTCCCCCCTCCTCCTCCCCTCTCCTCCTCTTTCCTCCCCTCTCCTCCTCTTTCCTCCCCTCTCCTCCTCTTTTCTCACCTCTCCTCCTCTCTCTCCCTGCAGCTGTTACTGGACTGTGGTCTGGGCGGCGGCGTCTCCTCCTCTTTCCTCACCTCTCCTCCTCTCTCCTCCCCTCTCCTCGTCTCCTCCCTGCAGCTGTTACTGGACTGTGGTCTGGGCGGCGGCGTCTCCTCCTCTTTCCTCCCCTCTCCTCCTCTTTTCTCACCTCTCCTCCTCTCTCTCCCTGCAGCTGTTACTGGACTGTGGTCTGGGCGGCGGCGTCTCCTCGGAGGGCGGCACAGAGTCGGTCGTGGCGCAGCACAGAGTCCTGATCTTCTGTCAGCTCAAGAGCATGTTGGACATCGTGGAGCTGGACCTGCTGAAGCCCAAACTGCCCACGGTCACATACCTCAGGCTGGACGGGAGCGTTCCCGCCGGGCACAGGCACTCCATCGTCTCCAGGTACGTGTAGAGACGAGCGCTTTAAAATCTAGACGAATGACACTTTACAGCTGATCTCATCAACATTCCCTGAGTCGCTCTGGAGTTTAAGTCCCACCAGCCGAAAAATGCACAATGAAGAAGAAAAAACATATACAAGTCACATTTTTAGGGGGAAATTGATAAAATCAGAGACCAAGAACAGACATTTCATCTCAAAAGGCGAGTTACGGTAATAACAGAACAGAGAACAACAGGCTGAATGTGTCTGGTGAGTTCACGTCACATATGAACAGTTATTCACAAAACTAGAGCAGAAACAACAGAACAAGTTTAACCAAACTCTCCATCTCGCTCCAAATCACTAAACCCACTGAATTCTTCTGCACTTCTGAGCAACTCCAGCTAAATCCAGCTTTTAGCCACGATTAACTTTTTAGTTTTTTAGTTTCCTTCACTTTTCTCCATCAAACACAAGTTTCTCGCTCACTCCAAACGTTCTTTCTGCTGCTCGATTCCCGTTTTCAGTTGCAGATTTCAGCACTTGCAGCAGGACAGCGGCTCTTTCTGCAGGAGACATGAGCGAGAAGTGACGGTGCAGGAGGAAGAGCCTGAGGTGTAGCAGATCCTGGGACACAGGCCTAGAGCGCCCCCTCATGGCTGTCAGTGTGAAAATAACCAACATGTGAAATTATATATTTTATATATAAGTTGCACGACCACCCAAACCATGGAAAAAATGTATAGTCCAGAAAAACATGGTACTCTGTTAGAATCTCTGCACTGCGAAAAGCTTAAAATATAAACACTTAAATCTATCAGAAAATGACTTAAAAGTAGTGAAATTATCTTGCTGCATGGACAGATAATTTTACTTGACAAGTTTTCTTTAAATAAACGACCTCGAGGCTAGAATTTCTCAGAACTAGTCAGAAGATCTGAAAACAACATGAATAACCTGAGACAAGTTTTAAAATCTTGGCCACATCAGAGAAATTGGCAGTGAGTTATGCAAATTAGGCTTTAATCTGAGCTTTATTTTAACCCTTGAAGACCTAAGGGCAATTTTAGTACATTTCTCCTCGCCTGGATTTTTTAAAACTGCCCCTTTTACCCTATGATGAAGTGTTCTACCTCCTTTTGTTCAGTACAACCTGTTATTTCACAATCTGCTGCTGTAGTTGTGTCATGAGGCTGTGATAAAAGCTACAGGACCAGAAATAGAGATGGGAAAAAAATAAAAAACAGAAAATAAAATTCACACTCTTTTATACAAAACACACAGCAAACATGTAGAAACAAATTTTGGGCATAAAAAATGAAAAATTTAGGGCCTTAGCTACAAAAATGCAAAATATCAAGTCTGTAAGTAAATAAAAAATCTCCTTATTGCCCTAAAAACAAAAAAAAGTGCAATCGCTCCATCTGCACAATGCCACTCCCCAGGTCTGTGTTATATTAATATTGCAATTTTCTGCGCAAATTATAACTAAAAACTAAAAGAATACCTATTGTGCTTGTGTCTGCTATAAATAATCAAAACTGTGTTCTTACCTCACGTAAACTGTTCTTTCATTGTAGATAAAATGTGATGCGTTATTGTCGTAGATTAACAGATTCCTCCTTTAGAACTCTGCCCTATTTTCTGTAATATTCAGTCATTTTCAGCATGTTTTTCACTTTTATTCATAAACTGTCAATGTTCGCAGGTATTATCCCACCAAATACAGTGATTTTTATGTATTTCTGGTGTGTTTTGTGTGTTTTTCCTCCCTCAGGTTCAATAACGACCCCTCCATAGACGTCCTCCTCCTCACCACTCACGTCGGAGGTCTGGGTTTGAACCTGACCGGGGCCGACACCGTGGTGTTTGTCGAGCACGACTGGAACCCCATGAGGGACCTGCAGGCCATGGACCGCGCTCACCGGATCGGACAGGTGCGACTTTTAGACTTTTTTTTATTTGATTTATCCCCGTCGAGAAGCTGCAGCCTTTATTATCGCGGCTGTCGTCTACGGAAGAAACTCTTGAATGTCTCCAGACTTACCCTGTGTTTCATTGAGTCGATTTAAAGGATGTTTAGAGGATTTTTTCTGCTTCAAATTGTCAGTGAAAGTTCAAAACGGTGTTATAGAGACGCAGCAGCTTTGCAATTATGATGAACAAACAAAAAAGAACGAAAAGTCATCAGCTGTGGACGCGGTGGGGCCAGATTAACATCGTCTATCGCTGAGATTCCACATGCGCAAGACGCCGTTTACTCGACCGACGCAGCGGGTCTTAGCGGCTTTTCCGAACTGTAGCTTCCTCGCAGTTCGCACGAAGTTTGTCGCGACGGCGGACGAGAATCCACGACCGGTTCGCAGCAAAAGAAAGTCAGTTTTTGAGGTCGCCGAAAGAAGAGAAGTGGGGGAAAAGGAGCGAAGACAAACTGAGGTGATTCTTGGAGATTCCTTCCAGCGATGGCGCGACTGAAGCAGGCGAAGGGTCTAAAGACGGACGCGTCGGTCGGTAACTACGTCTGGACAGGAAACTTCAACAATTTAGTGATTCTGAACGAGCAGCGGCTGTAAACGAGCGTAATTTCTAGAGTAAAGAGGAGGCGTTTCTACTTAGGGAGGAGAAAAAGAACAGTCGCTTTATTTCTCTTTCCTCGGAAAATCCTCTATACAACCTTTAAAGTAGAGATGTCCCCGATCAAGATTTTTTGGTTTCCGATCCGATTTTTTTAAGGAGCGCTCTTTCCGATACCTTTTTTAGCTCTGGTAGCGCCGTCTCTGTAATGTGTCGTGAAGGAAGTTCGTACCTCAGCTCCAAAAAGTCCATTAGACGACGAAAGCCTGACCGACCTTAACTTCTGTGAAATGCCTCCTCCAGTGTTTGCTGCTTTGCCGTCTTGCCCTTGTAAATCTCTCAAAACTCGTCGACTTAAAGCTTGTGCGGAGGATTTTTCTCTTTCAAATTGTCAGTGAAAGTTCAAAATGGCGTTCTAGAGACGCAGCAGCCTTGTAATTATGATGAACAAACAAAAAAAGAACGAAAATCCATCAACGGTGGGGCCAGATTAACATCATCTATCGCTGGGATTCCACATGCGCAAGACGCCGTTTACTCGACCTGATGCCGATACTGAATATGGGATCGGGACATCGCCACTTTAAAGGATGCGACATTGGCAAAAGGCCTCATAACTCGGTGACTCTTCTCCGTTCAGTCTCGGAGCTGAACCGTGGAGCGAGACAAACATCTGTCCCGCCACAGCTGCTAATTTGTCGCTTCAAATGCTGAAGACATTTTGAATATTCTCGACTCGTCCAGCAAACTATTTCACTTCTTTTACCCACGATAAATAAGAGTTTGATGCTTTGTTTGTTGATTCTGCGAAAATCCACACTTTTCTTCTCTTTCATTGCATTTGTTGACGCTCGTGAGCTGCTGTGTTTATTCTTTTGTAAAGCTTTGCGTTTCTTTTCCTGTCAGTCACATTCATGAAATCAGACAAACAGAAAATGAAGCAAAGATGTTTATTTTGTCTTACTTTAACTTCTTGGGTTCTTTTAAACACACTTTACTGTTTTGTCTTTAAAAAGGACCCAAGAAGAGACCGTTGTTTCTCGCTTCACACTGACTTGTCCCATTTTCCTCAGAAACGTGTGGTGAACGTGTATCGCCTCATCACTCGCGGGACGCTGGAGGAGAAGATCATGGGGCTGCAGAAGTTTAAAATGAGCATCGCCAACACGGTGATCAGCCAGGACAACGCCAGTCTGCAGAGCATGGGCACCGAGCAGCTGCTCAACCTCTTCACGCTGGACAAGGTCAGGCTTAAAGACCAGGGGGGAAGAGCCGTATCGCCGGGTTTTAATGGGGAACAAAGCGCAAAACGGAAGTCATTTGTGAATAAAGCGCATTGTGATCTGTGTTATAACGTTGTTTCCTCATCGCAGACGTCCCTGGAGTTGTGTTTTGCTTCGTTCACACACGTTTAACGCACAAACTCTGCAGATTTAGGCTGAGTTCTTCTCTCAAACAGAAAACACTCGTCTCATCCACCTTCTGATGCCATGTGGTGATTAGGGATGGGCCTGATCAGTTCATTTCTAATCGACAAACCGAATGGCGGCCGCTGTGCGTAGCCTAAGGAGACAAACGGCACAAACACTGCAGCCTCACAGTCCCACACTCCTTGGAGATCACTATATTCCTCAGAGTGCGTTTACCTGCACATCAGTGTCCCGGTTTGGTCATGGTGCAGGTACACGCAGTATCCCGGTTACTGCAACATAAAACTGAGTGCACCAGGGTCCAAAAGACAAACACTTTTCAGTCTTTTCATCACAACAGAAGCCAAAATAAATAAAGTGACCGACATAAATAAAGTGAAATGACTGAAAGAGCTGTGCTAAACCTGCACATGTACAATCTGCACTCGTACGATCTCTGAAAACATGAACATCTCCAACGCGACATATGCACAGAACGGACTCGCCATCAGCAGCACATCCCTGTGTCACAGAAAGAACACTCATAATCCACCGAGTCGTGTCCTTTAGTCCAACAGAAGCTGAACCACATCAGCACAAGGAAAGAGCTGCTTTTTCCAGCATTTACAGTTTATGCAAATGAGTCATGTGGTTTTAAATTTAGTTTCTCTAAGACGTAAACAAATGCGCTAAAACTGCCTTAAACACATTCTGATCTCACACTGATGTGGCTCTACAGTGGTGATGGTTTATATGTTGTAAAGTTGAGTTTCTTTATGCAGATTAGGAATAATAATGATGATAATTTTAATATAAAAATGCTAATGATGAATTGATAATCGATCGTTAATTCTCCCGACGATCGATTAAGAAAATTCTATCGCCTGCTCGTCTCTAGTGGTAATACAGGAAGTGGTGCTCTGTGTTTTGAACTGCACCTTCACTAGAGTCATGTGGGCGATTTCAGGCCTGGAACTGTCCATTTCTACTGAACAAAATGAGCCGTTAACTTGAAAACCGCCACATTTTGAGCTTGGGAGCTGTAGCCAGACGAATAATGCAGCGTTACTCAAATGAGAATGAAACGAAACACAACTCCAGGTCTGTTTTTGACGAGGTACCGACATTATAACACGGCTTAGAGCACACGAGAGGCCATTTTGGATAATAAAACTTTATTCTGTAAAGCAGAATTTGCACAAAGCATCTGAAGTGTTTTACAGAAGAAAGCCGCAGTCGATCATTTCTTCAAATCGCTGCTTTTATGAACGACGACTGGTAATAATAGACCTTCGAAAAGTCTGAAAAAAGACGCGTTTTATTTGTGTTATGCTTGTGTTATATAGGAATAACCAATCTGGATGTTCACTTTTTAACCATCTTCCCCGTTCTTTCATCGCACAATCTTAACTTTACACGTTTTTGTTTCACTTTTAGGACGATAAAGGCGAAAAGCCCGAGCCCTGCGCCTCCACCTCAGGGAAATCCTCCATGAAAACGGTTTTGGACGGTTTGGGCGAACTCTGGGACCAGCAGCAGTACGACACGGAGTACAACCTGGACAGCTTCATGCACTCCCTACAATAACAGCCCTGCCCCCACCTGCCCCCACCTGCCCCCACCTGCCCCCGCGCCCCAACCCTGTCCCCGTGTAACGTTATGGACCAAGCCGGACCTGGTCAGACCTGAATATTACAACAGTTGCTGCTACTTTTTACTCTATTTCCTGTTAGTAATACGTGCGCTCAAGCAATACCACAGATGGAAACGCTAACTTAAGGCTCATCACTGTCTAAATAAAGCTCCGTTTCTCACCTGTATAATCGAACCACTTCACCGCACAGTGTTAAACCCCTTTCCCCGGACTACTTCCCTTCATCTTCAAAAGTCTTAACGCCAAACGCTCTCGATGGGGAAACCACGGGCTCCACAGAACCAAACCCGTACGTTATTGAACTGTGATCTGGCACCGGGCGGAGACCCGGCGTCCCCGAGCCTCTTTTAAATAGGAATTTCTCGTGAAAATGGGAGGAGTTTACGGCGGAAGAGCTGCACTTGAAGCAGCGTCACAGACTGAAACCCCCGGAAAAGTGTTTTAAGAGAAGAAAATTAGACAAAATGTACATATTTCTGTAGCTGCTGCTTTTGTTTAAGATTGTGGAATTGGAATAAATTCTGCGCAACTTTGAACTACCTGAACGTGCGAGTGTCGTGTGTTCAGCGGTGGCCAGTAGAGGGCGCAGTTTGGAAAGGACTCCACTCGATTTTGACCCCAAAAAAACGCATCTTTTTGTTTGAATTATTGGTTTATTATGACATCAGATGAGTTTGTGAAGGTGATGGACTTTTAAAAGCAAATACTGACAACAAAATTACCTGTTTTCTCCAGTGTTGAGGCGTTTTTAGGCAGGTTAAAGGTCCTCGGAAATGCCGTTTCTTCTGGTTTCACTGCTGTAGCTTCAGATTATTCCCTTTAAACTTAATCTTTAATCTCAATCTGCGTCTGTGATCGAGATTAACAGATGAAAAGTAACAAAAAGGACATTAAAACTCCTCAAATCTCTCCCTGTGTCCGTTAAGAAGAAATTGAATTATGATTTTTCTGGAAGATATTTCTATTTTATCCACGATTTTTTTTATTTTAAATCGAGTTTTGTGCACGTGAACATGAACAGACATCACAGAAACTTACATGACGCCATTAAAACGCTAAAGTCCAAAACTCTAAACCAAGAATGAAACTGAAGTCAAGAATTTAGATCAAATGTGTTATTTATGAACAGGAAACAAGAACTGAAGAAGTAAAAGAGCTTCTGTGTCTTAACTTAAATAAACTTAAACTTTTCCGTCTACAGAATCTGTCAGACGGTGAAACAGGTTCATTATCGACGCCTCAGCAGCAACAGAAAATATTCACTTCTGTAAAAAATATAGAATTATGAATAAATTATAGAAAAACTGAATTTTTTAAACACAGACTTAGACCACAAGACAGGACTAAACCAGGGACTAAACCAGAACTAAACCAGGGACTAAACCAGGGACTAAACCAGGGACTAATCCAGGGACTAATCCAGGGACTAAACCAGGGACTAAACCAGGTCTAAACCAGGGACTAAACCAGGTCTGAACCAGGGACTAAACCAGGGACTGAACCAGGACTAAACCAGGGACTAAACCAGGACTAAACCAGGACTAAACCAGGGACTAAACCAGGGACTGAACCAGGACTAAACCAGGGACGAAACTGGACTGAACCAGGGACTGAACCAGGTCTAACCCAGGACTAACCCAGGACTAACCCAGGACTAAACCAGGACTAAACCGAGACTAAACCAGGTCTAAACCAGGTCTAAGACAGGTCTAAGACAGGTCTAAGAAAGGTCTAAGACAGGTCTAAGACAGGTCTAAGACAGGTCTAAGACAGGTCTAAACCAGGACTGAACCAGGACTGAATTAGGACTGAACCAGGACTAAACCAGGGACTAAACCAGGACTGAATTAGGACTAAGCCAGGGACTAAACCAGGGACTAAACCAGGGACTAAACCAGGACTGAATTAGGACTAAACCAGGGACTAAACGAGGACTGAATTAGGACTGAACCAGGGACTAAACTAGGACTGAATTAGGACTGAACCAGGGACTAAACTAGGACTAAAAACGGACCTAAACCAGGACTAAATTAGGACTAAACCAGGACTAAACCAGGGTAAAGCTCTGCACTCCTACGGGGACTAAAAATCCTGTCCCAGACCTGCAGACCAGGGACTAACTCTGGATCCTCTGAACCCTTTCGGTCCTGATTTACGGGTTTTCTCTTTTCTTTTGTTTTTTCCTGCTGTAAAATGGCTCCTGAACTAAACTAAACTAAAGCTAAAAGGAGGAAAATACAGTTTACGGTCGTAAAGTGACACAGACAAATTTTCTATTTTAATTCTGATGTTTTAATTGTCCCAAAATGACACAAAAACACGAGGAAATGCTCCATTCTGCCTTTATTTTATTGCCCATTCATTAGTTTACATCGCGAATCACTTAAAACATCACCGACCACCTGCTTTTGTGTTTTTATTTCATGTTCACCGTCTTTTTCACACGTATGTAAGCGATTAACACATAAAGCGTAGCAATTTTCACCTTGGTAACGATACAAACTTTTTTCTCCAAAATAAACCAAAAAATTAAACGTTAAAATAATTAGTGTCGTCTCAGAAAATTAATTTACTCCACTTAAAAATACAAAATAATATGGTGACACAGACCAGATATGAAAACGTTCGAAAATGATAAGTATTAATGGGTGAAAAAATAATGCAAAATGTGTAAATTTTGTTGTTTTTTTATAGCAAAAAATAATGAAAATTCCTCAGTACAAAGGCTACATCACTACTGGAAGGTACTAGCAGGTAGAATATACATCGTAGAAAATTATTTAGTGAATCACAATGCTCGCAATGAAAATAAATCCGCAGTATAATTTAAACACTTTTTTTTATTTATAATTTTTTTTTATTTATATTTTCTACAAACGGTACAAACGCTATTGCACATTACGACAAAGAATTGAGAATCTTTAGCCTTAAAAAATGGGGCAAATTCAAGTCTTGTGTGAGTTTACAAGGCCACCAGTCGTCCGTACGATGCACCGCCAGTTTTTTTTTCGTACTTAAATTAATATTTGCGCCTCTTTCTCCAACAGTGTCAGTGATTTCAAACCATAAAAGGGTCATTTGGAAAACAAAAAAACCAAAAGCACAAATAAAGTAAATAAAAAAAGGCGTATAAAAATAATCAAACAGAAGATCCGCTCTGGTCGGTATAAATACACGTATCAAAAAAGGGGGGAAATGGTGTGAAATTTCATGAAGAAGTTGCCCTACGGAGGCCCGGGAAGGTCAAAAATCTGCGTTTATCGCTGTAATAAAAGCACAGTGATGGATTTTTGATGGTTGCAGCTCGTTTCGTGACGACATTTGACTTTATTTTATTACAAACGTGCAAAGAATTACTCAGAAAATGTTTGTTTTTTTGACGCTTTTTCCCCGTTGCTGATCTGTGTAATGGTTTTAGATCAGATGCCCTTCCAGGTTTAGAGCTGGAGCACAGTCATGTCAGATTATTTTTGAGGATTTTCCCTGTTAAACCACCATTTTTTATCCCAGGTACTGTATTTTCTGGACTATAAGTCGCCAAAAAAATGCATCATGAAGAAGGAAAAAACCATATATAAGTCGCATTTTTAAAATCAGACTAAGAACAAACATTTTAACACCTGAAACTGTCCTCGGCTTGGAGTCTGCTGCAGTTTTTGGGATATTGTTGTTCGTGCTGTGATTGAGGAGGCTGCGTCACATGAAGCAGCAACAGCTTTTCTTATTTTCTTCATTGCAGTTCGAGAATCCTCCGTTTTTCACTCACTTTGAACTTTCTTTTCCCAGTTTTCTGCTGCAGATTTCGCCACTTGCAGCTTTTAATCTGCAGAATGTGATTTTCTTTTTGGGGGTGTTTGTGTTCAGTCTTTCTAATTTTTTTTACAAGTTTAAATTTAAAACTTTAAGCGGCGCCCCCTTGTGGCTGTCAGTGTGAAATCAGATATTGCTGCAGAAAGACGGGAAACTGTCTGAAGAATCGTCCTTAAATGTTTTTAAAGCCTTACAGACTCTATAATGTGCAACTGTTTTTTCAGAACCTGTGCAATTCTCTATACTTATTCACTTTATATTATCATTTTTATTATTATTTCTGTTTTTATTATTATTGTTTATCTTAATTGCATCACAATTTTTTCCTTTTTTTGCACTAAACTGTCCTGGAGCGACTGTGACTGTTGAATTTCCTCCACTGCGAGATCAATAGTCACTGAAAAAGAGGGTTTTTTTTAATCTCAATGGGACTTTCCTGGTTAAATAAAGGTAAAAAAAAAAAAGATATTTATTTAATATACAAGTCGCACTTGAGCTTAAGGCGCTGGAGCATCGAAACCATGAAAAAAGTGCGACTTATAATCCGAAAAATACATGTTAAGTGTTTTCCCTCGTCGTTTACTCCTCTCTACTCTTCGTGTAGCGCTGGGAGGGCATCTGGCTTCAAAATCAACCCAATAAACAGGAAATAAGTTCAGTTTGGCAACTCCTGACGCATAAAGGAGCTGCTGAGTGGGAAAAGCAGGGTTAATACTTATTTATTAATGCATAAAATCGTAAAAAAACCCTTTCTGGGCCTCCGTAAAACTTTCCCGATGGTTTTACAGTCGGGTCCGAACGCGGAAATCGTCTGTTTAAAGTACAAAACAATATATTAGTCATAAAGCTCTATCCTTCAGTTTTTAAAAACGCATTTTCAAAATAAAAACGTGATAAAAAATAAATCCATCTGTTAAATCATTTTCTCTCCCACACTTAAATTAATATATTTTCGTGATTTGAATAAACGTTCTCTCCTAATATTCGCTGAGGTAAAATGCAAAATGCAAAAGAGATTTTCACAAGAACGAGATTTGTGAAACGGTCGAGACAGAGAGAAAGAGAAAGAAAGAAGTGCAGGACAAATCAAACAAAAGCCCCGGGTCAAGTCACAGAACCCGGGTGTTTTTTTAGTTCGTTTGGGATAAAAGATAAAAAACACAGCACAGACACACAGTTGGAAATGGGGCGGGACGGGCACCACTTTAAAATAAAACACAATGTTCTTATTTTGGATATTTTTAAGCACATTTTCGGGTAAAATTCAACAAAAAGCAAGGAGAAAACTCAAATGTTAAGCTGGTTTTAACCTATTTTACATCACAATCTTTCAAATAATGGTTTTAAACTTAACATATTTGCTTATTTTGGTATTTTAAGTTGACGTAACACCATTTTTGGGCCTTTTAGTAGTTTCAAAATCGAAATCAACTCGATTTTTGAACTAGAATTCTGCCTGACTGCAAAACAGAGCTAAAAAAATTACAAATCTGGCCACAAGGGGGCAGTAGATTCTGGGTTTCATGGCTCAGTAAATACGTTTTTTTTTGTGCAAAATATCGTAATTGTTTATAAGAAAGTGGTACCCATTCATAAAAATATGGATATAAGTATAAAATAAATGTAAAACAAATAAAAAATGAACCAGTGTCGCCCCAAACATTTCAGCAGTCGGTACTTTTAAAACACTGGATTTCCTGTTTCTGACTTTAGTAAAATATAAACGTTTTTCGACCACCGTTTTGGTAGCAGGTACTTCAAGCTTTGCAGGTAATAAAAAAATCTGGATACATGTTTTTGTTTTCCTATCCTCTTCGTTCTTGCACGTGTAAAGTCGGTAGCGTCGGTTTTCGAAGTGTTTTTCTCGTGTCTTTTCGCGCCTCTTTGGCCTTTCGGTTGTGTTCACGACATTTAAGAATAAGTTTTGTTTTCGGAAGGAGGTCTGAGTGACCCCTGTGCACAATTCACCGCTTTTTAAAGAAATAAAAACGTTTAAATCCACATGTTCAACCTTATTTTTATTTTATTTTTTTCGGTTGACTAAGAAGACACTGAACTTTATCACTTTTTTATTTAATTTAATTTATGTATGTATGTATTTATTTTAATTTATTTTTATTTTAACTTATTTTTGTTTATTTAATTTAAATTTATTTTATTTAAATTTATTTTATTTAAATTTATTTATATATTTTTTTCCATGTGGATAAGTTCAGTAATTACAGATGTATTCACCATGAACCAGGTCTTCATTTTGACACTCAAAGCTGCATTATGGGACTTTTTAGAGCCTGTTTATTTCCATGGAGACGTTAAAGCGTTGTCACAGTTCAGGCCACGTTACGGCTCGGATCTGTGGAGAGGCGGCCGCCGCGCTCACAGTGAAATTCGTGTTTTTCGAGGCCTTTATGAGCGATGAAATGATCTGTAATCGGATAAATGTGAGATCGATTCATTAAAGTCCTGCTGTGGAACATTCCGGGTGAAACCGTATCATCTCCATGGAGACGAGCGGGCGACAGACCCTCCATAAAAGTTTCATAGTGAAATTTTAAACGACAAATTCAACGATGTAATTCTGATGTTAATTTAAACGTGTATTGTGCGACTTTTTGTTTGGGGGTCCGTCACCTGCTTGTTTCCATGGATACGCCATTGCTCTGCCTGAAATGTTCCACAGTGTGACTTTAAACAGCTCTACTTTACATTTATTCAATTACAGGTGCACTGCGAACTAATTTAGCTCAGTTACAATGACTTAAATTAAGGAAGTTTTATCAGGATTTGAGTAAATTTCACTTGAAAAATACAATAATCTGCAGATAAGACTTTTGTGTTTAACATATGAAAATACATCTGACTGCACTTAAAAGAAGAAAAACAACAACTTTTTGCACAAATCGAATGTTGCTTGAATTAAAAAAAACAAAAAAAACCCCCATCATTTTACTTGTTAAGTTGAATTTGCTCAAATAAAGTAAATTGTTCTTAATTTAAGTCATTTTAACTCATCTGGATATTGTTTTTTTCCAGTGTAGTTTTATAGCTCAAAAATGCAGATAAAAACAGGCGCACTGCAAATTTCATAAAACTGACCAGGATTTATTCTCTTAAATCTAGACACAAAATCGTATTTATCTTGTTTTAAGGGATATTTACTAAATGACTAAATGACGGCGAAATATGTGAGATTATTCAGCTTATTTCAAGAGTTTTTATATCTATAAACTCGTTATAAAGTTCTGTCCTGGGACTGAGGTGGAAATGAGCATATTTGCTATAACCTGCCACAAACATATGACCTCTTTTGTGCAGGTCAGTGTTTTTATGAGCATTGTCCCTGTCAAATAAACTAATAAACTAAACTAAACTATGTAAGTTCTGCACAAAACAAGTGAAGCAGTGTTCAGATCTCAGACTGAAACTGTCCAGTTTCTCTGAACCTTCTGTTTGTCACATGGAAAAATGAAAAGATTTAAAAGTTTTAGGAAAATGCTGCAATTTGTCAGTGAGTTCCCAAGTGGTGATTAGTCTGAAAATAAAGAAATAAAGAATTTCATTAAGATTCATGAACTAAAATCAAGAATAAAAGAGTCAATAAAAAGCTTTATATTCTAGCTTTAAGATTTTTCATATTAAGTTATTCTTAGATTTAGTGTTTTGTGCTTCATTTTCGATCACTTCAAACTTCGATCATTGCTCAGAATAAGTGATTTTATCTCATTTTGAGATTCATGAAGGTCTGGATATAGTTTAAGATTTTAAGATTTCTTGATATGTAAATTTCACTTCCTGCTCTGTCGGATCATTTCACTTGTTTCTGGAGAATTTTAACTTAAAACAAGTGGATTTTTCTAGTTTTAAGAAGGGGGATTTTTGCAGTTCACAATTCACTGAAAAAAAAAACAATATCTAGACTAGAGAAGTTAAAATAACTTAAATTAAGAACATTTTACTTTATTTGAGCAGATTCAACTTGACAAGTGAAATGATGAAAGTGTCTTTTTCTTAATTCAAGCAACATTTGGTTTTGTTTCTTATTTTAAGTGCAGCCAGAGGCATTTTCATATTTTAAATAGAAAAAGTCTTGTTCCACTGCAGATCATTTCACTGGTAAAAACACGGTTAAACTTTCTTAATTCAAGTCATTTTAACTTGACTGGACTTTGTTTTCCGCTGACTGTGAGCGCGGTCGCCTCTCCACAGATCTGACCCGTGACCTGGTCCGGTTTGGTTTTCACAAAGACGTAAATGTGTTTAATGCCGCACTGTGAAACTTTCCGGACAAAACAACAACATCTCCACAGAGAAAAGTGTTTGTCGTCGAACCTCCAGCAGAAAAAACGTTATTCCCCTGCAGCATCTCGTGAACACAACCCGCCACGTTCACGTCCTTTTCCCCGGGCGGAGTCCTCGGTTCGGACTCACGTTTCCGCCTCCCTCGGCCCGTTTTGTGCAAGTGTTTTAGGACATGGAGCTATAACTGTGCAGAGACTCAGGAGAATTCACAGGACGACAGGTAAAAGCCAATCACAGTTCTAGGCAGAGCGAACTACGAAACGAACGGTATCAAAAAATTGCACAATAATATCGACAATCACTGCAAAAAAGTACTTCACCTAAACCATAAAGAGTCGTGTAAATCCTACGTGTGTCTTTTTGTTTTTCCCCCTGGGGCCCGGCGTCGGGTCAGAGGCGTAAACAGAAGAGGGAAAGGACGGTTCAGTGGTTTTACGGGTGACTTTGCTGCTGTAGTTTCTGACGCTTGGAGGTAATAAACGACTTCTATCATCAGGTTGGGTCCTTTGGGGAAATAGCTCCCAAAAATGTCCAAAAAAATGCTAAATATTCAAATTTTTGAAGCAAAAAACTACAGGTACGAGTACAGTTTGAGCTGATTTGGAAGTAAAAGCCGCCGCACGCTACAGGGTTTTTCGGTCTTAAATGATTTTTCACTCCACAGACACGAGGAGAATCTGATGAGACTTGAAATCTGCGATCACAAAGACGCACCGGGATCCGTCTGCGCAAAACCGGACATAAAATCCCGAGCGAGATCACGTCCGCTGTTTCCTGTCGACAGGAAAACGACTTGTGAATTGTGAAATTTTGTGAAATGTGGAGCAGAACTTCGGATCCAGGATTTTTAAAGCGTAAAAGTTTTGGCGATAAAGTCCACAGGAAGTAGAGTCAGTGTCGCTGATCTGCAGCTCGTGAGGAACTATCGCGGTGGGAAACTCTCACTGCGTTTTCTGTCGTCGCCTGTTCAAGCTAAAGACTGTGTGTTTTATGGGTTTAGACGCTGTAAACTAAGAAATGATGAAGAATTTCTGTGTTCCTGCTCATGTGGAGCTGTGATCTGCTGATGAGAGAGAGTTATGTTTATCTTACTGTATTTATTTTATCTTATTTTAGGAATTAAGCAAGTTCTTCATTGACTTTTTATCCTTTTGCACTTAATATTTTGACTCTAACCACATGTTCTTGGTCGGTTGCGTCTGTGAAACGAAGAAAATTTCGCCTCGGGGATGAATAAAGTGATTCTGATTCCCGGGGTTTCTCAGGACAGGTCACTGCTCTGTCTCATCATGTAGAAATAGTGTTTTCCTTGGGGGCCTCAGCTGATCCAGACACGTCGTCTCCGTTCGGGGGGAGTTTAGATCATTTCTGTCGTATGTTTTACCTCATGTTGCTTTGATGACGTTTGCGCTCTGCATTTTTTCACTTTTACGTCGCTGTTCCCTGTCCTTTGCACCTCTACGAGAACTTCGGCGCCCGTTTTCTGCTGCGTTCGCTTTATCGACTGTATACGGAGCCTGTTTTTTTTGTCTCTCATCCAGATCAGGTTGGAGACGGACCCTGCGTGAGGGACAGAAAGTTTGGTTTTCCATTCTCCGGTTTTTATTTTTCCTCAGATTCAGAAATCCTCAACACCATCTCGCCTTTTTACTTTCAAAGAGCGCTTCAAACTGGATTAATATCGCGGTTTTGTGGACTGGGGGTCATTATTTGCAGAAGAAAACGCTGCACTTTAAATTTACCGCTTCACGAGAGGCGAGGAGTAAAGTCGCCTCATTATTTTCGCTGTTTCTCGAGCTTGTATCTCGTGTCTCTGTGTCCGTCGCTCCTGACGCTCTGTTTCATCGTCTGTTGATGTAGCAGCTCCTCGGACGCCTCCAGAGAAGCAAATCGCAGCCAAAATCGGGCAAATTGTTCCTGTAGTGTGCGGCAAACTTTAGATTTTGAACACCGTCACAGTGTTTAATTTGTTAGTTGACTAAAACTGCTTTTGGTGTAAACAGTTAGACCAATATTTCTCAAACTGTGGGACCCTCTGCTGAGTATTTAAAGTTTTTATTATTCAGAGACAGGTTTATTCCTCCTTTAGGTCCGTAATTGAACCTTACCCATATTTTCTCACCGCTGCGTCCGTTTTCCGTCTACCGTTTACGCCCCAAACCTGGTCCAGCCGAGCCGCTTCCCGTTTCGTGCGTCTACCGTTTCAGCGCCGTGTGCAAAACATGGGCAAGATTGTTTATAGGTGATACTGAAAAAGTCATGCAAAACCTGATGGACAGAACATGCAGATCAGGCCCGGTACCTCCCCCCCTGCACCCGCCCCCTTCGCGCTCGTAAGTCTGACGTCACGCGCGACTTCCGGGTCCAGCGAGGCTTTTGTTCAGTACGGTCGACGGTTCGAAATGACAAAACCGGTCGACGTTTTCATTAGCAGCTCGTTTTTTTAGCGCGGAGAAAAATCTGACATGTTCGGACGAGTGTGGACAAATATTTAGGACTTATGTTCCGGCTCAGGTCGGACTCGGACACATCAGCGCGGCGGCTGTTTCCTGTCCGCAGTAAAACCACTCGCTCTGAGACTCTGAAGTGTCCAAAGATCGAGTCAAAACCGTGAAATGTGGTGCGATACTTCAGATCCAGGATTTTTAAAGCATAAAAGTTGGAGATAAAGTCACTGTCGCTAATCTGCAGCTTCACCTGGATCCGTGCGCTGTGTGGAGGAACTATGTCGCCTTTTTACTTTTAAAGAACGGCCTCAAACTGGATTAACAGCGCGGTTTTGTGGACTGGATGTCATTATTTGCGGAGGACAGTTTCTACGGATAATGTGGATGAGACGCTGCGCTTTAAATGTACCACTTTACGAGAGGCGAGGATTAAAGTCGCCTCATTATTTTCGCTGTATCCCGAGTTTGTGTTTTGCGTCTCTGAAGCCGTTTTCAGGCCAGAACGGTGCCGGTGCCGGTTTCCGCACAAGTTCTCACCGGCGAACGACCTGCGTTCAAACTATTTAAGCGAACCCAGGACGATTCGTCACTAAATAAAAACAAGACCATAAGGAAGAGGATGTCAGAGCACGGAAAATAACAATCATGTGCCGCGTGTGGATCGATGTAACTCGCTTTTTCTTGTGCTGCTGTTTCGCTTCTGTGGAAATTCTGTTCATATGGCAAATATTTGGTCTCCTCCGCTGACGCCGCACAGTCTTCATGTCACTTTTCTCCGCTGTATTTCCCACGGATGCATATTCTATACGCGTTTTCTTTGTTTCTTTATTTTACAGCGCGTGACCTGCTTGGAAAAACCATCTGGAACCAACTTTTCGGCTCCTGAACGCTCTGATTTTCGGCATGAACACGTCAGTCGGTTCGACATTAGGCGCAGTTCTGTCGGACCCAAAGCGCCTCGTGTGGTCGCCCAGCCAGAAATTATAAATCAGCCGAGTAATTTCTAAGTGAATACAGTGTTAGCGTTAAAGTTTAGATGTTTCTCTCTCTGGTGGACGTAAATAAACTCGGCTGGAAAACGGAAGAATGACAGTTTCTCCTCGACATTCGTGTTGGTTTCTGATCCGTTCGAACAGCGGAAAACGCGACACCGCCGCATTTTTACAGGACCCGGAAACGGCGCGATGACGTCGCGACTCACAAGCCCCGTGGTTTTGTTTTTGAAGGTCGCCGTCTTCGTCGCCCTTCGCCTTCATCGATGGCGTTTCACGGCTACGCTCGTGCCGCAGCTCGTGTGAAGTTCATATGGTATCTGCTTTATACCACTGGGTTTAGCAGCACGACTATTACGCAGCATTACATGAACAAAACACTAGAAAATAATGTTAATACAAAAATAAAGAGCTAAAAATCCAAAGCAAACTATTCTGATTGCCACAATGAGGTATTAATATTTTAAAAACTCTAGCCGACATTAGGGATTATTATGTTTTTAGCTGTTTTCTACGTTGCTACATGGTTTTGCATTGCCTTTGGTGTGACTATAGGGCAACACGACTACAGCTTCTCAAATAAGTGCATGCATCTTTTTTTCCTTTTTACATCAAATTTAAATTAGGAATCGAGTATAGAAAATAAAAATAGATCGTTTTTAAAATATTTCCCCCACCGTCGGTGAAGCGGGACGATAATATCCAGTCGACAGGACAGAGCGCAGCCGTGTTGTGTGCAAATCTTATGCCTTTTTACCCCCGGATTTCGTCTTTTTGTTTCGTTTTTAGGGGCGTTTCAGACTTCCTCGGACTCAGATTCAATGAGTTGGATTTTGCTGAATGAGTGAGTTTGTTAAAGTAAAGAGGAGACGCTGCAGAACCACTTGAATTCAGAATCTTAAGTTTGTTTTGATCTGTTTGGATTCAGTTTGTATTTATTATCAGTTGTCATGACTGGATTTGTTCTGGATTTGTCTAAACTCGTGTCCTAAGTGGGACAGAATGTTCCTAAATTAAGGCCTTAAAAAGTCTTAAATTATGTTGTCCAAGTCTTATTTTTTTCACAAACGTCTTGAATTTCATTAGCCTCAGCCGGGCCGCAGGGCAACGTGAGACAATGTGGAAGTTTATTTGTCTTGTTAGAATGTTAGAAATGATTTTTTGGCCATTTTACAGCAACACAAACGACTATAAATGAGTTCAGAACGAGATGTAATAATAAAAGTACTTTTTCTTATTTAAAGCAGTGAGTAATGGTCATTATTAGACTCATATATGGTGTCATTTTAACTATTGTGGATATTTCCTTAATGCAGATTATTAAATAACATCAAAACCAAGTTGTTTGAGCCAATAAAAAAAGAAAGAAAGAGAGAAAAAAAATCAAAATAAGATGCAATTTAGTAAAATTCTGTAGTTTCATGTTTTTGTAACTTATTTTGAAACTACTGAGTTGATCTAAATGAATTAAAACTATTAAAATTCAAAATTCTGAGTAAAATAGCACTGAAACTTTTATTGAGTTATTCTGAGTGAAATGATAAATATTGATTCAACTCAACTCAATATAAAGTCCAGTGCTCTGATACTTTTAGGTTTGTAGATTTCATGTTTTTGCAGTGTAAAACTAATTGAAATCTTTGTGTTATTTGAAATTTATCAAATTTTCTCACCCCAAAATTCTGAATCCAAACCATTTGAACCAAATTTGAATGTTTTTGCAGTGGAAATACTGTTACAATTGTTAAGTTAACTCAATAATTTAAGTCCAGTGCTCTTATACTCTTACTGCAGGTTTGTAGATTTCATTTTTTTTCCAAATTAATCAAAACTTCTCAACCCAAAATTCTGAATCCAAGCCATTTTAACTAGATTTTTGATGTTTTTTGAGTGGAAATAATGTTTAAATGATTAATTTAACTCAATATTCGAAGTCCAGTGCTCTTATACTCGTGTAAATTTGTATACTTCATGTTATTTCCAAATGAATCCAAACGTCTCACCCCAAAATTCTGAATCCAAGTCATTTTAAGTAGATTTCTGATGCTGCAGTGTATTTAACTCTGAAACTATTAACTCAAGCGTCTGAGTCCAACGCTCTCACGTAGCTGTTCTATTTTGCAGTGTGTACAGGTGGGGGGGGGGTAATTCGGGGCAGGATTCGGGACCCTCAGCTCCATCTGAAGGACACGTGTCTGGGCCGGTCTCCGCCCTCTTTGACCAGGGGCTTGTGGAACTCCCGGCCGGCCCGCGAGTGGATGGAGGCCCAGCAGTTTTCGCAGTAGTATTGGAGGCAGGTGACGTTGGCGCAGAAGAACGGAGCGAATTTGCCCCCGCAGCGAGCGCCCTGGCATTCGTCACACATCTGATCGTCCAGGACATAGGGCTTCACCTCCACCTGAGAGAAAAGAGGGAGAAAAACAGAGAAACAGTGAGTAGAAGTGCACATATGACGCTGTTTTCTGATCAAAAACGCAGCTGGAGTTGTGTTTTGTTCATTCACACAGCAAAAAAAGGCCTATCAAAAAATAAGAAAATACTACTAATTTTGAGGTAAAAATGCTCTATTTTAAGTGAAATTATCTGCCACTGCAGTAAGAAGTTTTCACATACCAAGTTTTCTTAAAACAAGACAAAATACGAATCTTGTTCTAAGCAGAAAACATTAGTTTCAAGTATTTATGGGAAGATTTTTCACCTTATTGGTTTGAGAAGGAAGTTACAGAGGCTTAACCTGGACTGAGTTAATATAAAAAGTGCTTAGAATAATAATATCTAGATGGAATATCTTGAAACAAGTAAAAGAAATCTCATTTTAAATCTTAAAATTGATCTTTTAAGATGAATCTACTTAATTCAAGTCAGTTTAACTATGCTAGAAAATCCTTTTTTGCAGTGCATTTACACGTTTAACGCACAAACCTGCGTATTTAGGCCGAGTTCTTCTCTCAAACTCGTCCAAATGTTTCTCGTGAAGACGTACAGATGATTTCAGGACTTTCGCTTCATGAAAATTTTGAGATTTGGAGATGTGGACCGACTAATAACACTGGGGAACAGTTAAAACTAAAATTGGGACGCTGAGTCCACAATTGCAGTCAGTTTTTTTTTCTAGCACGTCAAGTTTTTTTCTCCACAGATCAGCAAAACTCCACTGATGCGCTGTAGTGAGACTTGCAGCTGATCACGACTGGGCTCATCCGCGGCGACGTGGCGACTCGTCACAGTCAACTCGTAAATTAATTAAATCAATCGCACGTTTTTGTCCCTGGAAAAATCATTTGAATCCTCTTATCAACATCCAGTCCAGTCCACTTCATTTCTACAGCACATTTCATAAACAAAAAAGTTTCCAAAGTGCTTCTTCTTCCTGCTCCTTTTCGACAAATGTGCTTTTCTTTTACAATGTGCATGTAGCATGTGCAGGATTATTGTTTATCTCTTGGCACCACAGTCCGTATATCTGAGTGGACTAAGTGAGTCTGACGTTTCCACAGCGTCAGCGTCGCTCAAATGAGGCTCGTGATGCCACAGTTACAGGAGCGAATCTGGAGCCAGGTCCATATTTGGAAATCCGACCGCGAGTATCATAGCAACACAAGAGCCAATCATGACTGAGATCGTTAAATCTGTCGGCCCGACTCAGAGCTGTGATACTCTGCACCTGCAGAACCGCTGGATTTCACTGATTCTTGAGAATAATAAGGAAACTTTTAGCTTTTATCATCAAACTTTAAATAGTAAGTTTAAGTCACTTATGTTCTATGCTCTGTTATGTACGAACAACAATAGAGTCGCAATTTAACTAAATTTACTTTACTTTGTGAGTTAAATGATGCTAGTTCAGATTCTAGTGACATTAGCTATTGTAATTGCTTGATTTATTTTGTCATTTTATTTAAAAAATAGTCAATCGGGGCAGGAAAGTGGGAAGGGAACTTACTTAGCAACGAAACACATGAGCTGTCAGTCAAACCTGTTGCTAACGCTAGGGGGAGGGACCTCGGGGAATGAGGGCGTCTGATTGGTCCGTTATTTATGTTCACATCTTGATTTAGGAACAAAACAGAGCAATGAAAAATTCAGGATCCTGTGCCGCGGGTTCATACGAACATTTAACAGTGAAATGACGAGGCCACAACAGCAGCAGGTCCAGAGAGACGAGCGAGAAGACCCCAGTGTGAGTTGATGGGAAAAAGGGAGAGGAGGAGCCAGAAGAGCCTCCTGGAGCACTTCCTGTTTGGCACGCGGCGGCTAACGCTTTAGCTCTGTCCACTCATATATATACGGTCTACGCTCGGCACAAACTCGAAACAAAAACGAATCGAATCAAATGTATTTATGAATGAATGAACCCTGTCTATGAGAAAAATGCATTTTGCGATTTTCCCGATCCGATAAGAGTCCAGCTCCGCGGTCCCTCCTCAGTTCCCCGCTCGAGTCCTTCCTCACGGTCGCAGTGAAAAGTTAAAGTCGCTCTGATCTGTCCTTGTGTCACTCGCCTCATTATAGCCTGAGCCGACGTGAGGAAGTCCCAGTCTGCCTGTAATCACTGTGGGCAGACGTAATTACCCCGTTCTGTACACACACACTACACGGGCGGATCCGGGTCCTCCGCAGCTGCCTATTTTAACCCGGGTCAAGCGCACGGGGAGACTGGGCGTCGGCCAAACCGGAGCTGTGGGCGGGGCCAAACGCGAGGCTAAATTAAAGAGAGGAGTCATTGTCTGTGTTGTGACTGGGGAACACTAGTCATGACCCAATAATATCCAGTGACACAAGCATGGAGGAGGAACTGGACGAGGCATTTTAGGCCAGACCGGATCACTGCAGGATAACAGGCGCTCTGTGATATTAAAGGTGCACTGTGGAACTTTTCTACGCAGCAAAAAACTGGAGGGTTAAAAATTCAGGGTTGTTTTTAACAGAAAAAGTGTCGTTTTAACTCTCTGAAAGTGAAATGGTGGCTCGAGTTGGGGTTATTTGCCATCTTCCACCAGTGTTAATTCAACTTCCCTTAGTGTTATTTTGGCACCTCCCGCCCACCGCTTCTTTAAACTCCCGCGAGAAAAGACGAGTTTGAACCAGTTTTGTGCATAATTTCATCTTAAATGAACTAAAATAAAGTGTAAAAATAAAACTCCTCTGTGTGTTGCTTAGCTAAACCAGGATAACCCTACAAAGTGTTATCCGTTTACTCTCAAAACGTTAATATAACTCTGGATTTTGGGGTTAAACAGGAACTCTAGAACAGATTGGACTCGTATAAACCCTGAGAAAATGTAAAAATTTAGTCTAAGGCTGTGTTCAGACTCCAGGGCTTAATTCAATTCGGATTTTTTTGTGAAATAGGATTTTTTTGTGTGAGTTTGTTCACATTTCCAGTTAAATGTGACTTGTCTGTGATCTCCAGTGTGAACTTTAATCACCCTAAAAGTGTCCCGCATGAGCACTGGAGGACACGGCCGTTCAGACTGAAGCCGCACGGCAAAAGATCGGATCTGTATCGGTTTTAGGAGCTCATATCGAAGAGGCCTGGGTCCCGTTTGAAAAAATCAGATCTGTATCGTTCAGACGGTCATTAAAAGATCAGATCCAGGTCACATAGAGGCAAAAACATCAGATTTGGGTCACTTCAGGCTGCGGTCTGATCGTAGCCTGTGAGAGTCCATTTTAACACTCATTTGAGCACTTTTTGCCGTGTGGCGAAAGGTCAGACTTCGCTGCTTGTCTCCATGGCGATGTGATGCATTATACTTTTATATCTCGCATTTATTTATTTTTCGCTTAAAAAATACAGTGAGAAAGTGTATTCTTGTGAGCAGGGTCCCCCTCTACGCAGATCCGGCCTGTAATTCCAAATAAACACTGCAAATTTCTCGGATCTGGCCAAGATTTTCAAACTTATATCAGGTTATTCGTCTTGTTTTCAGATTTATTATCGACTTACGAGTTCTGAGGCTGCTTCATTCTAGTCTAGAGGTCGTTTATTTTAAGAAAACTTGCCAAGTAAAATGATCTTGCTGCACGGACAGATAATTTCTCTACTTTTAGGTCATTTTCGATACATTTAAGTGTTTAGATCTTAAATTTTGGTCAAGTTTTTTGCAGAGAAGAAACGACAAACGTGTGATGGACCCTCCCCCCCACCAGAAATGTTCATTATAATTCTCTAATCTGTTTTATGTGTATTCAATTATAGGTGTTTTATTGTTAAAAGGGGGAAAAACAGGGTTTGCTCGACACAGATCTGATAAGTAACTTGGCCTGGTAATATCACTTGCTTGTCTCCATGGAAACAGATCGAATAAATGCCATACTGAGGGAAATTACTGTCAAAGCAATCATTTTAATCAGTGATTTTCAGTGAATTTCAGTGATTTTCGAACATTTGTACATTTTTACGACACATTTTGCAGACCTTCCAAAGACATTCACAGTATTACACTCGTCCCTCACTATAACGCTCGACACTGGCGGCTGTTTTGCAGATTTTTTTGTGTAATTTTGCATGTTTTTAAACATTTTACAGCATGTGAAGGCGCATCTACGCCTCTCCTCAGTTTAGATCGCAGAACCTGTTTGAGAAAAGTGTATAGAGTGTGTGGTGACGGGTTTTACAGCTTTAAAGCATATAATAATTGTCAAAAAAAAAGCTGAACACTGCAGATTTCGCCTGTTGCGGGTTATTTTTAGAAGGTAACTCCCGTGATAAACGAGGGACCACTGTGTCTATATTTTTATTACCTGTCCACCTCTAATATCAGCATGTATTTTTGTTTCGTAGTTTACTTTATTTATGAGACAGGGACAGCGCACAGAATCCATTAATAAAACCATATGTACAGACATGCAAACTCCAAATACAATAACGAAGGAAGGACAATTCAATTTGTTTACATGACCGGAAAGGAGTGGGAAGAAGTGAAAACCTATTAAATCTCCCCCCTTTTCCAAAAGTAAAAATAGTCCTGTTTTCACTTCCTGTTACACATGTGTTTTTGTGTTTTGTGCTCGAAATAAACCATGAACCAAACCAACAGGAGCTGCATTGTGTTGGTTACATTCTAAAAATAACCCACATCTGCGAAGTATTCAGCTTTATTTTTTACAATTGTTATACATGTTTTAAAGCTGTAAAACCCCTCACCACACACTTTATACACTTTCCTCAGACAGGCTCCGCGATCTAAACCGAGGAGCAGCACTCAGGGCGTAGATTCACGTTCATATGCTGTAAATTCTTTTTAAAAAGCATGAAAAATTGCACCAAAAAAATCTGCAAAACAGCGCGGCCGGTGAACCACATTATAGTGAGGGACGACTGTAATACGGTGAATGTTTTTTGGAACGTGTGCAAAATGTGAACAAACTAGAAAATGCTGGAAAATCTCTGATTAAAAGTGGACGTTAGGAGTGCAGGTGTGTTCTGTGTGTGCGCTCACCCTCTTGTCGATGTCGTTGTGCTGCAGTTGCACAAATCGAGCGCTGATGGCAGCGATGTAGCTCTGCTGGTTTGAAAAGGCCACTCGTCCCGCCCCCTTCGGGTACTTGAGCTCCGGGTCTGTGTCGATGCCGGCGTAACAAACCCCCCCGTACAGACGGTCCATGATCATCGCCAGCTCCACTGACACACAGAGTGAGAGCGTTTAATGACTTTTTAAAACTTTATTTATTGACATTTTCAGTTTAGAACAAGTATTCTACAAAAAAAAAAAACATGACACGGAAAAGCTTATTGTTGGTGCCAAATAATCATTAAAATCCACTGTAAGCATCACATACAATAAAAGAACTGAATATAAATTAAATAAAAATAAATCAATAAATGTCAAAGTCTACATGACATAACAAAAATATATGTAGATAAAGTAGTTAAATATTAATAAAAAATTATAAAATTTAAGATAAAATGCATTTAAAATACAAAATATAGAAAAAAACAACAAATAAAAAAACACAATGGTTTATACATATACAAAAAAGTATAAATGTATAAATGTCCACAATTACATCATTCTTTTTCAGTGCTTTCAATAACTTTTAACTGATTCAAGCATGTGTGAGGATTGTCCTGCACAGGGATTCTGAAACTTCACGTTTTCACCTTCCCCCTATCTCCACCCACTGCTCGTGAACCAGGCAGAGCGTTTTGTTTGTTAGACTCGTGGCTGTTGTCAGATGGGTTAAAGTGGTGTTAAACTTCTTCAGTGTGAAGCAAATTGGTGTTTTACGTGGAAGTTCAGAACTTGCCCCCATCACTACACTAGTTTGTTGCCTTGACAGACTCACTGCCACAGTGAGATCTCCACCGAGGAAACACTGATCTGTGCCGTTTTTTGGCTTCTGACAGAATTCAACCACCTCTAGAAACGGACTTTAGCTTCAAACGTGCCGGAGTTCAGCTTTAAAGCTGCGGAAAGTGAGCCCAAAACAAACCTCCCCAAAGGGACAATAAAGTTTATCTTAATTTAAGCATTGTGACAATTTTCCATCAACATCTTTTCCCGAAAAAGTCCTCAGAGTCGTGTGAATGAAATCCTTGAACATGACTGTGATAATAGTACTTTTTGGACTGGAATAGAAGAGTCTGTAAAAGACCCATATGAGCTCTGGAGACAAAGATTCAAAAGAGCCAGAAGAGCCATCGCCTTGAACTGGAAAAATATCGAATCCCCTTCAACACAACGGTGGATTAAGGAACTCTCAGAATGTATCGGCCGTGAAAGATTGACATTTATCGCAAAGGGGAAAACGAAAAGACTTTGAATATCATATCTAAAAAATAGGAATGATGTGTATTATTATTTATTTATCTATTTAGCTATTTTTCCCCCTCTTCTACGCAATTTTTCCTTTTTAAAATGTATATCCTCACTGAATACTGATGTTTGACTTACCTGTGGTATGGATAAACTGTACTGTGCAAGCGTCTGTCATGAATGTGCGAATGTGTGTGTGAATTGGTCTGTTTTTGTTTTGTTTTTGTGTTCAAATTGTGAAAAGAGCGTTAAATCCTGACCTGCTCGGAGCGGCCGTGGAACTCCTCCCACAAAGATGGTTTTCCTGGGGTCCAGAGGCTGAGATCCGTCCATCACAAAGTCGCTGTCGCTCAGGTTCCAGGGGCGGATCTGGACCTGGGGGACCACAGCACCACAGGTCATGTATAATACAGCACCAGACTCATTACAGAGCGGCGTCGTTATACTTATTTATCCGAGTTTTTGGAAGCAGAAGCAGCGAAGGGCCTGTGAAGTTAAGTCTACGGGTCTGTGCGGTGAATAAATGTGCAGTTAGCGCAGGGGAAACTGGGTCACATTATGAACTTAGCTGTAAAAGAAATTGTTAAAGGAAGTTTTAAAGCGTAAGAAAAATGTATCCGTGGGCCGCATCTGACCCCGGCCACAGTTTGAACATGAAATATCTACAGCTTTGTGGCCCGTGTGAGTGTCTGAAATAAAGTCTTGATGACAATAACATAACGTAACATCACCACTCCTCAGTCACTCTGGGGGTAAATTCACTTTCAGTGCAAATTTCTCTGATCTGGCCGAGATTTTAAACCTTATATCAGGTTATTCGTCTTGTTTTCAGATTTACTATCGACTTACTAGCTCTGAATTGGTCGTGTAATCTTAAAAATGGTCGCGTATCTGGGAAATATATCAGATGTAGTAAGAAAGGATGACGTGTATCTGGCGAAAATTGTTTTAGCTGCGTCTAAAAAGGGAATTACAGAAGGTCAGTGACGGAAAGAATAACTTACAGTATAATCTAAAAACTGAAAGGATCTAAATACGGTGAATGAACAATGGGAAAAGTGGAAAACATTTCTAAACGACACCGGTAAAATCACATAATACAATAATGTGTCCTGATCTAATGCATGTTTAATTAAGAACCTGTGACTCCAGACTTTTGTGTTGTTATTTTGGTTTAGATCGTTGTCGTTATATCGTTTCCGTGACTCAACTGTTCAGAAAAATGTTTAAAAGAAGTTTCCCCCTGCGACACTTCACTTGTTTTTCGATTCTGTGACACAGATTTTCTTGATACTCGAGTTCGTTTATCTAAAACTTTGCATCTCTAAACACATTTCCAGCCCAGAGACGCTTCATTCTAGTCTAGAGGTCGTTTATATTAAGAGAACTTGTCAAGTAAAATTATTAGAGGTGTAACAATATCTAAGTCTCACGATACGATATTTACTGCGATATCGCGGGAAAGCTCACGATATTACGATATTTTACATAATGACAAGACTGACGTTATAAAACGCTTTGACCAGTCATTTGGTACAACATTTATTGTCATTAGGGATGGAACGAAATCCAAATCTCTCTGTACCATATTTTCACCATAAACATCTCACTGCACCAGATTTACTGCGATATTTTGTGGTGAATCTGCGACTTTTTCCTCAAAAAATGCCTCACGAGACTTAATCCAAAGAATGAAGATGTAAAAGTGCTTAGAACAGTTATTTCTTCATGTCGTCTGCACTGAAACGGAGCAAAGGATCATGGTCTATGTAGTTCTCTCTGTTTTTTTTTAGCTATTTCTGCATCAGAACTGTTCATTTAACCAAAGAGACTTGGGATTCGATATATTGTGATGGTCCACGATATTATTGTGAGACCTTTGACGAAACGAAATCACCATATTTTGGTTATTTTTACATCCCTAAAAGTGATCTTGCTGCACGGACAGATAATTTAACTTTTTTAAAGTCGTTTTCTAGTAGATTTAAGCGTTTATATCTTTAATTTTGGCCTGGCTTCAGGGCAGACTGACAGAAACATGCCTGTCAGTCTTCTGTTGATCATGAAAACACATTTACACAGAGCGGTTTGTGGCCAAAGAACGACAAAAGTACCGACCATCTGCATCTCACCTGTTCTTTCACACCCTGGATGATGGATTCAGTTTTTCCACTGCAGCTCTGTGCTGAGTAATTATGTTTCATCTCCTCTGCGCACAGGACTGCAGCACTGGACACACTGTGCTTGGCCAAAATCACTGAATGGAAAGTTCCTCTCCTCGCTCTCTCCCCATCTGTCTTTCTTTCGCTCTTGTTCTTTCCTCTTCTATACCTTTTATTTTTCCAATCTCTTTCCGTCCTCTCTCGTCAATCCGCCCCACACTCTCTTCCTAAATCCCCTCCTCTCTCTCCTTTTCTCTTTTCTCTCTTCTTTCTCTCCTCCTCCCTCCATCCCCGCACCTGTGTTAATGTTTGACAGGAGCCGTGGCCCCGTCGGAGGATCCATCTGCTCCTGTCCCACACCTCGAAGCTCCGGAGAGATACCGAGGGGCACGTGACGGCCTGAATCCTCCAAAGCTTTTAGACTCGCTTCAGAGTTGCTCGGATCCATTTGCGGCGCTGTGAACTTCAAATGAAAGCGGCCCGTGGATAATTAGCGGTCCGCGAATTCATAACGTCGACGTAAATCTTGGCTTACAGAAGTACAAAAGGTTCTTTATGACGTAGTCTGAGAGGCAGATGGAAATGAGCTTCCTAAATTAGAACCTGGCCCCGGCATCTCTGCTCTCTGCGAGTTATGCAACCGCGCACTGTCCCGTTCAGTGAATAAATGAAATGAAAATACTATTACATTAAACGGATGTGTGCGGTTTGAGAATGGGCCGGTTTAGATCAGATGACGCCGTACGACTGATGTTTTATGAATAAACTGCTCATTTACTGTACATTTTTATTTCACTGTAACCACCTGGTCCGGGACTACAGGCGGAAACTACCATTTTTGCTAAAACTTGACTGTGTATTGTCCCTGAGTAAAGGGAAGTGCCCTGTAGGAGTGTGTGTGTCGTTTTTATTTGCTGAAATGTTCCACAGTGGAGCTTTAAGCATGTGTAAGTGCACTGCAAAAAGATATAAACACTTAAATCTATCAGAAAATGACTTAAAAGTAGTGAAAATCATCTTGCTGCATGGACAGATCATTTTACTTGACAAGTTTTGTTAAAATAAACGACCTCTAGACTAGAATGAAGCCGTCTCAGAACTAGTGAGTCGATAATAAATCTGAAAACAAGATGAATAACCTGATAGAAGTTTTTAAATCTAGGGCAGATCACAGAAATTTGCAGTGTATGCCTTAGGTAATGTTTACACTGAAACGAATCACCGTATCACCGTATCACTGTATCGGAAACGATTTGACACGTCATATTTGGACATCTGGATCGCCTGAATCGCTCGTCACACGACTAGGCTGACGTCACAATGTCACGACACCATGTAAGCGGTAAAAAAAAGGAAGTGGAGCGGTGTGTCTGAAGTTGCAGCAGCCGATTTCAAGCCGAGGAAGATGGAAGGTGTGAAAACAGTGTTTTCGTGGGCCGACGCTCAACGTTTGTTTAAACTGTTTTCCGCGATAGCATCACTTGACCGATGTCATGAACCCAGCGAATCAGGAAGGCACAAGTCACAGTGACGTGGCCCGATAAGGACGGCGCCTAGAGCTCCTACGTCAGCGTATCAGCGTTTTAAGGCGTCCACGCGGTGCCGGATCAGATCTGTGCGCAGATGATTTCGTGGGAGTTGGCGGCACCAGATCGTTCCGTCTCTGGAGCCGTTTTCCATCGGATTATTGTGGACGAACACCGCAGCAGCAACGAAAACGACTCGAAAACGCACTAGTGGATGAGGCCTTATAGTTATTAATTGAAATGATGGAACACACGACCAGAGCGCGTTAGAAACTGTGGACACGACTCAACCTTCAAACAAATCCTTAAGAACTGGTTGCAAACGCAGCAGTCGTGTGCTCACAGATTTGTCTTGGGCTCTTTATACCCTAGACTGAGGCTCTTCTGTTGTAAATAGTGTAATATTATCATGTTATTGTGTTCTCATGTTGTGTGTTTATGTCTCACTGGTGTCATGTCTAAATGTCTGTGTCATATTGAATGTTTCATGTTTGCACCTCAGGACAACGGATGAAATTTAGCCCCATCGCAAACTCCGGCATATTTACGTGGAAACATTTTTGTAGACGCATTGATTAATATGTCCTGTCCTAATTCAAATAAATAAAATAAAATAGTAACAGTCTCCACAGGACACAGGGCGGAGAACCTGCCGTGAACCCACAGCGCACATTTGCACATTTGTTTCTGTATAATCCTAAATTATCGCTAATCTGTAAAATAAATGACGCCATTTGTAACCCCGTGTTGCGATGAGCCACGGGTCATCACATAGGTTTTTAGTGCATTTCTCAGTTTTACTTGCTGAAATGTTCCGCAATGGAGCTTTCAGCGGTTCTGCGGCGCGCGTGTGTGTCTCACCGGTTTGTCTTTGATGGTTGGACTGGACACGCACAGGTACAGTTTATTTTCTTCTTCGATGCACGAGTCGATCAGAGCCTGAACCGAGCTCTCCTCCTGGAACAGCAGGAACGCATAACCTGCAAACACAGCATAGAACACACTGTGATATTTACCCAAATTTAAACAAAACAAAATAACATAACACAAAACCGAAAAGCGACGACAAAAACCCAAAAGCAAATATTTAAACTCAAAAGGCTCAGACGGCACTGGACAAATAAACACCCAAACTATGTCACTGCTCGGACTCTGCGGTTAAATGATTTTCTCTGAAATGACCTCGTCAGGTTCACAAACACGACGCTCACAATCAGTGATCACAGGAGATTATGACCTGCTCACTCTTTTTTTGTAGAAAGAGTAAAGAGTATATTGAACTTTATGCCGCTGCACACTGTCTGCAGCTACTGAAATAAGTGTGTGATTGGCTGCGCTGCGTTTCTCTTGCCCACATATGAATTCATGTGGACATTAACTGTGCGCCAAAGGTGAGAACTACAGAGTTAGACACATTTACATACTTGAAAATCAGGTATCCCGACTTTACATCAGTCCCGCTACACAAAAACGGACTTTCGAGAGCTTTAAACCGTGTCATAGTTGTTTCTCCTCGCCGTTTACTCATCCAGAATTGTATTTGGAGTGATTTGTGCAGGTTTCTGTGATCTTTAATCACTTATTTTCAAGCCATATTCGAGATCAACCCGTGTTTTCACCGTTACTGACGTACAACACTGCTCTCACGTGCTTCGTTCTCTAATTTAAATCTCATAATCAGTGATACACGTAGGATTCGGAAGCTTCGCGTAGTCATTTTCGTATAAATGACAAAAAAATCTGCTGCTAATGTGATGTGCAGATATCTTGTTTCTCAGTCATTGTAGACAGAAGCCATAGACTCACTGATATACGTCAAGACTAGGGTTGGGCGGTAATACGGTCATACGGTGTACTGAAGTATCAACAAATAGAAGCAGTATCAGTTTCATTACCGTCATTAAAAAAATCTGCAGCGCATAAGGACCTAGAGCATTTTGGACACAGGGCACAGCGTGGACTTTCTCCCCTCCGTGCTCTCTCCTCTTCAAACGTCGTTACGCTCGGCGATTTCCATCCACACGCAGCGAGGTAGAAGAAAAACACCTGACTGACGCTTCTTGTGTGATGTTGAGCCCAAAAGTTTGCGATGGAGACGTTTTATTGAAGCCGAGAGTCGAGAGGGGACGAGGCGCTGAAGAGGAGAAAGTTCCCGCTCGAGGGGGAAGTCAGACTTTCACGGAGGAGACGGGAACTTCTCCGAGTGCCGAGAGCGCAGGTCTGTCAGATACAACATGCTGCAGTGGGAAATATTTTTACTTTTTACTCCAGAATCTGCCTCTTCTGCACTTTTCTTGTCTTGGCGAGTCCCAGATCATTAAACAGAGGGAGAAACGCACTGGTGAAGTTTGGTTTGATCAGAACTTGTGCCTCATCTTCAAATATAAAGCTGCTCTTCTGTTTCTGAATGGTTTAGGCGCAGCCACAAAATAATTCTTAATGCTGAGAAGGTTTAACAGCATCAAAATTTGGTTTACATGATATTCCAATTGACCTAATAGCAAACAAACTAAATAGGGCAGGAACTACTGATAGGGATGATGCCATGACCTGTCACCCAGATAACTTCCCGGTCTGACTGAACGTGCCAACGTGCCAAGAGGCCTGGCTGGCACCAACAAAGAGGCGCTAAGTCTAAACCACGGTCGCCTCCTGCTACAGTTTCCGTCTAAAACCCATTGTGAAAGGCGTAAACATTGAGTTTCTGTATGGAAATGTCGACACAGACTCCTTGTGCAAGTATTTCTCTCCAATATTTGAATTAAAAGTAAATTATCTAAACAGAAACGAACAAATAAGTGAAGAAAAGGCTGTTTCTGATCAATATTTCGACTTAAAATGTCTAAATTGCGACTGTAAATGATCCCCGGGTGTCACAGATTCTAACTACAAAGCAGACAGGAGCACAGTAGGTCTAGTTTCACATTAAACTTCAATATATTTCCATTAAAACCGCCCCTACAGCTTGTTCTCCCCTGTTAACCCGGCTGTTGTCCTTACTTCTCCTCCTCTCCTCTTTCGTCTGCAGACTCTGATGAAAGGGCCCGGAGTGCCGCTCTCTTGTAGCGCTCCATGCAAAATTCATCGTCGGAAAAGGGGGAGAAAGAGAGAGAGAGAGCGAGCGGCGGACTTAGGCAGGTGAAAAGTTTGAGAGAAAGGCATTCACTCTGCGCCCGTAAATTATTCAGCGCTGGCACGGTGGGAGCGCCGGCCCATTCAAGTCGGAGCTATTAGCGAGGGACGGCACCAGACAGCATCCATCACAGAGGAAGAGGAGGAGGAGGAGGAGGAGGAGGGCGACTAAAGAAGATCCAGAGTTCCCCCCTTAAGAGTCGTTATCGGTGATGAGTGAGTCCATCTCCAAAACACACACAGTCACATCAGGTAAAGACAGACTGACAAACCGGGGTAATATTTGCACTTTTTAGGAAACCCACTGTAGAACGATGTTTATTTAGGTCGACCGTGACGTTTTCTTTGAGCAGTATTAACACAAACAGGTGATAAAATGTTCTGGAGCCATAAAGCAGCATAAAAGGTCTTATTATTATTATTATTATTATTATTCTGGCATCGTTCATCCGCTCCACAGCCGCCCTGGGACAGAGCGGCAGAAACGAGGCTGCCGATCTGCGCCATCGTCATTATCTTCACCATCACTCACTGGGACTCACTGCCGCCCCCTTGTGGGACTCGCCGTTCACAGTTTTATCCCGTCCAAAGTGCGAACCAGACAGGCCCAAACCTGCTGAGCTTTTCATGTCAGAAGAGATCAGGCAAGGTGGTTTTTGGTTTCTTTTCTTTTCTATCTATCTATCTACAGTATCTATCTAACAATCCATCTATGAACTGATTATCGATCTATCTATTTATTTTTCTATAAATCTATGTATCTAACAATTTATCGATCTATTTATCAGTCTATCTAACAATCTGTCTATCTATTAATCTATCTTTCTATCTATCTGTCTATTTAATGATCTATCTATCTATCTATCTATCTATCTATCTATCAGGCTTTCTTTCTATCTATCTAACAATCTTTCTATCTATTAATCTATCTATCTATCAATGTACATATCTAACAGTCTATTAATCTATCTATCTATCTATCTATCTATCTATCTATCTATCTATCAGGCTTTCTTTCTTTCTATCTATCTAACAATCTTTCTATTTATCTATCTGTCTATCAATCTATCTATCCATCCATCTGTCTATCTATCTAGTGATCTGTCTTTCTGTCTATCAATCTATATATAAATCTAACAATTTATCTATCTGTCTATCTATCTAGTGATCTGTCTTTCTGTCTATCAATCTATATATAAATCTAACAATTTATCTATCATCAATCTTTTGTTCTATAAATCTTTCTGTCTATCTATTTATCAGTCTTACTATCTATCTAATGATCTATCTTTCTTTCTGTCTATGTATCTATCATTCTATCAATGAATCTATCTATCTGTCTATCCATCTATCTATCTCTCTATCTATCTGTCTGTCTGTCTGTCTGTCTGTCTGTCTGTCTATCTGTCTATCTATCTATCTATCTATCTATACATCTATCTATCTGTCTGTCTATCTTTCTATCTATGTGTATCTAAAATATCTTCGTCAGAATTGTCGAAGATGACGCCATTTCACTTCCATCAATCTCCCGAAAAAGTGATTTTTAGTCTGTTTACGTCCGAAAACATGAACAGAAAAGAGTCAAATCTTCTCGCAAACTGTGAATTTAATTTAGGAAAACGTCAAACTCCTCATTAAATTCACAAATCTCCAGCAGAACGTGTGCGGGACTCTCGTCTGTTCGTGTTTTCGGGCTGTTCCCTTTGCTCAGACGCACCGTTTCAAAACACTGATGTGGGAAACTCTCTCTCTCTCTCTTTTTTTTTATAGCCTGTTTCTTGTCACGTTCATTTCTCATTCAGGAAGTGTGATTTAATAAAGCCGGTCACAGATTTCAGTCGTTATTCTTGGTTTATTCTGAGCCGACGCGAATGGAAGAAGTGAATTCAGATTTTCACTTTTCTTTGCCGTCGGTGTCGTGAATAATCGCTCAGTCGAGATGTTTCGTCGTGAAGCTGAAATGTCAGATTTTGAGTCTCTATTGTCTCTCCTCTTTCCACATCCCGTCTTTTCCATCCTCTACTTCTGTCTGCTCCTCCTCTCAACCTCCTCTCCTCACATCTCCTCTGTTAATCCTTTTCTTTATGCTCTGCTTCCTCACCCCCTTCTTCTCTCCTCACGTCTCTTCTGTTAACTCTCTCCTTTCTCTCCTTTCTCCTACGTTCCCTCTCTCTTTTCTCTTTTCCTCTCCTGTGCTCCCTCTCTCCCACTCCTCCCCTCACATCTCTGCTCCCTCTCTCCTCCTCTCTCCTCTGGTAACCCTCTCTCCTCACATCTCCTCTCCTCCTTTGCTCTCCCTCTCCTCTGCTCCCTCTCTCCTCTCCCCCTTTCTCCCCCTCATCTCCTCTGCTCCCTCTCTCCTCACTCCTCTCTCCTAACATCTCCTCTGCTCCCTCTCTCCTCACACCTCTATCCTAACATCTCCTGTACTCCCTCTCTCCTCTCCTCTTCTCTCCTGTGCTCCCTATCTCCTCTCCTCACATCTCCTCTCCTCACATCTCTCCTCCTCTCTTCTCTGCTTCTTCTCTCCTCTGCTTCTTTTCTCCTCTGCTTCCTCTCTCCTCACATCACCTCTGCTCCCTCACTCCCTTCTCCCCTCTCTCCTTTCCTCTCCTCACGTCTCCTCTGCTCCCTCTTTCATCTCCTCTCTCCTCTGCTAACACTCTCTCCTCCTCTCTCCTGTGCTCCCTCTCTCCTCACATCTCCTCTCCTCACATCTCCTCTCCTCCTCTGTCCTCTAGTAACCCTCTCCTCCTCCTCTCCTCACATCTCCTTTCCTCCTCTGTCCTCTGGTAACCCTCTCCTCCTCTCCTCCTCTCATCTTCCCTTCTTGTTCCGTTGTTCCCGTCAGTGTCTCGGAGCCGTCGTCCTGAGTACACTGTGTTCCCTCCGCCTTTGTACCGTTACGTTTGTGTTTTTAGCGTTTCGGATTTGCCAGCACAGACTTTTCCTCGTATTAACCTTCTCCTTTATGAAACAAATGTGCAAAAGAAAATCATGACATACAAACGTATAAAACGTGCACAAGACGAGTTATATTTTAGAAGCTCAGGTGGATCTGACGTCACTCGAGTGAGCAGAGGATTTAGTTTCACTTGTACCGAAATTACTGTGTGCTGCTGCCAAATCCTACGTGTTTCACAGACTAAGAAAAGAAAATTTAATATCTGGAAAATTTGGACAAGGCAGTGTCTTAGGAGCAAAAAGATGCTGCCACTTTTTAATGGAAATACAATAAAAATTCAGCCACAGAGGGTTTAATTTTTTAGATACCCTGGAAATTAAAGTGAAATAATAATGTGGCAGACTAATCCTTTTTTTCTGCATCTCAAAATGCTGCTCAGTCTCTTGTGTGGCTCCCTGTGCTTGTACACAGGTTTGACAAGGTCGTGGCCGCTGCTAATGAGACGACGGATGGAGTCTTGAGGGACGTCCTCCCAGATCTGTCTGAGGGCATCACTGAGCTGCTGTAGAGTCTGAGGAGAAACCTGGAGCGTCCCAGAGGTTCTATGGGATCATGAGGGACATTCGACTGTCTGAATCCTGTCATCCTCCAGGTTCTGCCTGTAGACTCTTGTCACATGAGGCCGGACACTGTCGTGCATCAGGAGGAACTCAGGAGCTACTGCACCAGCGCAGGGTCTGACAGTGGCTCCAAGGATTTCATCGTGATACCTAATGGAGTCAGACTGGTGTTTTCTAGCCCACAGAGATCTGTGTGTCCCTCCATGGATTTGACTCTCCAGAACATCACTGACCCACCCCCAAACTGCTCAGGCTGAACCATGGTGCAGCAGAGCTTCTCCTCGTCTTCTCCAGACTCTTTCACGTCTGTCACAGGAGCTCAGGGTGAACCTGCTCTGTGGAAAACACAGGGCACCTGTTGTCATTTCTGGTGTTGTGTAGCAAACACCAGTGGAGCTCCACGGTGCTGGGCGGTGAGCGCAGGGCTAGAGTTCACTACAGGATGTGATGCCCTGAAGTCACCCTCATGAAGTCTGTTGGTGATAGTTTGAGACGTTCACACCAGTGTCCTGTTAGAGCTCATTCTGTAGAACATGGGCAGTGCTCAGCCTGAGCCTCCTGCACAAAGGAGCAGATCTTGGTCCTGCTGATGGGTGGAGGACCTTCTACAGCCCTGTCCAGCTCTCCCAGAGTAACTGTCTGGCTCCCGAAATCTCCTCTATGTTCTGGAGTTAATTTCCATTAAAAGAGGTGACGTCCTTTTGTTCCTAAGACATTTGTACAGATATCCAACTTTTTTTAACATTGAGATCTGAAGCGTTCTCAATGTGTTCCTAAAGTTCATTTTTTGGAGCAGTGTATATATTTCCATCATTTTCAACAGATAATCACTGAAAATGTTGAGAAAAGCAGATGTGAGTGCGTCTCCCATCCAGAATCCAAACAGCGTTTGGTGATAAACAGGGACATGACGCTAAATGAGCCACAGGTGACTGGTTCTGCAGAGTGCGATGAAAAAGTTCTGACTCCTGGAATTTTCTACAGTCTCTCCATCTGAACCCAGTGCCCTCACATAAGTACACCGTGTATAATAGGCCCAGTGCATAGGCTTTTGGCCTCCCTGCTCAGACGCTGCCTCCTCGACCCGGCCCCGGATAAACAGAACAAAATGGATCGATTGATGGATGAATCCATTTGGACTCAACTTTGGACTCAACTTTGCAATGAGATGACTGTCTATAGCTGAGAGAAACATGAAAGAGTTTACATGAAACTGTACAATAATTAAAAGTACATGCCGTACGTTTTCTGATGAATGATTACAGGTCTGATCTGTGGAGAGGCGACCCCGCTCAAAGTCAGAATCTTGAGTACTTTTGGGCAATAAAAACACCTGTTACGGTTATGTTCATGTAAGATGGATTATAGTAAAACATTCCAGTAAAAACAGTAAACTTTCCATGGAGACAACCCTGTGGATCACCCTCCACCAGAAAAGTTACACAGTGCACCTTTACACTGCTCCTCACTCCCCTGCTACGGCTGCCAAATAAGCAAACACAGATATGAATAAATTACACTCATCTCCAAATGATGTCAGAGCTGGATCGTCATTTGGTGTTGATATTGACATAGTTTGATCATAAATTTAAAAAATGACATTATATTTTACAGTCAGGAGTGCGTTCATACCACAGACTGTGTCAAGACGTGGACTGAGTGAGTGCGACGTCGCCCACAGTGCTCTGGGCTCGCAGCTATAGGGACGAATTAGGACACAAGCTCCGGATTAGGAACAGGAATTTATTAACGGACAAAATAGCAAAATGAAGAAACACCAGGATCCAGAAGAGCAGGTTAATATGAACATTTTATGACCAAAATGACAAGCAGTTACAGAGAGCGAGGTGGTCATTTTGAATGTAAAGTGAATTCAAGCCTAAGTCGAGGTCCATTTGTCCATATTTAGTCTGTGGTTCATACTTAATTAGTCATAAATGGTGTTTTATTTACCGTGGGACTGAAACCGGCATAAGGTCACCAGACGTCCCTATTTACCCGGGACAGTCCCAGTTTTGAGCTCTGTGTCCCCTGTTCCAGCAGATTTACCCAAAACCAGCGATTTGTCCCAGTTTTATGTAAGAAATGTCCCAGATGTCCCGATTTTTGACCAAGCTGATGGGGTCAGGAAGTAAAGCTAAAGATAGACGCACAGAACCACATTTACCTCCATTAACTCTCCGCCAAAATGCTTAAATTGTGTGCAGTCTGTGGCCGCTGCGACCGCTCGAATCAGGAGGAAGACCCACAGTGCCGTGTCACAAGGGAGTTAGTTTTAAAAACGTACAGAAAAAAGACGACAAAAGTGGATCGACAATCTCCGGCTAAAAACAAGAGGCGCAGAAACAGACGATGCTACTGTAGAGTTTGCAGCCACGTGTCATTTATTAATATTCTCAAAACTTTTCTTTGGACAATTATTTAGAAAGAAGAGCGTCGTAAGTGACATATAAACTGGTGCATTATAGGTCCGAACTTGTCACACAAAAAGCTTTATGTGGTGCTAATTTTATCATCTTACTGCTGTAATTTGGCGTTTTATCCCTTTTTTAAACATTATTTTAGATTATCCTGGTGCAGCGGCTGATTTTAATTCTAAATAGTCGTGTCCTCCAGGTTTTTAAAGGCTTTCATTTGGCTCAGTGTAACACGAGGTCTGCAGAACCAGATCATTTATTAAATCCATCGCCTCAACGCCGTGAAAATCCTCCAAATTGTATGAAAAGTCCGACTTTGTGTTGCGTTTTTTGTATGAAAAACACTCTATAAATAAAGATTGACTGACTTCTCCACATCGTACAGATCATAACCTATATTTAAACTTATTTTTTCGCTATAGCGGGTCTGTGCCGGCCCGTTCACACTTTTTGCGTACTCGCCGTCGCCGATTGTGCTGTTTTGAAGTGCCGCAAAACACTTCCTGCCTCCATCTGAATTTCGCTCATCATGAGTCACGAGAGGCAAACACTGTCATTTGTTTAGCTAAAATACAGAAAAGCTGCTTAAAAACGACCAAAACACAAAAAATATGACTATGCTGACTCACATTTGTGCCAAGTACATGATAATTTTCCTTAATTACGCACTCGTTTCACAATTTTATTATTGCCAACCATCCCAAACCAGAGATGTTCCAGTTTTTAATTTTGAAAATCTGATATAATGAAGTTTTAAGCCCTAAAATCCCCGTCACGTTTGCAGCTCTGGTCCCATAACAACAGCAGCCCAGCGTGTCCCTGTTCTAATATCAACACCAATTCAGTGTCTGTTCATAAATCATTGCACTTTCCACCATAGGATCCTTGTTTACACACTGCCCATTCACGTCGAACAGAACTCAGCGGGACTCAGCTTTTCCTCCGGCGACTGCCAAAACCCCGAATACAACGAGCGTAAAGTTACCTTAGCTGCACCGTACAAAACGAACATGAGCTCACTAAGTACTGGAAACGCATTACCTCCTTCAGCCTCTTCTGAAGCCGAGGAGGAGGAGGAGGAGCGGCGACGTTCGGGACCTAATGATTTACAGATGCACGCTTAAAATGGAAAATCAAACCAGAGTGACCATTATATATTCAGCCGTTTATGGGCAGCGCAAGACTTCGGGAAATAACCAAATCCGATTGGCTGTGACGGGGGTGTTTTCTGAAAGTCACAACGGACGGCGTTTGTCCAAAAATAAAACGAAAACCTGAATAAAATGTGTTTTCGTTATAGGTGTTTTTATTGCTCTGAAAAAACATACAAAAACATGTGTCCTAAGGCTCGCCTCTCCACAAACCTGACTCTTCTTGGGCCTTGTTGTTCCTTTGGCTATAATCCAATTCAGTCCATTTTTTCAAATTTTCTTTCAGTTTTTTTCCCCCAATTTTTTTCCTTTTTGTCAGTTTTTTCTAAGGCTCGCCTCTCCACAAACCTGACTCTTTTTGGGTCTTGTTTCCATGGAAACGTGGTTCCTTTGGCTATAATCCAATTCAGTCCATTTTTATTTGTTGTTTTAAATTTTTTCAAATTTTCTTTCAATTTAAAAAATAATTTTTTCCAAATTTTTTTCCTTTTTGTCAATTTTGTCACATTTCTTTCTTCTTTCTTTATTTCTTTCTTATCTTTTCACTTTTTCTTTCTTTTTTCTTCTTTCTTTCTTATCTATTCTTTTTTCTCCTCTTTCTTTCTTATCTTTTCTTTTGTTTCTTTCTTTTTTCTTATCTTTTCTTTTCTTTTTTCTTATATATTCAGCCATTTATGGGCAGCACAAGACTTCGGGAAATAACCAGATCCGAACCAGATTCTTTTTCTTTTCTTTCTAATCTATTCTTTTGTCATTCTTTTTTCTTTTCTTCTTTCTTTCTTATCTTTTCTTTTTATTCCCAAATTATTTCAACTTTATTTGTCATTTACAAAACCGCTGCCAAAGTGCTTCACAAACCAACGTCGGAACTTAACTCTAAAAAGTCGTCAGAATTCTGCTCTAAACCAAAGGAACTAATAGAATCAACAGACAAAAGAACAATAATAAAATCAATGAAGAAAAATTATAAAATAAATCTGTATATAGCAGAATATGCGATTAATTGCGATTAACTCTGGAGTTTCTGAGCTTAGTCAAGATTACAAAACGAATGGTTTGACAGCCTGAATTACTTATATTACTCATATTTATGGCGGATTGTGGTGTGGGAGGACGGGTGACGCAGGCTCCGGGCCTGTCAATCCTACAGCGAACCATAAAAAGACGTGAATAGGCCCGGGGGGAGTTTGTTAAATTACTCAGACGCGCATGGACGACGTCTAAAACCTCTTCGGGCGTGTTTCTGGGGAGAGAACAGCATCGCGGCACAATAGAAGGCTGAGATAAACCCGCTTTGGCATGACGCGCCCCCTTTGAGCTATTCCTAGAAGCCGTGATGGAGACGCCGTGTAAAAGTTCAAGCGAAATTATTAAAAGACGAACGCAATTTTCCCCGCTGCATTCAGGCGGGTAATGATCTGCTCCGGCGAAAAAGAGCAGCTTTAACCCTTTCGACGCGAGGAAATGACGTGCTATTTTGAGACCGAAGCTAAAGTTAGAGCCGCCGCCGCCCGCCCGCTGTTCGCCCGTTCATGCACAGACGGTATTTGCTTCCTCTTCCTTCACACTCTCGACGCAAACACACAAACGACAGCAGGATACAGTTTCACAGCGGGGCCCAATTACCCGGTTTCTATCATTTCTTCCCCCCTTCCACCGGATTCAACGCAGAATAGGGACGATTTTTGGGGGGAAACGCGTTGTGATTCGAATTTTTATTTATGTTTTAATCACTGGTCTCTGCATTTTCAGAAGAACTGACAAAAAGACTCAACAAAACGATAGATTTAGCCGTTTTTATACAGAATAAGACAGGGTATTTTGTTGTTTTTGGAGGAAATATGCGTCCGTGATGAATCTTGCAGCCCTTTTGTGCTGTAGTTATATTATGTAAATGAAAACGTGCTGTGTCTTGATGGTAATATCGTTGATAAATTGCGTTTTAGAGAATCGAACGCCTTTTATTGTCACTATACATATGTACAATCCACACTATACACACGCACAACTAACTTTAACTTTAAAATATGTCACTGATGTAAATCATTTCTGAGAGAGAACAAGTTTTATCTTTTATCTTATTGTATTTATCTTATTTTATTTTTGAAAATTTCCCCTCGGGGATGAATACAAGTAATTCTGATTCTAACTTCTTAGGTTCTTTTTTAAGACAGTGTAGTCAAGTGTTTATGTCTTAAAAAAGAACCTAAGAAGTTAAAATACTAAGAAGACATAATGGATATTTTTGGCGTAACTCGATAAAAAGCAGCTCTCCCTCCAGTACCGACACATACGGTACATTTACACACAGTTTAAAAAGAAAAACAGAATAAATAATTACTCGTATTAGTGCAAGACGTTAAAAAAAAAAAGACTACACCACTCAGTCGAGGTTAAATATTGCACTCAATCAAAATATTGCACTGTTTTTAAAAATGGCAAAGGATTAAATATTGCACTGAGGAATGTGGTAAATGTGCATTTTAGAAGATTTTGATGACAATGAATTTGAGTATTTCTTAAATAATGAATTTGAAATCTTGTATTTTGTAATATTGGGATTAAATATTGCACTGTGAATGTTAAATATTGCACTTTGATTAAATATTGCACTGTGATTGTGATGATATATATATAATAATACTGAGGAATTTGCTAAATGTACATTTTAGAGGATTTTGATGACAATGAATTTGAGTATTTCTTAAATAATGAATTTGAAATCTTGTATTTACCAAAATTTGAATGAATGAATTTTGATTGTTTTAAATGTTTAACGATGAATTGGATTGTGGTTATTTTAAGGAGACACTGTTAATGATGAAACGTTGTTGTCACTTCGTGGAAACAGTCGGACCTCGCAGCGTCAGGATTCGTTCGCGGGAACTTTTTTTATTCAACCAATCGCTGCTGTTTGGTGGCGACGTCTGTAATGGGTCAGAACGTTCAGTGGTGTCCAAGGAATTCCCGGCACAACAGCAAATCCCACAGGAAGAAGCGCAATATCGTCTTTCCCCTTGATAAAATTCACCAAACGTTCCCTTTGTTCCGGCTTTAAATCCTCGCCCGCTCTGTGTAAATGTGTTTTCATGATCAACAGAAGAGTGACAGGCATGTTTCTGTCAGTCTGCCCTGAAGCCAGGCCAAAATTTAAGATATAAACACTTAAATCTGCCAGAAAACGACTTAAAAATAGTGAAATTATCTGTCCGTGCAGCAAGATCACTTTTAGGGATGTAAAAATAACCGAAATATGGTGATATCGTATCGTCAAAGTCTCTAGTTCTGATGCAGAAATAGCTAAAAAACAGAGGGAACTACATAGACCATGATCCTTTGCTCCGTTTCAGTGCAGACGACATGAAGAAATAACTGTTCTAAGCACTTTTACATCTTCATTCTTTGGATTAAGTCTCATGAAGGTGTTTTTAGAGGAAAAAGGAGCAGATTCACAGTTTTTATTGCAATAAATCTGGTACGGTGAGATGCATATGGTGAAAATATCGTACATATTTGTTAAATCCACTGAAGTTGATGGTTGAAATCATGTATTATGAAATGAAATTCATATTAAGTATTGAAATGATCATGTAAAATGTCTTGTAATAAGAAAATGTGCTGAACCATGGAAATGTATTGAACTAAAAAAGTGAATATGAAATATGGTCACTGAGGAAAATGAGGAAAATGAAATGTAATGCATGTAAATATGAGCACGATAGTGACCACACTGAAAAGTATTATTACATATTGCACTGTTCATGTAAGATATATTGCAATAATTAAGTGTAAATGAAATACGTGATCAATTTTTGGACAAGAGGGGTCGGACTCTGTAAGTCTGAAAACTTCTTCCTGCTCCTTTTGCGCATCATGGACTTGAAATATTTTGTTTGTTCACATGACAGTGCTTTTTCTGATTATGTTAACAACGTCAGCAAGCAACTGCAATTTGATTTTTTCTATAAAAAGCTCTACTGATACTCAAATAAATAAATAAATAAATAAATCGTACAGAGAGATTTGGGTTTCGTTCCATCCCTAATGACATAAATGTACCAAATGACTTTTATAATGTCAGTCTTGTTATTATGTAGAATATCGTGAGTTTTCCCACGATATCGTCATAAATATCGTGCTGTGAGGTTCAGACCGTGACGATATCGTATTGTCAGACGTGGATATCGATCGTATGATGTTAGGTCTCTGCGATGGAAAAGACACTCGGGCTGAAGGCACTTTTCCTCAGGGGAACGATGCAGCCTCCACTTTCTTTTCTTCTATTTTGTATTTTGTACCTGCAGATGGAAAGGAGCTGTCCTTGTTTTAAATAAATAAACCCATAAATAATAACGATAATGAAGATTGGGTTCGCACTTGTCCATACATCATCAGAAATTCTAAAAACAAAAGGACTAGAGCAGGACTAGAGCAGGACTAGAGCAGGACAGTGTTGTCCGCATACGGAAATGTAAAACTTTGATCATTAAAAACACTTTCTTTAGACAACAGAATGTGATTTTCAACATTAAATCATAGTACTTTGTTTTATATTCCCACGTGGTCTTATATCTGTGTAATCCCTCAGCGGTCCAGGTCTAAACCAGGTCTAAACCAGGTCTAAACCAGGTCCATGTGCGTATACTAGTCTATGTGCTCTGATACAGCTCAAGATCGTTCTAAACTATTCAGGAAAGATTCATTTCTGTCCCGTCAGTGTGACTGTTTCAGTATCGATACCTGCTCAAATCTAACTTGGATTAATGTCGGACTTTGGACACTTTCGTCAGGCCTAGAACAGGACCGCCGTACGTCTCCACCAGCACAAACCGGAGCCAAGAGTGAACGTCACATATCGCCCCCGTCGTGTCTTGTCACATATCTGAAGATCCTGTTTTTACAAGAGAAACTATGAATCGCCTTTGACAATTATTTTTACATAATTCTCCAAAACACAACCACAATTCACCGCTTTGGCAGGGGAAACGTCGGAAAAGCTGAATCCCAGACGCAGGGCTCGTTTGGCGAGGCCCAAAACAGCCGTAACTCTTCCGCGCGGTGCCAAAATGAGGCAGCGGTAACGTTTTTACAGCACTGTCATAAGAAGAGCTGCGAGATTAGACGCAGTCAAATCAAAAACGCTATTACCAAATCGCAAACGCTCCTTTTTTTCAAGCAGACCTGTTCTCAAAATCGACTTTTCAGAGCTTTGAAAGGGAAAGGGAAATTTGCAGTGTGCCATCATTTCCTCCACAGAGAACAAAACCGCCTGTCTAGATCTGCACAAACAGGTTCTGCAAAGTGATTCTTGTGTTAGTTTAAGATAAAATCATTCTTTCACTTCAGCTTCGGAGCGTTTGCCATTACTCAACCCGGAAAACTTAGCGATTATTGTCAGGTGAAAGGTCTTTTTTAAGCCTTTAAATAAATATGGCGTAAGTTTGTGGAGCAAATCTCAAATCTCCAGTGATATGATTCAACGTTTGTGGATCAGAAGTTTGGACATTTCTTTCAAAAACGGTGAATCTACTAAAGAAAACTCCGTCCCCCAGTCGTAATTATGACATCCAACGACATACACGGGCAGCAGGATTTGCTGATACTGCATATTAACACGATAACCAGGGCGGTAACGATATCAGAGTCTCACGATACGATATCGTCATGGTATAAACCCATATTTATTGCGATATCAGGGGAAAGCTCACGATATAGTGGGGAGTAGGGGTGGGCATTCGATTAAAGTTTCTTAATCGATTGTTGGGAGAATGAATGATTTTTGATTAATCATGAACGTTTTTATATTAAAATCATCATCATTATTATTACTATTAATAATCCTCATAAATAAACTCAACTTTACAACATATAAACCATCACCGCTAAAGAGCCACATCAGTGTGAGATCAGAATGTGTTTAATGCAGCTTTGGCACATTTGTTTACGTCTTATAGAAACGAAACTTAAAACCACATGGTTAATTTGCATAAACTATAAGTGCTGAAAAAAAGCAACTCTTTCCTTGTGCTGATGTGGTTCAGCTTCTGTTGGACTAAAGAACTCGACTCAGTGGAATATGAGTGTTCTTCCTGTGACAGAGGGATGTGCTGCTGATGGGGAGTCTGTTCTGTGCGTATGTCACGTTGGAGATGGTTCATGTTTTCAGAGATCGTACAACCTACATTCGGTTTGTCGATTAAAAATGAATGATCAGTTATCGATTAGTCGACTAAACATATCCATCCATCGTGGGGAGGCTCACGATATTACGATATTCTACATAATAACAAGACTGACGTTATAAAACGCTTTGACCAGTCATTTGGCGCAACATTTATTGTCATTAGGGACGGAGCGATATCCAAATCTCTCTGTACGATATTTTCACCATAAACATCTCACCGAACCAGATTTATTGCAGTAAAAAACTGTGAATCTGCGACTTTTTCCTCTAAAAATGCTTCACAAGACTTAATCCAAAGAATGAAGATGTAAAAGTGCTTAGAACAGTTATTTCTTCATGTCGTCTGCACTGAAACGGAGCAAAGGATCATGGTCTATGTAGTTCCCTCTGTTTTTTTTAGTTATTTCTGCATCAGAACTGTTCATTTATGATTCGATATACTGTGATGGTCCACGATATTATTGTGAGACCTTTGGCGATACGATATCACCATATTTACGTTATTGTTCCATCCCTAATGATAATAACTGTGTCGAGCTCCTCCGCTGAGCCCGACTCCTCCAGGCGCTGATGGTTTGTCATATCAGTGAGTCCGTGCAGCGCTCTGCATTCCTGGAGCAGGTGGTGTGAGCTGTTTGTGCCAGTCTCCACCTCGCTCACATTTCTGCTGTAGCTCCGGGGAGAAGGTTCAAAAGGCTGACATGAGAAGAACTACAGGAGAGGCAGTTTAGGGCGATGGACTGCGAGGATAAGGCTATGAGCTGGCTTCATATTTATATTCTGGGTCAAAAATCAGACAGATAAAGGTACATAGCTACAATTTTGTACTAAAAAATAAATTACTCAAATAAAAATACGGCCTGGATGAAAGATCTGATTTATAACTTCTAACATTTTAATTTTTTCATCAAGTAAAAGTGAATTTAAAGGTCCCATATTGTATAAAATTGAGCTTTAAGCCACGTTAGAACTGCTTCCTCACCAAAAACATACAGTTTAACACATTTATTAGATCACCCCCCAGTATAAGGTGTTTGTCACTGCTGCCATATGTAATTTAACAGTATTTCTGTTTAACAAAATATCTTGTTTCTATAATGGTTAATCCACCAGTATATGCAAGATCTTTTTATCAAAATGATAACTTTAATGCTAAAATATAAGTATTGTTGCTATACACACATTTTTAAGTTGAATGTTTTCCAAAAATGACACCAAAGTCTCATTTAAAACAAGTATCTGAGAACAGCTGAAACTATTTGGAACTCAATAACAAAAGAGACTTTGCAAAACAACAAAAAACAAAGCAGCTGAAGAATGAAGCTGTTGTCTGTGCCAAAATATTCACATTTTTGGTTATTATTTGTCAACAAGGACTATTTTGTTATTCAAATTGGTCATTTTCTATATAATATAATGACAAGTGCTCTAATAAATTTGTGAAGCACTGCAGCTCAAGTTTTTGTGTTTTGTTTCCTTCACACATTTGAGTAACTCTTCATTATTAGTCTGTCTGCATCTCCAAAGCTCAGTAACCACTGCCCACCTCTGGCGATATATTGTCCCCGTTCAATTTCGGAATCAGAAATGGGGCAGATTATTCAACTGAGCCATGTTAATTAGGACCAAAACAGTTCTAAAAAAGGTCTAATGAAGGACTATTTCAAGACTAAACCAGGTCCGGACTCGCACAAGCCAAGAGAATCCAGAGCAGCAGCAGAGAAAGCAGAAGTTCACCATGAAACCACTAGTAGTAAATAACAGACCTGTAGCCTGTTGTGATACCATCTGAAACCCAGTGATTCTGTACCTTGAGGCCGGACCCGCTCAGGAGTCCACTTAGATCAACACGACCCTCCACCGCAGCCCCGCAGGAGCTTTGAATCCTGGGATACCTGAGCCCGCGCCTCCCGTAGAGCTGTTTGTTACTGTGGATTGTGTGTCCGGTGGGAAAGGACGGAGCTTGTGTGAAAATGTTTTACCTTTAGGGGGGAAGTAGGATTTGCTCTCGGCTTTGTGCGGCCAGTCCACCACCAAGTGCCCGAACCGACGGAAACTGTTGGTGATCTCGTCTGGAAATATAAGACGAAACAAAAGAGAAAGTCATTATTTATTGTCAAGTATTTTATTTATTTGTCAAGTATTCAGTTGCATTTGAGTAGAGATCAGTTGGCTGAATTTTTAACAAATCTGCTGTTGCCCATAAATCTCCCGCAAAGACTAATATTTAGTTTTGGCCGACCTGCTTTCTAAAGAATACTAATAAAGCTTTATTTGAACACTTGCCCACACATTTTCAGCATACGATCTACCAAGTCACAATGATCTACCCACTCCCAAAATGCAAATAATTTATTTTTAAATATCTTGAGAATCAGTCATGGTGGATTTGCAGTGGTATTTACCAGCCTCTGCACATTTACCAAACGTGTCTTGACAAATACAGATGCAGTTGTGCATTTTTATTAGGCAAACTTCAGCCCACAGGTAGCTGTAGGTCTGTTCTGTGCTCTAGGCCTGTTTGTGCCAACACTGTAACGTAAATTTAGATCAGATTCTGCTTTGCATTTTGATCAGCGCACATTGAGGACCGAGCCCGTATGACCTATACCATAGACTGTATATATGAGTGGACTAAGTTATCCCATTAGCCGCCGCGTGCCAAACAGGAAGTGCTCCAGGAGGCTCTTCCGGCTCCTTCTCTCCCTTTTTCCCATTGGCTTACATTAAGATCTGATCGCTCCTCTCTCTGTACCTGCTGCTGTGGCCTCGTCATTTTGGTCTTAAAATGTTCATACGAAAATGATCCTGAATTTTTTTTCTCGCTATTTTGTCCGTCAAAAAAGCCCTATTCATAACATAGGTCCTGGCTCCAGATTCGTAACCGTTAGCATCACGAGCCTCATTTGAGCGGCGCTAAACGCTATGGGTGACGTCACGCTCACTTAATCCACTTCTTTTATACAGTCTATGACCTATATGCGGGGAAAAGTCGAGGAGCGGTGCGCTGACGTGAGGCAGGTGAGCAAGTAGGATGTTTTTAAAAGTTTAACCAGCCCTGTGATACACGCTGGTACGTGAGGACACACACTGTTGCGTACAAGCCGCTCTGTGGGCCTGTGTGTTTGTGAGTTTCCGTGCAGTGTTTGTGGTACAAGTTTATTGCCGACAGCAGTGGCCACAATGAAATATGATCACACTCGTCAAGTACTACGACACTGCGATCTACCCACACTACCTTGGTGATCGAGTGGTAGATCGCGACTGACGTATTGAGCACGACTGCTTTAATGCAAAGAGAGAACTGCTCAGAATGTGACTGCGAAGCCCTCTTGAAGATTTGTGGTGAAAAGGAACTGTAGGTGAGTTTGTGGTAAATTAAAATGGGAAAAAAAATTGCATAAATAATCAAAATCGGCCCTACATATCGGCTTAAAAATATAAACAGAGCTTATCGGCCATGGATCACCCTGGACTCTAAACAACTGTTATCGGCTTGGGCCACGAAAAACCCACATCGGTCAATATGTACACGGGATACAGCGACAAGTGGAGAGAGATAAAAATAAGGAACAAGATTTTTAAAAATATCGTGAACACCAAAATGCACTTGACAATGCATTATCCATCCCCTCCACACGCACACAGCACATTCATACAAGGCTGTGGGTGAAGTGACGGTGAGGAAATGAAGCGCTCCCTCGTCTCCAGCTCTACCCTGCCACAGTGGGGATTTTTTAAGTGGGGTTTTGCGATTTGTGACGAAATACAGTACACGCAGTTGTCATATAGATATAGAACTCACTTTCAGTACAAACAAAAAGGGGTCAGCCCGGTAAAAATCTATAATATTTGATGGTTTTTTTTACTCAAAACGATGCGGAATCATGTTACTAACAAACATATGGTAGGAGATAACGTATGCCAGGAGACGTGGTGCGCTCGGCATGGCTTAGTCCTGGTTAAATCCTGTTTTAGTCCTGCCTTAGGGGGTTTTCACTATAGCCAATAGCTCCGGTTTGACATTTAAGTTGTCGGCCATTTCATATTTGTTATTTTTTTTCTTTCTCACGTCCGCAGAAGTGGGTGGACGGCGTACCCCTGCGTACCACGCCCACTACACCCCCGTTTAAACCCTTCAAATCCATTGTCCTTTCTTTTGTTCAGATGTACTTGGGCACTAAGCTCTGGCTCCTCCAACTTTGTACTTTCACGGGGTTCTGTTATCACCAGCATTTCTCACATTTTGCAGACGTGAAAAGAATGAGAATCCGCGAACGGTTCTTTGAATAGAAAATGTGCAACCGCCATATTCCTAAAACATTCAATCAATTCATCAAACTTTATTTATAGAGCGCTTTTCTTACAAAAATGCCACAAAAAGCGCTTTACGGTGATTAAAAACACACAAAGTTAAGCTAAACGGGTGGGTCTTGGGATTACTCTGTGACATAACTATCTTCTTTTACTGCTAACTATCTGGAATCTGGAAACTAAACTAACTCGTTTATTTAATCCAGGAAACACATTCGAGGCATTTGACAGTTTTGACTTTAGCTGCTTTACCTTTAATAAGACTTGAGACGGTAATGTGTTATTGAGGTCATAACAGTAGATTAACTTACATTTGCTGTTTAAAATGACTCCCTACTGTCAACTGATTTGGTTTAGTAGAAAATAGTCGAATAAAAATTGGTGCGAGGGCCATAGTTTGGACACGTCTAGCTCTGTCTCGCTTCCTCTCAGTCCTTTTTACATTCTGAAACTAATCTCGCTTCTCTATTTCACAGCTCACACTGACTTCACTTGAACTTTCCACTGACATAAATCCGCACCTATAGCGTTACAATTTTCCACCTCTCCTCTGGTTTATCTGCGGTGCGTCTCCCATTCGCCTGAGCCCGTTCAGGCCTTCAGAAGTCCTGCCCATGCCTCTGTCCCGTTCTAATTCCCCATTTCCTCACACTCGGATGCCTCCTCATGCTGTACGCGCCCGAAAAAGCCACGGGCGGACATGTACGGCAGCTATTTGTACCACGGGATCGGCCGTTGCATTAAGCAGAACGTGCGGGTCCGCTTTTCCGGAGCGCAAATGTGGAAATTCATGAATATTTGAGCGCGGCGAGGGCACGGACACGGCTCGGTTCAGCGGTCGGTCGGCGGAGATGGAGGAGAGATGGAGGAGAGGAGGAGATGGTCGGAGCGATTCGTGCTCATGTCAAATTCATGTGTTCGACTGCTCCGCTCTGATGCATAATAGTGGTTTTACATGCAGGGGACGGGAGGGTGCACAGTTCAGGGCTCGGAGAGGAGACGCAGCCGGAGTAAAATGCATCGATTTGACTTCATTTCTAAGGGTACGTCTAAAACGACACCAAAGTTTCAAAATCTCATCTGGAGTTGGGGTTCAATTCGTGACATCTGGCCTCTCCTGTAAAGAAAACTTGTCCCTGTGTCTGCTCTATAGTTATAATCGGTGGCTCCTGTGGATTTCTATGGTTTAATTTGCACATTTTACATCACAATATTGAGTAAGTACAGAGCAGTGGGCGTGTAGGTGGCAGTGAAGACGGGAGGTGATCGTCAAAATGTTGTCTAAAAAATAAAATAAGCGATTAAACCCTACTCAAACATGCACAAATCACTCCAAATACAACTTTGGGTGAGTAAATGGTGAGGGGGAAACAACTATAACACGGTTAAAATCCCTGAAACGTTGATTTTGTTTACTGGAAAAAAACTATATCTAGATAAGAACATTTTACTTTATTTTAGTAGATTCATCTGGACAAGTGAAATGATCTGCCAGTGGAATAAGTGTTTTTTTTAAATTCAAGCAGCACTTGACTTAATTTCTTATTTTAAGTGCAAAAAGTTGTTGTTTTTCTTATTTTAAGTGTAGTAAGATGTATTTTCATATTTTAAGTACAAAAATCTTAGTCCACTGCAGATCATTTTACTTGTCAAGTGAAATTTACTCAAATGGTGGTAAAGTGATTTTAGCTTGACTAGATTTTGTTTTTTTGCTGTGTTGTTATTAGTCTCTGCACTGGTATTGAATGATATCGGGTATCAGCAGATTCTTACAGTTCCTACAGGGACAGTTCAGAAGTTTGGACATAGGGCCTCATTTCCTGGTGAGCCAGAGTGTTGGAGACGACATATTTTTTTATATCTTCCATCCAGTCCTTGTATTTGCAGAGGTTGCTGGTGCTAGGCTAGTGCATGTCAATGGCCATAGTCGTCCTGCCACTATAAACACTCTTACCCACTCCACAGACCCGAGGAAAAACTATTAGAACTCCAGACTGTCCATGTTAATGTTTGTGTGGATAGAATTAGTGCTGCCACTAACGACTAATTTTCTAACGATTAATCTCTCGACTAATTTTTCGATTAGTCGACTAATCTAAACGACTAATAAAAAAAAAAGCGGTTCTAACACACACAAGTGTGTGTGTTAGATTTTACCTTGTGTGTGCTGTGCGTGCGAGTTGCAAAGGTTATTGCTGTTATGTCTGTTGTGTGTGCTCATTCAACAATGTTGAACAACGATATGCACACACAATTTAACGAGTTTGCACGAGCAGCATATGCAACGGTATTCTCAATACCTCATGCATCGTGGTCGTGGTCGAGAAAGAGAGACCAGCCAGCAGAGTGCACACGGCAAATACTTCCTCAAGTTTGTTTTCTTTGGCTGTGCCATTATTTACCACTGCTGTTAGCCTTTGGTGAAGCCGAGGTTAGCCACCTCGGAGTCAGCCCCGGATGTAGCCGCTGTCAGCAGCACCGGTGTCGGCCTCGGGCGCAGTTGCTGCCCGCGGCACCGGTGTCCGCTTCGGGTGTAGCCGCTGTTAGCCGCGCCGGTGTCCGCCTCGGGTGTAGCCGCTGTTAGCTGCGCCGGTGTCCGCCTCGGGTGTAGCCGCTGTTAGCTGCGCCGGTGTCCGCCTCGGGTGTAGCCGCTGCCTGCCGCACCGGTGTCGGCCTCGAGTGTAGTACGACTAGTGGTGTGGAGAAATACCTGATCTCAGGCAAGCAAAAGGTCTCTGGACGAGCCGTTTGAGACCAAAAATAAATAAAGGCGAATATTCGACCAAAAAATTGTAGTCGACTCATTTTCATAATCGATTACGTCGACAACGTCGAATAATCGCGGCAGCACTAGATAGAATAATGTTTGAAATAAAACCTTGCGTCACATGAATCGTCACATGTTGAGGGACTATTTTCTCATATATCAGTCCGCCGCTGCTGAGCTTCTATCAGGAAGTACAACTCACTGCTGCTGCTCAGACATAAATCCTTCAAATGCAACGGTTGGTTTTACTTCTAAAATGATTCTCTGGACACAGACGTTCACATGGACAGTCTGGAGTTATAATAGTTTTGCATCAGGTGCACTGTGGCCATTGACATGCACTAGCCCAGCACCAGCAACCTCTGCAAATACAAGGACTGGAGGGAAGATTTAAAAAAGTGTCTCCACACGTCTCCAACTCTCTGGATCACGAGGAAATGAGGCCCTATGTCCAAAATCCCGAACTGTCCCTTTAAAACCGATGCTGTACTCTTGAAATTTGCAACAGGACTGAAAAAGCTGGAGCAGTGCGTCCGTAATTATGATTTATTTATTATTCTTTAGATTCAGCATCTCATTTTCCGGTGATACTGGCCCCAGGGGGAAGACTATAGAACCTTCTTGCTGCACATCATACAGTACGTACTCCTCATCAAACTGCATTTAGTCCGACAGTAATTATTAGTCTACTTTAGTCTTTAGTCTCGTCTTTGGATAGATTTGAGTCGTAAAACACGTCTGCACCTTCGTCGATGTCCGGGGGCAGTCCTCCCACGAACACTTTCCGGGAGAAGCGCTCCAGCCTCTCTCCGCTCGGACAGCGGTTCGGAGAGGTCATCCCCGGGGTCAGCGAGGGGTCCCCGTGCCCGTCGTCGAGAAAACCGTCCTCAAAAGGGAACAGACAGGAGCGACCTGCACAGACACACACAGTTTGGACTTATTAATAAACCTCCTGCAGAATCGTGCAGCCGCGAAGCCACATTTTCTGCAGCTTCCTTTTCCAAACAAGGCAGACATATCCGTCTCTCTGCACATTATTGATGACGCGGCCAAGTGAAATGCAAACTCGAGATCGTGAGCGCGGGTCCGTGCTTAAACTCAAACAGAAAATGCACACCGGCGTCTTTATAGAGGCGCAAATGCAAAGAGCAGCAACTTCCAAATGAGGGAAAATGCAATGAATAGAAGATATGCTTTATTTTTGCCTCCGTTTCAGCAAAAAAACCTTCATCAGATCATTTCGTTTTCTTGCTTTGGACAGCGCAAATCTACAACTGAAGCACTTTGTAGCTCTCGTGTTTCAATAAACCCCAAAATGTTGGCGAAGTAGATGAAAACATAGCGACAAACAGCCGTGCAGATGCCAGTGATTCTTTGCAGATGTATTCACGAAATTCTCCTCTAGGGCTGCACGGTTTGGGAAAATATCAAGTTTTTCTGACAACCCTCGCAATTGAGTTAGATTCGCGGTTTATGTTTTGTAATGAGATTCTGTTCGAAGTTCACATTTTCCAAAAGAAAACACCGAAATCTGAACTGACAAACTATTACGACCGCGTTTCAGAGCATGTTTGTACAGCCCGAGCAGTTTGTGTACAGGGAATGTTCAGAATTTATTGCACTTTAAAAATTAAAAAAAGCTTTTGTCATTTGCTAATTGTGTTCATTGAAGTCTTGTTGCCCAAACATAAAGAACCTGGTCAACCGAACACTTTATTACATTTTATTTATTAACATTTTTATTTCGTTTTATTATATTATTATTTAATTTTTCCCTCTCTTATTTTATTTTATTTTATTTTTTTGCCTGTATTTTTATTTTTATTATTATTTTTATTATTATTATTATTATTATTATTATTTATTGTCTTGTCTGTTGTTGTGCTTTAGCCAAAAACTGAATCTTAATTAATTTTTTTTTTCTCTCACTTATTTTAATTTGTTTTTTTCCCTTTTTCTTCCTTCTGTCAAGCCATTAAATGAATCACACAGTGGAAATCACATTCATATCAGACAAACTGGCCCCACTTCTTTGGGTGTCCATGTTTTTTTCACAGTTGTTCACAGTTTTCACACACTGGCATACAGAATATATGTCAAATACATGCACATGAATAAGTCTGCGCCTATTGTGGGATTTTAATTTATAATTGTGGAAAAATGAAAAATTGAAATTGGAAAAATTGAAATTGAAATCGAAACGAAGCTCACGAGGTTAGTTTGTTTGCAGCTATAGGAGAAAATCTGGACCCGAGTTCCATATTAGGAATAGGAATTTATTTACGGACAAAATTGCAAAATAAAAAACACCAGGATCATGTAGAGCGGCTTAATACGAACATTTTTACCCCTTAACGCCCGAATTTATATACAGTATATCCCCGGGTTTGACTCCCCCAAATTTAGGACATTTTTAAGACCTTTTTATAACCACTTAAATGAAAATTAAGACCAACGTCGCAGCCATTATGCAGCGAAAAACACCAGATCCAGTTCTAATAATGATCATCACTCACTGCTTTAAATCACAAAAACACTTTTATGATAAAATCTCATTCAGAGCTCATTTATAGTCCTGCGCGTTGCTGTAAAATGGTCCCAAAAAAATCATTTATAACATTCTAACAAGACAAACTAAACTGGCTAATGAAATTTAAGACCTTTGAGAAAAAAATAAGACTTGGACAACATAATTTAAGACTTTTTAGGAACATGAAATTTAAGGTTCTATGGCTTGTAAATGTTAAAATTTTTTGTAAATGTTTTAATTGTTTTAAATGCTTTAATTGTAAATGTTTGTAAATGTTTTAATTCTAAAACATTTTATTGCTTGCTTGTAATTGCTTGAATTTTTTTTTTATGGTTTTGTAATTGTATTGATCTGTGCCGCTGTCTTGGCCAGGACTCCCTTGAAAAAGAGACGGTTAATCTCAATGGGACTTTCCTGGTTAAATAAGCCCTTTTAAAGACCCTGATATAGACGTATAAAGAAAATGTTTTGTGTGTGTGTTTTTGCCTTTAAGCAGATGGTAAATTAAGTTGAGATGATTCGTTTGACTGTAGCAAATACATAAATAAACAGAAGCAAATTTGCAGACACTAGAAACAAGTGCATGCCAAAGTTTTCTAGTAAGGTTCTGCATCTGCACTAACCGGCATTAGGGGAATGCAGCCGCCATCTCGGCTTATATCTTGATCCAAAGGGTTTGTTGCATATTTGTGACATTCGGCGTTAAGGGGTTAAGACCAAAATGCAGCAGTTACAGGGAGAGAGGAGACGATTTTTCGACGTAAAGTCAATTGGAGCCCTGCAAATTTCTCTGATCTGAAGATTTTTAAACTTATATCAGGTTATTCGTCTTGTTTTCAGATTTATTATCTACGTACTAGTCCTGAGACGGCTTCATTCTAGTCTAGGTGTCGTTTATTTGCTGCATGGACAGATCCTTTCACTACTTTCAAGTCATTTTCTGATCAATTTGAGTGTTTGTATCGCACATTTTGGCCTTATTTGCAGTGAGTCGATGGAGCCGGAGGAGCCCCCACGCTCACTTCTTATTAGCAGGTCGACAAATCCATTCTTACACAACCTATGAGCCCTTTTTCTCCTCTATCCACTAATTCTGCCTTGTCATTCAACATCGCAGCTCAAATATTCCCCATAATCCTCCTCCAGACCCCAAACCACAAATGAACCACCGCTGTGCCTCTGCGGTCTCTGTGGCGATGACGCTGCAGTTTTCCTGAGAAGGACAAATCTAAAGTGAACACATTTCTGCCGTTTAACCGTGAGTCAGTCCTGAGTCAGAGCCGTGGCTGTTAGAGAAAAAAAAACCTTTTGATTTGAATGAGGGAACAGAGACCTTTTATGTGTTCTTACATCTCTAAAAATCATGATAAAGTCGAACCGTTTGCGGCGAACGTGCTCTTATAAAGGGTCTGATGCTGAAATGAGAACAAGAAAATTGAGAAGTTGAATGCAGAAGGCAACAACGGAACTGAATAAAGACGTAAGAGACAATCATTTTGTTGTTGGAATTCAGAAATGGCCTTTTAGTTACACAAAAAACTCTCAAATTCATGTCTAAACAGGCTTATCTTATTTGACTGCAATTATTTTTTCAATGCCATAATTTGTACGGTAAGCAAAATAGGCTCTGTGCACTGTATTTTATCTGCTAAAATAAAAAATAAAATAATAAACTGGAACACGCACGAGTTGGGATGCTTGGTAACATTCCTAAAACACTCCTAAATCACTTTCCCATTCATTTCAGTGAGAATTTGGGAAAAGTTTTGGAGCTAAAACATGACGATGGCCACGTTTACACGATGTTTTTTAATTCCGAATGAATTGTTCCATATGAAATAGTTCGGAAGTTAAATATTCTCCTTAAAGTTTACATGGAAAACATTAAATCGGCTTTATTTAATTCCGCTCAGCGTCTGGGGGTGGGGGAGGGTTCTGATTGGACAGCGACACAAACGTATTTGCGTCTTTGGGAAGAAAACCCACACTTCAGCTGCTCCCGGCTTTTCTGTCATCTCGGTTTGTCGTTACGGCGCCGACACAAACGCGAGCCAAACTTTTTCCGCGGTCGTTCCGATGATAATGAAGCAGCGGTTGGAGAATTCTCTCCTCACGCTTTACGTCTGTGAGCTGAGGAGGAGAAGGGAAGAGTGTGGGAGAAGGAGGAAGAAGACAAACTGAGTCTGAGGCTGCCACACCTCAGCCCACTCCCACATCCCGCTCACAAATCCAAAGAGACGTGGGGGAAAGTCCGAAGAGACGACTGGAGGAGCCGGATCGAAGGACGACCCAACGAATACAAACCACCGGGATTATTTTGAAGAAGAAGAAACGTTTACATGACTGAGGAATAAATGAATACGGCTTGAAAACTGGAATAAACCACCCACTTCTGGATTAAGTTTAGTTCTGAAGTGTTTATGTGATCTTTTTAAAGCAGAATTAATTTTATTCAGAATTATACTATTTTTATTCGTAGTTTAAGTTTTAACGTGACAAATAAGTGTTTAAGTTATTGTGTAAAATGTTCAATGTTCACGTGCACTAACAGGTCACACTGCAGCCATTCTCTGGGGGTTTTAAAACGGCTTTATAAACACTTTAAAAACACTAAAATCACTTTAAAATGTCACCAGAATGTTCAAAATTCTGGAGTGGAGGCAAATGAAGCTGATATACTGTATTTTCAATGATTAACTGATGGGTAGACCTAAATTCTGATGGTTTTATGACATTATAACAAAAAATAAACAACAATTTGGAATTTCCAAGGTACAAATATTAGTTACTTTGCTTCTCTGTTAAGAAGGATGGAAAAAATACAGTTTTCTAACCTCAAAATAGCATTTGAGCTTCACAAAAAGTATAATAATGATGAAATGTGTAATATATCTGTAGATTAAGCGATAAACTGTTGTGGATTTAACTTTTCTGTGAGGATTTGTCCAGTAAAACCTCAAAATCTGGATCTTTCCTTTATCAAAAATACTTAATCTTTATCATAATCTCTTGTCCAACAAACAAATAATATAAAAAACTATTGGAAATGTTATTAAACTGGGCTCTGATCTCGCTCGCATGTGTCATTCTCCAAAATTTGACTTAACTTTTGTGATATTCTGAAGTTAATCCCAGTTTTCCCATTGAAATCCCATCATGTTCCACTTCCACCAGTCCGATGTTTTTGTTTACAGTTTTCTTGAGGGTCTTTTTTACTTATTTGCTGTTAAGATCAACTTCAGGAATAAGGCGGATAAATAAACATGCGAAAAGAGCGTGAAACATTGTCCATTCATACCTGAGGGACTTCAGGTTGGTGCATTTTTTGGTCTGTATTTTAGCTAAACAAATGACGATATATTCCCCTCTTTACTACTGGCCGCCATTCATCATCCATTAGTGAAAAATGGGGACATCTCGGACAGTTCTTGTACAAAACTGGAACAAATCAATAGTTCTGGGGAGCTGGGAACTGGTGCAGTGCTGGAGCAACAGCGACGTCTGTTCAGCCGAGCTTCAAAAGAGTAAATATTTAAAGGGCAGCGAACAGGGAGCGAAAACGTACACGAATAAAATGAAGGCGTAAGCGGAGGAGACTTCTGCGTTTAGAAAAGGAGATGTTTGTGTCTCATTACTAACGCTAAAGCTAAATTTGAGGCAAAATAAACATAGACTGTACATATAAATGGGCTTGGCTGCTGTGTGAGCACTTCTATAGATATACAGTCTACACACAGCAAAAAGTGGAGCGTTAAAACTGACTCTCAGAATCAATTTGAACATTTTCTCAGGGTTTATATGAGTCTATAAACTGTTCTAGAGTCAATTTAACATTTTTGGACAGGTTAATTAAGCAACGCTGGACCAAAGTTCCTGTTTAACCTCAAAATCCAGAGTTATATTAATGTTTTGAGAGTAAACGGAGAACACTTTGTAGGGTTATCCTGGTTTAGCTGAACAACACACAGAGACGCTTCATTTTTACACTTTATTTGAGTTAATTTAAGATGAAATTATGTACGAAATTGGTTCAAAATGGTCTTCTCTGGTGAGAGTTTGAAGTGGTGGGTGGGAGGTGCCAAATTCATCTTCTTAATTCATTTATCTTCAACCATATCAACTCGAAACCACATTTAACTTTCAAGTCCCGTATGTTTGGGACTATAATTCGCACATTTTTATGGTTTGTTTGGCCCTGTGACTTATGCTCATGTGCTTATACAGTATATAAAATGTATAATTTCACACGTCGGTTATTTTCACACTGACTGCGGGCGCTCTCTTTAACACGTACGAGTCATTGAGACATATCCCACTCACTAATGTGCATTTAGCATCATAATTTATCTTATCACACGCCGATAAACTGTTAAAATCATATTCTGCAGATTACGAGATGCAAGTGGTAAAATATGCAGCCGAGAACAGTAATCGAGCAGCAGAAAGAAAGTTTGGAGTGAGCGAGAAACTTGGGTTTGACTGGAGAAAAGCGAAGGAAACTCGAACTGCAACAAAGAAAAATTTTAAAAAATAATCGCGGACTAAAAGCTGGATTTAGTTAGAGCTGGCGGAGTCGCTCAGAAGTGACACCGAGGATGAAGAATTCAGTGGATTTAGTGATTTGGAGTGAACTTGTTCTGTTGTTTCTGCTCTAGTTTTGTGAATAACTGTTCATATGTGACATGAACTCACCAGACACATGTTCAGCCTGTTGTTCTCGGTTCTGTTGTTCTCACTATAACTTGTCTTTAAAGATGAAATGTCTGTTCCTGGTGTCTGATTTTATCAAATAAATTTCCCCCCAAAATGTGACTTATAGTCCAATGTGACTTAAAGGGGAACTCCGGCACATTTGAAGCTAAAGTCCGTTGGTACAGGTGCTCGAATCCTGTCAGAAGCCAAAAAACGGCACAGATCAGTGTTTCCTCAGCAGAGATCTTGATCGCCGATGTCGTTTCTAATCCCATTTATTTACAAGTGAATTATATTTTTTGAAAAACTCTAAAAAATACATTCCCGAACCATTTTCTTCCAACAACTTTCAGTTTCTCTTCTTCTTCACCGTCAGTAGTCGATTCTAACTTGTTGCTTCTGGCGGCTCGAGCCTTTCGCCGCCGCTGGAGTCGACAATCGAGTCTTTTTGGCTTTGGCCTGTGCAGTGGGAAATCAACAGAGGGAAGTGTGAGGTGCTTATAAAGATGTTTTCTAATGTTTCCAGACACTAATGAGTGAACCAGGCAGAGCGTTTTGTTTGTTAGACTCGTGGCTGTTGTCAGATGGGTTAAAGTGGTGTTAAGCTTCTTCATTGTGAAGCAAATTGGTGTTTTATGTGGAAGTTCAGAACTTGCCCCCATCACTACACTAGTTTGTTGTCTTGACAGACTCACTGCCACAGTGAGATCTCCACCGAGGAAACACTGATCTGTGCAGTTTTTTGGCTTCTGATAGAATTCGACCTCTAACGACGGACTTGAGCTTCAAACGTGCAGGAGTTCAGCTTTAAATATGTTTTTTTCTTCTTCATTCTGCATTTTTTGGCTGGTGCGACTCATATCGGAAAATACCGTAGTTATAATGACACTTTTTCTGTTAAAAACAAGTCTGAAACATTTTACCCTGAAATTTTAACCCTCCAGTTTTTGCTGCGTAGAAACAAGCTGAAGAAATCTACATATAAAAAGAATTTGGTCGTCTATATTTTCATTAATTTGAACTTTAACCGGTTGTTTATTTCATATTTAATGATGAGTTTGCTCGCCCCCAAGAGCTGATTATGTTTCTGATTCAAACGTCATGTCCAAAAAAGCCCAAACTGTTGTGAATATTGACTTGGCCACCTGCCTGTCTCCATGGAGATGAACTTTCCTTGCCTGGAATGTTCCGCACTGTGATAAAAAAGCTTTCAAAATCCAAAGGGGAAATGCATCTGACACCACCTGCTATAATAAAAACGCTTATAAATAAATAAATAGACTGGAGCAACGCCTCTTTTGTACATTTTTTTACGCAAAACCTCCCAGTAACATCTCCATGGAGACAAGCCTCGTTTCATCTGTGCAGTAAGTCATTTGTGCGGAAGCGAAATAAAATAAGACGAAAATATGAAATAAACGAATGTCAGAGAGGAAATGAGGACACGTTCACAGGCAGAGACGGAGGAGAGAGAGGCGGCCGGAGGTACCTCGTCTGCGGCCGTAACTCCGAGCTGCTCCACAACCAACGGGAGGGAAGAGAGGGGGAGAAAGAGAGAGAGAGAAAAGGAAAAGAGAAAGGACAAAAAGAGAGAGAGTGAGGACAGAGGGGAAGAGGGAGAGTGGGGACAGACGAGGCAAAAGAGAAAGAGGGGGACACATGGGGAGACAGGCAGCAGCAGAGACAAAGAGACAGGGAGAGAAGAGACAAACATGGTTTTGGTGAGCAGGAATCACAAGCCCTGTGTGTGTGTGTGTGTGTGTGTGTGTGTGTGTGTGTGTGTGCGTGTGTGTGTGTGTGTGTGTGTGTGTGTGTGTGTGTGTGTGTGTGTGTGTGTGTGCGTGTGTGTGTGTGTGTGTGTGTGTGTGTGTGTGTGTGTGTGTGTGTGTGTGTGAGTAGCAGGTTAATCGTGCACTTACTGGTAATAAAGACCACACTCCGGTCGTGAACTGACTGTGGTTGTGTGTGTTCAGAAAAATGCATGATGTTAGTAATGATTTAAACAGTGAGATACTGGAACTGCCAAGTTGGTTTTGTTCCATCGCTTTTTCCCTGAGAAATATGGCTGCATGAAACAGAAATATGAACACAAAATACAGACGCACACACCAAAATCACCGGTGCAACCGTTTAAACACCTGTTACTCCCAATTGAAAATCAGAAAGTGCTCGTTAGCATGCTGTTTGTTGTCTCTGAGAGTTGTGAAACGTGCTTATAAAGTCAGAGTGGTGAATAATTAGGACGCTCAGAACTGCATAAGTCAGTGAGAAACAGTTTTGGAGCACGGCCAAAGGTTTAAAATGTACCTGTTCTTCAGACCCGGTAAAGCGTCTGTACCACACCTGTCTCTGGCACTGAAGAAAATTACTGCTTTGCCAAACAGAAGCAGGAAGCTCAGACAAACAGGTCTCTCACTGTGGCAGTACACTGCATTTACTGCAGTGTATTCTTGTATGTTTTTATAAACCATCACTGGACCAGCTGGTCTTCATCATGTGCTCGGGTCTGCCAGGTCTTTCCGGCTTCTTCCTCTGCCAGAGGATCCAACTCACCACCGGGTGGTGATCAGCTGACAGCTCTGCCCCTCTTCACCCGAGTGTCCAAGACCCTCGGCCGGAGGTCAGATGACACGACAAAAGTCGACCATCGACCTCCGGCTGAGGATGTCCTGGTGTCACATGCCCTGATGGACCTTTGTGCTCGAACATGTTCGTTATGGACAAACTGTGACTGTGACAGAAGTCCAGTAACAGAACACCACTCAGTTCAGCTCAGGGAGGCCGTTCCTCCCAATCACCCCCTCCAGGTCTCACCGGCATTGTTCACATGGGAGTTGAAGTCCCCCAGTAGAACAAGAGTCCCCAGTCAGAGCACTGTCCAGAACCCCTCCCACAGACTCCAGGAAGGCCTGATCCTCTGCACTGCCACAGTGAGAGACCTGCCCCCAGCCTGAAGACACAGGGACATGATCCTCTCATTCACCGGGGTGAACTCCAACACGTGCAGCTGAGCTGTGGGGCTATAGGCAAGTCCACACCTGCCCGGGCCTCTCCCCATGGGAAACGGCAGAGAATGGAGGGTCCAACCCCTCTGAGGAGCTGAGTACCAGAACCCAAACTGTGCAAGGAGGTGAGTGAGACTATATTTATCCTGTGCCTTTTGACCTCCTGCATGAGCTCCGGCTCTGAGGGGAAGTTCCCCATCGCTACAGCCACGTCCTGTGTCCATGAACTGTGAGACACAAGCTTCAACTGCCCAGTCCCCAACCCCCAACCCCTGTGACCCCCTCTGCGGGTGGTGGACCCACAGGAGGGTGAACCCACATCCTTTCGAACTGAACCCGGCCGGGCCCCGTGGGAAAAGCCCCTGCCACCAGGTGCTCACTTTCCAGCCCCAGCCCCAGGCCTGGCTCTGAGGTGGGGCCCCGGCTGTGCTGTACCTGAGGAGAGCAGTTCATGTTTATATACATGTATATACAAGTATATACATGTATATACATGTATATGGTGAAGTGAATGTCACAACAGCCCAGTCCTGGACTGTGTGCTCATGTTCCTCATTCCTCTTGACAGTGACACAGTCTGCAGTGTCCAGGACGGTGCTGGGGCAGAGTGGAAAATTCCCACCGAGTATTTACATTGGCCCAGTGACAGTTTGAGCTGGAGGCAGATCTGTAATGACGTGTGTGTAATCTGCAGCTCTGCTTATCTCAGGATTAATGAGACTTTTATGGAAACACGTCAGATTAATGGGAGCGGATGTCACTTTGATGGACTTATACGGTGTTTTATGACCTGATGCTTCACTGCCATTTCTCACATGAGCAGAACGGGTTTCAGATTATTTTCTGGAGAACGTTTTTGTAACTTATTTATAACTTATAACCGATCCGACCTGTAACGTACTGAGACGAGCAGGTGCGGGTCCTGTTTAAAGGTTTATATTACTCCACACGGACTCTTTTGGCCATATTAGGTCGTCGCTCATCAAAAACAAACGTGGAGTTACGTTTTGTTTCATTCACACGTGTTTTATTTGACTTTTCTCTTCTGCTCTCGTCTCTGTCACAGCACAAACCTAATCCCATTATCACAGCCTGTAGTGAAATCTATCTCTCTTTCTCTCCATCACACCCCTGACACTCTTTCTCTCTCCCTATTCTCTCTCTATCCCTCTCTTTCCCCTCACTATCTCTCTCTCTTTCGCTCTCTATGATTAAAGAAGTTTGTTTCTCTCTTTCTTTTCTCTCCGCCGCTCCTCCCCTTCTCCATTAGAGTCGGCCTCTCCTGAACATGAGCAGCTCTCTCTCTCTCTCTCCTGTGCTCCTTTTGTTTATTTTCTCTATTTACTTCTCTCCTCCATCTCTCATCCCATCTCTCATCTCTCTCTCTTTCTTTCCTTTTCTATTATTAAACAAGTCTCCAGAACATGAGCATCTCCCTCTGGTCTCGCTTACTCTTCTCTCCCTCCCTCGCTCTCTTCTTCACCTCTCTCTCTTTCCTCTCTCTTTCTCACTCCCTCTTTCTGTCTTCTCTCTCTCCCTCCTCTCTCCCTGTCCTCCTCCTCCTCTCGCTCTGTTTCTGTCTCCCTCCCTCTCTCTCTCCTCTGTCACTGCCCCCCTTTTTCTCTCTCTCTATCTCCCTCCTCTCTCTCTCTGTCATCTCTCTCCCTCTCTCTCCCTTCTCTCTCTTTCCCTCCCTCTTTCCCTCCTCTCTCTCTGTCCTCCTCTCTCTTTGCCCCCCTCTCTTTCCCTCCCTCTCTCCTCCCTCCTTTCTTTCCCTCCCTCCTCCCTCTCTCTTTTCTCCTCTTTCCCTCTCTCCCTCCTCTCTCTCTGTCCCCCCTCTCTCTGCCCCTCTCTCCCTCCTTTCTTTCTGCTCCTCTTCCCTCTCTCTCCTCTCTCTCACTCGCCCTCTCTTTCTCCCTCCTCTCTCTCTTTCTCTCTCTCCCTCACTCTCTCTGTTTCTCCCTCCTCTCTCTCTCCTTCCCTCTCTTTCTCCATCCTCTCTCTCTTTCTCTCTCTCCCTCCTCTCTCTCTCTTTCCTCTCTCCTCTCTCTCTCTCTCTGCCCCCTCGTTTCATCTCTCACTCACCAGTCGCTTTCCCTCTTCTCTATCCCACACTCTCTCTGCCCCTCTCTCCCTCCTTTCTTTCTGCTCCCCTTCCCTCTCTCTCCTCTCTCTAACTCGCCCTCTCTTTCTCCCTCCTCTCTCTCCTTCCCTCTCTTTCTCCCTCCTCTCTCTCTCCCTCCTCTCTCCCTCCCTCCTCTTTCCCTCTCCTTCCCTCCCTTCTCTCTCTCCCTCCTCTCCCTCCCTCCCTCCTCCCTCTTCCCTCCTTCCCTCCCTCCTCTCCCTCCCTCCCTCCTCCCCCTCTCCACTGTTAAGACGTCTGTGTCTCTAAAACTCGCAGAATTCAACAAAGTTTCCCGGCAACAGCGGCTAAACCCACAGAGAAAATGAAAAACACTGAAGTCAAAAGCGAAGAACGAAGTCCGGGCCGAGAACACAACAGGAGCGAGTGAGGAGAAAGGAGGCGGATAAACGAGGAGAAAAGGAAGAGCGTGAGGAAACGCTGCATGTTTAGGGCCCAGGTTGGGGCTGTTCTACATGTACGTCTATGGTGGAATGTTCAGAAGTTTCCCTGATGACACGATGCACAAAAAGGGTTTTACAAAGATACGGATACGAGCGTTCAAATCCTGTTTAGGCGTTAAGATTAGAATAAAGATTAAACACTTAAATCTATCCGAAAATGACTTAAAAGTAGAGAAATTATCTGTTCGTGCAGCAAGATCATTTTAATCTGACGAGTTTTCTGAAAATAAACGACCTCTACACTGTAAAAAAGGTTCTAGCAAAGTTAAACTGACTTGAATTAAGCAGATGTTATAAGATCAATTTTAAGATTTTTTTAATTAATAAAATGAGATTTTTTTTACTTGTTTCAAGACATTCCATTTATCTTATCTGGATATTACAACTTTTTTTTCCCCCCCACAGACAGTTATAGGCTTCAGGGAGTGAGCAATGTCCTTTGGCACCTTAGGCAGAAAGGCCCCAGGGAATGTGCAATACTCACTTTCACACTTTTAGGCCCCAGGGAATGTGCAAAATATGCTAATTATGGGAATGGTACAATATTATCAAATGTTGAACTGCCTGAATTGATGTGTCCACTGTGTGTGTGCTGTATGTTATGTGTCTATGTGCCATGACTGCCCCTGTCCCAAGACAAATTTAACCCAAGGGAGACAATAAAGGCTAATCTAATCTAATCTCTAATCTAATCTAATTTATTCTAAGAACTTTTTATATTAAATCAAGGCAGGTTAAGCCTCTTTATCTTCCTTCTCGAACCAATAAGGTGAAAAATCTTGCCATAAATACTTGAAACTTGTGTTTTCTGCTCAGAACAAGATTTGTATTTCATCTTGTTTTAAGAAAACTTGGTAAGTGAAAATTTCTTACTGCACTGACAAATAATTTCACTTAAAATATGGCATTTTTACCTCAAAATTTGTATTTTTTTCTTATTTTTTGGTAGGCTTTTTTGCAGTATAGACTAGAATGAAACAGTCTCAGAATTAGTAAATCGATAATAAATCTGAAAACAAGATGAATAACCTGATATAAGTTGTAAAATCTTGGCCAGACCAGAGAAATTTGCAGCGTAACTCCTAAAAAACATAGAAAATAACTCACAATCTCACAATGTCACTTTTAACTCCTGCGTCTGTGTCACTGTGTCCTTTGACCCTCCGTTTTGTGCTTTCTAGTACTGATCCTGGTTGTTTCCGTTCTCTTCCTAGTCCCCTTCCCCCGGAGCCCTCGGGTGTGTTTGAGTGTTGGGCTCAGATGTGGATTTGCACGGGTTTATTTCCGGAGGAGTTATTCACAGGTCGGCCCCGCGCCCTCTCTGTCCACTCTGTCGCTGAAGGTCTTTCCCCGGTTTAACGTGTCTGGATATAACGGGCTTAAAGTCAGACGGGTGAAAGAAACTCAACTCTGCAGTCACATTTATTACTGTCAGATTTCTGTCCAGTTGCAGTTTCCTCTGTTAAAAGGGTTCAAATTTCATAATAACCACACCACATTTCTGTAGCACCTCTGACCTGCATGGAACCAAATCATTTTTTCATAAATCACGAGTTATTCTGCATGTTTTTTGTGCTTAAAGTGTTAAAATGTCATGTGGTGCGACCGTGCATCATGTGGTGCGACTAATAACAGCAGGAATTCTATGGCTGGAGTTTAATAACAGACAAAGTCGACTTGGGTGAATGGTTCTTTAGGCATTTTTCTTCATTTGATGCATTTTCCAGGGCAGTAGTTTGTTCATTAAACACAAGCAGGTGAAAGAAAATATCAATATGCATTAAAAATCTAAAGAAACGCCAACAGTTTGTTTCTATACACTTCATATTATCGGTACTCAGAATTTAGATTAATATATATTTTAAAACCTGCCTGATGAAAATCCTTATACATCACTGACTCATATATATGTATGTGTATTAGGGGTGTAACAATATCCAAGTCTCACAATACGATATCGTCACAGTACGATACTTATATATCGTGGGAAAGCTCAGGCGATATGTTGGGGAGGCTCACGATATTACGATATTCTACATAATAACAAGACTGACATTATAAAACGCTTTGTCCAGTCATTTGGTGCAACATTTATTGTCATTAGGGATGGAACGAAATCCAAATCTCTCTGTACGATATTTTCACCATAAACATCTCACTGCACCAGATTTATTGCAATAAAAACTGTGAATCTGCTCCTTTTTCCTCTAAAAATGCTTCACAATCACAATTAATCCACAGAATGAAGATGTAAAAGTGCTTAGAACAGTTATTTCTTCATGTCGTCTGCACTGAAACGGAGCAAAGGATCATGGTCTATGTAGTTCCCTCTGTTTTTTTTCCAGCTATTTCTGCATCAGAACTGTTCATTTAAGCAAAGAGACTTGGGATTCGATCCACGATATTATTGTGAGACCTTTGATGACGCGATATCACCACATTTACATTACTGTTGCACCCCTAATGTTTATATACATGGATATATATGTATATAAATGATAAGATTCAGTTTTTTCCTCGTATTTATTAATTTACTCACGTTTTATTTATTTTTATTTCCCTCTTTTCCCTCTATTTATTTATTTACCTCTTACAGTATCTGTATTAATTTATTATTACTGATGTTATTATTTTATTGTATTTTTTTCATTTATTTATTTATTTATTTTTTCTTTTCTCTGGAGACAATGTCGAAGGGTAATGAAAGGAGGGAATGGTCACATTACATCACTATTAATTGTTTTTTTCCCTGTGACATCTGCTTTATGTGCACAAAAAGTCATTTTAAAAAATCCCTCGATGTGATATTTTCACAATATGCATCTCTCGGTTCTATGTTTATTATGATATTTTGTGGAGCCTTACAAACTTTGTACCAAAGGCTCCTTTTAAAAGCTTTTGGTACGCTTATAATATGGAGAATTAAGATTGAAAAGTGCTTAAAAATAGTTATTTCCTTGTGTCGTCTGCACTGAAACCCCAAAGGAAGTGCTTTACAGAGTAAGAAAAACATGAAAATCACCAAAACTATTCATTTAAACACTTTACACACTGGTAATTCGATACATTCTGACGGCCGTCGATATTATTGTGAGACTTTTGATAATACAGTGTGTCATCAGTTATTATTATTACATAGACTTACTGTTGAGAGGCATGATGTGTTCTCCAGGATGGTAGTTCAGCCCCAAACGTCCTGTGGGAACACAAAAATAAAAGACAATATGAGAAAAAATGAACACCATATTTCAGGTGGAACTTCACACCAGTTTCAGATCAGATCATCAGTACTGTCGGTCATATTTAAAGAGCTATTTTCTGATGTTTTGATAATGTTTTGTTGTGTTTTGTTTCGTTCACAAATGTTTAACACACAAACCTGCAGATTTAGGCTGTGTTCTTCTCTCAAACTGAAACCGGTTGATGTGAATGTCTGCGTCCAGAGAATAAAGTCTGGAATAAAACTAACTTTGCATCGCATGAGTCGTCGCATGCTGAGGGACTATTTTCTCATATATCAGTCCGCCGCTGCCGAGCTTCTGTCAGGAAGTACAACTCGCTGCTGCTGCTCAGACAGAAATCCTTCAAATGCAACTTCGCGTTCCAAACTGTCCCTTTAATGCTCACAAAGAAGAGTCCATTTTGTGTAATATATAAAGGACCTTTAATGCAAATGACGGGTTCTAGGGTCCAGTCACAAATAGACGTGATCAAGTTCAACATTTGTGAAATGAAAATACAGTGTAATCAACAGGAAAATCTGTCTTTTTACCTCCATCTGCGAGTATGACATACCGTAAAATACCAAATAAACGCCGGGTGCAGGTGAATATTTTGATAAATAACCACTGGTTCCAAAATCAACGGCGAGTCTAATGTTTGTGCTGCAGCAACAGGAGCAGGACTGATGCTCGCGTCGTCTCCACACGAACCAAACCTAAAACCGCACGGCTCATTTGCATAAACTATAAGCGCTGAAAAAAACAGCTGCTCCTCCTGATGCGGTGGACGAACGTTCTCGCTCCGCCGCTCCACACTCGCTGTGTCTGTCGCCTGTTTTGCTAAAGAAATGTCTGCGTGTTGCGGGAGGATTGTAACGACTTTCTGTAATTCAGGAGTCGCTTTCGAATGTGGTGAAACTCTCCGCGCCATAGATATTTTGTTGTAACATTTCAGCTCGATTTCTCACTGGTTTTAACAGAAAACATCACCTCCCTCCTGTTTGAGCCTCACTTCACTGCTGCCTGTGCGGTTTAGAATTGATTTTAAGATTTTACTGATTACTTTTAAAGCTCTTTTAGGCCTAACTCACTAACTCCCTGTGAGCCTCCCGCAGCCTTAGATCCTCGGGTCCCTGTTGACTGTCCCAAAGTCGAGGTTGAAGTCCAAAGGCGTCAGGACCTTCTCCGTCCGAGCCCCTCGACTCTGGAACGACCTACCTGAGGGGATGAGGCACGATCTGTAACATCTTTTAAACCACTTCTTAAAACGCACTTTTATAGACTTGCCTTTTTATACATTTTAGTCTAATCTTACTTTTATTTTTAATTATTTTTATTGCGACTGTGATGTCGTCTCTTTTATTTATTTATTATGTTGTTTTTACACGTTTTTAGCGTGCTGCTGTAGCTTTAGCCTTTAAATTCCTTTGCACATAATTTTACCTTTTTTTTTATTATTTTATGTTGACTGTGATGTCTCTTTTATAATATGTTGTTATATTCTCAGCCTCTCTTAGCCTCTCTTATCCTGCATAATTCTGCCTCTAAATGTATGTATTCTGTTTTATTGTGCTTGTTTTAATGTCTTTCTGATGTTCAGCACTTTGTAAACTTTGTTTTTAAAGGTGCCATATGAATAAAGATGTATTATTATTATTATTATTATTATTTCAAATTAACTACGTCCGTATAGAAAGTCGCTTAAATTATAGTCACACTGGTTAAAAGAATTTGAGTGAGGAAGGAATTAATCGCCCCAAATTGTGGCCTGGTCTCAAATAAAAGCCTGGTCTCAAATAAAAGCCTGGTCTCAAATAAAAGCCTGGTCTAAAATAAAAGCCTGGTCTCAAATAAAAGCCTGGTCTCAAATTAAAGCCTGGTCTCAAATAAAAGCCTGGTCTCAAATAAAAGCCTGGTCTCAAATTAAAGCCTGGTCTCAAATAAAAGCCTGGTCTCAAATAAAAGCCTGGTCTAAAATAAAAGCCTGGTCTAAAATAAAAGCCTGGTCTCAAATAAAAGCCTGGTCTCAAATAAAAGCCTGGTCTCAAATTAAAGCCTGGTCTCAAATAAAAGCCTGGTCTCAAATAAAAGCCTGGTCTCAAATAAAAGCCTGGTCTCAAATAAAAGCCTGGTCTGTGACGTGATCGACACAAACGCACGTCCCGGCGACTGTTCAGTATTTTTACAGTAATCGCATTCTGAATCTGAGCACTGTCCATTTAAAACATGTCTTTTTCTGTTTTGTTTTTAAATGGCCGTTAAATTGCTGGGTTGAGCGCGATGTCGGAGCCCGGAGTCCAGCGCAGACGAGGCCACAGACAGATGTTTCCCAGTGTTTCTCTCACACTCGGGGTCACAACAGGGCAGATGGAAAGAGACACCGTGTACGGCCGACGCTAACTAAATGTTTATGGAAGGAAGCGTCAAATTGCCAAGTTTTTGTTCAAGTATTGTGATTAGATCTGGGATTCGCATTCGGAAATCAAGCGCGCAGTTCACGTTTAAAAATATCTCGGGACATATTTGAGATAACGCTGGAAAATGAAACTCACAAACGAACGCAAAAGTCCCGCGTATTTGAGAAGTAAACTACAGAGTTAGCAGGTTTTAGACAGAATAAGACGCTGCAGACAGAAGATAATTGTTAGTTATTAATTATAAATACTTGTCACCATTCACTGGACATCGGATATGATGTTGGAAAATAAGCAAAGACGCCAAAATTAGTAGTTTTTCCAGACAAACAGCTCTTAAGGTGGGTAAAAAATGTAAAATAAATTGTGCTCAAGTTAGAATAACATGACGTCAAAATAGAAATAATGAAAATTAATTAAAAAAAAGAGAGATACATGACTACATTCATACCATACTCCATACAGACATCACAGATAATACTCCCTACAACTGCACAACTGTGTTATCTGTAACTGTGATATATTTATATTACGATATTTGTTTTTTTTTTACTTATGTCTCATACATTTATATAATTTCCGTCTTATTGATACCGATCTCTTGCTATTTTTGTCAAGTCAAAGGAGTGGTCCAAGGCTTATCCACATGGGCCAGTGGCACGTTGCACCGAATGACACAAACTTTAATCATATTTAGCGTAAATGTGTAGGTTATTCACTTGAACATGTTAAATGGCTGCACAGAACTCGTCACTAACACCAATTTCATAATAACGACAATAATAACGATGATAATACTGAACAAATCCAGATTACATGACCATTCCCCCAGTCTGCAGGTTGATTCAGTCCACGACTCTACGCAAATGTGTCATTCTTTAAAAACTACAGGTCTAAATGTGCTGTGTATAGTTGGATGCTGAAGTTATAATTGAGACATTTGCATATTTGACATCTGAATATGCCGACATGTATATAGTTGGATGCTGTAAGTTGTTTTCGTCTTATTTGCTGGGCTGATGTAGTTGGTAAATTACACATGAGAAATGCCCCTGTTTATGTGAACTATTTTTGACAGGAAGTCAGGGGGACGGTGGGTGCGGGGGCTTAATATTAATATAATATATTTGTGTTGCATTTTTTTGGTATGAAAAGCGCTCTATAAATAAAGTTTGACTGATTGATTGAAAATATGTCCCTGGGTCCAGAAAAAAACGACTCAAGTAAGAGTAAAAACGCATTTGAGCAATGTAAGTTAATGTAATTTGAAGGACACAATCTGGAATTTTTAAACTACAGACAAAAAATATTAAAAACAAAAATCTGAAGAAACACAAACGTTCAAATCATTTCATATTGTCACATAAAGCTTCTGTCACACAGATTTAACCCCTGAAGACCTAAGGGCAATTTTAGTACATTTCTCCTCGCCTGGATTTTTTTTCTTAATTTTGCTTTTAAAACTGCCCCTTTTACCCCCTAATGAAGTGTTCTACCTCCTTTTGTTCAGTCCAACCTGTTATTTCACAATCTGCTGCTGTAGTTGTGTCATGAGGCTGTGATAAAAGCTACAGGACCAGAAATAGAGATGAAAAAAAAAAAACAGAAAATAAAATTCACACTCTTTTATACAAAACACACAGCAAACATGTAGAAACAACTTTTTGGACATAAAAAATGCTTAATTTAGGGCCTTAGCTACAAAAACGCAAAATATCAAGTCTGTAAGTAAATTAAAAATCTCCTTATTGCCCTAAAAACAAAAAAGGTGTAATTACTCCATTACTTTTCTGGTCCAGTCCTGGAAACAGCTCCTGTCAGGTTCAGGGCCAGAGCCACAGCACTTCTGCATTTCCAGGGCGTTTATTACATTTGGATTTGTTCATTTTGAGTGAAATAAACCTTTAAATAAAAACAGAAAGGGAGGGATGCACAATTACGCACACCAAGATGTGTAAATGCGTTTTTTTCACTCGTTATAAACACACACAGTCAGAGGAGTCGACCATCTTGACTCACTTCACTCTTTGGCAAAGTTTGGCTCGATCAAAATGGACGGAGCGCATGAGTTTGGGGAAAACAAAGTTCCTATTGGACACTCGTTTTGCGCACGTCATCACACAGCGTGAGTGTGACGTAAGATAATGAGGCAGCGATATACGGAAACCTCTATGTCTGCACTTTCAGAGGGGAAAAAAGTAAGTTTCTATCTTTTACGGTTCGAAAGTTATGCACGGTTATACAAAACATATTCGTATACGATAACATAGGTCTTCGAGGGTTAATCACAGTGGGAAAATTAACCAGTTTAACGAGTGTTGTTACTCAATAAACACGTAAATGTAAAGTAAAGTGAGTACTGCCCACCTCTGCTCATAAAGTACTTTGAAAATGTCATTAGGATGAGTGTGTTTACCCAGCAGCTGCCCCTTTAAATAAACATGTTCTTGTGAATCGTGCTGACGGGAGGGCAGGAGTCTGAGGGGCCTGGGGGCTTCGGGGGGCTTCGGGGGGCCTGGGTCTACTTTAGGTCAGTGGGATGACGGAGGGGCACAGTTGTCTTCGGAGCTCCTGAAATAGCTCTGGACATGGGCCGTGAGGATTGCCAGATTTTCAGACGGCAACAAGAAACCGAGCCTTAAAAAAAGACCAAAACAAGAGACCTCCGGACCCGGAAAAGCAGCTTAAGACCTGACGTGAGGGGAAGAGTTTTAACATCGTATTTTACAGCAATACTGATTTTAAAACGTTCACAGCTCGTATTTTAGTCTTTACTGGGTCTAGTAATGTGAAATGGAAGTAAAAAAGGCTAAAAATCCAACAAAATCGTATGAGAAGGAGCAGCGCATGAAACACAAATGTTCAAATCAGTTCCTATCGTCAACATAAAACTTTTGTCACTTGTAGATTTACAGAACAGGTCACTAAAGACAGGCTGACTAAAAATTGTTCAAGTAACAGTATTAGGGATGCACTGACCCACCTTTTTCAGAGATAAAATAAAGATAGAAAGATAAAATAAGTCAAAACTGAGCCAAATGTGTTATAAACGGAGCTACTGTGACCTATCTTATTAGAGCACCACCCAGTATAACACATGTGTCAAACATGCGGCCCGGGGGCCAGATCCGGCCCTCCAAGACCTTTAATCTGGCCCTCGGCTGATTTTTCTATTAAAATACTTAAAATTTTCAGATTTTTCTGTTAATTTTCTGCACCGTTTAGCATAGCAGCGTCTCTGGCGTTTCTGTACGTTGCGACTCCCACCAGAGCAGCACAAATGAAGACTTTCCTCTTTCCGAACGCTCTTGAAGGACGATCGTTTTGACTGTCGACCGTGACCCTCATCAGCAAATTGTCAAAAAATGAGAAATGCAGATGCTGAGTTCAGGATTTCCCAAGAAAAATAGTCTAATTCTTATTTGTTGACAGAGGTGAATGGGAAATCTGTGCTCAGTGTGTTTGGAACAAGTGGCGTTGCTCGAGGAATATAATCTTAAACACCACTACGAGACACGGAGAAAAATACAATAACTTGAAGAGAGAACTGAGTTTTCTGATCCGGCCCTTTTGGGATCAAAGTAGGCTGCATACGGCCCCCGGACCAAAATGAGTTTGACACCCCTGCAGTATAAGGTGTTTGTTGCTGCCATAAGTAATTTAACAGTATTTCTGTTTACCAAAATGTCTTTTTATGTTTCTATAATGGTTAATCCTCCAGTAGATGCAAGATCTTTTTATCCAAACCATATCTTTAATGCTAAAATAGAACTATTGTTGCTCTCCATACATTTACAAGTTTAATGTTTTCCCAAAATGACACAAAGTCTCATCCAAAGCAAATCTCTGGGAACAGCAGAAACTATTTGGAGCTCAATAACAAAAGAGGCTTTGTAAAACGACATAAAAACAAAGCAGCAAGAATGCAGCTGTTATCTGTGCCAAACACGATCACACAAAATATTCACATTTTTGGTTATTATTTGTCAACAAGGATTATTATGTTATGCCAATTGGCCATTTTCTTCATGAATAACACCGATACTATGATGTTATGATCTTGCACCGTGTGGACGTCCTTATTGGACCCGTCACTGTGACTTGCGCCTTCCTGATTCGCTGGATTTGTGACGTCGGTCATGCAGAAAACACTTTAAACAAACAAACCAACAAAGAGGAAACAGCGTAGCTAGAAACTGAACCTCGTGGTCGGTCCACGAAAAGACTGTTTTCACACTTGCCATCTTCCTCGACTCAAAATCGGCTGCGGCAACTTCAGACACGGCGCTCCACTTCCTCGTTTTTACCGCCCCCGTGACGTCGGGACACCAGCCTCGACCTGTGACTAGAGTTTCAGGCGGTTTCCCGGACACAGAAACGACATGTCTGGATGCAAATCGTTTCCGAAACAGTGATACGGTGATTTGTTTCAGTGTAAACGTAACCAATAATGAGACTTTCTGGGCGACTATGACCAAAAACTCTTAGTATTATCAGTATTCCATCCATTTGTCCAAACAGAATTTCACCTCAACTGATATTTGGAAGTGGATCCAGCAAGTTTATCCCTGTCCCGGTGCCTCCCTAAAGTGCACTGTCATAAAGAAAAACACAGTATAACAAGTGGAAGTAAAACTAGGCCTGCGTGTTAATACTTTTATTATTTGCAGTAAAAGTAGAAGAAGTAGTGAAAGTACAAACTGTAGCCTGACTGTACTCTCCACCTCTGCTAGATAATATAATAACACTTTAACAACCTTCTGGGCTTCAAACCGTCTTCTCCTTACGCCGCTTTTTGACTGTTTCTGCCCTCGCTGCGTCGCACCTGCACACCTCATGTTTTGGAAAGGCCCCTGACCTGTTTTCTTCCTCACATATTTAAGCCAAATGAGTTCAGGCAGTAAAAATCTGGTGGGTTCCAGCGCCGTAAAGTCCGTGTTGAACTGCGACACAGAGCCGGAGTGTGAGGCTCACGGGCCGGAGCACTGGGAGTTACTGGAGGTGAGTGGGTGTGACCTGCAGCGGCGTTTTGTGCAAAGACCGGAAAGAAATGTGAGGAAAATACGAACGGGGTTTGGCCCTGGGCTGGGGGCCGGCTCGCGGTGGAGGTAACGCTGCTTCTGTTTTTAGCACAGACACGGAGAGGTGACACGACACATTTTTAAAACCCTTTCAAAGTTATGCTCCTGATTCAGTTTTCGATTTAAGGTGATTTTATGGCAAATTTTAGCATGAAATTAACTTTAAGCAAACATACGGAATGTTAAAACAGCGCAGCTTTCCGGAGGTGGCACGTCTCGAACCCTAACCTGTCTGTTTCACGCTGTTTTCACATATTTATTTATTCACTTATTCTTTATTAGTTGTATGGGGCAGCAAATAAATAAATAAACCCTTTAAAAACTGTAAATGAAAACATCGGAGGCGGCTGGAGGTAAATGTGAAGTGAAACATAATGGGATTTCAATGGGAAAACTGGGATTAACTTCAGAATATCACAAATTATGAAAAATCAAGTAAAATTTGGAGAATGGAAACCGCTCAGACACGTGTGAGTGAGATCAGAGCCCAGTTTAAAAACGTTTAAAATTGTGTTTTATGTTATTTGTTTATTGGACAAGAGATCATGATAAAGACTGAGATCATGATAAAGACTAATGAGCATTTTTGACAAAGGAAAGATCCAGATTTTGAGGTTTTTCTGGACAAATCCTCACAGAAAAGTTGAGTCCACAACAGTTTAATATCTTAATCTACAGATATATTACACATTTCATCATTATTATACTTTTTGTGAAGCTCAAATACTATTTTGAGGTTAGAAAACGGTATTTTTCCATCCTTCTTAACAGAGAAGCAAAGTAACTAATATTTGTAACTTGGAAACTCAAAATTGTTCTTTATTTTTTGTTATAATGTCATAAAACCATCAGGATTGCCTCCACTCCAGAATTTTGAACATTACTACTTGAACTATCCATCCATCCATCTTCTCCCGCTTAATCCGGCTGGGTCGCGGGGGCAGTTTGCTGCCCAATCCTCCACCCCCACCCCCTATGAACCCCTCTGCAGGTGGTGAGCCCACAGGAGGGTGGACAACATGGTCCTTGATGTTAGTTCATAGGGGTGCGCCCATCCAGACACGGGGAGGAACATGCAAACTCCACACAGAAAGGCACAGGCGACCCGGGAATCGAACCCGCAACATTCTTGCTGTGAGGCCTGAGTGTTGCCACTCAGCCACCGTGCCGCTACTACTACTACTACTACTACTTGAACTAGTGACATTTTAAAGTGATTTTAGTGATTTTAAAGTGTTTACAAAGCTGCTTTAAAACCCCCAGAGAATCGCTGCAGTGTGACCTGTTCGTGCACAACAACATTGAAAACTTTACACACTAAAACTACTTGTTTGCCACGTTTACATGAGAGTTTAAATTCCGAAGAAAACTAATTAAATTCAGGATAAAAATTAACTCGGCTTTAAAGGCCTCGTAAACACTTAATTCCTAATGAAATGAAAATGATCCGGTATTAATTCCGAAGTAAGTGCGCGTTTTTTTCTGATTTTAAAGACAAATTAATTTATTCCTCGATCGTGTAAACGTTTATTCATTATTTCCATGTAAACGCTTTAACTCTAGAACTATTTAATTCAGAATAATTCATTCGGACTCAAAAAACATCATGTAAACGTGGCCACTGTGGGGCATTAAAACAGCCGACTTAACCTCATTTATTAATCCAAATTTTAGTCGCAATTGGAACGTAACAAAAACAACGTATCGTCGTGTTTAATTCCGTTTTTGACTTCCTCCTCCCTTCGCTCTCTGCGCTAAGTCGCTCCCCCTTCAGAGCGCTATCGCAACACAACCAGCCAGAATGAAACTGCTGCACATGGCACCGGGTTTATGAAGTCGTCGTGCACAGTTTCGTTCTCTTTCTTTTGTACGTTTATGGAGAATTGTGGTGTGGGAGCACGTGTGACGTAGGTTTGTGTGCTGAGCGTTTGACAAAATTTGGACAGCGAACATTACACGGGGTTCGAACAGGGCCCAGGAGAGATCGATAAAGTACTGAAACATGCACGGGTGACGCAGAAAACCTCTTTTAGGCGTTTTTTTGACAACGGAACGATGTTATAACACGGTAAAAGTCTCCAAAAGTCTTCAAAATGTCTTCAATAAAAGTGCTCACATCTTACAATTTACAAAACTTTTGAGTTTAGTTCATCTTTGCCGAATCTGCTTCTTTGGTTTAGAGGAAAAACATTTATATATTGGAAGTTGGATGTTCACCCCATGCCCCGATTGTTGTAGAAGTTTCCTGGATACTAAAACTTGCACAATGGGCTAATCCACCAGCTGGCAACTCCTGACCAAACCTCGCTCAAGGGTCACTTGGCTCATTACACCGGGCTCCCGTCAGGTTTAACCCCAGGCACAATGGATGAGAAACCTCCCTGTCCACGGCTTTTAGAGGAGTGAAAAATAAGAACCATCAGCACATTAATGGTCCTTACTTTACTACGGTGACCAGACATCCCTATTTTCCCCAATTTTGGGCCATGTCACCCCTTTCCCATCACATTTAATAAATAAAACCAGTGATTTGTCTCAGTTTTATATGAGAAATGTCCCAGGTGTCCCTATTTTTGACCAATCTGAACCCTGCCAACAGTAAAAAAAAAAGGCATAAACTGTCATTTCTTTGGGTAAAATACAGAAAAGCTGCTTAAAAATCACCAAAAAGCAAAGAAAACGTGACTATAATGACTTACATTAGTGCCGAATGCATAAAAATGTCCCTTAATTACGCACTTGTTTCACAATTTTATTATTACCAACTCAAACCCAGTCCCAGTTTTTTATTTTGAAAACCTGGTCACCCAATATATTACGCAAATGACTCTTGTGAGCTTTAAGTCATAAGTTATAATGTTGTTTCCTCCTCAAAAACTCATCTGGAGTTGTGTTTTGTTTCATTCATGCGTTTGAATAACACTTTATTATTAGTCTACATCTCCAAACCTCAAAATGCTCTGTTCCACCTTGTGATGTCATGAAGCGGTAGTTTAGTTAGAGTGAGAGTTACTGTATTTTGAACATTTAAAAGTTTAAGAAAGCACAACATACTGTACCGTCTTTATACTTGGAAAGTAGGGATGTAACATTAACCGAAACATGGTGATATCGTATCGTCAAAGACCTCACAATAATATCGTGGATTGAATCCCAAGTCTCTTTGCTTAAATGAACAGTTCTGATGCAGAAATAGCTAAAAAAAACAGAGGGAACTACATAGACCATGATCCTTTGCTCCGTTTCAGTGCAGACGACGTGAAGAAATAACTGTTCTAAGCACTTTTACGTCTTCATTCTTTGGATTAAGTCTTGTGAAGCGTTTTTAGAGGAAAAAGTAGCGGATTCACAGATATATATTGCAGTAAATATCGTACTGTGAGGACATTTTAAAAATCTGATGTTTCTTTTCCTGCTCGTAGTTAACTCATTATAGCTCATGGTTTGTTTCCCTAACTCTTGTATGAACCCGTCCACCTCCAGCACAATCACAACAAGACCAAAGTTCTCACACTTATCAAACCATTACCCATAAAGCACCACAATAAACTTATGTCAACTCACGTCTTTAACTCTCACTCCTCCTCTCCTCATGTCAAATATGCTCATAAATTTGTTATTAATAGAAACATTGTTCAGTAGTTGGCACAATACTAAAATTTCACAATCGATTTCAATACTGAGGAACAGAACTTTTTCATAACGGCTGAAACTGCCGCGTTTTAGAGGTGCCAAACTTCTGGTTAATGGTTTTCTATGCCAAAATGCACTCACTATATATCTCATCTGTATGTAACTTATGTGTCTTGTCTGTTTTTATGCATATATTTTATATTTTTTATGAGGACGTGTTGAAAACTAACACTCGTGCTAAAACACTCAAAGCAATGCACCTGGCCTGACTAATGCGATTATAATGTCCTTAATAAACATTACAAAAAAGTCTGTGTAAATTAGGGCCAGACCAATATATATCGGTTGGCCAGTATTATCGGCTGATACGGGCACTTGGAAACATTTCGGCCTAACTCTTGCTGATATCGGCCGATATTCCACGTGGACATGTTTCACCTCGTTATAAAGCTCAGACTCTCTATATTCTGCCCATTTAATCCGATTTACAGACAGGTAAATGTCTTAATATGTGGCTCCACATCAGGATTTATCTGCTGAGTCATTTGTCTGTGTGTGACGTCGTACTGACCCTGAACGCATCGCCTTTGTACACTTGTTTACACCCGCAGACATAGGTCCACGTGCACAACACTGAGATTATTTTCTTTTTCCGGACGCTCAGTGTGAGTTTGGATTAAAGGACAGCGCTTAGTGCAGACTTGTGATCTGAGAGGAGCCTGTGTGAGGCTGAGAGTTGAAATGTGTCGGTTTTGAAGCTCGTTTTGGTTCTTTCTCATTGGTTAGCGATTAGCTGCTGTAGCTCGCACACATAAACAGGCTGTTTTCTCTTCTGTTAGCGACTGTAAAGTGACTATAGTGGCCGTATATATGTTACTGGACACGCACTGATATGTAAATGAGCTGTGAACAGAGGTGTAAATTATCGGTATTTAGCAGATAAATTACCATTAATTACTGCAGCACACACGCATTTACCGCTAAAAGCTAATAGCAGTAGTTACAGTACTTGGCTAAAATATCATACAAAAATACCATTAGGCATTAAATATGACGTAAAGAGGCAGAATAAAAATAAATGTTGCCTAAACAAACCCAACTGGAAATCCAATAGAGCCAAACCGAAGTTTTATAAACAATTGAAGATTTACAGTGAATTTTTACATCATAAATATATCAGTGATTATATCGGTAGCTCCAACTCCCATTTTATCGGTATCATATCGGCCGCAACAAAATCCATATCGGTCGGGCTCTAGTGGAAATGCATTGCGTATTCTTCACCATCTTTGGCAATTCCAGGTCTGAAATCATCCAAATGATTCTAATGAAGGTCTATGGAGTTTAAAAACACAGTGGAGCACTTATTACCACATGACATCAAAAGGTGGAACGGCCTGCTTTCATTTTGAGACAAGAATTTAGCCTAAATTTGCATTGTCTGTGTGTTAAACATGTGTGAAGGAAGCAAAACACAGCTCCAGGTCTGTTTGATGAGAAAACAAGATTATAACAGATCAGAAAACTGTGATATTGGCTCTTTATTTGTTTTAGATTTGAGTGTCCAGTACAATAACATGAGCCATATGCACCGGTCAAATGATATTATCTGTTAAAAGAACATGCCTGGACTTGTTTCTTGTGTGTGGGATTTGCCCGGTCATGCTTGGAGCTGCTGTTTTCCTCACACAAACTGCAGCCTGACGTGTTTTCCGCGTGTCTGTCATTACAAACACTCATATCTAATCTGAGCTTTAGTTTAATTACAGGCCTCTGAAAACACAGGGCATCCCTCACGCCGCATCATCCGCACACACAATCAGGAGCACGAGGACAGCTGTCACACAGACTTTGGACCGAGATAGAACGAAAGACGAATCACAGTATCTGCAGAAATGGACCGCGTATGTAGTGAGAACAACTTAAAAGTCCAATATTAAGCAAAACTGGCCTGTCCAGTGCTGTTTCCTCATCGCAAACAGACCTGGAGTTGTGTTTTGTTCCATTCACACATGTTTAACACACAAACTCTGCAGATTTAGCTCGTCTCTCAAACAGAAAACACTCTGTTCCACCTTTCTGATGTCATGTGGTAAAACAGGAAGTGCTCCACTGTGTTTCTAAACTAAATACGCCTTCACTAGAATCATTGGGATAATTTAAACCCTGGAATTGCCGATCTCTGTTGGACCAAAAGTAGCTGTAGAAGGATGATGTTAACTTGAAAACTGCCTCTACGTGATGTGGAGGAAATTCATTTTGTCTTCTTGTTACACAGAGACTTTGTATTTTGTTCTAATAAGAGATCTGCCAGATCCGTCAAACTGGCAACGCCTAAAAACAACCACTGATAAGTCTGATAAGTCAACAACGGCTGATACAAGTCGACAGGATTCAGCTGACACCTCCGACAAAAGCAGAAGCGCTGCCGCCGAAACATGTCACCGAAACAAGATATTTACAATGTCGTCTTATTAGAAAAACATGCAAAGTTTCTATGTAACAAGAGGACAAAGGCTATGCTCAGACCGCAGCCTGAAGTGGCACAAATCAGATTTTTTCGCCCTTGTGCGACCTGTATCTGATCTTTTAATGACAGTCTGAAAGACACAGATCTGATTTTTACAAATGTGACCCGGGCCACTTGGATCTGTGCTCCTAAAATCGATACAGATCTGATCTTTTGACGTGCGACTTTAGCCTGAACGGTCAGGACGCATTCATCTGACCTACACGTCATCAACAAGCGAGAGTTTGGCGATTATGCTGTAACAAGCTCCTGTTGTGAGCCGATACAGCCAAACGCCGACGTGTTCACTACTGAAACAGGCCGAAGACGTGTTTCCTCCATGACAGGAACTTTAAAATCTCCAGGTGCTCAATACTAGCGTCCATGTTTAGGCGACTCCTGTAAACACTGAGCTCGCTGCAGTGACGTCGTCGTTTCCTCCGGGACACTTTTGGGGCGTTTAAAGTTCACACTGGAGATCAGAAACAAGTCGCATTTAATTGGAAATGTGAACGACCTCGCAAAAAAAAAAAGGATTTCACAAAAAAATCCAAATTGAGCATTAAGCTCTGCAGTCTGAACGTAGCCAGAATTACAGAAGCCGGGAGGGCTCACAACAAATACAAACGCCACAATACACAAAAAAAAGCCACAATGGAAGTGACTGCGGGACTCTATTTTCCGACGGACCAAGCGAAGAGGATCAAATGGGAAGAGGAAGAGGAAGAAGAAGAAGAAGAAGAAGAATGTGAAAAGTAAAAGAACGGAGAAGTGAACGAAGTTGGAAACGTAAGTAAAAGTAATTTACTGTTTTGTGGCCAGGATCGAAGTCACTGTCTGACTGTCGTAAATAATTTTCCGCTCGGTCCGTCGGAAAATAGAGTCCCGTGGCCTCTTCCGCTTTTTTTGTTGTGCTGTGGCGTTTGTAGTTGTTGTGAGCCCTCCTGGCTTCCGTACAAAATTAATTTCCTGTAGTGGTTCAAGTTCACAGCAACTTTCTACACCTACTTTCGGTCCAGAGATGCGCAATTCTGGCCTGAAATGATTCAAATGGTTCTAGCGATGGTGTGTGGAGTTTGGAAACACACCGGAGCACTTCCTGTATGACCACATGACCACAGAGGGCTTCGGTTTAAGAGAAGAACTCAGCCTAAATCTGCAGGATGTGTGTGTTAAAACATATGCGAATGAAACAAAACACAACTCCAGGTCCGTTTGTGACGAGGAAACAACATTGTAATCAGAAAATAGCGTAATATGGGCTCTTTAATGGTTCACTCTGTAACATTTCTGGCTGAACGCAGAGGGAAAATCTGCCTACCGAAACAAGACCGTACCTTAATCTCAGAAAATGTCTTAAATTGAAAGAGTAAATCCATAATCCCTTAATGCGTGAGTCACTGAGTCGGTATGTGACGAGAAATGCGAGTCTTGCCGAACGGCCCGACTCCCAGAGGTTGGGTTTGTTTTTTTAACTTGTGTTTGCAGTAATAATAATAACGTATTAGTCAGCGCTTTTCAATTTGGTGCATTATTCATTCATTCATTCCACAGTCGCTGGTGGTGAGATCGAACAACTCCCAACGGAGCAGTGCTGGAAAGTAACGACAGTACAAACGTAAAATGACAAGACTCAAGTAGAGTTTTTAGGTATCTGTACTTTTACAATGGGTATTTTTTACTTTTACTTCACTACATTTTAGATCTGACTGAAAACATTAAAAGTACTTTTCTTTATGGACCTCACGAAAGGGTTGAGACTTATTTTTACCACGTTTAATTTGAGTTAACGTCACAACTTTGAGCAAAAAAGACACACGAATACGCAAAAACAGCGAGAAAAATCAGCTAAAATCACTACACTGTAAAAATACTTTCACTTTTTACTCTTAAAGTACATTTTTTAAACAAGTACACTGCGAATTTGTCTGATCTGACCAAGATTTTAAAGCTTTTATCGGGTTATTCATGTTGTTTGCAGATTTATTATTGATTTACTAGTTCTGAGACTGGTTCATTCTGATCTAGAGGTCGTTTATTTTAAGAGAACTCGTCAAGTAAAATGATTTTGCTGCGCGGACGGATAATTTCACTTCCTTTATGTCATTTTCTGATAGATTTAAGTGTTTATATCTTAATTTTTTGCCAGTGTACTTCAGTAGTTTTGCTTGAAGTAGATTTTTTCATGTGATACTTTTACTTTAACTTGAGTAATCCTTTTCCCCCGTATCTGTACTTTTACTTAAATAACAAAACTTGAGTACTTCATCCAGCACTACCTTAAACAGACTGACAGAAGTATTTATAAATACATATAATTATATTCATACTGGGCAAAGTGGTTGAAGTGTCTCTATCAACCCTGTATCTCTCTCCCTCTCTTTCTCTATATTTTTCCCTTTTCTGGCTCTCTCCCTCTCTCCTTGCTTTCTCTCCCTCATTTCCCCCCCTCTTTCTCTGTATATTTACCTCTTTTTCTCTCCTCTCTCTCCTCTCCCCTCTTATCCCTCACTCTTGGCCCCTCCACACTCTTCTCTCTCTTTCCCTTCCTCTCCGTCCCCCACCTCTCGCTCTATCGCTTATTCTCTCCTTCCCCCTCCCTCTCTCACTCCTCTCTCTATTTCTCTCTCCCTCCCCCTCTCATTCTTTCTTTCTTCGCTCTCTTTCCTTCCTCTCCTCCTCCCTCGCTCTCTGCACGTGCCTGCCATAAAAGTCCAACACAATCGCTCACACACAGAGAGAAAACAACACAATGAAAACTATGTGAGAAATGTGAGGGTGAACGTGGGCGGGGCTGAGTGGAATGTGGGCGTGGCTGAGTGGAATGTGGGCGGGGCTGAGTGGAATGGGACAAAACCCGGTCTGTGAGTTTAAACAGGTCCTGGGATCAGTGGGGAATTAGACTCGTTTTTAACCGAGATCAAGACTTCGATCAAGATGCGTTTACGTTCGTTTATTAAAGGGTAACTTGAGGTAACTTGAGAACTATCATTTCATGACATGAGCAGAGCATTTTGAGTGTTGGAGATGCAGACAGACTAATAATAAAGAGTTACTGAAACGTGTGAATGAAACAAAACACAACTCCAGGTCTGTTTTTGACGAGGAAACAGCTTTAAAACAAGAGTAAATTTCAGTTCAGTACTGACAGCCATTTTTTATTTTATTTTTGACCGAAAGAAATTTTATTGAAAACGTAAACAATTTTATTCGACCACCTGTCATAAAAGCAAGAAAACATAAATAACGTCATAGTTTATCCAAAACAGGTTTCAAATTAACAGTTTCATTGTTATTTATTAAGAAAATGATCAATTGGAATAACAAAAATCGTCCTTGTTGACAGATAATAGCCAAAAATGTGAATATTTTGTGTGTTTTTATGTCGTTTTGCAAAGTCTCTTTTGTTATTGAGCTCCAAATAGTTTCTCGTTGTTTGCAGAGACTTGATTTGGATGAGACTTTGGTGTCATTTTTGGAAAACATTAAACTTGAAAATGTACGGATATTTTGACATACTGTATCTTCCCATCCTACTTTAAATATAAATTTTACAAGACAGATCTTTTGTTTTGTTTAAATTGTTAATCGCTATAGCAACAGTCTTATTTTTTTCCACCATTCGTACTCTCAAATGGACAGGGCTGAGTAAACTGGATTAAGAAAACAGATTTTACAGCTGAGAGAGGACGACATGCTCCGCTCGTTCCAGACCTCCTCACTAATGTTTCCATTGTTAAACGGGAGGACCCTAAACAGGACTGGAAGATCCGGGTCTGATCCCGCTCTAGTCCGAGTCGGGACCAGGTCTGGGACAGGTTTACGGCTCCCCTGGGACCAGAAACATATACATCCAAAAGGCCTTATAAGGGTCTGAAGAGAGGAGAAGGTGACTCATGGCAGAAAAGAGATAGGACCACATATGGAATTTCTGCCATATGTCCACAAACTGCTAATGCGTCTGGAAGAAAACATTTATTTAAGCTGCAAAATCCACTTTTCAGAGCTCTGAACTGTGCTGAAGGTGTGTCCAGAGTGATGTGTTCATGTTTGTGCGATCTTTAATTATTATTTTCAATATTATTTTCAGTTTTGCCAATCAGCTCCTGTTTTCTAGGGATGCACCGACACCAATTTTTTTGAAAACCGACACGAGTACGAGTATAATCATTTCTGTACTTGCCGATACCAAATACCAATACTCATATCCCTGTGTACATGATCAAATGTAGTATCCCGGGATCCTCATATACCTGTGTACATGTAGTGCTGTTTTCTTGATATAATCTTACAAATGCGCAAGATTTTACATGTGCAGCTCTTTATTTCACTCATGTACAGTCGCTTTATTTATGCTGACTACTGGTTTCTCATAACCAGGATAGTGGCTTATTTGGGATATTGAAACACTGAGTCACTGTTACCCCTTTTTCCACTGAAGCAGATCCACTGCTGGTTCTGGGTTGGTGCCAAAACTTGAACCAGTTCTTTGTTTTTCCACAGAAATAAACCTGCTCTGGTCCTGGAGAACAGGTTCAACTCAGCACCAACTAAAGGCTGGACCAGAAACGAGAACCGGGGACGTAGGTGCTCGGGGCGGGGTTATAGTGACGCACTTCCATAAGAAGTCATGCGTAATGGTGACGCCTTTGGCCTTTGCATTCAGATGCCCCCAACACAGGCCAAGGACGCCGTCTTTTCCCGGTCGAGAGAGTGACTTTAGCGTATTTAACATATTTAGCACATCAGCGGCGCAACGGCCCGTGGTGCTCTGGACCGCTTAGCTCCGGCCCCGCGGTGCTGCCACTGTGCTCCGGTCTGCGCAGTAACAATAACTTTTCTTCGGGAAAGCACGACGAGAACAGATTGACAAGAACGTCTGTAAAATGAATAACAGCACAGATCTGTAGCGATCGTCCTCCAGTGTTGTTATTATCGGAGCTGTTGGGTTGCTAGGTCAACAGTAGCTCGTGCAGGGACGTAGCGACGTAGCTCTTCTCCGGCTCTCAGCTGGTGGAAAAAAACGAACCGGTTCTTGGATAATCGGCAGGAAGCACCAGCACCGAACCGGCACCTGGTCTGTTGCGGTGTCATGTAATAGTGGTATTGGTGCGTGGTATGGGCAAATGTTTAATGAGTTCGAGTATATTATAAGTATCAGGCATGAGTAGGGGTCCATCCCTACTGTTTTCACCACCACTACTACACGGCCACAGCTCTGCACTAAACGTTCTACTATTTTATTTTCTTAATCGGTGATATGTGTAGGATTTGGCAGCGTCGCGTTGTGTTGTTGGCACAAACTAGAAGCATTTTGCAAACATCCAGTCAAAATGGCGGCAAATTTTTTGAGCCAAGATGGCCGACTTCCTGTTCATCACAGGCCGGTGTGACAATGACATTTTGTGTTTGTCTCATTGTCTCTATCACTGGTCCAAAGTTTGTCAGTCTATGCCCAAAATATGCTTTCCGGCTGCCCATAGACTTTCAATTTTTGCCTTTTCCAGGGGGCGCCGCTGAGTGGGGTCACTTTGGGCAATATCGCGATGCCCGTTTTATCAAATTTTGCGTCAGACCGGTCAATCTGACACTTACATGTGAGACTTTTTGTCGATGTTTAGGCCCTCAAAATCGCAATCGTTTGCAAGGAAAAATAAAGAACAATACCCCTCACCAGTGAAAACAAATCTGCGCGACTTCGCTTCTCAGTTTTCGAACACGGAGGTTTTTCTTTTCTGAAGTCGTTTCAGATGAATGTTGTGCTTTATAAAGTCCAGATGATTACACAAAGATCCACGGGTGTCGTAGATTAGAAGTACACAGCGAACACAAGCACAATACGTCTGCTTTAAACCTCCGTTATGCCTCTTTGAACAGCCAGGATTGTACGCCTACAATACAATGTTTTTCTTTGAAGGCAGTTCAAATGAGGCTTAAACAATAGCTGCGTGTTTCGCTGCAGCTCGGCAAAGGTGAACGGGTGCAAAGGAGCGCGTACACGACCTCACCTCGTGACATCATAAGGTGGAACAGAGCGTTTCTGAAAGAGAATCCTAAAAATACTCAAGTTTAGTCCTGTCTATCTGTCTACAAAACCCAAAAAAACTATTTAAAGGTGCACTGCGTAGCTTTTCTGGTAGAGACGTCACCTGTTTGTTTCTATGGATACGTCGTGGCTCTGCCTGGAATGTTCCACAGTGTGACGTTAAACAGCTCTGCCTTACATGTACTCAATTACAGGCGGTTAGAGCTCAAAAATGCCTAGAAAAACGGGCAACTGACTGTGAGCCGGGGTCGCCTCTCCACAGATCTGACCCGTAACTTGGTCCGGTTCAGTTTCCATGCAGGTAGAAAGGTTTAACGCCGTACTGCGTCGATGTGCGTGTCGAAAAACGATATAAAAACCAAATTAAAAGTGCGTATGAGGGGCGTCGTTTACCTTTCTCGTGGTCCGTCCTGATCATGTCCATGAGCGAGTTCCCCAGAGAGTGCAAACTGAAGGCGTCAAACGGACGATTGCGATCCTGGAAACACAAAAGGAAGAAGACGGTCAGACGAGGGTCATTCAGAGAGAAAATTAACACAAACAACACAAATTTCTCTGATCTGGCCAAGATTTTAAAACTTATCTCAGGTTATTTGTTTCGTTTTCAGATTTATTATCGACTTACTCGTTCTGAGACGGTTTCGTTCTCGTCTAGAGGTCGTTTATTTTAAGATAATCTGTTAAGTAAAATGATCTTCCTGCATGGACCTGAATTTAACCCTAATTTGACTATTTTAAAGTCATTTTTGATAGATTTAAGTGTTTATATCTTAAAAAAGAGTTCAGTTATTACAGATATTGCTGCAAAACTGGCAGAACGTTACGCCTTGAGGGTTATGGCACGGCAGGTTTATTTGTACAGCACAATTCGTACACAAAGTAATTGCAGAATAAGAAATACATCAAAGCATAAATAATCATCATAACATTTTAAAACAGAATTAGAGAGAAGAGAAGAGTGCAGAATGAAAAAAAGAAAACCTTTCAGTCATGTGCGCAGCTAAACAGAACCGTTTTTAGCCTAGAGTCAAAGAAGAGGCTTGTCTCACATGTTCAGGGAGATTTATGGAAGAATACGATTAAAAAAAGCAAAAAAAAATGCACATTTCCATTAAATGTTGTGACGGTACTAAAATTTCAAACTTGATATTCATAAACTGCAAAAACATTAAGATATAAACACTTAAATCTACCAGGAAATGGCTTAAAATGAGTGAAATTATCTTGTTACATGGACATATCATTTTACTTGAGAAGTTATCTTAGGTATTGTAGGTTAAGTGTCCTGCCCGAGGACACAACAAAAGCATTAATCTGTCGGAGCTGGACTCGCACTAACAACCAGTGATGTTTTTATGTCGCGTGGGATTCGAACCGGTGAACGAACGCTCTTAACTTGACTCAAAAAACGAGTTAAAGTAAAAAAAAAAATGTGTTGCTTATTTAAAAGTTCCTCTATTGATACGAAATTACGACGTATGAGCGCTAAGCCGTGTTATAATGTTGTTACCGCTTCAAAAACTTTACTTTAATTGCGTTTTGTTTCATTCACACATGTTTGAGCCACTTTATTATTGGTCTGTCTACATCTCCAAACCTCAAAACGCTCTGCTCCACCTCGTGATGTCATGAAGTGGGAGTTTTCAAGCTACTTTTTACCTTTAGTTCAGCCGAGGTGAGCAATTCCAGGACTGAAATCACCCAAATGAGCAATTCCAGGACTGAAATCACCCAAATGAGCAATTCCAGGACTGAAATCACCCAAATGAGCAATTCCAGGACTGAAATCACCCAAATGATTCTACTGAAAGTGTCTGTTTGCTACCAAATTTAGTTTATTCTTTTTTTTTCTTTCTTTCAAACATAAAAGTAAAAATGGATATTTTATTTTGAAGATTAAGTTTTAGAAAATGAAAGTGTCTTAAACAATATTTGCATTTGCGTAAGTGTAATTATTGTCTTTAAAAACCAATAAACAATTTAAAATCATAAAAAACGCAGTGGAGCACTTCCTGTATCACCACGTGACGTCACAAAGAGCGACAAAGTGTTATAAATGTGAGAGAAAAACATGGACGTTACCGCACAAATGTCTCATCACCGACACACTGCGGAAAAACTTGGCCAAAATTTACGATATAAACACTCAAATCTATCAGAAAATGACTTAAAAGGAGTGAAATTATCCGTCCGTGCAGTGAAAAAACTTAAAATAAACCTCCTCTCGACGAGAATGAAACAGTCTCAGACCTCGTAAGTCGATAATAAACCTGAAAACGAGACGAATGACCTGATATAAGTTTGAAAATGGGAGCAGATTGCAGTGTAAGCGAAAGGAAATCTGCTATAAACTTCTACATGGCTGCTGTCCGGTGAAGAATAATCTCAGAATGACAACGGAGACGAATTGTACTTTCTGCAAAGCGAAAAGTGAAACCGCCTCTTGTCTATTTTGGACCTGCCCAGATTGTGTTAGTTTGGGAGGAATTTGACAAACATCAACACAAGTTTATGTCCAGTTTTACCCTTTGTTTTGAAGACCTGCTGCTCGTTTGGGTCAAAATGCCTGAAAGGTAAACAGGATTATCCCATGAATCTACTAATTCTCTTATGAAATTTTAATCTGTGTGTCATTCGTTCATTCGTTTTTCAAAATAAAACCAAAAATAAGAAAATGGAAAAAAAATTAAAAATCTTTTCGGCATTATTTGTCTCCAAAACTAAAATGAAAAAACGGACGATTTGTTTTTTCAGTTTTCGATTTTGTGTTTAAATGAGTAATGGAAAAAACTGATAACGGGACTGAACCAGGACTGAACCAGGACTGAACCAGGACTGAACCAGGTCTAAACCAGGACTGAACCAGGACTGAACCAGGACTGAACCAGGACTAAACCAGGACTGAAGCAGGACTGAACCAAGACTAAACCACGTCTAAACCAGGTCTGAACCAGGACTGAACCAGGACTGAACCATGACTGAACTAGAACTGAACCAGGTCTAAACCAGGACTGAACCAGGTCTAAACCAGGTCTCAACTAAGACTAAACCTGGACTGAACCTGGACTGAACCAGGACTAAACCAGGTCTCAAATAAGACTGAACCAGGACTGAACCAGGTCTAAACCAGGTTTAAACCAGGTCTCAACTAAGACTAAACCTGGACTGAACCCGGTCTGAACCAGGACCGAACCAGGTCTAAACCAGGACTAAACCAGATCTCAAATAAGAATGAACCAAGACTGAACCAATAATTTGTATTTATTTATTTAAAAAATTGAGAGAACTCAGACTAAATAAGCAGAGTTCAGAGTTGTGTTAAACACGAGTGAATGAAACAAAAGAACATAACATGGGTCATTTAAGTGCAAAGAGTCCTCCTTATCTTCCTTATCTTTTGTGTAACAAGATGTATTTTCTTATTGTAAGTACAGAAAGTCCTGTTCCGTTGGTAGATTATTTTACTTCTCATGTGAAATTTCCTCAAATCACGACAACATTTTCTCGATTCAAGTCATTTTAACTTGGTAAGATTTCAGTTTTTGCAGCGTGTGTTGCTGGGAATCGATTCTTCTGATAATCCTGATGAACAGAACGATGAAAAGTACTCAAAATGGCGCCTATAAACAGACTTACTAAGCTTAGGGATGTAACAATAACCAAAATATCGTGATATCGTATCGTCAAAAGTATCGTGGACCATCACAATATATCGAATCCCAAGTCTCTTTGCTTAAATGAACAGTTCTTGATGCAGAAATAGCTAAAAAACAGAGGGAACTACATAGACCATGATCCTTTGCTCCGTTTCAGTGAAGAAATAACTGTTCTAAGCACATTAAATTATTCTGAAGGCATTTTAAGGGGAAAAAGTCGCATATTCTCAGTTACATATTGCAATAAATATGGTAAAGTGAGATGTTTATGGTGAAAATATGGTACAGAGAGATTTGGATATTGTTACACCCCAGGAATCTGTATATTTTTATTCTATTTTTTACAGAGAATCATTAATAAACGAAAGAAAGTTCATGTACCAATACCAAAAACCAGATTCTGTTGACGTACTGATACTGAAGAAAAAAACGTTAAGATCTGTAGTTGACAGCGAGGCCCTGGAGACGATCACAGACTGTTCCTACATAACCACAGTCTGCGGTTGAAATTCTTAGAAGTGCATTGCTCAAGGGCAGAGCTTGGGCAACGTCTGCGTGGAAAAGCTCCTGACCTGGCAACAAGACCGAACAGGCCTAATGAGGAGAAGCAAAAGACAAAGAAACACGCTTTATTTGCTGGTGAAAAATCTACGTAACCTGGTGATCGATTCAGAATGACAAAAAATCTGCTTGTTTTCATGACATTTGATAATTTATAAGTACATTTTAGACACTATTCTCTACTTAGAACACTATTACATGTGTCCGAATGTGCTGTTAATGAAAAAGTCGTGCGCTCAAAACTTCTCATGATGCACCTTGAAAAGTCGTGGGCGTCAGTGGTCACTAGAGCAGTGAATATAGACCATAATGCACCGGGGGAGTCGGGAAAACAACGGCGTTCAGCGACAGGAGTTTAACTGGACACAACTCGACTGAATGAAGCAGATAAAAGCGCTGGTTTATGGCTCTGGAGATCCTGATTCTGAAGAAAACACCACTAAATAAACCATTATGGTGTTAAAAGAGCGATAATTTCCACATTTCAGACCAAAAGCGAATGATCCAGACCGTTCACGTGAAATCCGGCGTGACAGAAACTCGTCTGATTATTATTAGTCCATAAACACTCGTGTGTCAGTCTGATCTGATCTCTATTCACGACAGAAATCAAGTTTTATTGGACTTTAGTGACTTTTTTCACCCAGACGGCAGAGTCATGTGACCCGAGTGTCGTGATCTGTGTGTCCAAATCGTTGTGAATGAGTGAACTGAAGGGGGCGCTAAAGAGTGCAGGACTGTGTAGAGAATGAGGGGTTATGGACTAGGGGTGGACATTCGGACACAGTCATTTAGGGCTGTGAAAAAATCCTGAAATCCCGTTATATCGTATTGTTTAATGTGATGATGCAGTATTGATATCGTGGGCTGCTGTACATTTGTTATTTTGCTAAATTATTTTGTTACGGCTACAGATTTGTTGCTTGTTCAGAGGAAGGAAACTCGTTTATGCGACAAATTTGACATTTTCAAGGTTTTGATGATTAAAATCTGTGCTTTTCATATTAACTTTGCACAAGAAGTGGTTTAACAAAGACTTTTAGTATCACAGCCATGATTTAGCCTTGATTTTTTATTAAACTGAATCGATTCAATTTGAAATAAAGCTCTGGAAAAAATAGGAGACCACTGCAAAATGATCAGTTTCTCTGATTTTACGACTTATAGGTTTGTGTTTGAGTAAAATGAACATTTGCAGAACATGACAAATGGTCAAAATAACAAAAAAAGATGAAAGAATGTTTTCAGACCTGTTTATTTTTAACTTAACTGTACTTCTATTGCTGCTACTGTTTTCTTACTGTTCTCTTAACTGTGCGTTGCAACACTGAAATTTCCCCATTGTGGGACAAATAAAGGACATCTTATCTTATCTTATCTTAAATAATGCGAAGAAAACAGGATCATATTCCTTTTAAAACAACACAATACTGATGTTTTAACTTAGCAAGAGTTCAGAAATCAATATTTGGTGGAATAACCCTGATTTTCGTATCGTATCGGCAACATCCTCCCCTACAGGCTTTGTGACTCCTCAAAATGTCACAGATTCATGGGTTTCAGCTTCCTCTTATATGGTGCCATTTTGAGGAGACTTGGCTCTTCAAAAGATCTCACATTTGGTTTTGAATTGTTAATTCATTTGCCTAATAGTATAGTTGCCTGAGTCACATTTGAACATTTTCGGTAAAACAAGAAAAAACACATTTTTTAGCAGGCACGTTTGTATTTTTTAGATTATTGATGCTGAATACCGAAAGTTCAACCAGATGTGTGAACAAGTTTCCAAAAAAAGAAAGACACAACACTGTTTGCAGCGACGCAGCAGTGGTAGGAGAGTAATGTTAGGCAGATTTCACGGTTTGGCCAAAAAAACGACGAGGCTAACGAATTACTCTGGCAGCGCTCCTCATTTTTCGTCATCCTGAAACCCACGGGCGAAAGACACGAGCGACGGCTGCAACCTGAGCCCGGATAATGGACTCGAGACTCGAAAATAAACCTGGAGCCGACGATGACAAAACCAGGACTGGAACAGGATCAAACCAAGTCTTCGCCGAGACTAAACTGGGATCAGAAAAGAACGGCGGCGGCCAAAATCTGAACACAAATCAAAATTATGAAGTAGACGGACAGATTTTTGCGTATTCATTTTGCACTATTATCCCGTCCAGCCTCACCCCGGGGAGGACCAAATTCTGCTCTGGAGCCGGCGGACTTTGCCACAGATCAGGACTATTGTCTCTGTGGTTTAACGTCCGAAAGCCTCCACCCTCCCCTCTTCCTCCCTCTTCCTCTTCCTCCCCCTCCTCTTCCTCCTCCTCCTCTGTTCGCACGAGATAAAAATCTGCTCGCGACGCACCGGCACAAACAGTGAAACTCGCTGAGCTCAGGGTCCGCTGGAGGTGACGCGATCTGACGTTTTGGTGTCACCGCTGTCGTGGCGAAGGAAGGTCGCGAGGCCGTTTGTTTAAAGATGCAGTGCGGGGCTTTTTCGGTAGAGGGTCCGTCATCTGCTTTTCACTGCGGATATGTCGTTGCTTTACCTGGAAAATGTTCCACGGTGTGACATTAAACAGCTTTACCTCACATTTATTCAATTACAGGCGGCTTTACGGCTCAAAAATACCTAGAAAAACAGCGGTTTGACTGTGAGCGGGCTCGCCTCTCCACAGATCTGACCCGTAACTAAAGCTAAGAAAGGTGTAATGCCATACTGTGAAACATTTAGACAAATAATAACATCTCCACGGACCAGGAATTTCACATAATCCACGTTTAAAGCTTAACGACGAAAGGTAAAATTTATTTTTTTTTGGCCGTTGTATGACCACAAAGTTGCACTGCGTCAACTTGTCTGCTCGTCTCCATGGAGATAATATTACCTCGCCTGGAATGTTTCGCAGTGACATTTTGCACTTTTGCACCATGGGATAGTGAGAAACACAAAGAAAATAGCGAAACTAGTTCTGTTGTTCATGTTTTTAAGACAGACACAGCGTCTTTAATGTCGGGTGAACAGAGTTTCAAAATAAAAAATTGGAACATCTCTGGTTCGTGTCGGTTGGTAATAAGAAAATTGTGAAACGAGTGCAGAATTAAGTTAAATTCTTCCGCACGCAGCACTAATGTGAGTCAGTACAGTCACGTTTTCTTTGTATTTTGGTCATTTTTAAGCAGCTTTTCTGTATTTTATCTCAACAAATGACAAGTTACGCCTCTTTTTACTGTGGGCAGGGATCAGACTGGTCCAAAATAGGGACACCTGGAACATTTCTTGTATAAAACTGGGACAAATCAGTGGTTTTGGATAAATCTGCTGGGACAGGAGACACGCGGCTCAAAACTGGGACTGTCCCGGGTCAATAGGGACGTCTGGTCACGCTATTTTTATATGACACAAACTCATGATTCACAAGTTTAATCTGTCTTTATATGTATTGTTTCCTACATTTTTGGGGGGGTTTTGTCACATTTCGAGGGTTAAGCATTGGTGAGTTACATCTCTTACAGTTCCAAAAAGTATTAAAATGGAAACAATAATAAGAAATCAAAGAAATAAAAACTCCAAAACTGGAAACTGAATCGTGAAATGTATATATTATTTGCATATCAAAACGTCGTCTTGTCTCGTATCCTGTCTCGTGGAACCTGCGTCTCGTCCCATCCCTGGTTCCCTTCTTTTTTCTGCATAAACAGTAGTTTTTGCGTCGTCTCCTCTGCAGGTGTAGTCTCACGAGTCCAGTTTGGCTCCGAAACGCAGAGATACGTAATAAGCTGGCAGAACACGTCGACCAAGAATTTCTCTGGTTGACTTCAGTGACATTTACACTCACAATTACGCGTAAATCTCTCTAAACTAAACACAGACTGCAATGTAATCGCGGCGTCTTTTTCCTTTGAGCCTTCCGCGGTAGTCGCTTTTGCTTCGGCTCGTCTTTCTCCAAGCCCGTAATAAAAATAAGGCATTAAAAGTGAGAGCCGTGATTGAAAACAGACAGAGAAAGTTAAGAGCCAAATACCTGCTCCTAATGAAGACGGTCTGCTCAGAAGTGCTACGAGGAAAGCTCTCGGAGGGACTGGGAAGGATTTGTGAACTGATTACTGTATGTTTGAATAGTGCAGTAAGTACGTGTACTCACAGCCTGCCTACTTACACGTGGATATATTTTAAAGGTACTATCAATAACGTAGTAGTAGTGATACTTCATACATCGTACTGGAGGGTTTATATATGTGTATTAGGGTGAGCAGACGTCCCTATTTACCCGGGAAAGTTCCAGTTTTGAGCCCTGTGTCCCCTGTCCCTGCAGATTTATCCAAAACTAATGATTTGTCTCAGTTTTTTACAAGAAATGTCCCTATTTTTTTTACCAACTTGACAAATCCAGGGTCTTAAAAGTCTTAAAAAGGTCTTAAATTTCATGTTCCTAAATTAAATTCTTAAAAAGTCTTAAATGATGTTGTCCAAGTCTTATTATTTTCCACAGAGGTCTTCAATTTCATGAGCCTATTTCTTTGTGAACTCATCCTGGCTGCAGTGCAACGTGAGACAAGACAATGTGAAAGTTTAGTTTGTCTTGTTAGAATGTGGGTGTCCAAACTTTTGTCATCAATGGACGCAATTAAAAACCCAGATGAAGTGGAGGTCCAGTGGAGGGGGATCAGCACAGACAGTAATTCATATTTGCGCATTTATAATCGGTTGGAATGAGCCACAAGACCTTTATTCATGCTCAGAGCTTCACACAGTTTGGTATTTTCGTTTTACCTTGATAGATATTCAAAAACATGTGGTTAAAAATGCTAAATGCTAAATGTAATAGAGGCTAATTCATCTGGAAGCCTGAGGGCCAAGAACAATTAGTCTGAGGGCCGCATTTGGCGCCCGGGCCATAGTTTGGACATGTCTGATATAAATGATTTTTTATCCATTTTTCAAGCAACGCACACGACTATAAATGAGCTCTGAATGAGATTTTATCATAAAAGTATTTTTGTTATTTAAAGCAGTGAGTGATGGTCATTATTAGGATTGGATCTGGTGCTTTTTGCCCACATAATGGGTGCGATGTTGGTCTTAATTTTCATGTAAGTGATCTTAAAAAGGTCTTTAAAAAGTCTTAAATTTGGGGGAGTCAAACCTGGTAAATGATTGGTGACCAATGAGCTCCTTTGTTTAAAATATGGCAGTGAAAAAAACCAAATCCGATTGGACTTTCATGTGTGGTTGTGGCTTGAGGGCGCGAGGACGAGCCTGATATGATTCAGCATTTGCAGCAGAAATTCAAACGCATTTCACCACAAGTTCATCTTTTGCCCACGTTTATAGCAATAACCTGGGGATACCCTGTAAACTGAGACTAGACCAGGACTACATCAGGTCTAAAACAGGACTATCCCCATTTTTGACTAATCTGATCCCCGCCAACAATAAAGCGGAGCATAAATTGTCATTTGTTTCGCCAAAATACAGAAAACCGTGTTTGCGAATGACCATAAAGCAAAAACATGCAGTGACAGAAGCCCCTCAGATAATGACTGACACGAGGGTGGGGGGTGGGGGGGTGCAGAAAGGTTTTTTTAGGCCTAAATTGTCTAAATAGTTTTTCTTTTTTCGATTGAAGATAGTGATAAAATCGGAATAGTGATTTGATTTTAAAAAAATCGTGATATGGTATTTTTGCGATATCGCCCGCCCCTAACCCCATGAATACAAAACAAAGCACGACACAAAATTAAGCCAAAACTCAAAAACCCAAAAACAGTTGCACGAGTGAAAAATCATCTCAAAAAGGGCCAAAAATGGCACAGCGTACACCCGGCTTAATGCTTAATGTGAGCGTGTGACTGTAATGTTTTTAGCTCACCTGTTGTAGTCGGTTATTTATGGTCAGATTGTGTTAAAACAAAGCAAAGTATCAATAAAAAGTATTTATTATTATCTGTATTTGTAGAGTGCATTTGTCCTCTACATTTGACCCATTCTTCAACCTGTTCCTCTGTGTATCCTGTCAGGAGCGGTGGTTGATCAGGAGTCGCCTAATTAGCTAATAATACACTTCTCAAATACTTTAGATCAATGGGCCGAGCTCAAAGATCAGCCTGTCCGAGGTACATCCGGTGGGTCCCTGCCCATTGAACTGGCAGTGGTGCTTTTTCCGCTCGCTTTTTATTAAAATTAAAACGCTGAAGGATTTTGAGGTGAGAAAAACGTTTACGATCTAAAAATCGGTAAAAATCTGCACAAAATCCAACCATTTTGAAAACTGCAGGTGCCCTGTCAGCCGAACACGAGCGGTTTGTGATTACGCTGCTCCACTCTATCGGAAAAATGCTTTCTGGGCAGGAGAGTGGCCACTACGTGAACTCGAGACAGCTACAAGCCACAAGCGCCCTCCAAGCTGTTTTAAAAGATCCGCGGTGATGTACCCAGTCAGGGATGTGCTCGACTCGTCCACAGCAAACAAACGCGGCTGCTTTTCGGAAATAAAATAGAGTAAAATGGCGGCCCGAAGTGCACCTCATCCCGAAACACAGCTCCGGCATTTACCTCCGGGCTGTTAAATTACGCACGTCTTCATTTACCGCGGCCACTACAGCCTCTCACATCTCGGCGATACCGGGTCAGCGTTGTGGGGTCAAGGATTCAGGACGACGTAAGCAAAACTCCCACTTCACTGTCACTCGGACTTCACTGTCGATGAGTCACGTTTCAAAGCGCGACGCGGTGGTGTCACTACTTCCACAGACCGGCCACCAGCACCGTTATAGAAATGAACGGTGGAAATAAAAGAAAGTGGGCAGAGGGTGTAAAGGTGTGGACGTCCTTTCCCCGATTTTTTGACCCTGCGGAGCTGCTTAGTTCGCTTTTAGGCTAAGGTCGATCCTACAATATAGCGTCTTGTGCTGTTAATAATCAGTTCAGTTTCAGTTTCAGTTTATTTGCCATTTGCGGTCTTAAAAACACAGTGGAATAAAAGGTGCAAGCAACATTCATCCATTCACACAGCACATGGACATGATAGAAAACCCAGGCCACATGAAAAAAAAGGTCGATCCCCAATGCAAGACAGTTATAATTCATAAATTACAGCCATTTATAAAGCGCCTGTGCAAAGCTGAAGTGCTCTGTGATATTTAAAGTGCATTATTTAAAGTCATGTAGTGCATTTTATAGTGCGACATCTCCTCTCCTCATGTTGCCAAAAGTATGAAAATCAAATACTATCGATACTAAAAGCTGCTATTGATGCTAAAAAGTCACATTGACACATAAAAAAAGGGAAAATTTGTGATTCTCCCTGGATGTTGCTACTCAAATGTTTAAATATTTGTCTTTTCTTGTTTTTTATTTTTACTTTGTGTTCTTAAAGGGAAGAAAATACTACAGTAGAGAGACGTGTAAAGTGAAAGAAACCAAACATGTGAAAGATCGGAACTGTCATCTCTATTTGATTGTCAATAAAAATTTGAATTATAAAAAATAAAATTAAAAAAAGTCACATTGACAGGACAGAAATGAACCTTTCCCGGGTGTTTTAGAACTGATTTTAGGATTTTTCTGATCACTTCTAAAGCTCGTTCTTGGACTCGGTCTTGCACCAGGTTTAATTTCAGAAGTTTTAACCCCGTACGAGCCTCCCGCAGCCTGAGATCCCCGGACAGGTCCCTGTTCGCTGTTCCAAAGTCCAGACTGCGGGCGAAGGGCGATCGGTCCGGGCGCCTCGGCTTTGGAACGACCTGCCTGAGGAGATAAGGCTGCGGGAGGGCATCAGTATCAGCTTTTAAATCACTTATTAAACCCCATTTTTTCCCGTTAACCTTCGTTTAGCTGGGTTTAGCTTCACGTTATTCCTTATTTATTTTTCTTCTATTTTATTAACTTATTTATTACAATTACCGTAAAATACCAAATACGAGCCGGGGCGTTTATTTGTTTCGGTCACTTCACAGACCCGGTGTTTATTTGAGATCAGGCGGAAATTTGGGGCAATTAATTCCTTCCTCAAAAAATTTTGCTCAACAAAACCGGGAAAATATGGAACTATTATGGTAATATTAAGACTATAATTTAGACGAGTTAATTTGAAATGTTACAACAAAATATCTACGGCGCGGAGAGTTTCCCACATGTGAAAGCAACTCCCGAATCACAGAAAACCCTCCCCAAATATACAGACATTTCTTTATCGAGTTAAAACAGACGACAGACGCAGCGAGTGTGGAGCAGCGGAGCGAGAACGTTCGTCCACCGCATCAGGAGGAGCGAGCAGGTTTTTTTTTTTCCAGCGCTTATAGTTTATGCAAATGAGCCGTGCGGTTTTAGGTTTGGTTTGTGTGGAGACGACGCGAGCATCAGTCCTGCTCCTGTTGCTGCGGCACAAACATTAGACTCGCCGTTTATTTGGAACCGGCGCTTATTTATCAAAATATCCACCTGCACCCGGCGTTTGAAGGCGACCCGACGGTTAATCTTATTTGGTATTTTACGGTAACTGGAGTGAGAGCTTGAGTATTGTCTGATTTTGTGCTTTCTGGATGCTGTTTTTACTGTTCTTTGCTCCTTGTACAGGACTTCGTAAGCCTTGTTTTTAAAAGTGCTTTATAAAGAAAGATTTATTATTATTATTATTATTATTATTATTATTACTGAAGCTTTGGAGTGATCTTGAGCTGTATCAGAACAAGTATAAGAGCGCATAGACTAGTATACGCCCATGGATCTAGATTAGAACTGGTTTAGAACTGGTTTAGACCTGGTTTAGACCTGGTTTAGACCTGGACCACTATGAAATCTACCTGGACCACTGAGGGATTACACAGATACAAGATCACATGGTAATATAAGAGAAAATATTATGATTTAATGTTGAAAATCACATTCTACTGTCTTATAAAGAGTGTTTTTTATGATCACTGCGGTATCGAAATCGAGTATCGAGCGTTTTCCTTCGTATTCTGCTTTTAATAATATGCCCGAGAGCCTGTGGTGCACAATCAAATCAACACGAAATCCTAAATGAGTATTTGTCCCTGAAGAAAAGCAGGAACAGAACACATGACACAGCCTCTGCTCCGCTCTGGTGTAAACAGTGGTTTGACCTGTGGCAGCCTGACCTCACAGCCCCGTGATAACTCCTCTGACATCAGCCCTCTAACTGCACCGCACCAGGGTGAAAATTATACCCACAGCCAGAAACTCGGCCAGGAGAGCAGGAAAGTGAAGGAAAATACGCTTTAAACCCCCCACTCCAAATATATCTTATCGTTAAAGATCGTGGCCCCTCACAGTCTATCAAATGACACGTTTCTTTGCTTAAATGAATAGTTAAGAAGCAGAAATAGCTAAAAAAAACAGAGGGAACTACATAGACCATGATCCTTTGCTCTGTTTCAGTGCAGACGACATGAAGAAATAACTGTTCTAAGCACTTTTATATTTTAATTCTTTGGATTAAGTCTTGTCAAGGCATTTTAAGAGGAAAAAGTAGCAGATTCAGTTTTGTAATCCTCCACAAAATCGTGAAAATATCGGTTTTTTCCCATTAAAGAAATTTATTGGGAACAAAAGAACATAATATATTGTACACTGACTAACAAAAGAAGAAGAAACAAAATCACTGTACATGTTTTACAAGAATCATCAAGCTTGAACAAAGAAAAAAACCCAAAAAAAACAAGATAAATAAACAAATAATATTAGTAACTAAAAGTACAACGGTTTCATCAGGTCACACTTACTTCAAATCTGATCTAAACGGGGCGACAAACACTCTCCAAGTTCTCCACGTGTTCAACTTGGTCCAAATCAAGTCTCATATAAAACGCGACTTTCTCCATGACTTAAATCCTCAAGACAAGGAAGTGCTGTGAGGTTTTGAGCTCATCCCTACCTCCTCTGCAACTCCAAATGCAAAATAAACGCAGCGAGATTAATCACTGTTCAGTCGAAACTGCAGTTTGGGTCGACGCAGTTACAAAAGCACAAACAGTGGGGTTTTTGTAGCGCTGTTATTTCCTCCACAAACAGCTAAATGTCTCACTCTGCACAAAAACTGCTCCGCCTGTAGTTTAGTCTGTACAAACTGTTCTGAATAGGGCTGTGCAAAAATATTCAAATATATATATATGTCGTATAATTTTATGTGATTATACAATATGGATATTATGGGCTACTGTATTTTTATACGCCCGTTGTGTAAGACGGGACGTATTATGGTATGGTGCTGTCCGTCCGTCTGTCCGTCCGTCCGTCTGTCCGTCCGTCCGTCCGTCCGTCCGTCTGTCCGTCCGTCTGTCCGTCCGTCTGTGGACACTTCAAAGCTTTGAAGTCTTTGAAGCTTTGTCTTCATGAAAGATCTGAACTCTCTTCTCAAATGTTCTGCTGCTGAAAGCGAGAACAACCCACATTCTCTGCTTCTTTGAGCTTTGACACATTAAAGCTTTGTAGTGTCTTTAAGTTCTGTTGCTGCGATCTGATTGGTGGAATTCCGATTCTAGAATTCTATATACAATAATTCAAAGTACGGGCGTATTTTGCCCTGCTGGAGGAGCTCTTGTTTGTTATATTTTACTGAATTATGTTGTTACTGCGCTACAGTTTTGCTGCTTGTTCAGAGGAAGGAAACTTGCGACACGTTTGACATTTTCACTGTTTTTATGATTAAAATGTTTGTGTTTCATATGAACTTTGCACAAGAAGTGGTTTAACAAAGACTTTTGATATCACAGCCTTTATTTTTCACTGAACCGTATCGAATCTGTTTCAAATCTATCGTACTGAATCTCAATCTCGACATATTGGATCTCTAGTTCTGAAATGTGACTCTTGTAAGTTCAAATTTCAGTCTTTTTGTCGATTCTTCCGGATGTGTTTAAATTGACGCCTTTGAGCAAAATCCTAGTATTACACATTGAATCGCAGTCGAAATGCTCGTCTAAAAAAAAATCGCAATTACCGGTAGAAATTTTTCCCCCAAATTCTTCATCCTTAAAATGAATCTTCTCTTACAGCTGTTGCACTCTGCAAATATGACCTCAAAATGCCACTTATATAACAAACGAACTTGAAATCCATTTAAATTCTCAAAATATCTATTAAAAAAAAATATTTTTAGTCTTTTGGAAGGAGCTGGTTGGGAATATAGTGTATTTTTTTCATTCAGGTATAAATAATTTGAAACTGAAACTGAAATAATTAATTGAAAATGGAAAAATTGCCTGTTTTTCCTCCTCACAATCATGACAATTAAACCAGTGCCTCTTTAATGTCACTGGTGAAACGTCTTCTGCTTCCTGTGGCTCCCAGTGTGTCCTCTGTCCATAATTAATAACTCATTGGCCGTAGTTAATAATTCATCTTCGACTGGAAACTTGCTCGTGCGTTTTGAACAGACGTGTGCGAGTGGAATCAGGTCTGAATCATTAACCGTTTTTATTCATTTAATTGGCTGTTAAATGGTCCGAGACTTTCGATATAACGACGCACTTATTTTTTATGGTTACGTTCCTGGTTTGAACCCGGTTAGAGCTCAGGTTAGTTCTGGTGTAGACTTGGTTTGGTTCTAATCTAGTTAGTCCTGGTTTAGTCCCGGTTTAGTCCTGTGCTAGTCCTGGTTTGGCCTTGGTTTAGTCCTGGTTTAGACTTGGTTTAGTCCTGGTTTAGTTCTGATTTACTACTGGTTTAGTCCTGGTTTAGCCCTGGCTTAGTACTGGTGTAGTCCTGGTTTAGTCCTTGTTTAGTCCTGGTTTAGCCCTGGTTTAATCCTGTCTTAGTCCTGGTTTAGTACTTGTTTAGTCTTGGTTTAGTACTTGTTTAGTCTTGGTTTAGTACTTGTTTTGTCTTGGTTTAGTCCTGGTTTAGTCCTGTCTTAGTCCTGGTTTAGTACTTGTTTAGTCTTGGTTTAGTACTGGTTTAGTACTGGTTTAGCCCTGGTTTAGTCCTGGTTTAGCCCTGGTTTAGTCCTGGTTTAGTCCTGATTTAGTCCTGGTTTAGTCTTGGTTTAGACCTAGTTTAGTCCTGGTTTAGCCTGGGTTTAACCCTGGTTTATTCTTGGTTTAGTCTTGGTTTAGCTCTGGTTTAGTCCTGGTTTAGCCCTGGTTTACACCTGATTTAATCCTGGTTTAGCCTTGGTTTAGTCCTGGTTTAGTCCCGGTATATTCTAGTGCACACGGTGATGTAACATGTGTGTTATTTAGTCACTAATTTAGTCACTGAATTAGACCTAGTTTAGTCCTGGTTTAGTCCTGGTTTAGCTCTGGTTTAGTCCTGGTTTAGCTCTGGTTTAGTCCTGGTTCATAGGCCAGACGGGAATATAAAACAAAGTTCTACAATTTGACATTTAAAATCACAGTCTCTTGCCTAAATAAAGAGTATTTTTATTATCAGAATGAGTTACTGAGTTCAGTATCGAGTCTCTTTCTTAGTATCGAAAAGGAGAAATCAGAATAACTTAACTGAAGCAAAATGTGTGTAACCAAAACTAATAAGACAGGACTGTGAGATTAAAATGCAAAGTATTTCTCGGCTGGTCCCTCTGCGTCTGCCCTGCTGACTCCATGTGCTGATGCGCAAACACTGGAGCCCGAGGAGCCACTTACAGCTCAAGAGGTTATTGACGTAAACACAGACGGAGGAACACGAGGCATCACCGAGGGGCCTCTCGAGACCACGGCTCAAGCGCAACTCAAGTGCGGCCCCTGTTCAGCCTCACTCAGCGCTCTCCTACGTCCTGTTATGACCCTGAAGCGAAAGAGCGGCAGGTTCAGACTCCACAAACTTTTACCTACGCGGACGTGTTTTCGTTCGGTTCAGTTTGGTCCGAGTTTTGGGCTTTCTTGGCGTTTCTCTTGCTCAAAAACACAATGATTCCTTCTGCGAATAGAAGACGATGGACAGGGTTAATCTATACCGTGGAACATTCTTGACAAAGCACAATGTTCCCATGGAGACAAGCAGGTGGCGGACCGTCCTGTAGAACTATTAAGTGAACCACGCCGGGTCGTCTGAGAGCTCTGCAGTGGATCCCGTGGTACTAATGACAGATTTCAAAGGCATCCGTTTCCCTGTGTGTGTTTCCTTTACAATAAATTCCACAAATAATTACAGACGTATGTTTATAACGGCCTCAAAATCATTTCCTTTTCGCACATGTTTTCCTCGTGGAGCGGCCGTCAAAGCCCCGCGCAAACACGTCACGTTAGAGTAAGTAAGGAGTAAATAATACTAATGAATAAATGAGGTTTAATGTTCTAATTCTGTACTGTATTTACTTGACTTCTTCACTTGGGCTTAAAGACGTTAATTTAATGGTTCACTCTTAAAAAACATCGCATAATAATATTAACAGTAGCTCATTTGGTTGAGCTTTTGTCGCTGATCCGAAGGTTGGTGGTTCAAATCCCGTTCTCGACATAAACATCACTGGTTGAGCGGTCAGACCCACTCACCCACAGACTGGCAGTGTGATTCCAGCTCCCACAAATGAATGCGTCTGTGTCCTTGGGCAAGACACTTAACCCACCTCACCCACAGCGTGTGTGTGTGTACAGTACACTAGTGTGTGTGTGTGTGAGTGGTTCCTTGATGTAAAGCGTTTTAAGTGTCTTGAAGGTAGAAAAGTGACCATTTTAATGTGGTCTTATACTAATTCTGAGAGATCAAGACGGTTAAAAAGTTCAGGAAAGGTCTGATTTTGTCCAGTTTCTGTGGGCTGGCATTGTGCAGCCACACTGTTAAAAAAAAGTTGGCTCAACTTAAAATAATGAGCAAACCTGCTGTGAAGCTTTTTTAAGTTGACCGCTCCAACAAGAGCTGAGAAGTTAAACCATTTCTTGGGTCAATAAATATTAATGACTTCACCAAACAGACAATAAAACGCTTCCTGGACTTTAAATATGTTTTTGCGTCAACTCACAAAAGCTTCGCAGCAGGTTTGCTCGCTATTTTAAATTGAGTTAACTTTTTTTTTTTTACCAGTGTGGCTGCGCAGAGCCAGCCCCCAGAAACTGAGCACTTTTTAATTATCTTGATCTATCAGAATTACTTACCGTAAATTCCGGATCACAAGCCGCTACTTTTTTTCTACACTTTCAACACTGCGGCGTGTAATATGAAGCGGCTTTTTTATTTTTTTTTTCATCGCGGGAAAAACATGGACCAATAAAATGAATAAGTAGTTCACTGAGGTCCAATGAAATTGTATGATTAATCACAACTTCCTTATTTCAGTCTTTCTGCTAACCCTCATCAACATGGAGAATACCAGACAAAAAGCATATGATGCAGCTTTTAAACTAAAAGCGATCACTCTGGCAGTTAAAGAAGGAAATCGAGCTGCTGCCCGTAAAATTGGCATAAACGAGTAGATGGTGCGAAGGTGGAGGCTCCAGCAAGAAGAACTGAGCCAGTGTAAAAAGACAACCAAAGCTTTCAGAGGACTGGGTTAACACGCAAAGAGCGGCCGCGATGTTTCCGCTGTACAAATCAGACTGAAGGCTAAAGCGATCGCTACCGTGGTTTATTCCCAGAGCGCCAAGGTGTGTATGTGCATGTCGCGTGTGTGTGTCCCAAGTGTGTGAAGGTGTGTAAGTGCCTGTGGCGCGTGTGTGTCCCAAGTGTCACCAGTGAGCGAGTCCGTCCCCAGAGTTCAGCGGGGACCGCGTCCGCGGCCCGTCCCGGAGGCGCTCCAGGCGGCGGGGACACAGAAGCGAACCCCCGCCTAGTCTTTGGCCAGCGGTTTATAATATGGTGCGGCTCATATAATTACAAAATTGATTTTTCTTCATAAATCTGAGCATGCGGCTCTTAATAGGGTGCGCTCTGTAGTCCGGAATTTACGGTACTTTATATAAATAAACGTAGCTCTTTTCCAACTTCAAGGCACTTAAAGCACTTTACATGAAGGAACCACTCATGGGTTAAGTGTCTTGCCCAAGGACACAGACGCATTCATCTGTGGGAGCTAGAATCACACTGCCAGTCTGTGGGTGAGTGGGTCTGACCGCTCAACCAGTGATGTTTATGTCGAGAACGGGATTTAAACCTTTGAATCAGTGACAAACGCTCTATTAAATGAGCTACTGTCGCCCTTATGAAACTGATATTACGTGATAAAAACACCAAGACGTAACTGTATGAGGTATGAGCAATATCGTGGCATCAAAATCAATATTAAGCATCAGGAGTTTTAATTAATAATTGAAATGAACAGGACGTTCTAGTTTTGTGACACTGACAAAAGAACCAGTGCATTATAATTATTAATCGGTTGCTAATACAGAAACGGACATATATCATTAGACTTTAGCCGATAGCGTCATCAGTACGTGCCGTAACGCTTCAGTCACAGTTATTTGTCGACGGGCAGGTGAATCATTCTTTGTCACACTGCGTTGGGAGATCCACCGCCGCAGCTGCCCCGGGGCAAACTGAGGAGGGCAGATCTGTGGCCGACGCCAATGTTCAGAGCCGGGAAGAAAACTGTGGAGATGTGTTTAGCTACAGAACACGGCTACCTGAGTTCAAATGGATTTAATTTGTGTTTAAATAGAAGTGTTGTAGTCAAGAGCGCACTAATCGAGACCAAGACCAGTCCGAGATCCCAGGGTCCCAAGGCCAGACAAGACCAAGGCCTCTGAGAGTCGAGACCGAGACAAGATGGAGACTTTTAAAGGTCGAGACTGAGACAAAACCGAGACAAAACCGAGACTTTTAAAGGTTGAGACCGAGACAAGACCGCGACTTTTAATGGTCAAGACTGAGACAAAACCGAGACAAGACCAAGACTTTTAAAGGTTAAGACTGAGACAAGATTGAGACTTTTAAAGGTCGAGACTGAGACAAGATTGAGACTTTTAAAGGTCGAGACTGAGACAAGATTGAGACTTTTAAAGGTCGAGTCCGAGACAAAATCGAGACTTTTTTCCAAGGTTGAGACCAAGACAAGATCCAGACTTTTAAAGCTTGAGACCGAGACTTTTAAAGGTCAAGCACGAGACAAGACCGAGACTTTTTTCAACATTGAGACCGAGACAAAACTGAGACTTTTAAAGGTTGAGACCGAGACAAGACCAAGACTTTTAAAGGTCGAGACTGAGACAAGACCGAGACTTTTAAAGGTCGAGACCGAGACAAGATTGAGACTTTTAAAGGTTGAGATTCAGACAAGACCGAGACTTTTAAAGGTCAAGACTGAGACAAGATCGAGACTTTTAAAGGTCGAGACCAAATCAAGACCATCATTTCCTAGATTTATTTGTATTTTACAGTTATTTTGGCCTATACTGTACATATCAATGTTTTTATCTCCATTTTATCTGGTTAATCTTCATTTAGCCTTAAAATAGGCTAAGCAAACTGTGCAGCACTGAAACACTCCGCCCGTTTTTTAGACGCTGACCCACAGTTTGAGCAGCCTGATTCATCTTTTTTATTTAAATAATTGCTGCTGTTTGGTGGTGACGTATGTAATTCGCCGGAACGCTCAGCGGTGTCCAAGTAATCACAGCATAACAGCAGAAAAAGCAGAGTGAACATGTCTGTCCATGAGCATTGTCGTTTCTGCGAGGTGAATTAGGTACAATAAAAAATGCAAAGTTATTATTTGACAAAGGAGGAGAGCGTCTGCAGTCTGTTATCACAACTCAGGCTGGTTCTGGCCAACACACCGCTGCACTGATTGGCCGATGCTCCGACTACAACTTCCGGGGTTCTTCCAAACCACCGAGTGTTTTCAGATTCCTGACTAGACGCTGGAGAGAAATGAAACTGAACTGAGTGGCACCAGCCTGGCTACAGTTTGAGCACCTCTTCTTTAATGAGCACCTCTTCTTTACGGAAAGCTCTTTCAAAGTGAATCAAGTGTTTTTTTTTTAAGCTCATAACATTTACAGTTACATTATCTTACTGGTTGTGCAGTGATATTGAGCAGACTCTGCACATTTACCGGGCGTAATGAAATATGATCGCACTCGTCAACTGTCAGACCTCGAGTCCGAGACAAGACCAAGACCAAGCGCCTGTAAGACTGAGACAAGACCGAGTCCAAATGTGCTCCAGTCCGAGATGAGACCAAGACCGTAAAAAAGCACTCTGGAGGAGACCGGTTTTGAGTACTATGACACTACTAAACAGAGACATAAAACTACACACAGACACTCTGCACTCTGATGATGATGAGAACGGGGTTTGAACTGCCAACCTCTGGATCAGTGGACAAACACCCTACAAAATGAACTGTCGCCTGTATTAAAGAAACTAATAATAAAGTCAGAGACAAGAGTAAGACCGTAAAAAAACACTCTTGAGGCCAGGACCTCATCTCGAGGACTACGACACTACTAAACAGAGACATAAAACTGCACAAACACACTCTTTTTTTCACTAATATCGTCCAGTTCAAACTTTCACGCTGACGTTCCACCATGTATTCCTTTGAGTTTAGGAAAGCAACTGTGTTCTGGATAAAAAGAGAACAGTTGAAAACGTTTCTTCAGTTCATTCTCTCCTTTGCCATGGATTTCACCTGGACGACTGAGGGATTTTACATATTATAAAACATCGAGACAACATAAGTGACATATAATAACCCAATGAAAAACTGTAATACCACGTGATCATGCTGCTAATATTTGAGTCCACGGGCGAACATTTCTGATCGAGCCGCAGCCATTAAACAGCTCTGAGTCGTATGTTTGCGTGTAGAAACTGCGGCTTTCTCGCTCTTCCAACACTTTTAAATGTCACTCGGCCTGTTCCTGTTCTGGGGGGAGGTCCGTGTTCTGCCTCTTTGATAAAACACTGGTCTTTTGAGGCTCCGGCCGGTGAGACTTCGCTGTGTGACTTCCCTCTTTGTGTTTGTTTTCCTGCTGCTGCTAAACATAGACAGACTCATGACCCAAACATGTGCCGTACACGGACACACAGGGACCCACTGTTCTGCGGGTACGACAATATTAAAGGATAGGGAGGCTGCAGGGGCGTCAAAACGGGACTCTTTTTGTCAAAATAATTATTGGTAACATGATCTAAATATCTAAATATGTTATGTGTTTAAGACTGGCCATAGACCCATAAGAAACAAAGCTGATAATAGAGAATTTCAATTATTTTTTTGGGATCTTGATTAGATTAGAGGTCCTATATTACGTGAAATTGACTCTTGAGGGCTTTAAACCATGTTTTAATGTTGTTACCTCATCCAAAACTGACCTGGAGTGGTGTTTTGTTTCATTCACACATGTTTGAGTGACACTTTATTATCCGTCTGCACATCTCCAAAGCTCAAAATGCTCTGATCCACCTTGAGATGTCATGAAGCGGCGGTTTTCACCTTTAGTCCAGCAGAGATCGGCAATTCCAGGTCTGAAATGATCCGGATTGTTCTCGTGAAGGTGTGCGGAGTTTAAAAACACAGTGGAGCACTTCCTGTATCACAGCATGACATCACGAGGTGGAGGGAGCGCTTTCCGTTTGAGAGAAGAGCTCAGACAAGGAACAAAACACAACTCCACGTCTGTTTGTGACGAGAAAACTACATTATAACAGATCAGAAAATAGCATAATATATAGACTATTTAAAAGTGTAAAGTAATAATACTGAAATAAGTAATAATAATAATAATAATAAATATTAAACAATAAACACGAATAATCAATAAATAAATAAATAGTTCAGAAAATAGAATAATATAGAGTATTTATAAGTGTAAAGTAAGTAATAATAATAATAATAATAATAATAATAAAACTAATAAATAAATAATAAAAATAAATAAATAATAAAAATAAATAAATAATAAAAATAATAAATAAATAAATAATAATAATAATCATAATAAATAAATAAATAATAATAAATACATAAATAATAAAAGTAATAATAAAAATAAGTCATAATAAATAATAAGTAAAGTAAGGGTAAAGTAACGAATTACATTTACTCACATTACTGTAACTGAGTCGTTTTTATGAGTCATTTGTAACTTTTAAGTCGTTTTTGAAATACATAATTTTGCTTTTCCTCCAGTACATTTTGACACAAATATTTTACTTCATTACACTGGAACCCGCCCACGTGACCAGACTGATAGAGAAAAAAAATTAAATGCAAAAAAAACAAAACAAATAAATAAATCTGCCGTAAATGAAAGGAAAGTCCGCGGGGTCATTTTCACTACAGAACGTTCAGTGACTGTGCAGAACCGTCTGTCTGTCTCGGATCGTCTTGGATGATGCTGGAGCCGGAGATCGAGGTCCTGGACGTCATGTTTAATGTGTGCAACAATTTCGTTTTGGATACTGTTGTTAACTTTGTTAAATTTGTTTTGCAGTCGAAGCTCTAAGTTCTATAAAGTTCTCTAAAAAGAAGGAAGAGCTCAGTGTGAGTCAGTGTTGGCAGCTCAGTGTCTTTAAAATATACTAAAAGTTACTATATTTTGTATTATTATTATTATTATTAGTAGTAGTAGTAGTAGTAGTAGTAGTAGTAGTAGTAGTAGTAGTAGTAGTATTTTGACAATGTGGTTTAACCTTTGGGTGTAATATGTTGTTTTTTTGTTTGATTATTTGTGTTTATTGTTTAATAAGAAAAAAATTAATAAAAAAGTTTGGACTAAAAGTTGATTAAAACAACTTGTCCTTTTTTACATCAAATAATTGAAAGTAACTAAGTAATTTGGACTCAAATTACATTTTGAATGAAGTACTTTTTTACTTTTACATGAGTAGATTTTTAGATTTTCACTTTTACTTGAGTAGGAAACACTGCAAAAACAAAATCTGGTCAAGTTTAGATGACTTGAATTAAGAAAGTTTTATCATAATTTGAGTAAATTTCACTCGACGAGTAAAATGATCTGCCAGTGGAACAAGACTTTTTGCACTTAAAATATGAAAATACATCTGGCTACACTTAAAATAAGAAAAACAACCACTTTTTTCACTTCGAATGTTGTTTGTATAAAGAAAAAAACACTTATTTCAATGGCAGATTTTACTTGTCAAGTTGAATCTGCTCAAATAAAGTAAAATGTCCTTAATTTAAGTCATTTTAACTGACCTAGATACTGTTTTCTTCCAGTGAAGTAAAGATATTTGTACTTAATTACAGTTTTTCAGTTCCTTTTGCACCCCATACACTAGATAACGTCTGGACTCCACAAACATACTGCCTTAAAATCACCCGCAGACCTCTCAGTTTCAGACGCGCAGCCTCTCACTTCTCTTGACACGGTTGTTTCCTGATTACATTAAAGTCCTCGAGCTGCTCGGCCCCGTCCCTGGAGGTGCAGGTTTAGGCGTGTGTCTGGGCGGATGTCGTAGCGCGTCACGTCTTTGTCAAAGGCGTTGCTCGTCTATTTTCAGACGCTGCTGACTCACTCCCCGCTTGTCTATGAATGAGTAAAAATAGCTCCGATCGATACGCGGATCCTCGGGGGTTCGGTGCGACGCTGCGTTACTGCACACACCGAACACCGGCACTGACACCGAACACTTTAAACGTCCATTATGATACTATATTAGACAAAATGGATTATTATGAGCGTTTAATCGTGTCAGAACGCTGTTACCTCCTCAAAAACAGACCTGGAGTTGTGTTTTGTCGCATCCACACGCGTATTTTTCAGGTTAACAGCTCCTTTTTAACCTTTTGTTCAGCAGAGATCGGCAATTCCAGGGTTGAAATTATCCAAATGATTCTAGTGAAGGTGTGTGGATCTTAAAAACACAGTGGAGCGAGTGTTTTCTCAGTCTTAATATGTAGGATTTGTGTGTTAAACATGTGCGGATGAAACAAAACTAGGGCTGTAGCTATTGATTATTACAGTAATCGATTATTCTGTCGATTATTTTGTTCGAATAATCGAGTAATCGTTTGTTATTGTCGTGTCTACTTTGCACATGTTAAGTCCACACCACCTGCACTGACAGATACACGTGTTTTGGACATGAAAAACGTAATTATCGCTGGGCTAAGGTTGACTCACCTCACGGTTTCTTTTCCACTTGATGTAATGTACGGGGCTGTTTCTGTTTACATGTTGGAGCATCAGTGTTGAGAAGGTGACTTTTAAAATGTAATCCCCTACAGATTACAGATTACATTCCCCAAAATGTAGTTTGTGACGTAATCCATTAAATTACTTAAAATGAGTAACGTAATCTGAATACTTGGACTCTGGATTACTTGATATTGTCATGATTTTTAAAACTACATAAATGTAGCAACCAACTCCTGCAAATTCTTGTTTGGTTTTAGACCTGGTTTAGACCTGCTTTAGACCTGGCTTAGACCTGTTTTAGACCTGGTTTAGACCTGCTTTACACCTGCTTTAGACCTGGTTTAGACCTGGTTTAGACCTGCTTTAGACCTGTCTTAGACCTGTCTTAGACCTGGTTTAGACCTGGTTTAGACCTGCTTTAGACCTGTCTTAGACCTGGTTTAAACCTAGTTTAGACCTGTCTTAGACCTGGTTTAGACGTGTCTTAGACCTGGTTTAGACCTGGTTTAGACCTGCTTTAGACCTGTCTTAGACCTGTCTTATAGACCTGGTTTAGACCTGGTTTAGACCTGCTTTAGACCTGTCTTAGACCTGTCTTAGACCTGGTTTAGACCTGGTTTAGACCTGGTTTAGTCCTGGTGTGAGTTCTGGTTTAGAGGCGCACAGGAGGAAGTGCGGTCCACGGAGTGTACGTGACAAGACACGATCCACGCGCGGAGTATGCGGCGTACCGGAGACAAGGAGTATGCGGCGTACCGGAGATGAGGAGTATGCGGCATACCGGAGATGAGGAGTATGCGGCGTACCGGAGATGAGGAGTATGCGGCGTACCGGAGATGAGGAGTGCGCGCCGTACCGGAGATGAGGAGTGCGCGGCGTACCGGAGATGAGGAGTGCGCGGCGTACCGGAGATGAGGAGTGCGTGGCGCACCGGAGATGAGGAGTGCGTGGCGCACCGGAGATGAGGAGAGCGCGTACCGGAGCGCATCGGAGATGAGGAGTGCGCGGCGTACCGGAGCTGAGGAGGCGCGGCGTACGGGAGATGAGGAGTATGCGGCGTACGGAGATGAGGAGTGCGCGGCGTACCGGAGATGAGGAGTGCGCGGCGTACGGGAGATGAGGTGTGCGCGGCGTACCGGAGACGAGGAGCGCGCGGCGTACCGGAGACGAGGAGTATGCGGCGTACCGGAGACAAGGAGTATGCGGCGTACCGGAGATGAGGAGTATGCGGCATACCGGAGATGAGGAGTATGCGGCGTACCGGAGATGAGGAGTATGCGGCGTACCGGAGATGAGGAGTGCGCGCCGTACCGGAGACAAGGAGTATGCGGCGTACCGGAGATGAGGAGGAGCGCGCGGCGTACCGGAGATGAGGAGTGCGCGGCGTACCGGAGATGAGGAGTGCGCGCGGCGTACGGGAGATGAGGAGTGCTCGGCGTACCGGAGATGAGGAGCGCGCGGCGTACCGGAGATGAGGAGCGCGCGGCGTACCGGAGATGAGCGCGCGGCGTACCAGAGATGAGGAGCGCGCGGCGTACCGGAGATGAGGAGCGCGCGGCGTACGGGAGATGAGGAGCGCGCGACGTACCGGAGATGAGGTGTGCGCGGTGTACCGGAGATGAGGTGTGCGCGGTGTACCGGAGATGAGGTGTGCGCGGCGTACCGGAGATGAGGAGTGCGCGCCGTACCGGAGATGAGGGGTATGCGGCGTACCGGAGCGTACCGCGCACTCCTCATCTCCTCCGGTTTACCTCATCGTTTTAGGCAAAAGTTTTAGGCAGGTGTGAAAAAATGCTGTAGACAAAGAATTCTTTCAAAAATATAAATAATGATCGTTTGTTTTGATCGGTTTACCAAACACAAAGTGAGCGAACAAAAGTCAAAGTCCTTCAGAACGATCTTCAGCGTAAAGAAGAAGAAGCAGAAGTTGTGTTGGTGCTGGTCGGGCCCCACAGAGCCCTGACCTCAGCATCATGGAGTGAGTCTGGGATTAACATGAAGAGACAGAAGGATGTGAGGAAGCTCCATCCACACAAGATCTGAGCTCAGTTCTTCTACATGTTTGGAACAGCGACCAGCCCAGTTCCTTCACAAACTGTCTGCAAGTAAAACCTAGAAGAACTGAGGCTCTTCTGAAGGCAAAGCTCACACCAAATACTGATCTGATTTAGATTTCTCTTTCGTTCATTCACTGCATTTTGTGGATTGATGAAAATAAATAATGAACACTTCCACTTTTGAAGGCAGCAAGGAAGTTTACAACATTTTTTCCACATAAACTATAACGTTTACACAGAACTGTATATACGTTAATTCGGTGATTAATTAATAATTATAACGCTTTGGTTCTTTTGTCACGTTCATTTCAATACTAAGGAAAAGGCTTGATACTTAATACTGATTTCAGCACCACAATACTCCTCACAGCTCATACGATTACTCCTTTTACAAAAGCATTCTTATTCTCATGACGTAATAATATGAATATGTTTCTTTAAAGGTCTCATATCACACGAAACCAACTCTTGTGAGCGTTAAGCTTATAATAATGCTGTTACTTCCTCAAAAACAGAGCTGGAGTTGTGTTTTGTTTCACTCACATGTTTGACTAACCCTTTATTATTAGTCTGTCTACATCTCCAGAGCTCAAACTGTTCTGTTCCACCTCGTGATGTCATATTTACCCAAAACACGCTACGTAAGTCTCCAGGAACAATCGCTGATACCTAATGTAGGTCACTTAAATACAATCAATCAATTAAAATAATGTCTCACTTTAATTATAGGCTTCTAACTGTACATTTTAATCATATTTCACTTATTTATGTTGTGTATGGCGACCTTGAGTGTCCAGAAAGGCGCCTAATAAATAAAATGTATGATTATTATTATTTAAAGTTCCATTTGACTTCAAGTTCATGAAGTTTATTGTCAGTTCTTCATACGAAAAAACATATAAAGTGATAAAAATATGTTTACTCTTAATATTCACTGATGTTTAATATCTTTGTCATGTGTGATGGACTGAATGTTTTTGTGCCAATGTCCTGTTTTTTTGTCTTCTCTTCAACCTGTTAATGGGACTATGGATGAAAATGAACCTGCACAGCAAACTCTGGCACATTTATATGCTGTACTAACATTAAATTAATGGGCACTGTCCCATATTTAATAAATAAACATAAACATAAAGAATCCAAATGGTGTTTCTCACTCCCATGCCAGTGTTTTGGGGGGAATAACAGCTCCTTTTGCCAAGAGATTTGCAATTCCAGGTCTTAAATCATCCAGGTGATTCTAGTGAAGGTGTTTGGGGCTTAAAAACACAACGGAGCACTTCCTGTATCACCACGTGACATCACAAGGTGGAAGAACTCTGAATATGCAGGATTTGCGCGTTAAACATGTGTAAATGAAACAAAACACAACTCCGGGTCTGTTTGTGATGACGAAACATTAAAACACATCAGAAAAGAGCATAGTTCTACATTTTCTTTCATCATCTTAGTTTTAGCATGAATTAGTGAGTAATTAGCGACTCATCTCCTATTGCGCTGCATATTTCACTCCTGTTTCACTCCAGGGACGTCCGCAGATGTCCTGAGGCGGACTGACAAAAGCCTGGCTGCGAATGTGCACACACGGCCCCGACGTTCACCAATCCATCACCAAAAACTCACACAAACACATTCAGACAGCGAACGCGACGAGAACAGGAAGCGTTCGCAGGCAGGAGAATAAATGCCGGTAATTCTCGGTGACCTCAAACAACCTCTTTGCGTCATTTCTCTATAATGGGCCTATATTAGTGTAGCAACGCGTTTATAATTATGTGAGGAAGACGTAATTATAAAACAGAGAAGAGAAGCGATGCAGGACTGGCCGTAAATCTTTAACACAAGTGGTTTTGACACTTTGAATTATTATCCTTTTTACATGTATTTTTAAGCACCTCTAGGTCTATATTTTATGATTAGGCTTTATTTTTTTCACTATTAGACAACTATTTATTACAGAGATGGCAAGAAATTTGCATAATTGTGGAGCAGTTAAGATTATATGTATGACCGTGTGTTGTTTTTAGCATAATATTTGAACAATATGACCCTATAGGTAATGTCTCTTAATGTATTTATGGTCAATTTACCGACATTGAATCAGTATTTTCAGTATTTTCGCCATTCTGCTCAGAGATAATAGGTACAAATTAGGATTTGTGCTACTTTTATCTTGGTTAATGTGTGGTTTTGCACTGCCAATGTGCAAATAAAACCATGAATTGTGCCATAAATCGATAATAAATATGGATTCAAGGGTGTAAAGATACCAAAATCCATCATTTCTTCCACGGACTCACCTGAAATGGCAGAAGGTTGTTGCTGTCCGCTCTGAACTCGTCCATCCAGCACGTCTTCGGTCCGAGGGGTCTGGGGAACTTCGGGGGCGCAATGACGCTCCCGGTGCCGTAGGGCTTTTTCATGGGGGAGATGGGGTTGAGGGGAGACGGCATTCCTCCCACACCGACTCCCATCCCGACGCCTACCCCGACCCCCACCGCCCTCCTCGGGTCTCTGCCGTGCTGCATCCCGCTCCAGGGGTTGGACGGCGAGGAGCTCCAATTCTGGTGGTGGTGGTTGTTATTCCAAGAAGAGCCCGAAGATGAGGAGGAGGACGAAGAGGAGCAAGAGCCTTTGGAGACGCTGTGATAGGGCACGTTTCTCTGTGGGAAACCTTGATTCGGACTCACTGGGGATCGCCTCTGCTGCTGCTGCTGCTGGTGCTGCTGCTGCTGGGACTGTGGCGCAAGACCGATCTGCGTAAAATTCCCCCCAAACACCGGATTTACGTGAGGGAAATTCTGGAAAAGCAAGTTCCCGTTCACAGAGGGCATGCCCGGGAAGTAGGCATCCTCCACGGCGCTGCCAGTGGACCAAGCGCTCCCGAATGAGGAGTTAGGGGAGGGCAGGGAACCGCCGGTGTCTTGCGTCTGGAGCGGCTGGTGTGGGAAGCCCAAGCCGGGGAGGAGCGGCGACTCCATGGGCGATTTCTCTTTCCCACCGCCGGTCGACTCCGCGTCAGACGAGGACGCAGAGGAGGAAGAGGTCGGCTCCAGCGAAGGGGTCGGGGTAGAGGGAGCGGGGTCCGTCTGGTCTTGCTGCTGCTGCTGATGGTGGTGGTGGTGAGTTTTGTCCATCAATAAATCATCCTGCATGGTTTGTCGAGCTGAATGAGAGAGATACGAGGTGTTAATGTTGTTATTCACGAGATCATACGCCGGGTTTCTGCTGCTGTTGCTGTAAAATCGGATCAACTGGGACAAGTCCGACAGCGAGATGACGTTGGACGGACCGGGCGACTGCAAAGCGAACGCGTGATCACCCATTGAGAAGAATTTACGAAAGTGAGGGGTAAACTATCCACGCAAACTTCTACAAAAACCAACCATAGACGTTATAATCCAACCAAATGACACGCGAAAGGAGGCAGACGGCAGGCATACGGCTTTCCAACTGACTCGCCGCCACGTCTCGCTTTTCTCTTCCCTTCCACGCAAGAGCCGAACAGCAAACTGACTCCACTGCCGTACGTGTGTGTGTTTTCGGCTCAAGGACCACCCCCAAGTTCATTTGCATACGTCAGTAAATATAGCTGTCCTTCAAACGAGGTTAAAGGTACATTTATCTTACCCCTACGCGCTCGCGTTAACCCAAAAACCCGAGGGAATCGCTTTTACGCACGGGGTTTTTGTGCGTAAAAATGCCGTGAGCGAAAAAGTACACGCGTGGAGTCGTGACTGTTCACTTAAATGGTCCAAGCCTGCCTCGTGGGTTGTATTTTGAGCGTTGTAAAGTGTCCCACAGCACAAACCTGCGTAGTTTGCTCAAGCATTACCAGCGCACATATAGACTCTGCCCTAAATCCGCATTGACTCACAGCTGGAAACGAAACAAACTGTTCCTAGTCTAATATTTGACGTAACTCCTCACGCTCCTATCACCAAAAACTCTCTATTCAAACGAGGTCAATCGCTAAAACGCAAAATAACTTCATAGTAACGCTAATAAGTGTATTATCTTACACCCTCGTATCGGGTTTATAACTGGAGCCTTTTGTTAGCCTCAATTTCAAGGCTCGTGTTATTTAAATAACCAGTTCTCCTACCAGGAAAGATAATAATTTAGTTAGATAGTTCAAGCTTTGGTCGTGCACTGCAATATTCCAAATGCAATTACACATTTTAGGCTATAACTACCTTGTCAACGTTTATAATCAAACTTGCGCATAACTGGATACTATGGACAGGCTTTACTAGGCTACAAAATATCTACAATTACGCACAGTTGTCTATAATTGACTCGAAATGACTGTTATGACGGCGCCTATAGGCTAAAACTTCAGAGTTATCCTGTAGCTGCATTGCACACCACGCCGCACCGCTTTAATCCCGGGTTTTCTCCTCCAAAGCGGTTCCTCCAAGGTCACCAAACCGGCGGAATGAGCGGCTACCGGGAGCCCACGACACCGGCACCGTGCCCCCCCTAAAAGCCGGGCTGCCCTGTCGCCTGTTTACCGCTCTGATCTGAGACATCCGATCCATGTCACGGAGCTGTCTTGCCCCGTAACCCCCGGTATAATAATCCATATGTCCCCTTTTCACGCACGACAAACGCGCCCTGGACGCGCCTCTGGTAAATCTCGGTCATTACCTTTTTCCTTCACCGTTTGGGGGACTCTGTACTAAAATAAAAAAAAAGATATTCAGTTTGCCTCGACTGCCTCGGATATGACAACGAGCTGCCCCAGTGCCGAGAGAGTCAGCAGTTGCCTCAACAGCTGATTGACTGCGGCGCATGGATGAGGCCGAGGAGGATGCTGGGAGTTGTAGTTTGCTCAGTGGAGAAACCCTTTTGGAAGCAGCTCTGGGGAAAGTTTATGTGGCAGACTCAATGCAGCAGCAATAAAAACTTAGACTTGTGTTTGTATAACATTACATTTATATCATTATGTCTTATTTGGTGGTTTTTGCTCTCGTTTTATTGTTTTAAGACATAATACTATGTATTTATGCAGCACTTTGGAAACTGTTTATGAAATGTGCTATAGAAATAAAGTGGATTGAATTGGACTGGCTTGTGCTATCTTTTTTGCTACTTATTTAGAATGTATTACCATTTATATTTTTTATATTGTTGTTATTATTATATTATATTGTGATGTGTGAGCTGCTGTGTCCAAATAATTTCCCATAAAGTTTGTCTAAGTCTAAGATATGGAGCATCCCAGCGCCATCTCAGTATTTGCATTAATTAAGGTTCCAGGTTGACTCTTATACAAAAGGGGCTTCATAGAAGGTCTTAGAAACTGATAAACAAATACAAATATAACATACAGAGCTTAACACATTTATTAGACCACCTGTCATGAAGACAAGAAAACATTCATAACTTCATAGTATATCATAAACTTGTTTCAAATTCATAATGTCATTATTATTATTATTATTTAATTTGCAGTTTATTCAGTGCTTTTTTCTCCGTATATATGGTATATATGCACAATTATACATTTTTTTCACACATAAAATTAATATCAGTGTAAAAGATACTTGAAAAGAAAGAAAATAAAATTAAAAAAAAAATTATGAAAAAACATACACATATATAGATACATATACCTATGTGTGTACATATAGACATACGTACACACATGTACATACACACATACATATACTTACAGGTACATATACATACACAGATACATATACTTACAGGTACACATACATATACTTACAGGTACATATACATTGTTATTCATTAAGAAAATGACCAACTGGAATAATAAAATAGTCCTTGTTGACAAATAACCAAAAATGTGAATATTTTGTGTGTTTTTATGTCGTTTTGCAAAGTCTCTTTTGTTACTGAGCTCCAAATAGTTTCAGCTGTTCCCAGAGACTTTCTTTGGATGAGACTTTGGTGTCATTTTTTGGAAAACATTAAACTTGAAAATGTATGGAAAGCAACAATATTTATATTTTAGCATCAAAGATATGGTTTTGGTAAAAAGATCTTGCATAAACTCACGGATTAACCATTATAGAAACATGAAAAGATATTTTGTAAACAGAAATACTGTTAAATTACATACGGTGGCAGTGGCAAACGCCTCATACTGAGTGATGTTCTAATAAATGTGTTAAGCTCTGTATAATATTGGGAGCACTGAAATCCCACCATATCTAACTACAGTTGTAGCCTGTACATTAATACTACTACAAATCTTACCTTACTGACAGAAACTAGTCTATTTTGAGTTAAACATATGGAGTTAAAGGTGCAATATTTGGTCTGCTTGTCTTCTTAGTCCTTTGCCTGAACGTTAAATGTCTCTTTCATTAAAAAAAAAAAAAAACCTGCTTTTTTACTGCGATGCTCTGACCTGCTTGTATCTATGGAGAAAGGCCTAGATATGTACAGCCTTTACGTACAGTACAAAGAAATAAAATCCCCGTGGAGAGAAGCAAACGACAGCCCCGCCTCCAAAAAAGTTACACCTTTAAACGTATGTAGCACGGCAACAATAGCCCTGACACCCAAAGAGCATTATGGGGGAATCACAGACGATCAAAAGGAGGAACATCTCGTCTAGACGTTTTATTGGTGCATTGCAGAGTGTTTATATCTGACAGGCTCTAAGTGCAAAGATGATTTAGGAGCGCCCGTATGGCCTATAAAGTAAAATAATAGGCCTGTATAATAATAAATATGTGACCGCGAATCCATAAATCTTATCTGTGAACGTTACATCACATATATTATTGTATTTGCTGTCAACACAAACGCAGGACCTATGTTTATTTCAGTGTTTTATTTTATTTGTCGTTTTAACAATGAGCACATACTGATTATATACGGTGTCTGCAATTACCCAGCAACTTTTTAAAAAATTTTCATGGTACTTTTTATGGGATGTTTTTCCTTGGGGGCGTGGCTAAAAGGAGGCACTGCACTGTTTTACACTTAGACTTAGACTTTATTGATCCATAAGGGGAATTACCTGGACACAGTAGCTCACATATCACATTATATTACAATAACAAAGAGTAAAAACGATTCTATATATTAAAAAAATGGTAATAAACTTCTAAATAAATAGCAAGAGACTGGTATCAATAGGACTTACCGTTTATATAAATGTATGAATCTAAGTCTGAAGCTCTGCTATGCAAAAGTTTAAAGAGTTTAAAGATTCTATATTGACTCTTGTGAGCTTTAAGACATGTTAGAGCTAGAGGTGTAACGATATCCAAGTCTCACGATACGATATTCTCACGGTATGAACCTCACGGTATAATATTTATTGCGATATCGTGGGAAAGCTCATGATATTACGATATTCTACATAATAACAAGACTGACATTCTAAAATGCTTTGACCAGTCATTTGGTACAAAATTTATTGTCATTAGGGATATAACGATATTTAAATCTTTCTGTACCATATTTATTGCAATATATAACTGTGAATCTGCTCCTTTTTCCTCTAAAAACGCCTTCACAAGACTTAATCCAAAGAATGAAGATGTAAAAGTGCTTAGAACAGTTATTTCTTCACGTCGTCTGCACTGAAACGGAGCAAAGGATCATGGTCTATGTAGTTCCCTCTGTGTTTTTTTTTGTTATTTTTGCATCAGAACTATTCATTTAGGCAAAGAGACTTGGGATTCGATATATTGTGATAGTCCACGATATTATTGTGAGACCTTTGACCATATGATATCACCGTATTTCAGTTATTGTTACATCTGTAGTTAGAATGTTGTTACTTCATCAAAAACAGACCTGGAGTTGTGTTTCGTTTCATTCACACAAGTTTGAGTAACACTTTATTATTAAATTATGAACTTAAAAATCTCTAAAAAGCAAAATACTCTCTTCCTGATGATGTTATGAAGCAGTAGAAACACTTTTTACCTTTTGTTCAGTAGAGATCGGCAATTCCAGGGGTGAAATTATCCAAATCATTCTAGTCAAAGCTGTATGGGGTTTAAAAACGGAGCGGCGGAGCACTTCCTGTATTACCGCATGACATCACAAGGTGGACCAGAGTGTTTTCTGTTCAAGAGGAGAACTCAAAGCCTAAATCTGTTAATGAAACAAACACATATCATAAAATAGCATAATATAGGCCTTTGTTTTAATGTAATCTAACCATAAATAACTATAGCTAAATTAAACTACCGGCGAGCTGATTTGTGCTGTTTAAAAGTCAGAAATAAAATTACAGTCTCATGCAAAAAAAACTATTAATCATTTAGTGCACTCACCTTTTCTGTTTAACTCCATTTTGCTTTTTCTTCTTGAGTTTTCAGATCTAAAAACTTAACAGTTCTTTGGGTTACCATGGTAACTACCAAAATATGACATAAATTCATCCGTACAATCTATTTAATCACAGTAACTTGAGTATTTGTATTAGTATTAGCTACTTAGCTAGCTACTAAAAACTGGTTTGTTTAGGTTGATAATAATAAAATAGTGAAACGAGTGTGTAATTAAGGAAAACTGTTCTGCACTCGGTACTAAAGTGAGTCAGTATAATCACATTTTCTTTGTGTTTTCGTCATTTTTAAGCAGCTTTTCTCTATTTTACCTAAACAATGACAATTTATGCCTCTTTTTTCTGTTGGCAGGGATCAGATTGGTCAAAAATAGGGACACCTGGGAAATTTCTTGTATAAAACTGGCACAAATCACTTGTTTTGGATAAATCTGCTGGGACAGGGAACACAGGACTCAAAACTGGGACCGTCCCGGGTCACCCTATACCAGGACTACAATAATTATTTTTTCCCCCCAATGCCATGCTATAACTTTTAAACGTGAAGTTAATAGTATTACTTAAAATTACCGTATGTCTGTCGCAGCTAAACATACCCGTGTGACATCTTTAGAACAGCTTGTCTCCTTTCCAGAGCCGTGAGCCGCGGATAATAATCTATTTTTGTACTTTGGCGAAGCTAAGGACTAAGTAAACCGTTTAAACTACATTTCCCAGAGCGATTTTTCACTTCCGCGTTGCCTTTGTTGTGATGACGTCAGACGCAGAGCCGTGTGTCTATTTTGCTCGGACGCAGCCACACCGAGCACTCCATGGAGTCTAGCGGTCACGCCGGAGCCAAAACAGCAGTGACAAGCGAAACCGTAGGCGTTTTAGGGTATCTTTTTAGTTAGTTAATTCATTTAGCTTTAGATCGATGCCATGAACGTCAAGGAATAGTTTTAAACGGACGTAAAAAGCGACGCCGCAGCTGTTGCGCCGTGCAAACACAAAGGCCTACGTGCAGCTAAGTCATATTAGCCTAGCTGCCAAATAGTTCACTACGTCGATACTTATGCGACAGTTTAAGAGTTTGAATCTTTTATTTTATTCATAATCAAGTGAAGATTACATAGACGCAAGCCTGGAAATCGCCACGGAAATGTCGGATCAGAGTGCGGTGGTTATGCAGCAGAATTTGGACAGGTGAGTTCAAGTTAAAAAGCTAGTGCCTGCTAATGTTGTGCAGCCAAAGAGGGTAACAAAATGTCATTAATAGCGTTTTGTGTGGTCTTTGCTCTATTTACGTGATGCAAATTGCGTGACAATTGTGTGGAAATGCTTTGTTCTGTTGAAAAGCTACATCTTTTGTCTGTAGGGTGCATAATCTTCCATGTTGCCATTGCAGCAAACTGTAATTTAATACTCTAGTAAAAGTAGATCACAATCTCTGCTGCTACACGTTTCATAGATGGCCATAACACGCCTGTCTTTACAATAATACAGCTATCCACGTTTTTATCCCTAATCTGTCGTTGAATTTTCCATAAGCGTTTCTTTTCAACCAACTAGAAAGTGAAAGTAGGAGAGAAAGTGGTAAGCGTTTACAGTAAATGCAAATTTGGGCTGCATGTGACCCACTTTAGAGTAGCTTGGGGCCACAAATGAATCAGTAGCTTGACTTGTGAAATGTTTCAACTCAGGGAAAGTTGACTGTAAACTACGGTGACCCGGGACAGTCCCAGTTTTGAGCCCTGTGTCCCCTGCCCCAGCAGAGTTATACAAAACCATTGATTTGTCCCAGTTTTATACAAGAAATGACCCAGATGTCCCTATTTTTGACCAATTTCATCTAAACCAGGACTAAACTAAGACTAAACCAGGACTACATCGGGTTTAAACGAAGACTAAAACAGGACTATCACAATTTTTGACTAATCTGATCCCCACCAGCAGTAAAGAGGAGCATAAATTATCATTTTCCAATTCGCCAAAATACAGAAAATTGTGTTGCAAATGACCATAAAGCAAAAAAGAAATTTAAAAATGCAGCGAAAGAAGCCCCTCAGATTATGACTGACATGAGAATGCACAATCTTACACACAATTTTATCATCCAAAGCCCGTTGTGTCCCAGTTTAGAATTTTGAAAATCTTGTCACTCTACTCTAAACATACTTTATTTTATTTCCAGTATAATATTACAGAGGTGTAGGAACGTAGTCTGTAAACAATTGAAAGTGAATGTATTTAGGCAAGGTTAAAAATGCTATGTAATGTTTTTTGTCATAAGACCCAAAATGGAAGGAAATAACTCTTTATTTTGTGTAGTTGCAGTTTTGGAACCATGTGCTTTGTGTCACAGGATGTCGTGATAGAGAATTTGGAGCTGTGGTTGCAATTTATTGTGAGAAGAATGTCACAGTTTTACAGTTATTCAGTTATTGAGCTCAAGACTAACCAGTAGTGCAATTTAAATGCTCTTGAAATTCATTTTCATGGGTCTAGTTTGTGAAATCAATGATAAAGTTAACTTGACATGAACACAAACAGGAAGATAATAAGTCACAAACTTTATTTTTTGGCTTTAAAATGGTCACAGTTGTTATTTTTATACGCCCGTTGTGTAAGACGGGACGTATTATGGTATGGCGCTGTCCGTCCGTCCGTCCGTCTGTCCGTCTGTCCGTCCGTCTGTGGACACTTCAAAGCTTTGAAGTCTTTGAAGCTTTGTCTTCATGAAAGATCTGAACTCTCTTCTCAAATGTTCTGCTGCTGAAAGCGAGAACAATCCACATTCTCTGCTTCTTTGAGCTTTGACACATTAAAGCTTTGTAGTGTCTTTAAGTTCTGTTGCTGCGATCTGATTGGTGGAATTCCGATTCTAGAATTCTATATACAATAATTCAAAGTACGGGCGTATTTTGCCCCGCTGGAGGAGCTCTTGTTTTAGTTGCAATGGTATTATGACCTGAATAACCACAATTATTGATTAAACAAATCACCTTGACACCCTTAGCCTAAGGACATTTTGAAGTATTGATCATTCGCAATGACACAAACGCTGCAGAAAAGTTTTAAGATGGTCTGAAACTCAAGAAGAAATACAACATGGATTTAAACGACACATTTTCAGGAGCCTGTGATCAATACCAGTGACCACGGTCCTGTTTAGGTGTTCGATTTACAGCAAAAAAGGTGAAAAACTGTTAATGTTAGCAGCTTGTGACTGTAATGGCTTATTTAAAAGCGCATATCAGCTCTCCTGTTGTTGTCCCAGCCAAATTAGTTCTTTATGATCAGATTGTCTTCAAATAAAGCTCAGATTAATGCCTCCATCCGCCCCCAGTTAATATTGACGACATCAGCTGCAAAGTATCAATAGGGTCTGTTTCTGCAGTGCACTAATGCTGTTTATTAGTGTAAACCTGAGTGAATGTTATTGACTCAGAGGACAATGAGGTTGACATCCATTTCATATTGATTTAAATGTGATTCTGTGGCTGCGTTAGTCTTAAAACTCTCACAATAGTAGTACTGTAGTGTATAATTATGCAGTCACTGGCCTTGTGGTCGTCCTGTTGTCCTCTGGAGCGTTGGAGCCGCACGACGCTTGACGCAGCACTTTGTGTAAACATTGGACCCGAGCAGGAGATCAGTGACCTTAGCACAGAACACACTGTATATACATCGCTTTAACAAAAAATCAGTTACATATACTCATATACTTACTCTTTCTATCAGCATGAGACAGCCTAAACTAAAACTAAACATTTCATTCACACTGTAGCCTTGTTTCCCTGCGGTTTGCCTTTTTTGTCCAGGGGGGTTGCTGCACGTGATCATGAACTCGTGCACGTGAGGGGAGAAAAATATACAGCTATAGAAATAATTGTCATTTATTTAGCGTTTATATTTGTTGTTAAATGGCTGCAAAACACCTTATGAGCATATTTTCAGAAGTTATGGTGCCTTCAGTAAATGATGGTAATGTGTAATTCCATATTAACGCGTTAATCATTTGGCAAAGCAAGGCAAGTTTATTTGAAGCACAATTTGTACACAAAGTAATTTAAAGTGCTTTACAGAATAAGAAATGCATTAAAATCACAATGCAAACAAACCAAAACATAAATAATCATCATACAATTTTAAAATAGAGATGGAACATTAAATTAGAGAGAATTAGAGAGAAGAGAGAAGAGAAGAGTGCGAAATTAAAAATTAAAACCTTTCAGTCATTTGCAGTTATTAAGTTCTGACCTAATGCAGTTTGTGGTGTTTCTGAATAAAACAGAAGCCAAAATCAGCACAACAGTCACAAGAGCAAAGCCCACATAATCCTCCCACTGTTTTATAGCCACACTTCAGTTTATCTGTGAACATTAGACTAACAGACTTATTAAACTAGCAGGTTTGACTTGGATTTCATTTACTTACAAAGTGCCAGTGAGCATGAATCTGCATTTTATTATCGTCTACAAACTCTAGTGTAACTTACTCCTGAGCTTTCACTATTTCTGCGTCGGTCGTGCTGCTGGAGATCAGCAAAACTGTACATTTATTTTAATGCCCGTTAGCAGTTTCATACTTTCGCCACAGCATTTAGTTATAATTTAATGGAACCAGCTCGTGTCCTGTTTATTTGTGATAGTTGAAGAGCATTGATTCAGTGTTATCAATCATATTTTTGTGTTAACTGTGTCATACTTAATAAATTCATAGTTTTGTAGGGGCTGGTGATGTCAAAAATGAATATATAGTGATATTTTTATTTTTATCTACAAAGTGCCTGTTTTGTCTTGGTCCAGTGATCGTGCAAAAAGGCCTCCCTGGGAAAAAAAGATTTTTATCTTAAGGGACTTAAGACTGGTAATTTGAAAGTTAACTGGACTGTAAAATTAAACATAAAAGTGCGACGATATTACTTTCGATCATTATTTGAAAGATTACGCTGCATGTTCTTGTCCTTATTTAATAATTAAACTATTCAAGAGTTTGGAGGAAGTAATGCAACTCAAGACAAGGATTAAAAGTCTTGTCTTAAAGTCTTGTTTATTAGTTTTCAGTAGGATGAAATAAAATATAGATCGATCCATAAAAAAGTCATATTGTCCGATTGCTCAGCTCCATCTCCACATCTTGCTTCTACGCTTGAAGTGTCTGGAGGAGACGACTCGAGCACATTTCTTCTTTGAGCTTTAGCACATTTCTTCTTTGCGTTTTAGCACGTTTCTTATTTGAGGGCCTCGTGGTGCCCCCGTGTACCTTCCTCGTGTTGGTGCAGGTGTCTGTGCGGCGTCTCCGGGCTCGGTCGTGACTTCAAACCTTGGCAGAAGCGTCTTGTTTTGGTGGTTGTGCAGCTGCTCTCGGTGTTTGGTTTGTTCAGATCTTGACCCAAAACACTTCTGAGAAAACAAACTGGAAATACATTGTGCAACGAAAAGGCCCAGAAATGTGGCTCTAAAACAAGTCCTGCGTTTCAGACTTCTGTAGTGAAAACTGGGATAACTATAAGGGGATGGGACCAGAAGATCTCGCAAGATAAAATCGACACTGGATTGTGCAAAGATTTTTTTGTTTACATTTTGATTGGACAAAAAAAGGGGTCGTAGGGGCGTAGTTTCAAAAAGCAGTGCTGAAATGAAATCTAAATACAATGAATAAAGCGTAGACTGGATAAAGAAGTGGACCAAGGGAGTATGACGTCATCCATAGCATTCACTTCCAGCCAAATGAAGCTCACCGAGGCAAGCGGTTAGAGGAGGAGTTCCATATTAGGAATAGGAATTTATTTACGGGCAAAAATTGAAAGAAAAAATGCCAGGATCATATAGAGCGGGTTAATATGAACATTTTAAGACCGAAACAACAAGGCTCACAGCAGCAGTTAGAAAGAGGGGTGACAATTCTTTAATGTAAAGTCAACTGGAAATGAGTTGATGGAACCGGAAGATTCCCGACTCGCTTGAAAGTCCCACCAGCTTGTGCAACCAAAGGGTCTGAGATACTGCTTCAAAACAAGTTCTACAAGTTTCAGTCTGTTGAAAACTGGGACAAAAAATCTATTGTAATGTACTGTATTATTCTAACAAGGCATAACAAATAATATTAATACTTCAGACCTGTACAGCGTTTTTTTTAGACACAGATCAAGAACTGAAAAAGCTCTTCCATATCCACAGACTCGGGCTACAATTGACTTTACATCGAAAAACTGTCACCCACCCTCTATCTGCTGCTGTGATCCTTTATCATTTTGGTCTTAAAATGTCCGTACCAACCCGCTCTACGTGATCCTGGCATTTTTATTCCGCTATTTTGTCCATTAATACATTCCTTTTCCTAATGTGGAACTCCAAATTCACCTCTGTAACTATGAGCCTCGATGAGCTTCATTTGACTGGAGCCGAGCGCTATGGGTGACGCCACACTCCCCCGGTCTACTTCTTTATGCAGCCTGTGATTATACTAAACAAGGCAAAATTACAAGGAGGAATAATCGCACATGGAAATTCACAAAAGCTGCTGTGTGATTTGGGAAATTTACCGTATTTTTCGGACCACAAGGCGCGGCGGGTTATAAGGCGCTAGATCAATGAACGGGTATTTTTTCATACATAAAGCGCGCCGCATTATAAGGCGCATTAAGTGAGACTGATAACTCGCCCGGCGTTCACCTTCTGTCGTCCAACGCTCCCACGCAGCTCACAATTTAACTTTAAAGGACTTTGACACCAATGTCTAGAGGTTGAAGTTCTTTGGTTAATCCACCCGGAATGATCCCCAAGCACCGAGTTAGTTTGCTTCAATCGGGCACCTGCAGTAAGTCGGCACGTCTCTGAACAGGGGCCATTTTGGGTCCTTATACACGTACCATAATATGATGATGAAGCACAGCACATATCACTGCGCCAGGCTCCGGACCGCGGTCGCCGTGATGCTCCGACAATACGGAGCACGAAGTCTTTCGGAGGTGTTTGTGTGGCTGAGGTGGAGGTTTGTGCATGTTTGATTGTAGTTGAGCATGAGATGGGATCCGTAAACCTTCGAATGAGTGAGCCCCCGAGGATAAGACTCAGTCCTGGTTCAGTTCTGGTTTAGACTGGACTCGTTTGAGAGTTTGTAGATGTTTTGTGCTCAGCTGCAACCAAACGTGTACGGATTTCTGTCCTATGTGCGTGTGAGTGTTTCTGAGGCTTGTGTGCTCCATTTGACAATCTATCCAGCTGTGCGGCTTCGTAACTTACAAAAATACTAAAACATTTTGACAGTGTACCACATAAAATCGGTTCAGGTCAGTGAGCACAGCCAGAATCAATCCATACATAAAGCGCAACGGATTAAAAGGCAAACTGACGATTTTTGAGACAAAGAATTTTAAGTCAGAAAAAAAAGGTAAAAAAATACGGTAATGTCGCCTGCAAATAACGAATGACTAAAATACGCTGCTTCCATGGGGAATAAAACACGACTGAACTGAAGTGACATGAATGGGCTTCTTGTATTCGTTCAGCAACATTTCAGACTACGGCTCCACAATACGCCACAATCAAATCAAAATTTGTGTTGGAGCAATTATCAAATCACTAGGGCAGTAATTATTTGGATAATAGACTGTACTTCACAAAGAACAAAATGTTCTGTCTTTTTAATAATAAATGCCTCGCAGCTGTACTTTAGAAATGCATGGGATTCTTCTGTTAGTTTGAGTTCATGTGTCGGTCTTTCTCAAATGCGAATGCTCCTGGGGCAGTTCACCATGTGCACTCTGAACAGAATCCTTTTTAAGCACACAAAGCACAAATCTACGAACGAACAAATAGATTCTTTTCCAAAATTGTGAAGCCCCATTTAAATGGATTTGTCTGAAATGTGCAAAATTCAATTTGGTTTTAAAACATAAATTACAAATCTTTTTCCAATATCTGGGAGATTAGATGTATTTTCCTTAAAGGTTCCATATAGGGCTTTTTCTGATCTACATTATAATGTTACTTCTTCATTAAAAACATACCTGGAATTAGAGATGTCCCGATCAAGAGTTTTTGGCTTCTGATCCAATTTTTATAAGGAGTGCTCTTTCTGATACCGATTTGATACCTTCTTTTTTTTCCTCTGTAATCTAGTGTTGTGAAGGAAGTTCGCACATTAGCTCCAAAACAGTCCATTAGACGACAGAAGCCTTACTGACCTCACCTTCTGTGAAATGCCTCTCAGTGTTTGCTGCTGTGGCTTTGCTCTTGTAAATCTCAAACTCATCAGGATGATTCTTTTGTAAGTGACGAATCAAATTGTGTTAAAGTGGCTCTGCTGTTTGTTTGCAGCGATTGTGTCGCTCTCGTTTTGTTGTGGTGAAAAGTCCCACACAGCGACTGCCGTAAAGTGCATCGACGGCGGGAAAACGTGAAACTGGATCACGTGATTGAATCCAGTACTGTCAGATACTCATAAAAGAGCTGGATCCGGAGCTGATACCGATACTGAATATCGGATCGGGACATCCCTACCTGGAATTGTGTTTTGTTTCACTCTATAATTAGTGGTACATTTCACTCACTGTATTTATCACTGTATTTATCAACTGTGTTTTTACATTGGCGCGTCAGCCTCTCTTTGGATAAAATTAGACGGGCTGATAACATGATTGATTTTTGCAGAATTAACACATTTATATGGTGAAAATAGCATTTTTTGCTTCTCCGCTGTTCAAATGTCAAAGTTTCACTCAATTTATAAGCACCAAAATCCATAACACAGTACAAAGTGTTGGTGTATAACATCCTAAATGTAAGAAAAGGCTGCTTAAAATGTTTTAAAACTTGTATATTGAATACGTTCATAGATGCTCGTCCCAAACATTTTTTTTCCAAACAAAAAAGTGCACCGGATCACACCCGCTTCTGTGACAGAACTGTTACTGCAAACCCAGACTCAGAACTTTTCAGACGTCAACTGGATAACGCACATGTATATTTTAGTAGAATGACATCACATTTTAGATTTGGTAATGGGTTTGGAATGAGCTTAATGACATAATGGGTCATGGTAATGTTGTGGTTGTCTCGCTGTTAGAACAACATCCTAAAATGCTGCAAAGTCTCGGCTCGGTCAGCTGGATAACGCTTCCCATAGGTATAAAATCAGCGTTACCGTTTTGACACTGGGGAGATTTAGTGGTGATTGTTTTTAGGCTTTTGAAGCAGTGTACGTAGATTTTTCTTGTTTTATCTAAAGTGTTTAAAGCTTTTTTTATTCATGTTCAATGGATTATAGATTTCAACAAACACAAAAATACTCATTATAATAGAGTTTTCCATATAATCTGGATGTATTTTGAGCCATAATGCGTTTAATATTTGGTTGTATTGCATAAAAAAAGGGTAAGACTCAGATAAGGCCTTTTATAACAATTTATATCTGCGTAATTATAAAAGTTATGCATGAAAATACGTGTCAGTCATGATGAACATTCTGCTTAATCGATCAGTGAACCTCTCAAAAAATCTCCATTTTAAATCTGTCAAAAAATAACAAAAACAAAAACAAAAAAACACTACAGCCGGTGCCCAAAGGATAAAAAACCTTTCAAACATGTGGAATCAAAAGTGTGGGACTTTGTGAACATATTTATATGAAGTGTCAATGGCCGTTATGCAGTTGACAAAATGGTTATTTAAACACTTTAAAAACATGAATAATTCAAAAATGGCCAAAATTTAAGTTGGCCAAATAATTCTGTATGTCCTTTTGGGGGTTTATTTTGAAACTATGAATTTATGTTAGCAACAAACCCCAAAACTTATTCTGTCACTTTTTATTGAAGTGAAATGTACCCTAATTATAGAATCACCCACATGTTTAACGCACAAACTCAAATTTAGGTTGTGTTTTTCTTTCAAATGGAAAACACTCTGTTCCACTTTATGATGTCATGTGGTAATACAGGGTGAGCGGTAATACGGTATCCTGCGATATGAAAAAGTAGCAACAGTATCAGTTTCATTTAAAAAAATCCGCTCTTTCTCCTCTTCAAACGTTGTTACGCTCAGAGATTTCCATCCACACGCAGCGAGGAAGAAGAAAAACACCTGACTGACGCTTCGTGTGTGACGTTGAGCCGAAAAGTTTGCGATGGAGACGTTTTATTGAAGCCGAGAGTCGAGAGGGGACGAGGCTGAAGAGGAGAAAGTTCCCGCTCGAGGGCGAAGTCAGACTTTCACGGAGGAGACGGTAAAGCCCAATTTACGGTTCTGCGACAAAACGTGTTTGTGACGACCGACATGTACCTCTGAAACTTTTGTCAAAAAAATGGAGAGCGAGGGGAAGTGACGCAGACAATAAGGGCTGTGATTGGTCCTCTCCACCGCTCTACATTTCCGCTGCTCTGCTCATTATAGACTTTGAGTAATAATGGGTTTAATGCAGCTTTGCGCACATTTGTTTACATGGCTCATTTGCAGTACAGTACAGTACAGTATAAGCGCTGATAAAAAACGCTCGTGCGCTGATGCTGATGCGATCGAACGCGCTGCAAAGTTTGGTTTGATCAGAACTTGTGCCTCATCTTCAAATATAAAGCTGCTCTTCTGTTTCTGAATGGTACAAAATAATTCTTAATTAGTCGCAGTAATACCGTATACCCCGGGAAAATGCTGAGACCGTTTAATGCCATTGTGTTTTAAACTCCACACACCTTCATTAGGATAATTTGGGTAGTTTCAGCCCTGGAATTGCCGATCTCTCCTGAACTAAAGGCAAAACAGAGCTGTTAACTTAACCTAACTACCAGACATCATTAGGTGGAACGGAGCATTTTACGCTTTGGAGATGCAGACAGACTCATAAACCAGGTGTGTGAATAAAACAAAAGACAACTCCGGGCATGTTTTCACGGAGGTAACGACATTTAACAAGACCTTAAGCTCACAAGAGTCAATTTTGTGTAATATAGGTCCCTTTTAATTCAGTCATAACAACACTTTTTCTATCAAACACAATTAAAATGTAAAAATCCCTTATCTTCGACGGTTTCCACACTCCCTCTCGTTTCCCCGTGCGTGGACATAATGTTGCGATTGAGTTGTTGAGTCCGACGCCTCTTTTAGGTCCCGCTCCTGCTCCTTTGAACCCAGGGACCCCCAGTTTCCCACAGTCACGTGACCAGCGCCCACTGAAAGGTCCTTTTGTGTCGCCCCCCAAAAACCCGGCTCGAAGAAAAACGGCTCTGCTCCAGGAGTTATTCTGCGCCGTAGATCACACGGAGGCTTCTAATAGCGGCGGCGTGTCTGCTCACTGTGTTTGTCCAGATACTTTGTCATGGGCTGATTAGAGCTGGAGTCATAGCGAGAAGAAACATCACAATTTAACCATTATTGATTTACAATTACGGACACCGTGACCTGCATCCGTTTTGGAGGTTTGGAGGCAGCGGTGGAAGCAGGATTCTGTTTCTGTTTGGGCCCCGATCAGAGATAGAAAACGGGAGATCTCGCACTGACTAACGGCGTCTATTGGAACGAATGTGTCAACAAAGCCGCCGTCTTAGTACAAGGGCAACGCTGCTTTAGATGATAAGATTAGTCCTGGTTTAGACCTGGTTTAGACCTGGTTTAGACCTGGTTTAGACCTGGTTTAGACCTGGTTTACTCCTGGTTTAGTCCTGGTTTAGACCTGGTTTAGCCCTGATTTAGTCCTGGTTTAGACTTGGTTTTGTCCTGGTACTGTCCTGGTTCAGTCCTAGTTGAGACCTGGTTCAGTCCTGGTTCAATCCTGGTTTAGACCTGGTTTAGACCTGGTTTAGTCCTGGTTCAGCTCTGGTTCAGTCCTTGTTTAGTCCTGGTTCAGCTCTGGTTCAGTCCTGGTTCAGTTCTGGTTTAGTCCTTGTTTACAACTCGTTCAGTACTGGTTTAGTTCTGGCTCAGACCTGTTTTAGTCCTGGTTTAGCTCTGGTTCAGCTCTGGTTCAGTCTTGGTTTAGTCCTGGTTTACACCTGGTTCAAGTCCTGGTTCAGACCTGGTTCAGACCTGGTTCAGTCCTGGTTCAGTCCTGGTTCAGTCCTCATTCAATCCTGGTTTAGTCCTAGTTTAGACCTGTTTTAGAATTGGTTTAGTCCTGGTTCAGCTGTCATTCAGTCCTATTTTAGTCCTGGTTCGGTCCTGTTTTAATCCTGGTTTGGTCCTGGTTCAGTCAGTCTGGGTTTAAAACACAATATTTAGTATCACAGCTCCACAAAATAAAGCCTTCACTCGCTGAAACTGCGAAAAACTTTACCTTAAACCATAGAACCCTGCACCAAGAGGCTGAAGGCGACATCTACAGTTCTGTATCTACGGGTTCCGCTCCCCTCAGTGCGTCTCAGTGTTTGCAGGTCAGAGCTCCACGTCTCTGCAGTGTCACATGACCACCCCCCTGCACCGCCATGTTTTATTCAGTGTCGGAAACTCTGCCTCCGTTTGAACCTGAGCCCGAGGGACCATCCGATCCCCTTTATCTGCTGTGGATGGTGACGGGACCGCACAGGACCGCACGAGACCACACGGGACCACACGAGACCACACGGGACCGCACAAGACCACACGGGGCCGCACGGGACCACACGGGACCACACGAGACTACACAGAGCCACACGAGTCTGCACGGGACCGCACAGGACCGCACAGGACCACACGGGACCACACGAGACCACACGGGACCGCACGAGACCACACGGGACCGCACAAGACCACACTGGGCCGCACGAGACCACACGAGACCGCACGGGACCACACGAGACTACACAGAGCCACACGAGTCTGCACGGGACCACACGAGACTACACGGGACCACACGAGACTACACGGGACCACACGAGACCACATGGGACCACACAAGACCATACAAGACCACACGGGACCACACGGGACCACACAAGACCACACGGGACCACACGAGACCGCACGGGACCACACGAGACTACACAGCCACACGAGTCCGCACAGGACCACACGAGACCACACGGGACCATACAAGACCACACGGGACCACACAAGACCACACGGGACCACCCAAGACCACACAGGACCACACAAGACCACACGGGACCACACAAGACCACACGGGACCACACAAGACTACACGAGACCACACGGGACCACACAAGACCGCACGGGGCCGCATGGGACCACATGAGACTACACGGAGCCACACAAGACCGCACGGGACCACACGAGACCACACGAGACTACACGGAGCCACACAAGACCGCACTGGACCACACGGAACCGCACGAGACCACATGGGACCGCATGGGACCGCACGAGACCACACGAGACTACACAGAGCCACACAAAACCACACGGGATCACACGAGACCACAGGGAGACACACGGGACCACACGGGACCACAGGGACTCCGCTCTGATTTGGTGTAGATTAGTTAACAGAAAAAGGAGCTACTGCGAGTGCGGGAGGGCATCAGAAGAATGTTAAATTATGTCAAGTTACTTTTCTTGGAATTCTGTCATTGTTTAACAGGGTTTGGCGTTTATAAGCACTTTTATTTCAGTCTAAACCCTTTGAGTCATGATCCATGGGGTTGTAGTCTATGTTTTGTTTTGTAGTGATGCAAAATGACCGAATAAACCACTACTACTGCTACTACTACTACTAAAAAGTTATTTTAATTTAGTAATATGTCAGCACTAGGGTTGGGCAGTAATACGGTGTTAAGGTGCCCTGAGGTATCAAAACGTAGCTACTGTATCAGTTTCATCACCGTCATGAAAAAAATCTGCAGTGCATAGGACCTAATATAATATAATATAATATAGTATAGTGTAGCGTAGCGTAGCGTAGCGTAGCGTAGCATAGCATAGCATAGTGATTAATTAAATTTTGGTTTGCTCTGCACAAATGAATGTGTGGTTGTTATTTTCAGTTTAATGCTATGTCCTGGTTCAGCTCTGGTTCAGTCCTGTTTTAATGTGATGCTGATTTTATTTTAACACAATTTTTTTATTCCGATTTAATTGTTCTGAATTAAATAGTTTGAAATGAAAATATTCTCCTTAAAGTTTATGTAGAAATAATAATTCGAATTGAGGTTTACATGGAAAACAAGTTAAATCACCTGTATTTAATTCCGCTCCACGTCTGATTGGACAGAGACACGAACGTATTTACGTCTTTGGGAAGAAAACTCACACTTCAGCTGCTCCCGGTTTTTCCTGTCATCCCGGTTTGTCGTTACGCCACCGACACAAACACGATACAGAAGAATAAATACGTGGAGAAATAAATGAATGCGGCTTTAACATCGGTATAAACCACCAATTTACTTTGGAATTAAGTTTAACTCCGAATAATCATTTTCATTAGGGATTAAGTTAGGGCTGAAACGATTACTCGAGTAACTCGGATAATTCGATTACAAAAAATATTCGGGCAAATTCTTTGCCTCGAGGCTTCGTTTAATTCATGTCACCAAAGTCAATTTATTTAAAATGTCTCTGCTATCGTATCACTCCTCCTTTGTAGACTGCTGCGCCAGTCTGGGATCACTGTTTCACACGGACAGTTATCAATGACGTACATTTCAAAGATTTGAAGCGGCGCGATTTATTCCACGGTGTGGAAATGGCAGATAATGACGTGGCCGCTGCCAGTGTGCACTGGCAAAGCCAACCTGATGTACCACAACAGTACGTCTTCAATGCTGCAGCACTTAAAGCGAAAGCATCCTCATGTGAACTGTACTTCTCTTAGCGGAGTCGGAGAATCTACGAGGTAATATACTTTTACGATTGCTAACTGAAATGAAAAGTAACGCCTATTAGAATGTACAGTATTTGTAATTATTTGTAACCTGTGTTATGAGTCGATAGTAACGAGGCATAATGAGCAGCAAGAGAGCAAATGATCTCACTCAAATCGCTCCCTTCCTCACGTATACACAGACACACGCACACACACTGTGTTTCCCATATCAGAAACGTCTAGTTCGTTGTTCTACTTTTACCAAAAATCTGATTTAATCTAGAACCGCTGTCATCAATAATTCCAATATCAGAGAAAGGAAATATTTTACCGACGTTTAACACTTATGTGTTCGCTAGTTCTATATTTAGCTTATTAATTAGGCTAGTTAAAGGATTAACGTTGTCACTTAGAAAACTCCTGTCTTATAAGCCAATAAGCCAAAGGTTTTACACTTGTTTAAAAAAAAATGTTGACTTTAAATAAAAACCTTTTTTGTGAGGAATAACAGCAATTGCTTGCTCATTTTAAGAGGCCTTTCATGTTGCGTTACACACTATTGATATAGTTGTATAAAAACAAAAAAGTGTGATTTATCCGATTACTCGATTAATCGATGATATATTCGACAGAATACTCGATTCCAAAAATATTCGATAGTTGCAGCTCTAGATTAAGTGTTTACATGGTCTTTTTAAAACCTAATTAATTTTTATTCAGAATTAAAGTTCTTATGTAAACGTACCAAATCTGAACATAAAGAACTGACTTGGCTGGAACTACACCAGATGAGCCGTTAAACATGTTTCTGACACATAATTACAGGCCCAAACTTGCTGACATTAACTAAGTTAATTAAGTTTTTCACTACTTCAGCTCTAGTTTAGACCTGGTTTAGAGCTGGTTTAGAGCTGGTTTAGAGCTGGCTTAGTCCTGGTTCAGTCCTGGTTTAGAGCTGATTCAGTCCTGGTTCAGTCCTGGTTCAGTCCTGGTTCAGTCCTGGTTTAGTCCTGGCTCAGTCCTGCTTCAGCTCTGGTTTAGTCCTGATTTAGACTTGGTTAAGTCCTGGTCCTTTACACCTGGTTCAGTGGTGGTTTAGTCCTGGTTTAGACCTAGTTCAGTCCTGGTTCAGTCCTGATTTAGACCTGGTTTAGAGCTGATTTAGTCCTGGTTGTCCTGGTTGAGTCCTGTTTCAGCTCTGGTTCAGTCCTGGTTTAGTCCTAGTTTAGACCTGGTTTAGACCTGGCTTGGACCTGGTTCAGTCCTTTTTTAGTCCTTATTTAGACTTGGTTTAGTCCTGGTCCAGCTGTGGTTTAGTCCTGGTTCAGCCCTGCTCCTTATTTTAATTATGTCAGTGCCATAAAGTAGTTTCATTATTATTGTTTATCGCAGACAGATGAGATGAGACTGGGTCCATGAGAACGAGACAAGACGAGATTTTGACATTTACAATAATCTGATCTTTCTTTCAGTCTGAGCATAAAGAAGTGACTTGGCTGAAGCTAAACTCTTAAACATGTTTCTGACACATAATTACAGGCCCAAACTTGCTGACATTAACTAGCGTTTCTCACTTAGTCACTCTCACCTTCTTGGTTAAAAGTCGAGCTCCTAAACAGGACCGTGAACGCTCGCATTGACCGCAGGCCCCTGTAAATGTGTTTAAATCTGTTTTGTGTTCAGACTGCTGCTAATGTGTGCAGTGTGCTTTGTGTCTCCATGGTTACCGCTGAACATTCCTCTATAGTGATGCACGTAGGACACCTCCAGCGTGATGTCAGTGCTCAGCATTGATGGGCTGTGTGTGCATGTGGAGTTTTTTTTATTACCAAATTGAATTAAAGACCAAGATACATTCCAGGCAGAGCGGTTAAATCTCCCTAGAGACGAGCAGATGGTGGACCGTCCTATAGAAAAGTTGCATAGTGCACCTTTAGTAGTTTCAAAATGGACTCTTGTGGTCTTTTTAAAGATACCGATCCGATACCTTTTTAATTCAACCCTATGGAGTGGAAGGAACTTTGCCGCTATTCCCCCTTGAGCTTGTAAATCTCAAACTCGTCCGGATGATTCTTCTGTAAGTGACGAATCAAATTGGTCGTGTTAAAGTGGCTCTGCTGGTTCCTCCAGGAGAAACTGTTTGTTTGCAGCGTTTGCGTCGCCGTTTGACTCTCGTTTTGTTGTAGTGAAAAGTCCCACACGGCGTCTCACTGCACAAACACTGGAGTTGCAGCCCCACAGTCCCACGTCTCGACTCTGGCTCCTTGGAGATCACTATATCCCTCAGAGTGCGTTTACCTGCACATCAGTATTCCAGTTATGAACCTTTTTTTTTTTTTTGAGTATCCCGGTTTCGCATGTTTACGCAGTATCTCCAACGCGACATACGCACAGAACAGACTCACCAGCCTCAGCACATCCTCTGTCACAGGGAGAACACTCATAATCCACTGAGTCGTGTCCTTTAGTCCAACATCAGCACAAGGAAACAGCTGCTTTTTTTCACTTCCTGTTTATACAAATTAACCATGTGGTTTTAAGTTTCATTTCTGTAAAACGTAAACAAATGTTTAAAGCTGCATTAAACACATTCTGATCTCACACTGATGTGACTCTGTAGTGGTGATGGTTTATATGTTGTAGAGTTGAGTTTATTTATGAGGATTAGTAACAGTAATAATAATGATGATAATTTTAATATAAAATGTTAATGATGAATTAAAAATTGATCGTTAATTTTCCCGACGGTCGATTAAGAAAATTTAATCGAATGCCCGTCCTTAATCGGGACGTCCCTATTTATAATGTGTGTGTGAGCTGTGTTTTGTTTCATTCACACATGTTTGAGTGATCCTTTATTATTAGTCTGTCTACGTCTGGAAAGTTCAGGGCTGAAATTATCCAAATAAATTCTTAACGCCTAAATATGCAGAATCTGTGTGTGAAACAAGTGTGAACGAAACGAAACACAACTCCAGGTCTGTTTGTGATGAGGAAACAACATTCTAACATAGATCAGAAGATAGCGTAAAATGGGCCCTTTAATACCCGTGAGGTACAGCTCAGTCTCCATTTCAGTTCAACTCAGGAATGACTGATGTCAGTTGAAAAGACATGATATTAAGACAGGAAATTTGTCAAACTTTAAACCCATTTGACAATGACTTTCCCACGGGGCTTTTCTCCAGCGCACGCCACCTGAAAATAATGCGTCAATGCCGAGAACGTGAGCACAAAAACATGTCCTACTTCCTTGTGAAATGTTCTGCTTCCGAGAAAACACCATAGAGTCATGCGCCACTTTCCTACACACTAAGAGCTTTAGTTGAACAAAAGCAGCAAACGATTATGATTGAATAATTGGCCTGAGCCTGTAATGAAGGAACTGGGTCGGGCTCTTGTTCTTGCTCGTCTTGTTCTTCTTCATCTTTGTCTTCGTCACATGGTCTCATTGTTGACCCCCGAATGTCCATGAAAAGTCCCCAAACCGGGTATTGGACCAATCGGCCCTGCAAACATTTTGATAAACTAGGCATCGCGCCTAGAGATCCCATATCAGATCTGGCTCATATATGAGTATCGGACAGTATTGGATTCAGTCACGTGATCGGTCTGATCCAGTTTCACATGTTTTTGCGGCATCAACGCACTTTACGGCAGCCGTAAATCAAAATGCCGTCATGTCGTTGTGTGGAACTTTTCACTACAACAAAACGAGAGTAAAACAGCGACGCAATCGCTGCAAACAAACAGTTTCTGTGGAGGAACCATCAGAGCCATCAGATTCTTACAAAAGAATCATCCGGACGAATTTGAGATTTACAAGTGCAAGACGGCAAAGCCACAGCAGCAAACACTGGCGGAGGCATTTCACAGAAGAGAAAAGCCTCGAAATTGCAACAAGTCCAAGAAAATAACACAGGGGATTGTCGAATTCATCGCTTTAGACGATCGACCGCTGTCTGTTGTGGAAAACATCAGCTTTTGTCGTCTAATGGACTTTTTAAAGTCAAGGTACGAACTTCCTTCACGACACTGCATTACAGACACAGCATTACAGACAGAGCACTACAGACACAGCACTACCGGAGCTTTACAACCAGATCTGTGAGTGTGTCCGAGCTCCTCTATCAGATGCAACCAAAGGTTTGTTACAAAAGTTAAACAATGTTGTTTGAGGTTTTGGAAGTGTAATTAAACACTTAAATAATCCTTTCAATCCGTGTATGGCTCCTTCCATTCCTTAGGGTTGAATTATTTAAAAAAAGGTATCGAATCGGTATCAGATTGGTATCGAAAAGAGCACTCCTTTAAAAAAAAAAAAAAAATCGTATCGGAAGCCAGACAATCTTGGTCCGGACCTCTCTAATCGCGACACTGCCCGAAGTGACCGAACTCAACAGCACCGCCTAGAACTGAACCCTTATGGGAGGGGAACAAGCGAAGTTTGTCGTAGGCAAACGAAATTCGGGACATTGATCGAGAACAATAAGACAAGCCAAAAGATGAATTGGAGCATGTTTCTCTGACGAACAGGAAGTTGGCAAAACGCATCTAGTTAAAACTAATACTTACTTTGACCTTTGTATCTGTGAATCATCTGAATTTATCGCCTCCCTGTTGTCCGTGAGTCATGTTCGTGTTTTAAAATGCGATTATGTCACAGTTCCAGATGGAGGACAGGGGCCGATTTCCAAAGTTAAGTTCCCAAAACTTCACAAATTATTCCTCTGGCTTAGCACCTCGCATTGTGTAACTTCTGTGGTGGAAGGTCCGACAAATGCTTTTCCCCACGGAGATGTTGCTGCTTTGTCTGGAATGTTTCACAGTTTGGTGTTAAACTTTCTATTTTCACTGAGACAAAACGGGTCAAATCTGTGGAGAGGCGACCCCGCTCACGGTCAGAACGCCCGTAAATGAATAAATGTAAGGTTGATCTGTTTAATGTCACACTGTGGCAGGCGGATAGTCCCAGTAATTACAGAAATGAGCCAAAAAAAACAACAAATCTGCAAAGAGTTCTGTCCTCCAGCTCTGTTATAAACCACAGAGCCTCCGCATCCATCTCCTGAAACGCCCCCTTGTGGAGACGCGCTGTAATTATTATGTAAATGATACTGAAATGTCACGACGCTCATGAGCACAGGTGGAGCTGAGCCGCTGGAACATGCACAGGCTAAAACAAGTCTGGAGTTAAGATAGATCCTGCTGTGTAATAGTTTGTAATAGTTGGCTCAGTTTATTTTTAAACTGCCACGTGTTCGAGCTTTTCACGGCGGTAATTTTGTTCCCTCACCTAAATTCGTTCGTTTTTATTTGTTTGAGCAAGGTAAGCAGCACATCAGCCGGTACATATATTCAGTATAAATATTCATATACATACTTATGCATTAACACCTACTGTATAAGGATCAATGACATGACGCTGTCCAGTTGCAATTTCCTCAGTTAAAAAGGTTCAAATTTCATCATACTTCACCACATTTCTGTTGTACCTCTGACCTCCATGGAACCAAATCATTTTTTTTTCAGAAATCATGAGTTATTCTGCCTGTTTTTTGCACTTAAGGTGTTAAAATGTCATGTGGTGCGACTAATAACAGCAGGAATTTTAATAACAGACAAAGTAGACATGGGTGAACGGTTCTTTAGGCATTTTTCTTCGTTTTCCAGGGCAGTAGTTTGTTCATTAAACACAAGCAGGCGACTGTCATATTGGAGCAAAAGAAAATATCAATATGCATTAAAAATCTAAAGAAACACCAACAGTTTGTTTCTATACAGTTCATATTACTCAGAAATTAGATTAATATTCCAACCATGTTTTAGAAAATAAAACCATTTTAAGGTTATTCTCGGTCGCACCACATGACATTTTCCACTAAAAATGCTTAATATAAATGTTAAACACAGATTTATGCACCTGACACTGTAAATATTTGAAAAAGTTTAATAGAAACTAATATTTTTTATATGTTGAAAATCTTTATACGTCATTGACCCATATATACACGCACAAATATATTTTCGTTTATGGTCGTACAAACTAATAATAATTATAAAGACGGCACAAAAGTTTATCATTTATAATCTTATCAAAATAAACAAAATAAGAATGAACAATATAAGGATTTTTTTTTTAAATTTATGGTCGTACAAACTATAATAAAATCCGTACAGAGGGGGTTATTATGCAGTTTTTTTGAGCTTTCTACCAGAGTCCTGCACGGGTCTGATTTTGACAAACCGCATTGGCCCGTATCTGTCATACCTCAATACGCACCCGACCTGTTTTCCGACAGAACTGAAATAAAATTCCGCACCCGATCCCGACCCGCTACAAATGCAAACTGACACCTGAACCGCACCTGAATGAAAATCAGTCCGAGAGCCAAAACTTTATACTCTCCATTCGCTGATTTTCTTTTCAGGTCCTCGGGAGTCGTTTTGAACGGCAGGATGTCGCGCACGTGGTTTGAAAATGAAAGTGCCGGAGATTTCTGGGAATGCGCAAAGGCAAAAACATGGATTTTACATTGGATCATCTTGTAAAAACGATGACATTTTTCCATTTCACTAAAACGCAGCCCTGTTTTTTGTTCGCACATGATGTTTTTTTGTAAACCGCGGATCAGACCCGCGGATCTCTCCTGCGTCCGACCCGAACCCGAACCCCCCCCCACAACGTTTTTCACCCGTTTCATTAAAATCTGCGTTTCACCCGTCAGGTATCCGCGGGTAATTGAACCTGTGCAGCAGGACTCTTCTTTCTACTATGTTATACCAATGATCCCACGTCAAAAACATGCCCGAACAGGTTTAAAATGTCATCTGTGCACGTTTGAGTAGTTTAACAACCTCTCCCGGCCTTTATTCCAACCCTTCTTATGGTTATCAGCGTGAACCCGTCCAAGACTCAGCCCACAAACCTACGTCACCCCTACTCCCACACGAAAATTCTCCATAAATATTAGAAAACGTGATGCAACTACGTGCGGTTTCAGTATCGATTGTGTTGTGATAATGCAGGAAGGGGAAAAACTCAGCGTGTCAGAAGCTTCCAAAACGTGTCAACGCGTTGTTTCCTGTGAATGTGGCATTTTTAAAACGGTAAAGGCAACACGGTGATCTGAACATTGTGATATAATACCCCGTAGAAGTGTGATACTCCCGCTTTAATAATAACCAGCGTTCATCCTCTTCTCTACCACTTACACGGATCCATTGACCTCTTCCTGGCTGAAATCGCATTAGGCCCAACAGTCTAGAGAGTATTTGTAGTGAACTATAAAAAGGAAAATATTGAACGAAACACAAACTTGTCTCGGGAATATGATCTGGAACATGACCTTGTGTTCTGTGCGTTTGAATGGAGCCGTCCCTATAGGATTATTATACACGTCTCCTATATCCTGCCTTTGTCGTGTCGGACCTTTGTGGTGCCTTATTGAAACTCACTTTTTCACTTTAATGTTCTCATTTTGGCTTGGATCAGAGCCATTCGTCTAATCCAGGGGTGGGTGATTGTTTTTTCCATGGAGCCACATGAGAAACATTGTGGAGGGCCAAAGTGCTTAATTCAATTCTGCATAATATGAATTGCATTTCTTCATAAAAAGCAGTGAATATGATTGTTTTGACGCGCTGTTTCAGACTGGTACGAGTTTATGTTGTGACGAAGAAATGAAAAAAGCTGCCTTACAAAATATGTCCAAAAAAATCCCCTCTAAAATAAAATAATGCAGCTTTAGTCCGTGCATGAGCTCAGATTATAACGTATGTTTATTTTGTAATTCCAAATGATCTTAAAGGAGCCGGTCAGAGTCGACCAAAGGGCCGGATGTCGTCCCGGAGCTGGACAGTGCCCAGGTCTGCTCTAATCTAAAGTGGCTTTTTTGAATCACAAAAAAGTACTTAACATGATAATAAGTCTTTCCTTTTTGTACAGCTTAACTTTTGACAGTGCAAAGCTTTATGGGGCAGTGCTACTTGGATGTGTAGAGATTGTGCTAAATTGTCCTTGTGGTGCTCTTCAGTGCAGGGACCTGTCTCACATACAAAGCTGAAAAAGCTGAGGCACTCAAAAAGTACAAAATAATTAGGAGCCTTTAATACCACATGGCAGATAAAGTTATGTGGCCACATCAGCTCGTCAAAGCTGATCTCATCATCTCAGAAGCTCAGCAGGGCCTGAGCAGTGCTTGGATGGGAGACACTGGGATTTCCAGGTGCCACAGGGGGGCGAATCGTTGTGTCAGGAAAGACACTTGCCGAGTATGAAAGTGGAGTGTGAGTGAGTGATGGTGGTGGTCAGATTGGAGCCTCACTTCTGTCATTCTGCCCCAGGGCAGCTGTGGCTATAGTTGTTATTTACACCACTGAGTGTGGAGTGAATGAATAATGAACTGTAAAGCGCTTCGGGCATCTTGAAAGGGGCTGTATAAATGCAATGATTAATGAATTAATTAAAATCCCGCCAACGTGTTTCTGCCCTTTGGCCTTCATCAGGACAGACTGGAGAAGGCTTCACAGCGCAGATTTATAGTAATATGTGTAGGTCACATGTTCAGAGAGGCCTTTCCCACAGTCCTCTGGTGCATGATGGGACATGTAGGCTGAACTAACTAATTTGACAGTGTATGTGATTTCAGTTATAACTTAAAACTAATTGTAATTATATTTTTTGTCATAATTATAGATTGCATATAAAAGTTTCCAAACGTCTTCCTGGTTTGTGAGCCTTTTAGGCTTATTTTTGCTATATTTATGAATCAATTCCTATTCCTAATATGGAATCTGCTCCAAATTTCCCCTGTATCTGCTCGCCTCGATGAGCTTCACTTGTCTGGAGGCATTACACTCCCTTTGTCCGCTTCTTTATACAGTCAATGATCATAATCAAGCAGCTTATTTTTCACGTTATTCGCCTCTTGCCCCTCTGACTTCCCTCTCTGGCTGCAGGAGTTGCTGGGTGTGCTTCGCCACCGACGAGGACGACCGGACGGCGGAGTGGGTGCGCCCCTGCCGCTGCCGGGGGTCCACCAAATGGGTGCACCAGGCGTGTCTGCAGAGGTGGGTGGACGAGAAGCAGCGAGGGAACAGCACCGCCCGAGTGGCCTGCCCCCAGTGCAACGCAGAGTACCTCATCGTCTTCCCCAAACTCGGTAAGAGGAACGAGTGCGGTTTTCTTTTCTTCGTGGAGGTGTTACTGCTTTGACTGGAATGTTTCACCGTGTGGCTTTAACCCTTTTAGCCTTATTATTTTCATGCATTTTGGTGTTCCTTTGACTTAAAAAACGTCAGAAAATGTCCCAGGAGTTAAGCGCTTTTGCCCCGTTTTACCAGGATGAGTTCAGCTTTCAATATCTGGCAGTTGTTCAGCATTACTGTGTGTGTATTAATGTGGAATAACAGTTGAAAGAGAAAAAAAAACACCGAAAAACCACTTGTAAACTACCGCCGCTCTCTCCAAATCTCCACCGGTCTGCACTCGATACTACAGGCTCTGTGGCGGGCGCTGCAGAAATTTACCGTAATAACCCTGTATTTGTAGAAAGCGCAACTTCTCTGCTCTCAGGAACAGTTCGGATTTTTTTGATAGCGCATGTAGTTCTGGAGATACGGTAATGAGAAGTCGCGCATGGAAACTCGGTCTATGAGGGTTAAACTTTTCTATCTTCATGGAGACCAAACCAGACCAAGTTACAGGTCATTTCTGTCCGAGTGCCTGTTTTTCCAGGTATAAACTAAAGATGCAATGATACAGCTTTCTCGCGATTCGATATATAGACGTCTCTACACGGGTCACAATATTGATTTGATTTTGATTCGTTTTATGAAGCAGTAAAAAAAATCTCTGCTAAAGAGTCTAATATATAACACTTTGGTATTGATGAAACAACACGTACATTACATACAACTCCTGTACAGCTGGAGTTTATATGTGTTTATAAGTGTTTAAGATCATTTGGTTCAATGATTTACAGCATTTGTATTCAATAAAAATAAAAACAGAGATTTATCAGACTTTTATTATATTTTATTTATAATATTGCCCGTCTATTCTTAATATACCGTAAAATACCAATTAACTTCTCCTTTAAACGCCTCGTGCAGGTGTATATATCCCTAAAACTCTGATAAAAACCCTAAAAAATGCTAAAGTCATAGGAAAAGGGTCTAATTCTGGGCCCCTAAAACTCTGATAAAACCATCATAAATTATTAGGACACGCTTTAGTAAAAGCTTTGTGTCCTCTGCCAATGCCACACTCAATAATATGTAATCATCCTATCCACTCCTCATTTGTGTGATGTCCTGTGTGTAATGTCCATATGTGTCCTTGTCTTTTTGTGTTAATATGACAGTCTGTGAAAACACATTTCCCCTCAGGGACAATAAAGGTCTGTCTATCTAAATTCGTAGGAAGTGGGTCTAATTCTGGGCTCCTAAAACTCTGATAAAACCCTTAAAAAATAATAAATTAATAAGAAGAAGGTCAAATTCTGGCCCATAAACCCTGATAAAACCCTAATAAATTAATAGGAAGAGGGTCTAATTCTGGGCTCCTAAAACCCTGTTAAAACTCTTAAAAAAAATAAATTAGCAGGGAGAGGGTTTAATTCTGGGCTCCTAATTCTGGGCCCCTAAAGCCCTGATAAAACCCTTAAAAAATAATAAATTAATAAGAAGGAGGTCAAATTCTGGCCCCTAAAATCCTTATAAAACCCTAATAAATAATAAATTAATAGGAAGAAGGTCAAATTCTGACCCCTAAAACCCCGATAAAACCCTAAAAAATAATAAATTAGCAGGAAAAGAGTCTAATTCTGGACTCTTACTTCTCCTAATAATGAAAAGTTTTGCTAAATCTTCTTTTCAAAGCTCTTTTACGGAATCACTAACGCGTTTTTCTTCTTCCAGCTCCTCCACATCCTTGGGCGGGCACAATATTGTAACTCGTGTTTAATAGGATGTTTTGCTTTGCTGTGAGGGTTTTCCATAGATTCAGAGCCGGACTGTGTGTAACGTCGTGTGTTTTTGAAGGTTTAATGTTGCCTTAATGTCGTGAGAATGCAAAGCCGAACTGCGTCAGGACGAATTTACAGGAACAGAGCCCAGACTGTAAACAAAATGTACTTTAAATGTGCTCGAAATCAGAGCAAAACAAGTCTGAACTCAAGATAACCCAAGACACAGTGAAGACAGGACTGAACCGGGACTGAACCGGGACTGAACCGGGACTGAACCAGGACTAAACCAGGACTGAACCAGGACTAAGGCAGGTCTAAGGCAGTCTCTAAACCTACTCTAAGTCAGGTCTAAACCAAATCTCAACCAAATCGCAACCAGGTCTAACCATGGACTAAAACAGGATTAAAACAGGACTAAACCAGGACCTGGAACACTCCACAAGAGCTGCACTAAACTGGGTCTAAACTGGGACTAAACTGGGTCTAAACGTTGTCTAAACATCATCTAAACTGGTACTAAACTGGGACTAAATTGGGTCTAAACAGGGTCTGAATCAGTTCTAAACCGGGTCTAAATTGGGACTAAACTGGAACTATACTGGGACTAAACCGATTCTAAATCGGGTTTAAACTGGGTCTAAATCGGGTCTAAACCAGGTTTAAACTGGGTTTGAATCAGGTCTAAACAGGGTCTAAATTGGGTCTAAACTGAGACTAAACCAGGACAAGCCCTGGTCTAAACCAGGACTAAAGGTCTGAACCAGATAATAAACAGGTCAAAACTGGGACTCAACCAGACATACCCCAGGACTAAACCAGGACTAAACAATAGGGATTAAACTGGATCTAAACTGGGTCTAAACTGGGTCTAAACTGGGTCTAAACCAGGACTAAACCAGCACTAAACAAAGACTAAACCAGGACTAAACCAGGACTAAAGGTCTGAACCAGATAATAAACTGATCAAAACTGGGACTCAACCAGACATACAGTATATACCCCAGGACTAAACAACAGGGACTAAACTGGGTCTAAACTGGGTCTAAACCAGGTCTATCCCAGGTCTAAGCCCCCGTGTTAGCCTGTCGTTAACATGTCCGACCCCACATGCACAGCAGAGCAGAGCTGACACATGAGACAGCAGCCGTCCCGTCCGGACTCTTATTTGTGATGAGGAGGCCCGGGTTTGCTGGTAAATAGGTTTATTTATAGAGAGCAGGGGCTGCGCTGTCAGTCACGGCGGATCCGTGAGCAGACAGGAGCTTAGCACACTTCCTCTGCACAAAATCACTGCTATTTCTGCCCCAGCCTCCTCATCCTCCCCCTGGACGGGCCACGCAACCCGAGAGGAGAGTTTAGAAGTGCAAATGACCGTGAGTTTGAAAAAGGAAAACTATGATCTGTGTCATCAGTGGGGCTGCGTGTCATTAAGAAGCTGGAGATACCAACATAACTCTATACATAGAAGGGCTGCGCGGTATCCAGATTTTGATACCGTGAAACCTTCTCAGCATTTTCCCGGGGTTTACGGTATTATCGTGACTAATTAAGAATTATTTTGTACCATTCAGAAACAGAATTAACAGCTTTATATTTGAAGATGAGGCACAAGTTCTGATCAAACCAAATTTTGCCAGTGTGTTCGATCGCATCAGAGCACGAGCTGTTTTTATCAGCACTTATACTGTATGCAAATGAGCCATGCGGATTTAAGTTTTGTTTCTGTAAAACGTAAACAAATGTGCGCAAAGCTGCATTAAACACATTATTACTCAGTTTATAATGATCAGATCACCGGAAATGTAGAGCGGTGGAGAGGACCAATCACAGCCCTTATTTTCGGTGTTGTTTTGACGAAAGTTTGGGAGGTGCACGTCGGTCGACACAAACGCGTTTCGATGCAAAACCTTAAATTGGGCTTTACCGTCTCCTCCGTGAAAGTCTGACTTGGCTCTTGAGCGGGAACTTTCTCCTCTTCAGCGCCTCGTCCCCTCTCGACTCTCGGCTTCAATAAAACGTCTCCATCACAAACTTTTCGGCTCAACATCCCACACGAAGCGTCAGTCAGGTGTTTTTCTTCTTCCTCGCTGCGTGTGGATGGAAATCTGAAGAGGAGAGAGAGCGGAGGGGAGGAAGTCCTGCTGTGGTTTTAGGTCCTTATGCACATTTTTAAATAATAATAAATAAATAAAGGCAGTACTAAAGGAATAAAACTACAGCAGGCCTACAGCCGGACTAAAGTAGGACTAAAGCAGGACTAAAGCAGGACTAAAGCAGTACTACAGCAGGACTAAAGCAGGACTACAGCAAGACTACAGCAGGACTAAAGCAGGACTACAGTAGGACTAAAGCAGGACTAAAGCAGGACTACAGTAGGACTAAAGCAGGACTAAAGCAGGCCTACAGCAAGACTACAGCAGGACTAAAGCAGGACTACAGCAAGACTACAGCAGGACTACAGTAGGACTACAGTAGGACTACAGTAGGACTAAAGCAGGACTAAAGCAGGACTACAGCAGGACTACACCAAGACTAAACCAAGACTAAAGCAGACTAAAGCAGGCCTACAGCAGGCCTACAGCAGGCCTACAGCAGGACTAAAGCAGGACTAAAGCAGGACTGAGCCAGGACTGAGCCAGGACTGAGCCAGGACTAAGCGAGTACTAGTCAAGAACCAAGTCAGGACTCAACCAGGACCTAGGAACAGTCCAGAAGAACTGCACTAAACTGGATCTAAACTGGGACTAAATAAAGGCAGTACAAAAAAGAATAAAATGTGAGATGAGATGTTATCGCTTTGTCTGGAATGTTCCACAGTTTGGCATTAAACCTTTCTATTGTCATGGAGACCAAACCACACGAAGTTACAGATCAGATCTGTGGAGAGGCGACGCCGCTCACAGTCAGAACGCCTGTTTTTCTTGGTATTTTTGAGCTATAAAACCACCTGTAATTGAATAAATGTAAAGTAGAGCTGTTTAATGTCATACTGTGGAACATTCTAGAGAGAGCAGTGACGTATCCATAGAAACAAGCAGATGACTGACCCCCCACAAAAAGTTACATAGTGCATCTTTAAATATTTCCAAAGACAAAAATCCTCCAAAGCACCTTTTATTTAAGAAAAATAGAGTTAAAAATGTGTTAAAACATCGCTGCTTCCTTGGGTGTGATTCTTGTGTTAGTTTATTACTTTTTTCTCAATTCTTGTCAGAAAAATCACAATTTGATATTTTTCCCAAATCATTCAGCCCCAAAGTTTGGAGCAGAGATCAGACTTTGCTTTAAAACCTGTATTTTTTATGTTCAGAAAATGATTTTTGAAAAGCACTGGGTTTTAGCCGACTTTAATGAGATAAAAAAAAAAAAAAAAACACTAAACTGAAAATCTAGTTCTAGGAGATTTTTGATTTAATTGACCCAGATTTTAATTTAAATTTTGATTTATTGTTATTTTTTGGCTCGCCGTCCAGCCTTACGTGCCGTGGCACATCCACGGCGCTCTAAGAAATACAGTAGTGGCTTGTGGGTCTCTTTGGGTCCGTGTTTTGATGCTGTCACTTGTTTTGGCCTCCGTCCTGTTACAAACGCCCCACTGTTTCCACTCTGTTAAAAACATTACACCACTGTTTTCTACACTGCGTCATTCAAAGCTACGCGCTATTTTTAGCAGAATATGAAACGTGCGGCAAAAGCGAAATAATACCCACCTTATTCTGCAACACTAATATGCAGCTACTGTATCTGTAAAAATGCACCGTGGAAAGGAAAGGTTGTTTGGAGGATTTTTTTTGGTTTTGTTTTAAATGGTCACTGAGAGTTTAAAATAGTATTATGGAGACGCAGCAGCCTTGTAATTATAATAAGCAAACTAAAAAAACGAATGAAAATCCATCAACTGTGGACGTGGTGGGCCCAGATCAACATTATCTACTGACTGTTGGGTTGTTAATCAAACTCACTTCGTTTCTAGCATAAGTGACTTTCCGTCGCGCTGGGAGTACGTGCATTTAGATAACCGAAATATGGTGATATCGTATCGTCAAAGGTCTCACAATAATATCGTGGATCGAATCCCAAGTCTCTTTGCTTAAATGAGTAGTTCCGATGCAGAAGTAGCTAAAAAAAAAACAGAGGGAACTACATAGACCATGATCCTTTGCTCCGTTTCAGTGCAGACGACGTGAAGAAATAACTGTTCTAAGCACTTTTACATCTTCATTCTTTGGATTAAGTCTTGTGAAGGTGTTTTTAGAGGAAAAATTAGCAGATTCACAGTCAAAATATTGCAATAAATATCGTACGGTGAGATGTTTATGGTGAAAATATCGTACAGAGAGATTTGGATTTCGTTCCATCACTAATGACAATAAATGTTGCACCAAATGACTGGTCAAAGCATTTTATAATGTCAGTGTTGTTATTATGTAGAATATCATAATATCGTGAGCTTTCCCACGATATCGTAATAAATATCATACCGTGAGGTTCATACCTTGATGATATCGTATCATGAGACTTGGATATCGTTACACCTCTATGTGGTCGTCTTAATAATATATCGAAACAACTATACATCATATCGTTTAATGTGATGATACAGAAGCCCACGATATCGATACTGTATCGATACATCGCCAAGAGTATTTGTTGGTATATTTTACTAAATTATTTTCAGTGTTTCCTGCTGAAAATTGGTTAGTAAAGGTGGTTTACCGGTGAAAGGTGGAAGTGAGGACTGGGTTGTGACGATAGTCGTGTTTTTGGAGGGACGTAGTCAAGGCGGGGGGGCAATTGTGGTCAAGGCCGCCGCCCTAACTGTAAAGCGCTGCAGGAAACACTGATTTTGTTACAGAGCTACAGTTTTGTTGCTTCTTTAGAGGACGGAAACTCGTTTGACATGTTCGCTGTTTTGAGGATTAAAATGTTTGTGTTTCATATTGACTTGGCATAAGAAGTAGAGATGTAACAATAACCGAAATGTGGTGATATGGTATCGTCAAAGGTCTCTATATATGTTGTTATATGTTGTCTTGTTATTATGTAGAATATCGTAATATCGTGAGCCTCCGCACCATATCCTGAGCTTTCCCACGATATCGCAATAAATATCGTACCGTGAGGTTCACACCGTGATCGTGACACTTGGATATCGTTACACCCCTAATAAAAAGTGGTTTAACAAAGACTTTTAGTATCACAGCCATGATTTAGCCTTCGCTTTTTATCTAACTGTATTTAATCAATTTGAAATATGTCGTATTGAATCAAGAACATATGGTATCGCGATATGTATCTTATCGTGGCCACTTTAATAACTTCTTAATGATGCCCGGCCCTAGAGGGGAATGGATTTCACATCTGCGATCATCTATTGGTGAAAGAAAAAAAATCAAGTAAACTTGCAGACGGCAGCTTATAACAACTACATTTCTTGTGATTGAAAATAAAGCCGTTCAGACTCCTCTCAGAATGTCTCTCTGTATGTTTTAACTCCGACTTATTTGTTTGTGTTGTCGTGAGGCGACCTTGGGTGTTCAGAAAGACGCCTAATAAATAATAAAATGTATTATTATTACTAAAATGTTCATACTGCTGGAGTTTACAGCGTGCACTCTGAGCCGAATCCTACCGTATTTATTGTATTTTTCTTGTTTTACAAAGAACTTTTATGAACACTATTTTAAATTATTGAAATGTATTTACCGGAATGTGTTTTAGTCTGTGTGCTTGAGATGTATGTCTGAGCCAAAGACAAATTTCTGCCAACGCTTTTTTGTGTGACAGACAATAATGTTTTTCTATTCTATTCTATTATTTGGGAATTTCTGTGTTTTATTGTATTAGTTTGTCTGTGCAGCACTTTGGAAACTGTCAGGTTTATAAAATGTGCCCTAGAAATAAACTGGATCGGATTTTCGTACCTTTTCTAATTGCGATCGCGGCGCTCGTCAGGAAAATGGCCTTTCGCTTTCTTTCCGAAATTGTGGCGCCCTAATAAAGACTCGCCCCTGCTCCCGCCGTCTTTACGATCAAACGAATCGGAAAGGTCAGTTCATTTCAAAGCCTCTTCCATCACACGGGTCCGGTGACATTTATGATCCCATCTCCTCCTCCTCGTGGTCGTGGTCGTCTGTGGGACTCTAGAGCCGCCGCTGGGTCGCCATGGCAACGCGTGGACCTCGCCGGGCGGCCATCTTTGCGCTGGAGACAAACTAAAAAAAAACGCGATGATGCAAAGGATTATGGGTCATCTGTGAGTCATCGCTCCGGACGTGGACAGGGTTTTATAAAATGTCAGAGCGCAGAGGAGATATCGCCGGCAAATCTTCATATAAATTGAGTATTAAAAACTTTGTATCCACAGCTAGACTTAATTGATTGGAAGGAAAAAGAAATAAACCAAAAACAAAACCAAATCAAAATTTTCATAAATATTGATATGGAAACTTTTTAATAGGTTTCATTCAGGGTTTTCCATTCAAACATGAGACTTTGGTGCAGGCCCGTCGCTCCACATAAGCAGAGTGAGAGATTGATTATTAAAAAATGTCATGATAATTATTATATTATTACATTGCAAATAAATATTTGAATTAGTTATGAGCAGGGCCATTGGTTTGTTAAAAGACAAGTGTACCCCATCACTCAATTCGGCCAAAATGTTTTTGCTAAATATATAAAAAGAGTCCCCCCACCCGTCTTCCCTGAAATGGTACAGCCCAGTTCACAAGTTTCGCACTACTAATATTGTATTTACTATAAACCCCTTAAAATGTAAAACGCCAATTAACACCACTTTAGCCAATCTTGCAACAGCCATGAGTCTAACAAACAAAACGCTCTGCCTGGTTCACTCATTAGTGTCTGGAAACGTTAGAAAACAACTTTATAAGCAGCCTTAGCCTTACCGATCCGATTTCCTAGAGTGAATGCGAAAGTCCAAAAGACTCGATTGTCGACTCCAGAAGCAACAAGTGAGAATCGACTACTGACGGTGAAGAAGAGAAACTGAAAGTTGTTGAAGGAAAATGGTTTGGAAATTATTTTTTTTGCGTTTTCAAAAAATATAATTCACTCGTAAATAAATGGGATTAGAAACGACATTGGTGATCGAGTCTTTTGGGCTTTGGCCTGTGCAGTGGGAAATCAACAGAGGGAAGTGTAAGGTGCTTATAAAGTTGTTTTCTAACGTTTCCAGACACTAATGAGTGAACCAGGCAGAGCGTTTTGTTTGTTAGACTCGTGGCTGTTGTAAGATGGGTTAAAGTGGTGTTAAGCTTCTTCAGTGTGAAGCAAATTGGTGTTTTATGTGGAAGTTCAGAACTTGCCCCCATCACTACACTAGTTTGTTGTCTTGACAGACTCACTGCCACAGTGAGATCTCCACCGAGGAAACACTGATCTGTGCCGTTTTTTGGCTTCTGACAGAATTCAACCACCTCTAGCAACGGACTTTAGCTTCAAACGTGCCGGAGTTCAACTTGAACTTAATAATTGAGCCTCAAACAGCAACAGGAAACAGTAGATTTGGTTCGACTGAGTTTATGCCGTCCTGTACAATATTCCGGTTGCTTTATGATGTCTGGAAGGTTATATCAGAACATAGTAAAAGTGAATTTCATTGCGGTGTCATTATGCTGAGGTAATAGTTCGGCTCCCCAGACGCCAACAGCTCCAATACGTCTGACCAACTTCTATATATCACCGAGATCCTCCCTATCTTCAGAGCGTCTCCCCGGCCCTCTCCCCTCTCCTCTCGCTTACCCACACATCTATAAATATCCCAGAACCAGGGGCAGAGAGCGGGTACCCACAGTAAATATGGCGTGATTTCCCTGGAGGAGGAGGAGGAAGAGGAGGATGCAGAGCTGTTCTTAAAAATAGGTCTGGCGCTCTGTCAGAAAGTGATGGACTCGATCGGAAAGCTGCGTTAAACTCTTTCCATTTCGGACTCAAAATGTTTCAGAAGTCAAGTTTGCCGAAGCGTTTGGGTTTATAAAGCAGTGCGGGATTAAAGTAGTAGTAGTCCTCTTTTTTTATTCTTACATAGGACTACACAAGCAACGGTTATTTTGGTATTTATTAAGCCCAGACTCTTTGGTAGTAAGGGAAAAATGTGTTTGCATTCTTGTGGTCAGGCTCATTTTTAGACTTACAAATGGTATTTTTTCACAGGCCGCTACCGTAGCCTTGTTGGGTCATGTGTTGTCGAAAAAATCTGTTTATTTATACAGATTCAATAGTTATAAAAGTTTATTTATATAGCACATTTAAAATGACTTCAGCTGACCACAGTGCTTCACAAAGACAGAAGAAACATATAAACAGATAACACAATAATACAGATAATAAAAACCAAGATAAACTGACGAGCTCGTACTAAATGAGAAGAGAGAGAGGGAGAAAAGGTGAGTTTTCAGTCTGGTCTTAAACTGCGTTACAGTCTGAGAGGATCTGACAGGAAGAGGAAGGATGTTCCACAGAAAAGCCTCTGTCTACTCTCGTCTTGAGCCTTGTTTTGGGTTCAACAGGAGCTGGTCGGCTGATCTCAGGCTCTGGGCGGAGTTTAAGGCTGCAGTAATTCCCTCAAATAGACTGGACCCATAAAGCGTAAACATTTAAACACTAACATGTTAAATTGCACCCGATATAAGACAGGAGCCAGTGCAGGTCTCACAGCAGCAGGTGTGATGTACTCTCGTCTCTTATAGGCTTTTCGCTTTGCTTTTCGAATGGGGGTTGGACCTGGGAGATGTTACGATTTTCCGTACCTGTTTCGGAGCGATTCTAACCGTGCTGAGCCGATACAGACTGTTGTCCACTGATTGGTCAGAGGAAATGTCGTTATACGCACGACGAAGCTCGAGAATCTTTAAATAATCCCCCGCCTTGTGTAAAAAAACGACAACACGACAACAGCGAACGCGTCGACAGAGGAGAAACAACGGAGCTGATTGTGAAGACCGCGGTGTGACGCTAATAATGTCGCCTAAAAATGACGCAGTGTCGACCCCGCCCACTCCCAGGTGGTAACGACCGCATGGAAAAGCTTCACTGTGTTGTGCCATGCTGTGCCGGTAGTGTAATCGAAAAGCCCTATGAGTATTTGTCAGTGTTCTGGACGTGTTGTAAACGCTGCAGGAGCCCCGGTCCAGTCCTACATACAGAGAACGGAGGGATTTTTTTGGCTGAAATTCCAGTGAGTGTCCACTACGCCGACTCTAGACCGCTACAAGCAGCAGCACCCCGTCTGTTTATTTTAATAGAACTTTAATTAGCCTCATCCAAACCTCACCTCTTTTATTTCTTAAGCGTAAGCTCCGCCCACAGATGAGAACGGCCAATGGGAAAGACGATCGAACGTTTCTGCCTTGGCGTCTTGGATCTTTACTGTGAAATTTGTCACTACAAACTTGACACTCTGAATTTTGAGGGCTTGAAAATGTTTGTGCTGAACATTTTTATTTTGACGCTAAACTAAAATTCAGAATAAAAATAATTCAAACGTCTTTTTTCGGAGTTAAATAATTCAAAGAGAGAAATTGAGCGGCATTTTAATCTTCCATAGCTGCCCGTCTCAACTGAAAAATGTTCTACAGAAACTACAAAGCCATTTTCAAGCCTCACAGAGAATTGGTGCTTTGTGGTTTTGTTTTACACTCATCAAGCTTCTTTATATTGTATTTTATCACCCAGACTTGTCTCTTGTGTTTGTTGAAATGACTGGTTCATTGCCAAAACAGCTGGAGTGTGCGTGAGTAACCGTCGGATGTGAAAGTGTGTGCGGCGGAATAGGAAATAAACACTTCTACCGCCACATCCTGACTCCCTGTGCTCTCCTCTGCCCCCTTTAGGCCCTGTGGTGTACGTGCTGGACCTGGCGGACAGACTCGTCTCGAAGGCCGGACCGTTCGCCGCAGCCGGGATCATGGTGGGGTCTATTTACTGGACCGCGGTCACTTACGGAGCGGTCACGGTCATGCAGGTAACAGCCGTGTGCGATAATACTCTAAGCAAGACGCTAATCAGTGCTAAAACGAGCTTTGAAACTAGATTGTTTGTTTGTTTGTTTATTTTTCTTTGGACAATTAACATCACCATTACCGTATTTTTTTGGACTATAAGTCGCACCGGACCATAAGTCGCACTTTTTGGGGGAAATTTATTTTATAAAATCAGAGACCAAGAACCGACATTTGATCTTGAAAGGCGAGTTATGGAAGTTATAGTATTAAAAACAACCCAATAGAGAAGAATCCGTGTCTTATTTGTTTGTTCGTTTTTCAATATAGAACTAGTAGAAATAAGATATAGAATAAATAAAAATATAGAAATAAGAAAACAACTCCTTTCTTTATAATTTGTCTCTAAAACCAAAATGAAAAAACAGATAACGATTTGTTTTTTAATTTTTGATTCATATATACGATTCATATATTTGGTCTATGGGCTGTCAGTGTGAAAAATGTAATATATAAGTCACACCCGAGTATAAGTCGCAGGAACCACCCAAACCCTGAAAAAACTGCGACTTATAGTCCGAAAAATACGGTAATCTTTTCTGTCTATTAATTAAGACCTACGTTATTGTATACGATACCGGGGAATGTGTTTTATATAACTGAGCATAACTTTCCAACCATAAAAGATAGAAACTTCCTCTTTTTTTCCTTTGAAAGAGCAGACATAGAGGTCTCCGAACATATATGCAGCATTATCCTACGTCACATGAACGCTGCGTGATGACGTGTGGAAAACAAGTGTCCAATAGGAGCTTTGTTTTCCGCCCAACGTATTCACTCCTCCTGTTGGTTTGTTGGTTTGCTTGTTTGTGTGTTTGGAGAGTATAATCTAAAACCAATATACACACTTATGCCTGGTCAAACTTAACCTCAAAATTACAGTGACCAGACGTCCCCGTTTACCCCGGACAGTCCCAGTTTTGAGCCCTGTGTCCCCGTGTCCCAGCAGATTTATCCCAAAACCACTGATTTGTCCCAGTTTTACACAAGAAATGTCCCTATTTTTGACCACTTTGATCCATGCCAACAGTAAAAAGAGGGATACATTGTCATTTGTGTAGGTAAAATACAGACAATCCGCTTAAAAATGACCAAAACACCAAGAAAATGTGACTATACTGACTCACACGTTAGTCACGAATGAGCCGAGTGCAGAAAAGTTTTCCTTAGTGACGCACTCGTGTCACAATTTTATTATTACCAACCAACCCAAACCAGGAGTGTCACAGTTTTTAATTTTGAAATTCTGCTCACCCTACTCAAAATGTTTACTGTAGATTATTTATGAACTGTTAATTGTGAAATATTAGCTAAAATAAAACAGTTTTTGGGTACGATAAGGGAAAAACTAAAGGTGATTCTGTATGGGCCCAAACAGAAACCAGTGAAGTGAACGTGTTGTAAAATTGGAAACGCACAGACGATTGGGTTTGTGCCTCTGTGGAAATAAGCATAGACCTTGTGTTTTGTTTTAGGTGTCGCTGCGTCATGTTGTGAAAATGTTTTTACACCTTTTTTGTTTTAAAATAACACAGCAGCAACAGTACGAAAGTGTTACTGTATAAAGATGTCACTGATCTAAAGTCATCTTCTGTACTGTAAGTGTTTTTGTTTCTTTCACGTTCAACACAAATCCTGCATATTCTTCTCTCAAACTAAAACCTTTCTGTTCCACCTTGTGATGGCCTGTAATACAGGAAGTGCTCCACTGTGTTTTTAAACTCCGGACACCTTCACTGGAATCATGGGAGAGAGCGAGAAAGAGAAAAATACTGTATTGATCATAAGAAAAATTGAAGATTTGCTGCAGAAACATTCACACTTTGCGTCTCAGTCAAAGGTCTCAGGTCAGTTTGTCTGTGTCACATAGTCCGTATATATGAGTGGACAGAGCTAAAGCGTTAGCCGCCGCGTGCCAAACAGGAAGTGCTCCAGGAGGTTCTTCCGGCTCCTTCTCTCCCTTTTTCCCATTGACTCACATTGGGATCTTATCATTCTAGTCTTAAATTGTCCGTATGAACCCGCGACACAGGATCCTGAACTTTTAATTTCTCTGTTTTGTTCCTAAATCAAGATATAAACACAAATAACGGACCAATGTGACGCCTTCATTCCCCGAGGTCCCTCCCCCTAGCGTTAGCAACAGGTTTGATTGACAGCGAGTGCGTTTCGTTGCTAAGTAAGTTCCCTTCCTGCTTTCCTGTCCCGATCGATTATTTCTGAAATAAAATGACAAAATATCTCAATTACAATAGCTAACGTTACTAGAATCTGAACTAGCATCATTAAACTAGCATAAAGTAAAGTGGATTTCGTTAAATTGCGACTCTATTGTTGTTCGCACGTAACAGAACATAGAACATAAATCAGTGACTTAAACTTACTATTTAAAGTTTGATGATAAAAGCTAAAAGTTTCCTTATTATTCTCAAGAATCAGTGAAATCCAGCGCTCCTGCAGGTGCAGAGTGGCACATTTAACGACCTCACTCATGATTGGCTCTCGCGGTTGCTATGATACTCGCGGACGGATTTCCAAATATGGTCAGCGTCACGAGCCTCATTTGAGCGACGCCGACGCTGTGGGGACGTCACACTCACTTATTCCACTCGTATATACGGACTGTGCAGTGTCAGGGCAGTTCGAGGAGAGGAAGAGTCCTGCAGCGCCACAGCGGCCTCCAGGGGGCGCCAGGTGAACACAACAGGAAACGGTCCGAGTGTTTCCTCTAGAAGGTTTTCTGCTCCATTTGCTGCCTCATATTTAGTTCAGTTTATTTATTTAACGACACAGGGGCAGTGCACTTAAACATTTGTACCAGGTTGTATCTTTAGAGCTCGTTTCCACCCGTCGTCCCTGGACAGCTCGATGTTATAGTTCATAAAATGGCGTAAAAAGCGTCCGCAGCGTCTCGAATGTCTCTTACACCGTCTCCGTGGACCCATCCGACTCTAAATCAAATTAGCTCTGGTGCTACAGCCTCCCACAATGCACCTCTCCTGTTCAGGTTTATGTGTAAGCGCACTGTCCCCGTCTCATAAATAAATGGATGCGGGAAAAGCAAACGGGTCATTTCAGACGCTCAAACAGTCTCTTCTTCGTGTCCTTTAAACTGCACGTGCTGCACTTTTTATTTGTTTAAAAACTCCATAATCTGACTTTAATCGCCCTGTTGTCGTCGTTGGATCAGTGGAAATTATTTGGATGATTTCCGCCCCACACTGTAAACCCAAATAAGTTTCCAAAACCCAAAATAATAGATTTTTTTTAAGTGGATGAACCTAAAAGTCACAATCCTCCAGAACGTAAAAGGTTAGCTGGATTTTGCTCCTTGTACCTTTTAAAAACAGCTGAATTAAACGTGCTTTTTTAGCTCAATTCAGATATTTTCACTTTATAAGACTTCTTTATAAGTTTTCTGTTAACGCGACTCAATTATTTTCATTTATTATGACTTAACATTGGGAGTTTTCAAACCACTGGAATAAATTCACTTATATGTTGAAGTGCTTTGAAATGTTATTGTATTTTCGCATGTACTATATAAATGAAGTTTATTTTTTAATCATCTCACCGATTTGAAACAGCAGAAATAACGGGACTTTATCGTTCTCAGCGTTTAATGAGTTAAATCTACTAAACTGTACCTGATCGGTGTTATTAAGTTACTGGACTTACGCCCAGAACCACAAATTTAACCAAAAAATATGAGTTAAAATGACTCAAAAATGAAGAACATGTTACGGCAACTCGATTTCTAAAACTATGCACAACTTAATCTGTTTAATGACTTTGATTGTTCGGGTTTACAGTGTGGAACTGCTCATCTCTACTGAACTAAAGGTTAAAAAAAAAACGGTTGAAGTGAAAAATACAACTTCCCGACATCTCAAGGTGGAGCAGGATTTTCAACTTTGGAGACGCAGAGTTTTTTTGTTGAAGCAGCGGCGACAGGAGCAGGATTATGACGCGACTTAAAGCTCCAAGAGTCAAGTTTAAGCTTAACAAAGGCTCATTACAGTATTTAGAGTTCACGTGTGTCCGTGAATTTCTTAAGAACGAAAAACCAATAAAATTTGAGCAACATTTTCCGTACATTACAGTAAATGCATTTTAATTTAAGTGTATGGCTGAAGTGTCAAAAGGAATAAGTAGAAGTCAAAAAAGTATAAAAAATAAAAATATACTTTATTAACAATATCTCTCAATAGATAAAACTATAATATACAAATAAATGTAAAAACAAAAAAACAAAAACAAAAAAAACTCCAAAAACCTCTAAAACCCTGTCCAGGGGTTAAAATATTTACTATTTACAAAGTTGAACCAACCAATAAAATGGGAAAACGGTTTATTTCATTATTCCGTTTTAGCGTCAAACCAAAAAAAAAAAAAACACATTTCGATCTCTATTTCCAATATTTAATTTAAAGTTTAGTTAAAAAAACAGTCATCGCGCCTATTTTAAGTTTGATATTTTACTGGATCTGGTTTATTGTCTCTGAGGTCTGAGGGCTCCGACTTTTCCTCGTCCCTTCAGTCGATTCTTTTACATCTCGTAATAAAAACACACTTTTACTGACCGACTTTTAACACGACTCGGACTCTTTTATTGATTTTATTTGCTAGTTTTCTGTTTGCTAACTTAGTATTTTTAATTTTTTTACTTGCTTTTTATTTATTTTCAGCTTTATATTAATTAACGTGTTCATTTATATCGCGCCTCCTCTGTGCAGCACTCTGGAGACTTTGTGAGGGTAAAACGTGCTGTGCAAATAAAGTCGGACTAGATTTGCCCCGGAAGTTCTGCTGCTTTAGTGCGCCGCCTGTGAATAATAATAATAAAAACTATTTTATTATAGCTCTGCGGAGTCACCTGAACAAAGGGGAGTTTATTGCTGCTTTTTATTTCTCGTCATTGAGTTCAACATTTACTTTCTAAGACGCCAAAGTCAACGCGTCGCTATAAAAGAAGAAACATGTTTGTCCACAAAACTGCAACGATTTTTCAGGTGAAGTCCTAACAGCAGAACTTCAGGGGCAAATCCACCAGAGAATAAAATACAGGGTTCCTGCGGTGTCTTAAAAGCACTGAATTTATGAATATGGGAATAATACCTCAAAAAGACTTGGAAAAAGTCTTGAATTTTTATATCTGGGTCTTAAAATTTGTGCAGTTCGTAACTTCTCCGTATCGAATTTCTCCTCATAAGTTTAATTTGTCAAACACCATTATTTGGTTAAATAACGTCGCCTAAATAAAGAACAGCTGAAACAATCATTGAGAACAGGGTTTACGTTGATTTGACTTTACCGAGCGACACGAGTCTCTTTACTCCCCTGATTCATTTGTTTGAGAAATAAATAAACACAAATTCAAGAATTACATTTTTCTTTGCTGGCTCTATGAAATAACTATTACGTTTTTATATAAATGGTCTTAAAAAGCTCTTAAAAATACTTCAATTTAAGTTGAAGAATCCTGTAGGAACCCTGAAAATATCAAAACCATGATAAGCACAGTGACAATAAACTTTAAATTGGAAATAGAGGTCAAAATCTGTTTTTGTTTGACACTAAAACGAGAATAAGAATGAAATAAACTGTGCGGCACGGTGGCTGAGTGCCAACACTCAGGCCTCACAGCAAGAAGGTTGCGGGTTTGATCCCCGGGTCACCCGGGCCTTTCTGTGTGGAGTTTGCATGTTCTCCCCGTGTCTGGATGGGTTTCCCCCATCAACCTAAAACATGCAGCACCTGAACTAACATCCATCTTCTCCCGCTTAATCCAGCTGGGTCGCGGGGGCAGTTTACAGGAGCTCACCTCCTGTGGGCTCACCACCCGCAGAGGGGTTCATAGGAGGGGTCAGGTGCTATGAGGATTGGGCAGCAAACTGCCCCCACGACCCAGCCGGATTAAGCGGGAGAAGATTGATGGAAATAAACTGTTTTCCCATTTTATTGTTTTTTGTTCTTAATTGAAACTCAAAAGAAGTGAGTCAAGATGGTCGACTCCTCTGACTGTGTGTGTTTATAACGAGTGAAAAAGTCGCTCTAAGTGGAGTTAATTCTCACATACATGAAAAATTACACATTTCACTTTCTATTTTTATTTAAAGGTTTATTTCACTCAAAATGAACAAGTACAAATGTAATTTCCACCCGGGAAATGCAGAAGTGCTGTGGCTCTGGCCCTGGACCTGACAGGAGCTGTTTCCAGGACTGGACCAGAAAAGTCATGGAGCGAGTTTTTTTGTTTTTAGGGCAATAAGGAGATTTTTAATTTACTCACAGACTTGATCTTTGGCATTTTTGCAGCCAAGGCCCTAAATTAAGCATTTTTTATGTCCAAAAAGTTGTTTCTACATGTTTGCTGTGTGTTTTGTATAAAAGAGTGGGAATTTTATTTTCTGTTTTTTTTCATCTCTATTTCTGGTCCTGTAGCTTTTATCACAGCCTCATGACACAACTACAGCAGCAGATTGTGAAATAACAGGTTGGACTGAACAAAAGGAGGTAGAACACTTCATTAGGGGTAAAAGGGGCAGTTTTAAAAGCAAAATTAAAAAAAAAAATCCAGGCGAGGAGAAATGTACTGAATTTGCCCTCAGGTCTTCAGGGGTTACATTCGCGTATGACAGGGTAATAGCTGGTTTCCCCCTCCCCCCTGACCCCGCCCCCTCCTCTGCCTGCAGGTGGTGGGGCATAAGGAGGGGCTGGACGTGATGGAGCGAGCGGATCCTCTGTTCCTGCTCATAGGACTTCCCACCATCCCCGTGATGCTGATCCTGGGAAAGATGATCCGCTGGGAGGACTACGTGCTCCGTCTGTGGAGGAAGTACTCCAACAAGCTGCAGATCCTCAACAGTATATTCCCAGGTCAGACACGCCGTTGCTGTCCTTTATCCTGCGGGTTGGATACTGGGAAAGTCGCACAAAGACTCAGACTTAGACTTCTGGCCTGTTTAAGCTCATTTGGAGTTACAAAACAAACACATTTTATCATTTTAGCTCATGTCTGGACTAAAGCTGCATTATTTTATTTTTAAATGGTGTTTTTGGTAAGGCCGCCTCACTTTTTCATTGCTTAGTCATAACATAAACTCTTCCCAGTCTCACCAGCGAAGAAATAAAATTACCGCATTTTCTGGAGTGTAATAATAAACCATTTTATTTATTAGGCGCCTTTCTGGACACCCAAAGCCGCCTTCCAACAGCATAAACAAATGAATGTATTTTTTGGACTTTTTCGGGGTTTGGGTGGTATTTTGGGCGACTTATACTCAGGTGCGACTTATATATTACACTTTTCACACTGACAGTCCATAGACCAAATATATGAATCGTATATATGAATCAAAAATGAAAAAACAAATCGTTATCTGTTTTTTCCTTTTAGTTTTAGAGACAAATAATTTTAAAAAAGAGTTGTTTTTTCGTTTTCTATTGAAAAACAAACAAACAAATGACACACGGATTCTTCTCTATTGGGTTGTTTTTATTACTATAACTTTTATAATTTGCCTTTCAAGATGATATATCAGTTCTTGGTCTGATTTTATAAAATAAATTTCCCCCCAAAATGCGACTTATACACGTTTTTGTCTTCTTCATTGTGCATTGTTTTGGCTGGTGCGACTTATAAATATGATTTAAAACACACAGTTTAAAGCCACAGTTAATGTGGGACAGTATTTAATTGATTGATTGTATTTAGTGTTGTATTTTATTAGTATTTAGTCATGGATTAGACATGTAGAATAAGTCGCACCAGCCAAAAATGCACAATGAAGAAGAAAAAAACACATATAAGTCACATTTTTGAGGGGAAATTGATTTGATCAAATCAGACGCCAGGAACAGACATTTAATCTTGAAAGGCAAATTCTAGTAATAACAGTAGAACAGAGAAGAACAGACTGAACGTGTCTGATGAGTTCACGTCACATATGAACAGAACAAACCCTAAATCCACTGAATCCTTCATCCTCGGTGTCATTTCTGAGCAACTCCTTCAATTAAGTTTTATTCCAAATGATCATTTTCATTGTTTTCATGGTCTTTTTAAAGAGGAGCAACTTTTTATTCAGAATTAAATGATTTTTATTCAGAATTAAAGCTCTCGTAAACGTGGCAACTGTGTCTCCTCCAACTATTTGAGCTAAAAAGTGTTTGTGCCACTGTCCAGGGATTTTGCTGTAGTTTTTTCTTTCGCGTAGTTTTATTTTCCATTAAATGACTTTTTTTTAGATCGGCTATTACAGTTTTCCCCAAAGACACACCCGGTTTTCTGTGGAGACAAATACACACAGAACATTACAGAAAAGACTAAAAGAACATGGAAAACACACGCTGCTGTACTTGGGCTGAACGTCCGTCTCTCGTCCGCAGGGATCGGTTGCCCCGTGCCCCGGATTCCCGCCGAAGCTTCTCCTCTGGCCGATCACGTCTCTGCCACCAGGATCCTGTGCGGGGCGCTGGTTTTCCCCACCATCGCCACCATCGTCGGAAAACTCATGTTCAGCAGCGTCAACTCCAACCTGCAGAGGACCATCCTGGTGCGTCCGACAAAAGCACACACAGAACCACACACAGACACACCGACACGCACACATTCTGGCTTCTTTTAGATTTATTAGTGCTGCAGGAGGGACCCCGAGCTGTCAGGGGAGCGTTATAGCCGCTGCTCCCTCATATTTATGCACCTTTACCTTGTTCGGAGCTCATTATTCACACAGATGAGTACAGCTCTCAGAACAGTTTGGCCCGGACGGTAAACAGCAACTATCCTGAAACTCTTTATAATTAGATGCAGGCGGCACTTGGCTCCGTGGAGTTGGAGGATTTTAATGCCACACTGTGGAACTTTCTTGGCAAGGCAAACCACATCTCCAGCAGAAGTGTTGCACAGAGCTTCAGTCGTTGCTCAGTGACGAGAGAGTTCAGAGTTACACAGGAGCGGAGCATTAAAAAGCATCACTACAAGTCATTAAATATATTAAGGTCTTAAAAAGCTTTAAAAAAACATTACATTTAATATCCAGAGACATTAAACATATTGGCAGTTGTACCAAAAACATTTCTCGTATCCAGCAAACATTTATTACAATATATTCAAGGAAATTTAGCTGTAGTTTACGTTTATACACCATATATGGCGAATAGTGTTGGGCGGTATCCACATTTTGATACCGTTAAACCTTCTCAGCATTTTATATACGGTATTACTGTGACTAATTAAGATTTATTTTGTACCTTGCACCTAAACCACTCAAAAACAGAATAGCAGCTTTATATTTGAAGCACAAGTTCTGATCAAACCAAACTTCACCAGTGCGTTTCTCCCTCTGTTTAATGATCTGGGACTCGCCAAGACAAGAAAAGCGCAGAAGAGGCAGATTCAGGACTAAAAAGTAAAAGGTGACAGTCCACGGCGTGTGATATTTCCCACTGCAGCATGTTGTATCTGACAGACCCGCGCTCTCGGCACTCGGAGAAGTTCCCGTCTCCTCCGTGAAAGTCTGACTTCGCCCTCGAGCGGGAACTTTCTCCTCTTCAGCGCCTCGTCCCCTCTCGACTCTCGGCTTCAATAAAACGTCTCCATCACAAACTTTTCGGCTCAACATCACACACGAAGCGTCAGTCAGGTTTTTTTCTTCTTCCTCTCTGCGTGTGGATGGAAATCTCCGAGCGTAACGACGTTTGAAGAGGAGAGAGAGCGGAGGGGAGAAAGTCGGCGCTGTTCCCCGTGTCTGAAGCGACTGTGGTGGATCTCTGGCCTGACGCAGGGTCGTAGCTTTACATTTGCATCTCTCCCCTGAAGCCAAAATGCTCCGAATATTATATTAGGTCCTTATGCGCTGCAGATTTTTAAAATGACGGTAAAGAAACTGATACGGCTGCTACTTTTTGATACCTCGGTTTACTGTTTTACTTTATTATCGCCGAACACTGCCAAACGTTTATTCCCACTGGTGGTTGTTTGTCTCCGGGTTTCTTAAAGTCCTGGAGCCCTGATCCGGCCCTGTCCCTGAGGTGGACAGGTCCAGACATGAACTCCATTAAAAATACTGAATTGTGGCATTAAAAAGGGATTAAAAAGCCATTTGGGTTGTTGAACCTGCATAAACCCTGGTTACAAAAGATTGAATCATATTTTGATAATAGTTTGTTTTTGTTTAGATCCCATTAGCTACTGAAAAACAGCAATTATAACTCTTACTCTGCAAGAAGAAGAAATAGAAATAATGGCTCTACTTCTGTTTGGATCAGAACAGCAAAAGTCAATTATTCTGTTTTTTGTTTTTAAGCACAAGGCCACAGCACAAAAGCCCAAACACTCCAACTCCTGAGTGAAAATGTCAAACTCAGAATTACTTTTTACTTTTATTCATCCCCGAGAGGAAAGTATCTGGACTATACACGAAACCGAAACGTTCATCTGGTGAAATATGTACTTACAAAACTCTTACTGCACAGTAGAAATAAGAGTCTCAATAGTCGACTAATTAAAAATAATGATCTGCAGCATTAAAGTGTAACGGGAGCCTGGAAATAAACACTTTTCCAAACTGTTACTCATCGAATCGTGTTTAATCTCACGTTTTTTCTTTCCTTTCACAGGGAGGAATCGCCTTCGTGGCCATTAAAGGAGCGTTTAAAGTTTATTTCAAGCAGCAGCAGTATCTGAGACAAGCCCACCGCAAGATCCTCAACTTCCCCGAGCAGGAGGAGGCCTGAGCGGGACACTTTTCCACCAGACGCCCCCCGAAGAAAAACCCGGAGAACCCCCCCCCCGAACGCTCCGTAGAAAGGACCCGCCGCTGTTTTCGCGCTTTTAATTTTCCTCAGACACTTTGGCGGAATCCGGACTGCGGAGGAAGCGCCGAGTCTCATTAAATTTCAGATTATTTTGCGGAGGAAAATCGAGGGGCATGTGTCGTTTTATAATAAATCCTTGTTTTATACGACGCTCTGTTTGGCAGGTTTGAAACGATCGCCCCGTTTCGGCCGTTCTGTAAAGCCACTGTTGGAATGTATTGTAAAAATAAACTGCGTTGTTGAATATCGCGTCGTTGCCGATTGTTTTAAGCTCACAGAAGTCGCGCTGTTTTGTAAAAGTCGGTCTAAGTTGTTCGCTCACAGTTTGCAGCTCAAAGTGCATGTGACAGGTTTTTTTTCCACGTTTTCGGTGGATTTGCGGCTCTTGTAATTTGTAGCATATTTTATTTTAACACTTTAGCTGCAGTTTGTGGAAAAATAATTGAAAAAAGCGCAGAAGTAGCGTCACCAACACTGACAATTTCAAAATAAAAAGGACAATTTACGAACCAGGAACACATTTTTGGACCGTTTTTTTGCTTCATTTAACAAAATAAAGGAGTTGTAATTTATTATTAGTCTAAACGACGCTCATTTTTATTCAAATTGTAAAACAGAAAATCAAATAAACACTTTAACCTATTCAAATAAATGATTAAAATAAAGACTACACTGTTATTTTTATATGTAGAATACTCCCTGTGTCCCCTGACCCGGCAGATTTATCCAAAATCAATGATTTCTCCCAGTTTTATACAAGAAATGTTCCTATTTTTGACCAATCTGATCCCTGCCAACAGTGAAAAGAGGCTTAAATTGTCATTTGTTTTGCTAAAATACAGAAAAACTGCTTAAAAAACGACCAAAACGAAAAGAAAATGTGACTAAACTGACTCACACGTGTGACTCACACGTTAGTCACGAATGGTCCGAGTCCAGAACAAATTTCCTTAATTTCGCACTCGTTTCACGATTCAACCCAAACCAGGAATGTCCCAGTTTTTTATTTTGAAAATCTGGGCACTCAAAGCGAACAGTCACTTTTATTCAAATTGTACAACATAAAATAAACCCCTAAGATATTAAAATGGATTAAAATGACACCCCAATTATTTTTACATGAGGAATACTTCAGTTTGTAGACTTGTTGTAATATTTAATAAGCTTCAAACTTAGAATTAACTTTCTCGATCCATAAAACCATAGACTAGAGTGTCCAGACGTCCCTATTTCCCCGGGACAGTCCCAGTTTTGAGCCCTGTGTCCCCCTGTCCCAGCAGATTCATCCAAAACCACTGATTTGACCCAGTTTTATACAAGAAATGCCCCAAGTCTCCATATTTCTGACCAGTTTGATCCCTGCCAACACTAAAAAGAGGCTTAAATTGTCCTTTGTTTTGGTAAAGGACAGAAATCTCCATAGAACAATTGGACTTTTCCATTTATTAAGTGAAAAACTTCTCGATTTCGATTCTTTCTCTCGTTTTCGTATGAAGAACGGGCAATAAACCTTTTGAACTTTGAACTAAAATACAGAAAAGCTGCTTAAAAATGACCAAAACACAAAGAAAATGACGGTACTGACTCACGTGTTAGTCATGAGTGGCTTCTGCAGAACAGTTTTCCTTATTTACACTCGTTTCACAATGTTATTACCAACCACCAAAAAAAAACGGAAATTTTTGGGAAATTCTGGTCACCCTAACTGAGTGTTGCTTGAGTTTATGGAGGAAAATTTGGAGCCAGAGTTTATGTTATGAATAGGATTTATTTGATGGACAAAATAGCAAAGAAAAGCAAAAAAAAAAAAACAGGATCATTTAGAGCTGGTAAATCCGAACATTTTAAGACCAAAACGACGATGGCAGCAGCAGTTACAGAACGAGAGGCCCTGATATTCCAGTAACTTTCTATTTGTAACGTGGTTTTTCAAAATTAAAAACTGGGAAACACCCGGGTTGGATGTTGGTTTGAATAAAATTGTGAAAAGAGAACGTGACACGGTTCATTCTCTGCTCACTTATGGGTCAGGGTGGACTTTCGTTGGTGCGTTTTTCGCCTTATCGTCATTTCCAAGCCCAGTTTTTGGACCCATCAAACTCAAACCTACACAAAAACTACGTCAATCTTTTGTGCTTCGATTGTGATGCAAAAAGTTTCGTTTGTTCTTTTACAGGTCAAATTGGGGTCGGCCCCACAGGAAGCTTCAAAATGCTCTAAAACGTCCAAAATGGAGTCAGTAGTTTGTGCTGCAAAAAGTTTCGTTTGTGCGATTCTGGTTCTTCAGATATTTGCGGTTTTATTTTTGGCCAATGACGTCGTCCAGAACCTCAGAATGTGAAACAGCCTCAAAACAGGCAGAAAATCATAGAAAATGTTTGTATTTTGTTTGTGCTGTTTTGTGCTGTGACAATTTTCATTTGTGTGAGTTTATTTCTACAATTATTCATTATTATTTCTGCGGTAATTACAGGACGTCATTTCTGCTCAGCTGACGGCGGAAAACTCCACAAAACTAGTGGCGATAAACGATCTCAGGGTGCGGAAAAGTTTGTATCAGTCTTTAGTAATTTGCTTTTGATTCATATTTTATATAATAATCCAGACTTTTCCACAGCCTGAGATCGTTTATCGCCACTAGTTTTGTGGAGTTTGTCTCCGTCAGCTGAGCGGAAATGATGTCCTGTAATTACCGCAGAAATAATAATGAATAATTTTAGAAATAAACTCACACAAATGAAAATTGTCACAGCACAAACCAAATACAAACGTTTACTATAATTTTCTTCCTGTTTTGAGGCTGTTTCACATTCTGAGGTTCTGGACGACGTCATCAGCCAAAAATAAAACTGCAAATATCTTAAGAACCAGAATCGCACAAACGACATTTTTTGCAGCACAAACGATCGACATAGTTTTTGTGCAGGTTTGAGTTTGATGGGGCGACTTCACGCAGGTCAGTTTTTTGTATTTTAGCTAAACAAATGACAATATATCCCTCTTTTTAACTGTCGGTAGGTGTCAAATTGGTCAAAATCGGCGACAACTTTGGACATTTTTTGTGTAAAACAGGGACAAATCGGTGGTTTAAAGACAAAAGGATCCTCCGCTGAACTATTCACTTTATTTATGCACTTTTTAACACGTGACGTCCACCTACAACTCCCTGTTCACTGCTTCATCTTTAAATATTTATTCATTTTAACACAAATCATCAAAACCCTCAGATAAAACTGGACAGACATGTGCAGAGCCTATTGTGTAATTTAGACACGTTTGGTCCCACGTTTTAACATCACTGTGGTTGGATAAGTCAGGGAATTAGCTCTAAGTATGGGCCCCTCTTTATAACACTAAAATATGTAAAATAACGGGGAAGTGCATCCAAATCTGGGCCCCCTAAAACCCTGAGGCCCCCAAACAACTGACCCATTGTTCCCCTCCTTGTCTACAGCCCTGTACTAATGTAATTTTTCTGATCTGGAGATGATTTTAGGTTTTCCATCGTGTTTTCAGGTTTATTATCGACTTACTAGTTCAGAAACGGCTTCATTCTAGTCGAGAGGTCGTTCATTTGCTGCGTGGACACATCATTTCACTACTTTTAAGTCATTTCCTGATAGATTTAAGTGTTTATATCTTAAATTTTCAGTAAAAACTTAAATAAAATGGTGTTAACTCTACGGGATATGTAGTCCGGCCTGTCATATGCACTTTTAGAAGAACGTTTTCATCACCGCACTGCAGGACGCTCCTGTATTCGCCTCCGAACGGAGACTGTGCTGACGATTCTGTATTCTAACGTAAATATACCGAGACGCAAATGTACAACAATCTGATTCTGGTTTTAAACATGGAAATTCGACGATATCTGACCCGGTTCGCTTTATAAATACTCGCTGGGTTGTGCTTTTTGGTGTAGATTTGGTGATAATATGACGTGGAGATGGAGCGCACAGGTTACAGAGGTCATTATGTTGGTGGATAATTCTATATCTTGAAGTTAAATTGAATAAACGGGCCGAGAAACACTACATTTAACAATAATGAATGAACCAGGCCTCGTCAGCTGACCTCTGCCCTCCAGCTCGAGTCTAAAGCTGCACTGTGGAGGTGTCATTGCTTTGAAATGTTCCGCAGTTTGTTTTAAACTTTTATATCTTCGTTTTCTAGGTGTTTTTGAGCTATAAAAAAAACATGTAATTGAATAAATGTAAGATAGAGCTGTTTAATGTCACACTGTGGAACATTCCAGGCAGAGTAATGACGTATCCATGGAAACAAGCAGGTGACGGACCCTCAACCAAAAAGTTGCACAGTGTATCTTTAAATTATAGCACATATTCGGGGCTTGACAAACTAAAAAAGTGAGTAACTTTCATCTTCTGAATTGGTCGGTTCAACAGTGACTTAACAAAAATTTGGCGTAATCGTTCTTGGTTAATTTTTCAAACAAAAATTAACCAGGAACGATTACGGCAAAGGAGAAATTTAATTTGTCAACTGGACAAAGGTTTATTTTTTACACCTCGTCCAAGCGGTTTCTTCAGCTGTGGTCAGACGCTGGAGGACACGGCCTTAAATCTGCCTGAAGGAGGCGCAAACTGTACTGAAACGACTCTGGAACTAACACACCAGGGGCTGATGGAAGTCATTTTTAACAGGGGGCACTGTGAAAGTTTTTTTTTTTTTAACCCTCTTAACCTATAGGCCTACTTAAAATGCATTTTAAATATTAATAATAGATTGTAATTCAACATTTTATGGACACATACACTTGAATAGAGTCTCTGACAATTTAAGAACAATAGAAGAACAATTTAAGAACAATAGAAGAACAATTTAAGAACGCCGTCTCTGACAATTTAAGAAAAATAAAATTAAAATCTCCCCCTCGCCACTAGGGGACGCTGCAGCACCCCCACTTCCTGCGGCCATAAATTCAAAATACTGTCTAGTACTTTATTAAATACTAATAAAATACAACACTAAATACAATCAATCAGTTAAATATTGTCCCACTTTAACTGTATGTTAATCGTACTTAATTTGTTTGTTGTTGCAAGACGACCTCGAGTGTCCAGAAAGGCGCCTAATAAATTAAATGTATTTTATTATTATTATTATTATTATTATTGTTATAAACATACCTACTTACGAACTGCGCTGAGTGTGGGGTCATATAACCAGAATCATTCATGTCTTTGTTTTGATTTTCAATGTAAAATGTTGTAAACAAACAAACTGTAAACAAGTAGTTAGTGTGTGTTAGTTCCAGAGTAGTTTCAGTGTAGTTCGCTCCCCCTTCAGGCAGATTTAAGGCCGTGGCCTCCAGCGTCTGGGACTGTTTGATTGGCGATGGGTCAGAGATTGTTAAGATTTCAAAGTGATGTTTTAAGTTTAAAGCTGCACTCTGTAACTTTTCTGACAAGAGTCCAGCACCTGCTCGTGTCCATGGAGATAAGTCTGGGAGATCGTTTCACTGGAACGCACCACAGTATGGCATTAAACATGCTTAATATTTCATTATCAGCGCATAGATGATCATACTGTGAAAAATTCCAGGCAAAGCAACATCGTCTCCATGGTAACGGACGCGTTACCCGGAAAGTTACACAGTGCAGAGTTAAGAAACTGGATGAGAGTTAAAACAAGTCAGATTCCGGTTTCTTACCACGTTAGCGGCAACTTTCAAAATCAAAGCATCTACACCATAACAGAAATCAAAAAACAGTGTAGTTTATCACCATGGCAACCAGAGCTACGTCATCTTAGCGCTAACGAACCAAAACCGACTCTGTGTTGGTGTCAAGCCCTGAATAAAACCGTTGAAATCGTCTTTACGGTCGCCCCAAAGCTCCGTCGGGACGTTATGAGAAACCGAGGAATCAAACGGAAAAGTGTGAACGCGAAGGTGCCTCAGTCCACAGCCCCGACCCGGAGACGGGCGCCATGGCAACGCTGTGGAGTTTATCAAAGCTCATGTGAATAAATGTATTTTTCCAACATTAAAAGGACTGTTTGTTTAATGTTTTGATGCGTGTAGTGGAGACGCTCAGCTCAGATTTTTACTCTTTTACTTAAAAACCTGAAGTAGTTATTACGGATTTACTTTTCACACACCAAAAATCCTAATCCTTGGGCAAGACACATCATTTTTTTCTTCTAGCGTTTGTATTGTCTGGTGAGAGGTTCTTACTGTAGATATAAAAGTTTTAGAAAGGTTTTTCAGTCACAATTCAGCGTTTCCAGGGCCTAAACTTGCAGATAGAGAACAGAAAGGCCTCAGAACCTCCAGAATCGTCACGAAACCTGCAGTTGTTGGATAGTAACTGACAAAATCTGGGGAAAAATGGCCCTGTTTTTCCATCTAGACGTCACTGTCTTTTATAAATTCCCCATTAATTTGTGTGGTATCATTTGTCTAACTTAATAAAAGCGAAAAAGACGTCACTGTAGCGTTCGGTCATGTTCGTCAGATCAGCAGTTACGAGCCGCTGCCTGTAAATGACACTGAAGACGGGATGAGAAGCACGTTCCCCAAGGGAAACGTCGGCAAGTTTACCAGAAGACGTTTGGAATCACACGGATGACGACTTCCGGTGTAGTTCCCGACACTGATGTGATAAAACCGTGGATTCAGCATCAGCAGCAGCGTCTTCACAACCTGCCAAAGATTTCCACGGGGGACGGGACTCTGATGGCGTCTTCAGTGTCATTTACAGGCAGCTGGTTGGAACTGTTGATCTACCAAACATAACAGAAAACTACAATGACATGTTTTTAATTACCGTATTTTTCTGACTATAAATCAGTTTTTTCATGGTTTGGATGGTTCCTGCGACTTATGAATTACATTTTTCTCACTGACAGTCCATAGACCAAATATGAATCTTATATGTGAATCAAAAATGAAAAAAGAAACAAATCATCTGTTTTTTCATTTTGGTTTTAGAAACAAATAATAAAGAAAAGAGTTGCTTTTTCAATTTCTTATTTTTGGTTCGATATTGAAAAACGAACGAACAAATGACACACAGATTCTTCTCGGTTTGGTTGTTTTTATTACTATAACTTTCCTTTCAAGATGAAATGTTGGTTCTTGGTCTCCGATTTTATAAAATAAATTTCCCCCAAAAAGTGCGACTTATACTCCAGAGTGACTTATATGCGTTTTCTTCTTCTTCATTGTGCATTTTTTGGCTGGTGCGACTTATACTCCGGAGCGACTTATAGTCCGAAAAATACGGTAAATTAGATGAATTATACCACACAAATTAATGGGCAATTTCTAAAAGACAATGACGTCTAGATGGAAAAAAACAGGCCATTTTCTCAGTTTAAACAAAAATTAAGTTAGACAAATTATCGTACACATTTCTAAAAGGAAAAAAGAACGAATGGCGACATCGAGATGAAGAAAACCGAGAAAATAGCCCATTTTTTTCCGGAGCAGTTGAGGGTTTAGGGCGTGAGGGCTTTGGGTGAATTGGAAAAGCTCTCGGCGGAGCTTTGATAACGTGGATCTGTCCGAAGTGGCTCAAAAGCCGAGGATCCTGATAATTAGTCTCTATGTGGTCGGCAAAGAAAGTCTCAAGGAATTCAAGGCAACTTTCGGTACAAAATTGTTCTATAGTCACTTGAGAGATAAATAAGAGCTGCATAAACTATTGTATTACAACATGTGTTTTGTTTTTAGAAAGAGTTTATTTTTAGTCCTTCCATTGGTCTTGGATAATATCGGAAATTGGCAAAGCTAAACTGCCCTAAAAAGGCAAAAGACCTGAACTCGCCAGAGTGAAACTGAGAAAAATGACTTCAGAGTTTCTGTTTTGTCCAGACAAAAGTAAAATAGGTCGGGCTTCTAAAATTTGACAGCTTTATTTGGCAGTTCTTCTCTGCATTTGCATTATGTGCCAAAAATAAGGAAGTCTGCAAAGGCAAAAGGCAGAAACTGACTTATTATTTGCTTGATTTTCACCATATTTACATCCATTATAAAAGAAGAACCAAAGTCTCGTCATCATGGAGTTTGTTTTAAATTCTACTGAAGACTTTTAGGTTTCCTGTTTAGTGCTGAACAGGATCATGCGGCGACACTTCCCACAGTCAAAACAGTTTGATCGATGAGTTACTGTGCACTATAGTATGTACAGTATGAATAAATACACTAAATACTCTCACATTAAGGATAATTTAAGTATAATTGAATACAAAGGTAGATTTATTCAATGCGGAGGTGTCCAAACTTTTTTCATCAAGGGCCACATATTAAAACACAAACCAGCGTGAGGCCAATCGAGGGTCAAAACAGTGAGTAATTCAAATCTGTGCATTTATAACAGGTTTGAATGACCCTCCAGACCTTTGTTCAGGCTTAGACCCTCAAGAGGATGTATTAAATTTGCTTGATCAAGGTACATTTCAAAAACATGCAGTAAAAAGTACCACTTGCGGTAGTTTGGGCCAATTCACCTGGAAGCCTGAGGGCCAAAACAGCCACATTTGGGCCCCGGGCCATAGTTTGGACCTGCCCGATTTAATGTGTTAAAACCTACATTCAGTTTGTCGATTAAAAACAAATGTGATCGACGAAATTCTTAATGATCTATTATCGATCAGTCGACTAACCCTGGCCGTCCCTGTGCCGAGGCCGCAGCAAAAAGAAAGCGGCGACAGGTTTGATTTTAAAATGAAATATATTTATGAACTAAATGACGAACGAAACGCGCAGTTAGTGCCTTTTGCCTTTGCACGACTCCTTATTTTTGCCGCATGATACAAAGGCAGAGCACAGGAACCAGGAGCCTACAAATAACTGAGTGCAATATTATCTAAATCTGATCTGGAATTGATTATCCATGCTTTTATTTCTTCTCGTTTAGATTATTGTAATTCTCTTTTTACTTGTTTTAACAAATCTGCAGTCACTCGTCTCCAGTTAGTCCAGAATGCTGCAGCGAGGCTTTTAACAGGAACCAACAGAAGAGCTCACATCACTCCGGTTTTATCTGCTTTACATTGGCTACCTGTCAAATTCAGAATTGATTTTAAAATTTTAGTCTTGACTTTTAGAGCTCTTAATGGACAGGCCCCTGAATACATTTCAGAAATGTTGTTCCCTCACACCTCTGGCCGCTCCCTCCGGTCTTCAGGCCAAAACCTCCTGAAGGTCCCAAAGACCCGATTTAAAACTCGAGGAGACCTGTCCTTTCAAGCAGTCGCCCCTAGACTGTGGAATGCCCTGCCTCTGTCTCTTCGTGTGGCTGAATCTGTTGATTCTTTTAAAAAGCAGCTAAAGACACTGTTATTCAAACAAGCTTTTAGTTAATTCACTGCTCTTTGTCTTATTTACCTGTTTTAACATTTATTATTGTTGTTTTGCACTTCATCTATTTTTACTTGCACTCTGTAAAGCACTTTGTGATTTTATCAAGTTAAGTTTACTTACTTACTTACTACAAATATTTGTTCATTATAGCAATTAGCTGTCAGATTTTGGGAGCCCGACCTGTTCTATTTTTGTCTGGACAAAACAGAAACTTTTAAGTTATTTTTCCCAGTTTCACGCTCTGGCGAGTTAAGCTCTTGTGCCTTTGTAGTGTAGTATTGACCTGATAAAGGAGGTCTCAAATACCCACAACTCATTTTTGACCAAACATGATGTTACGGCAGCACAGTACCGGTATTGGAACTGAAAAACTTCAATCAGTGCATCCTTAATGTCTACTTTATGATTATGGATACAGCTTTATGACATTTTAAATCAAACTCTTACACACATTTCCTATAAGTAACCGAAGCACTGCACAGATCTGAGCCAAACTGACCCTCTGACTTGAACAAATACGATTCATAAAGCAGAAAAACAAACAAAAAAAACACACTCTGGATCATCTTCCATTCAGTTTATTAATTAGAAACACACAAACAATTTAAAAACAAACCTTTAAAAAACGCCAGCACTCGTTTTGACCCCTCCCACTCCCCGTCTCAACCAATCACGCGGCGAGTTTTACATCCAGGAAATTAAAAAAAACAAAAAAAACAAACGAAAAACACAAGAACTTCTACACGTCCGACGTTCGTCTCCTACGTGACGCGGAACAGTGCACGGCCCGTGGAGCCTGATATGTGGATGCGGCTATCGTCTATTCTCAACACTGCAGGACAAATCCAACGTTTTTCTGTTGTTTTTTAGCTACGATTTTAACATCTTTGCTGGTTTTTCTTTGGGTTATCGACCGAAAAGGAGAGACGAAAGACAAACACACACCGACACACGGATGACAACGCGGCTTCCGTAAAATGGTGGGAAACTTTGAAGCAGCTTTTACAGGTAAGAGTTTGGAATTTAGGACAAAAAGTAAAACTCAAAAAAACAGTTTTATCGACGAAAACGAGAAGAATCGCTGTACAATTTTGGACTAAAAACAGAAAACAGCTGTTTGTTAGCACCTGAGAATAGATCGTTTTTTTGAACAGCATCAGCGTAAAAATTGTTAGGACACGTCTTTAAAAAAAAAGGGACAGTACGTAACTTTCTGCGCGATTCCATGGAAACGGAAAGCTTAAACCACACTCCGGAACATTCTCCGTCGGTATAGACACATACTGTGGAATATTATAGCCAAAAGAGCGACGGTTCGATCCTTCAGACGCGAGTAAGAGGCAGGTTAACCAACACATACGGCCGAAACGAAAAACTTTTATTTTAGTCTTTTTTTGCTAAAAAAAAGTCACGCACTGCGGCTTTAAAGTGAATGAATCAGCAGTTGCCTGAAATACAAGACTGCAACGGACAACATCCCCCATCGCATTTTAGTAGAAACTGTAGAATACTTTTGAGATTTTTAGCAAATTCAAAGCAAAAACTTTATAAGGATCTCTTGATAAAACATACCTACAAGTTAATACCATTTGTGTGTAGAGCTTAGGATAAGTGATACTAAAAAAATGAGGAGTTTCTTTCAATCACGGTTATGTCACAAAACCGGACGACGTTTGGAAACATGTGGATGACGACTTCCTTCCTTTAGGCTCTGCTGACGATAGAAACTGATAAAAATTTAAAAAAAAAAACCTGCAGCAGACTTCCACGCCGAGGGTCGACAGTTTGACATTTTGAAATGTTCTTGGTCTCTAAATTCCCCTCCCAAAAAAGGCGACTTGTACATGTGTTTTTTCTTCTCCACTGTGCATTTTTTGGCTGGTACGACTTATAGTCCGGAAAATACGGTACTTTCTTTCTTCCTTTTACAAACCGTCTATTCATTTGTGTATTATAATTTGCCTTAACTTCATTTTAAAAAGCTGTGAGACACGATCAGAGCCCCGTCCCTCGTGGAAAGCGTCGTCAGGTTGTGAAGAAGCTGCTGCTGAATCCATAGTTTTATTGGTTTTTCACATCCCCAGCACCACATAACTACACCGTAAGTCGCCATCCGCTCGTTTCCAAACGTCTCCCGGTGAGCGTGAACGGAGCCGACGAACTAATCGCCGTCAGATTTCTGAATAAAAGCACACATTTTAAAACTCGTACAACCGTCTCCCCGGCCTTCGCTCATCTCCCGTCGTAGTTTATTGCTTTGAGATCGGTTTACATTTGCGTACGGTGAACGAGTCGCACCTTGACGTCTTTCTCCAGTCCGGCAGTCGTAACGAGGGGGAGGTTTAATACTGATTTAAGAATTTAAACCGAAAATGGCCTCAAATGATGTTTTCCAATTTCGTTTCATTCAAATCCACTATTACAACATTTTTGGAAGATAAAACACTTGGAAGTTTCGTTTCGGGCTTAATTTTTTGGTCTAATGGCGTAATAATAGGCAATAATGGAGCTACAGTTGTTGCTGTGTCCTTAAGCAAGACACTTCGCCTCCCATTCCTGTCATAGCACAAAGTAGTTGGTAAGAAAAAAGACCCATGAAATCTAATATAATTTATCTAGTTCACTGTAGCACTATCGCAAACCTGAAACGTACTCTATATTTACTGTTTTAGACTTTTGCTTAAGTTAAAGGTTGTATGGAGGATTTTTTTTAGCTTCAAATTGTCAATAAAAGTTCAAAATAGGATTACAGAGACGAAGCAGCCTGAAAAAAAAAAAGACTGAAAATCCATCAACTGTGGACGTGGTGGGGCCAGACAAACGTGATCTATTGGTTGTTCGGTTGTCGATGAAAATCTGTACGTTTCTAGATACACGCTGAGCCTCTCACGGATTCCACATTCGCAAGACGCCGTTTGCTCGACCAACGCGGCGGTTCTTAGCGGCTTTTCCGAGCTGTAGCTTCCTCGCAGTTTGCACGAAGTTCGACGAGTATCCACGACCGGTTCGCCGCTGAAGAAAGTCCCGTTTTTGCGGTCGCCGAATGAAGAAGCGAAGGGGAAAAGGCGCGAAGCCAAAAATGAGGTAATTCTTGGGAGGTTCCTTCCAGCGATGGTGCGACCGAAGCAGACGAAGGGGCTGAAGACGGACGCGTCGGTCGCTAAATTACTTCTGAACGGGAAACTTCAACGGCGATTCTGAACGCGGCTGTAAACGAGCAGGATTTCTAGAGTGAGGAGGCGGCGGGAGGAGGCGTTTCTACTTTGGGAGCTGTGGAGGAGGTGCTGGTGTCTCTTCTCTTTCCTTGGAAAATCCTCTATACACCCTTTAAAGTAATTAATTTCAGATATTACCACTTAAAATGAGTTCTTTTGGTCTGTTTTTGCAGGGAAATGTATGTTTTTTTTCACCAAATATTCTGCAAAAACAACTTGAGCCTCTCCCCATGGACATTACAGCTTCCTGGAAACAACTTCAGTCAAATACAGACAGTTCAGCATCGACAATCTTCTCAGGGTTTATTGTCGTAAAATAAAATGTAAAAAAAAAAAAGAAAAACAGCTGTTACAAAAGGTAGATTTTTTATTTCCAGCGACTAATCAAATAAAACGAGTAAAAACAGCAATGGAAGTACCCTGAGATGTCGGTAGCTAGTGTAAAACGTGTGCGATTTTTAAAGAAACACTTAAAGAGGGGGTATTTTTAACGTATTTAGACCTCCGTGGTTTGAAAAATGCTTAATTCGCCGAAAAAACAACATATTTTCTTGGTTTCGCTTTCGTTTTTGATGTTCTGAGCACCACCGCAACACAATGAAATCGAGTTTATGAAGTTTCTGCTTACGGTTTTGTGTCGTACTTTTGGATATTTACGGAGAATTTAATAAAAGGCTCAAAAAACCAAAACATAATACCCCCTCTTTAATTTTAAAACCTCTCCTCAAAGTGTCCCAACATTTTACCAGCGTACAGACGTCAGCATACATCCTGCTAGCTTCAACTTGAACTCTAAAACCATAAATATAAGGCAATGTCCTTCACAAATGCATACGCTCGAAGAAAATATCAGGCATTTTTCGCCGTTCAAATGTCCACGGTAATTCTCTATATCTCCGTCTTCATCGACCGACGCATTCCCCATTTTAAAAAACGCATTCAAAAGCAGCAAGTGTTTGAGTGATTGGACTTTAACGCTGTGTACGTCGTGGGGGAGGGGGCGTCGTGTTTCGCCCCGTCCGCCAGTTGCTCTACCGTGAAGTGGCGTTGGCTACCGTTAGCGCCCCCTAGCTCTGTGATTTGAAATACGTAGGTTTTCGTGCTCCCCGTCCAGTCCCACAGGGGCCCGCCTGACATGCGCGGACTAAAGCAGGTCGGGCCAGATTTAAAGGGGTGTTTGTGAGTGGTGGAGGAGGAGGACAGGGCGCCCCCTAGTGCCCCCTTCCCCCCCCCCGTACGGTCCCCGGTGTGATGTGGGTCGGAGCGCACCTCACAGTTTGGCCGCCATGAAGTTGATGTGAGGTTTGGCCAGAGGGAACAGCGGCAGGCTCCTCTTGAATTCAGTCATGTCTTGCACCAGAGTGGGCTGGAAACGAGAGAAAAGATAAGATTAAAAGGCGCCGTAAATTATCCTGACAACCGAAATCTGGCGATATCGTGCCGTCAAAGGTCTCACAATAATATCGTGGACCATCACAATATATCGAATCCCAAGTCTCTTTGCTTAAATGAACAGTTCTGATGCAGAAATAGCTAAAACACAGAGGGAACTACATAGACCATGATCCTTTGCTCCGTTTCAGTGCAGACGACATGAAGAAATAACTGTTCTAAGCACTTTTTGATCTTCATTCTTTGGATTATGACAGCACCAAAGTCTTATCAAGAAATGTATTAAATATTTTAAGGTGCATCGTGTCCATCAGATGCTTTTCTTCAGGGAAAAGGTAAAAAAAAGGAGCCGTTAACTTGTAAACTATCACTTCATGACATCACCAAGTGGAACAGAGCATTTTGAGCTTTGCAGATGTAGACGGAGTAATACAAAAGTGTTATTCAAACGTGTGCGAGTGAAACAAAACCCAACTCCAGGTCTGATTTAATGAGGTAACATGATTTTAACACGGCAGAAGATAATTTGTTACAACAGATTATGAATTTAAAATAAAGCTGAATTTGTCACTTTTTTTTTACTTAAAAAGATGTTTTTTTAGGAGTTTCACGCTCTGAATTTGAGCGTTTGAAAATACTGATTATTTTAATATTGAATTTTAGACACTTGGAAAATGTACACTTAAAATTCCATCAACTGCAATTCAGAATAAAAGGAAAAATCCGATGAAACCAATTATTTTCCATACTTAAAGCTCACAAGAGTCCGTTTTGCGTAACGTAGGTCCTTGAAAAATAATGATCACTTCTCCAGTTCCAAGGTCTGTGGTTCAAATCCTGGATCATGCAAGTTTTTTTTTTTGTGTGCTGAGTTTTGTGTTCAAGAGTAAATTTAGGATAATATAACATCTTTTAACATGAGAGTGACTCGGATATATTCTCGTTTTGTTGTTCGTTTCCTTGTTGAGTCTTACCTGAGGCAGAGACGGGGCAGGGGACAGGTTGACATCATTTTGTGAGGGGAATTCACCCACGATGGGACCTGGGAAAACAAAAAAACAACAACATTAAACCATGGTTAAAGTGTGAAAAAGCGTGCGGAGCGTTCGTGTTACTCACATGTGTCCATCTCTCTGGACAGGACGTGCACCGAGACCTTGTGTCTCTTTGGAGCCTCCACTCGCAGCCGTTCCTGTGGAGACAAACATGAAACTCACATTAAAACAAAAATAACTCTTCACAATAATTCTCTGCTTTAAAAAAAAAGAAAAAAAGAAATACGCAAATCACTTTTTATGTGTTAGATGTTTTAATTAGAGCTGCAATTAGTAATAATGAGCAGCCAACAAGTCCACAAGAGTTATTTTTCATTCAACTATTGAAACAATCACTGTGGCTTAAATAGTTATTTTTGTAATTTTATTTTTTATTTTCTTAAGATGACCCAGTGTAAATAATAAATAATAATAATAATAAATACATAATAACATATTAAAATATAAATAACATAATAAATAAATAATACATAAATAAAAAAAATAAAAATAACTTTATCCAAACGTGTTTTCTTGTCCATATATATATATGGAGTATTTTATTTTACCTATAATTTCTTGATGCCCTTTTTATCTTTTTGATCATGTATAATTCTTATGTTTTTCCCTTTTTTAATCATCATATTCATTTATCACATTTAATATTATTGGTTTAAATGTCATTATTTAAAATTACCATATTGTTTTTTTTGTTATCATGTTCATTTAGCAGTTTTATATTATTAATCTGAATTTCATTATTTTTAATTTAATTTTATGTTACAGGTTTTATTTTAAATTCCTGAACATAATTTTTCAGGGGGTATAAAAGCAAAATAAAATATAAAAAAATATAATTTAGAGGAATATAAAACATGGCTCCAACTAATCCTCGCTGAAAAACATGACAAAACCCAAATAAAAATAAATAAAAAAAACAAAGATGGAGCTTTTTTTTTTACACAAATAAAAGTTGAAAAATGGTGTCTGAAGGCTTCTAGTTTTGAATATTTACAAATGTTGACCAAAACCAGAAATTGTTTATTCATTTATGACATTTAATAATGAATCCATCTTTTATAAAGCATTTTTCAGCATGCATCTTACAGTCTTGTATTGGTGTTTTTTAGATTTAGTTTTATTTACTTTAACAATATTGATTTTAGCTGCCCCACATCTGTGATAACGGTACAAATAACAATTACAAACAATTAAAATTTCTTGCAGTTGCAGCTTTAGGACCAGAATTCTGATATTGAAAAGCAGAAAAGCATAAAAATATCCTCCCGTCTCCTCTGCAGTGTCCTTGCATTATAAATGTATGAGTTTCATTTCGTCCGGGGCCGTTTCTTTCCCCCGTTTCTCTTACGCGTGAGGGTTTTTGGGCCGGTATTTGTGGTCGGAGCCGACTGGAGGCCATTTCAAAACTGATCTGTGCTACTGTCTGTGTCAGGAAGATGAGAACAGAAAGAGACAGACGGAGGGAGGAAGATGGAGGGAGATAGAGCGAGATTGGGAAAAAATAATGAGGAGAGAAAGAAAGAGAAAGAGATTTAAAAAAAGAGGAAGGAGAGAGGAGACATGGGTAAGATGATAGACACTTCTGTCCTGAGGGTTGTTATTCACCTCAAACTGCCCTAATACTGGATATGATGACTGTGACTTTTGCTATTATTATTGCATTTTACTGCTGATTGTGTCCCTAAATACCCCTCTGGGACAAATAAAGTGATCTTAATTTGACTGGGAGCAAGGAGACATTGGGGGAGGTGAGACACTTCTGTCCTGAGGGTTGTTATTCACCCCAAACAGCCCTAATACTGGATATGACGACAGACTTTGTAACTTTTCTATTATTGTTATTGTATTTTACTGTTAAATGTGTCCCTAAATACCCCTCTGGGACAAATAAAGTGATATTAATTTGACCTCTCCCAAGAGGGGAAACATAGTGGGAGAAGAGACACTTCTGTCCTGAGGGTTGTTATTCACCTCAAACTGCCTCAATACTGGATCTGATGACTGCGAATTTATGACTTTTGCTTGAGCTTTTCGATTATTATTGCATTGAATGTGCTTAAATAGCAGCTCTGGGACAAATAAAGTGATATTAATTTGACTGGGAGAGGGGAAACATAGAGGGAGAGGAGACACTTCTGTCCTGAGGGTTGTTATTCACCTCATACTGCCCTAATACTGGATATGATGACTGTGACTTTGTGTTTTTTGCTTACATTTTTCTATTATTATTGTATTTTACTGCTGAATGTGTCCCTAAATTTGAGTGGGAGAGGGGAAACATAGAGGGAGAAGAGACACTTCTGTCCTGAGGGTTGTTAATCACCTCAAACTGCCCCAGGACTGGATATGATGACTGACTTTGTAACTTTATTATTATTATTGTATTTTACTGTTGCTGAATGTGCTTAAATACCCCTCTGGGACAAATAAAGTGATATTAATTTGTCTGGGAGAGGGAAAACATGGGGGAGATGAGACACTTTTGTCCCGAGGGTTATTACTCAACGCAAACATCACTGATAGTCGATATGGTCACTGACTTTGTGACTTTTGCTTGAGCTTTTCGATTATTATTGCATTGAATGTGCTTAAATAGCTGCTCTGGGACAAATAAAGTGATATTAATTTGACTGGGAGAGGGGAAACATAGAGGGAGAGGAGACACTTCTGTCCTGAGGGTTGTTATTCACCTCAAACTGTCCCAGGACTGGATATGATGACTGACTTTGTGACTTTTCTATTATTATTATTCTATTTTACTGCTGCTGAATGTGCTTAAATAGCTGCTCTGGAACAAATAAAGTGATATATTAATTTGTCTGGGAGAGAGGAGACATGGGGGAGATGAGAGACACTTTTGTCCTGAGGGTTGTTACTGGATTGGATGACTGTGACTTTGTGACTTTTGCTTGAGCTTTTCTATTATTATTGTGTTTTACTGCAGCTGAATGTGCTTAAATATCCCTCTAGAACAGATAAAGTGATTTTAATTTGACTAATTTAAAGATGAAAAGTAAAAAGAAACTAAAAAAAAGTGTAGACTGTGTTTGTATTGAAATAAACAAATCCATACAAGTTACTGAAAATACAAAGAATTCATATTTAAACTCGTATATCCCACTGGCACAGACTGAACTTACTCTGTAGAAGGTCATAATGTGCTCTTTGGTCAGAGTCTTCAAATAGGACACTTCAATGTTATCTGTAAGAAAACAAAGACAACAGGTTACAAATGACACTATTTAAAGAGCCACTAAACACCAAAACCACTTTTTCCACTGATTAACTGTGTAAATGGGTCTAAAATAGAAGTGTGGAAGGCCTTATTTTGGCATTTTAGTGCATATTTGTTAAAAATCTGACTTTTGGCCTCTTTAGGGTCAACTACGGCCAGAACATTTGAGTTTTGGGGTTTGGACTAACGGCCGCCAATGGATGCAGGGTTATTACGTGATGAGCACAGCCACTAGCGGTTTACGGGCGTCAGGGGAAGGAGGTGGAGGACATTTTTGACTGTTAACTCAGACAGGCATTTAGCGGCTCTTTAAATGGTGACTATAACTAGGCCAACTACACCGCAGTAATATGGTAATACGTATCCCGAGGTATCAAAAAGTAGCAGCAGTATCAATTTCATTACCGTCATTTAAAAAATCTGCAGCGCATAAGGACCTAATATAATATTAGGAGCATTTTGGCTTCAGGGAAGAGACACAAATGTCTCCGGAGCCACGACCCTGCGTCAGGCCAGAGGATCCACCACAGTCGCTTCAGACACAGGGCACAGCGCCGACTTTCTCCCCTCCGCTCTCTCTCCTCTTCAAACGTCGTTACGCTCGGAGATTTCCATCCACACGCAGCGAGGAAGAAGAAAAAAACCTGACTGACGCTTCGTGTGTGATGTTGAGCTGAAAAGTTTGCGATGGAGACGTTTTATTGAAGCCGAGAGTCGAGAGGGGACGAGGCGCTGAAGAGGAGAAAGTTCCCGCTCGAGGGCGAAGTCAGACTTTCACGGAGGAGACGGTAACTTCTCCGAGTGCCGAGAGCGCGGGTCTGTCAGATACAACATGCTGCAGTGGGAAATATCACACGCCGTGGACTGTCGCCTTTTTTTAAATTCCTGAATAAATTCCTCTTCTGCTCTTTTCTTGTTCTGTTTCTGAGTCCCAGATCATTAAATGGAGGGAGATACGCACTGGTGAAGTTTGGTTTGATCAGAACTTGTGCCTCATCTTCAAATATAAAGCTGCTCTTCTGTTTCTGATTTCTGATCTGGTTTAGGCGCAGCTACAAAATAATTCTTAATTAGTCACAGTAATACCGTACACCCCGGAAAAATGCTGAGAAGGTTTAATGGCGTTAAAATTTGGATACCGCTCTACAAAGGCAAAAGACCTTAACTTGCCAGAGTGCTAAACTGAGGAAAAAAACGTGTGGTTTCTCGTGTGGTTCTGGGTGTTACAGTTGTCATAGCTCTTTATTTTCTTGTTAAAACCACAAATTGCCTCACAATATTTATTCACGTGATAAAAGAGGTCTCAAATACTCCCAAAATGACATAAACTCATTTTTAACCATGATGTTACGCCGTTCAGCCTTTGTAGGACGGCACAGATTCCCGCTCGCTCTCACCTCTGTCGAAGTTGTACTGCTGTGAGATGATCTCTCCCCAGTACTTGGCGCACTCCGCCGACAGCTTCTTGGGCTTGTCCAGTCGGCGGATGGCCAGTGCCTGGATGTGCTTCTGAAAGGCCTCCTCGCTCATCTCCTCCACGGCCTTCTCCATGGTCACCAGGAACGCCTCCACGCGGCTCTCCAGGTAGTGAGGCGCCTTCTCCGACTGGATAATGAACCTCAGGCCCTGGACGCCGTTGGCTCGTCTGGGGCCGCTGAACACGATGTAACCTGGAGGAACGAGGGAGACGTGTTCAAGCTCTTATAACAGGTTTTTCTAATTATTACGGGCTATAAATCGCCCAAGAATACCAGCCAAAAAGTGCATAATGTAGAAGAAAAAAAACATACAAGTCGCACTGGACTATAAGTCGCAATTTTGGGGTTAAATGACTTTATAAAATCAGACATGAAGATCAGACGTTTCATCTCGAAAGGCAAGTTATAGTAATAATAATAAAATAGAGAACAGGCTGATGGTGATGCGGGGTAATAGGAGTAGCAGCTACTGACACACAAGCCTAGAGCGCCCCCTCGTGGCTGTCAGTGTGAAAATAACAAAAATATGAAATTAAATATTTTAATATACAAGTCGCACCTGAGAATAAGTCACAGGAACCAACCAAACCATGAAAAAAAAGGTACTTATAGTTCGAAAAATAGGATACTTGGTTTGGTGGGGTAGTACCTGTGCTAAATATTCATCATACACCCGTGAAAGTTTGGGAAAAAAAGTGGAAAAATAAAGTTGGTTCATCAATACAAAATTCCGAGACACTTTTACGTGCATTTTGTGCCAGTTTAAACCAAGAGTGTAAACTTATTTTATCTTGGAAGTGAAGATCATACCTATTTTTTTGGTCTTCAATAAAACAGGAACTGTGCATGGACATGAAGTGATTCGTTCGAGCTCAGGCTGCAATTCACTTTCTATTGAAAAATCATCACCTCTCTCTGTAACTGCTGCTGTGAGCCCCGTCATTCTGGTCTTAAAATGTTCATATGAACCCGTGACACATGATCCTGCGGTTTTTATTTAGATATTTTGCCCCGCCACAAAAATGAACATTAATAACAGACCAATCTGGAGCTCGTTTTCCCCAAGGTTGCATTTCCCACTAGCATTAACGACAGGTTGATTGACAGTATTTTCAGCCACATCGCTCCTGATTGGTGCTTTGCTTTCACGCTCGGATTTCCAAATATGGTCCCTGGCTGCACATTAGCCGCTGTAACTGCTCGCCTCATTGGGCTTCATTTAGTCGCGACAAAACGCTTCGGGACATCACAGTTTCAGCTCTCAGTGAAGCCCAATTCACACGGGATTAGTATTATATGTGGACCTTTGGTCGAAAAAAAGTGCATTTATACTTTGATTTATGTGGAGGGAAAAAAGCACTGACTAAATTGCAAATTAAAAAAAAAAGATGAAATATTGATGACATCAGCTGCATATCAAGTATATCAACATGAATAATCCTTGAAGTGGCAGCAGTTTTAACCCTCAAAGGCCTACGTTATCATATATGATAATGAGGAATATGTTTTATATAAACGCGCAGAACTTTCGAACCGTAAAAGACAGAAACTTCCTTTTCCCCTCTGAAAGTGCAGACATAGAGGTTTCTGTACATTTCTGCGGCTTTATCCTACGTCACACTCAGGCTGTGTGATGACGTGCGCAAAACGAGTGTCCAATAGGAACTTTGTTTTCCCCAAACTCATGCGCTCCGTCCATTTTGATCGAGCCAAACTTTGCCAAAGAGTGAAGTGAGTCAAGATGGTCGACTCCTCTGACTGTGTGTGTTTATAACGAGTGAAAAAGTCGCTCTAAGTGGAGTTAATTCTCACATACATGGAAAATCTTGGTGTGTGTAATTGCGCATCCCTTTCTATTTTTATTTAAAGGTTTATTTCACTCAAAATGGACAACTCCAAATGTAATAAACTCCCTGGAAATGCAGAAGTGCTGTGGCTCTGGCCCTGACAGGAGCTGTTTCCATGACTGGCACCAGAAAAGTAATGGGGCGATAACACTTTTTTTTTGTTTTTAGGGCAAGGAGGAGATTTTTAATTTACTTACAGACTTGATATTTTGCATTTTTGTAGCTAAGGCCCTAAATTAAGCATTTTTTATGTCCAAAAAGTTGTTTCTACATGTTTGCTGTGTGTTTTGTGTAAAAGAGTGGGAATTTTATTTTCTGTTTTTTTTTTTTTTTGCCATCTCTATTTCTGGTCCTGTCGCTTTTATTACAACCACATGACACAACTACAGCAGCAGATTGTGAAATAACAGGCTGTACTGAACAAAAGGAGGTAGAACACTTCATTATAGAGTAAAAGGGGCAGTTTTAAAAGCAAAATTAAGAAAAAAAATCCAGGCGAGGAGAAATGTACTAAAATTGCCCTCAGGTCTTCAGGGGTTAATAGAGCTTTAACGTCCGTGTTTCCGTGTAGTTACCGAGCTGCTCTTTGGTTCTGAGTGTGTTGAAGCAGGGCTCAGAGATGATCTGGCAGAAGAGCTCCAGCAGCATGTTCTCGTGTGTGGTCTGCATGTCCGTCTGGTAGTAGATCTCTATGCCGCAGTTATTATGCACCTCGTTCCTCTGCTGATACACGTACCACCCGCCTGCACGACACAGCAGCAGGGCAGAGGGGTTATCGCTTATCCAAATGCCACAGCAGGACAGAGAACAGATCATAATCATTTTTTTCTTTGGCTCGCATTAACACCGGTGATCTGGGTACAAAATGTGCAACTAAACAAGGAGAGCAGAATACAAATACATGTTACCTAGTTTAAAGAGCAGACGTGTGCTTTATCATGAGTGGTGTGCAAGAATATTGAAATATATATATATATATATTTTGGTATATTTTACTAAATTATTTTGTTACAGCACTAGAGTTTCATTGCTTGTTCAGAGGAAGGAAACTCATTTATGCGACACATTTGACATTTTCACTGTTTTGAGGATTTAAATGGCCGTGTTTCATAAAGAATAACAACTTTACTTGTCTATTGCACATAGTACAACGAAATTAAGTGCAATTCATCAGTGCAGATAAAATAAATAAAAACACACATCCATCTCATAAGTTAAGATGTTAAAGGGTTAAAAAAGTTAAAAAGTCATTTAAAATTTAGCTGTGTTCAAAATTGTAATGAACTTTGCACAAGAAGTAGTTTAACAAAGACTTCTGGTACCACAGCCACGATTTAGCCTTTATTTTTTTATTAAACTGTATCAAATTGATTTGAAATCGTATTGAATGGAAAGGGGACTGTATCGAGGTATGTATCGTATCGTGGCCTGTGTATCGAGGTATGTATCATATTTGCAACTTCTTAATGATATTCAGCCCTATTTATCATTAGCCTTTATCAAACACAAACCTACACAAAAACTACGCCTGTCTGTGCTTTGTTTGGGCTGCAAGATGTTTTGTTTGTGCCGTTTTACTTTCTTAGATTATTTTATAGGTCAAATTAGTGTCAGCTAGCCCCGCGGGAAGCTTAAAAATGCTCTAAAACGGCCCAAAAAATCATTTGTGCTTCGTTTGTGCAGCAAAAAGTTTCATTTGTGCGATTCTGGTTCTTTCTCAGTTTTATTTTCGGCTGGTGACGTCATCCAGCCCCTCAAAATGTTAAAAAGCCTCAAAACAGGCAGAAAATTATACAAAACCATTTTGTGCTGTAACAATTTTCATTTGTGCGAGTATATTTCGAAAATTTTTGAAGTAATAAATTATAGGACATCACTTCCGCTCAGCTGACTTGAGCAAAACTCCACAAAACCAGTGGCAATGACTGATCTGAGGCTGTGGAAAAGTCTGTATTATTATATAAAATATGACTCAAAAGTAAATTACTAAAGACTGATAAAGCAATAAGCTCGATAAACTATTAAGGCACCAGTTTGTGTTTTTGTTTGTAAATCAAGTCAAATAAAAAAGAAGCTTCACCCCAACCGGGCCAGACTTTAATTTAATTAGAGTATGAAATGCTGCACCAGTTTTTCTAATCAGGCAGAGGAGTTCTTACCATCTGGGACCTGCACCTCCCTGTAGCGGATGAGCTGACTCGGGAGCAGAGGTTTGGTGTGAGCGTGTTCGATCAGAGTGTCCTCCACCATCTGCATCATCTCCAGAGCCGACTGCAGGGGGCGACAGAGAGTCAGAGGGGGCGGGAGACAGAAACGAGGCTGTGCTACACGGAAAAACTGGTTTAAGGGCTTCAAAAGACATCACATATTCTTAAAAAGTCTTAAAAATCAAGGCAACATCTGCATCTGGGTCTTGTTCAGGACTGCCTTAGCTGGGGGAGTTTGTGCGTTGCTGTGCATGTTTTGGGTTTGTTGTGTTGTCGTGTGTCACTGGCAGTAAATATTTCTTTTTCAGGTGTCTCTGATGTATTATAATAACCGTGGAACTGATTTTGTCGTTCCTCCTCTTGTTACAGCAGGACTTTCTCCCCTCCACTCTCTCTCCTCCTCAAATGTCGTTACGCTCGGAGATTTCATCCACACGCAGCGAGGAAGAAGAATAAAACCCGACTGACACTTCGTGTGTGACGTTGAGCCGAAAAGTTTGCGATGGAGACGTTTTATTGAAGCCGAGAGTCGAGAGGGGATGAGGCGCTGAAGAGGAGAAAGTTCCCGCTCGAGGGCGAAGTCAGACTTTCACGGAGACGACGGTAAAGCCCAATTTAAGGTTCTACGTCAAAACGTGTTTGTGTCGACCGAGGTGCACCTCCCAAACTTTTGTCAAAACGACACAGACAATAAGGGCTGTGATTGGTCCTCTCCACCGCTATACATTTCCGCTGCTCCGCTCATTATAGACTTTGAGTAATAATGTGTTTAAAGCAGCTTTGCGCACATTTGTTTATGTTTTACAGAAAAAAACCTTAAAACTACATGGCTCATTTGCATACAGTATAAGCGCTGATAAAAACAGCTCGTGCACTGATGCTGATGCGATCAAACGCGCTGCAGAGTTTGGTTTGATCAGAACTTGTGCCTCATCTTCAAATATAAAGCTGCTCTTCTGTTTCTGAATGGTACAAAATAATTCTTAATTAGTCGCAGTAATACTGTAAACCCCGGTAAAATGCTGAGAAGGTTTAACGGTATCAAAATTTGGATACCACCCAACCCTACATTACACAACTCTAATCGTCAAAATGTTGCCCTGTCTGACTTCTGGGTAGTGGGAAAGATTATTATTATTATTTTTTTAATTAACACATATCTTTTTTTTTTTTTTTTTACTAATTTTGTGCGGTACAAAGCTCTTCATCTGAAAATGTGTCGTTTTACACTGCAGCAGGCTACAGTTACAGACCAACGTACAAGAGCAAATACCAAAAAAATATCTTTAACAATATAAAAGGTCGACTGATTCTGGTTAAACGGATGAGTAAATATTGAGCAAACCTCCTTTAAGATGTTTCCGTGTATGAGCGCTTCGATGTGTAGCCGTGACAGGAGCTGAGGAATGAACGCTTTCAGTCGAGGGAGCGTTACATCTGTGGGAGAAACACAAAAGTAATTACAACATAATTTACCCAGACAGGACTGAGCCATTTAGGAAACAAATAGCCAAAAATATTCACTTTTTTTTTTAGCATTGCCTAACACATTAACATTTGAAAGAAGAATGAAATAAGAACTGCTAAACTGAACCGTGACAAATTAGGACAGTTGTCATAGCGATTAACGATTTAAAACTATATAGTATATGTTTTAAATGGGGGGAAAATTCTCAAAAATGTCGCATGTGATGGAAAACTTAAACCCAAATACAAGACTCCTGTATTTCAGAGCATGATTGGTGAAGTCTAAACCACAGCGTTAGTAGATTTTTAAAACCCAGTGGAGATCTCGTCTGGGGCGCTCACTTGATTTATTGTAATTTATTGATTACTGCAGCTCGGGTCCTGACTCAAACCAGGAACTACGAGCACATAAGTCCTGGTCTCAGGTCTCTGCACTGCCCCCTGTGGCTCAGAGACGTTAAAGCGGCTCTGCTTGGGCACAAGTCTCTCCATGGCCGAGCACCGAAGTTCATCTGTGACATGTTTGGCTACGTTCAGACTGCAGGGCTTAATGCTCAATTCGGATTTTTTTGTGAAATCCGATTTTTTGGGCGAGGTCGTTCACATTTCCAATTAAATGCGACTTGTCTGTGATCTCCAGTGTGAACTTTAAACGCCCCAAAAGTGTCCCGCAGGTGACCGTGCTCAGTGTTTACAGAAGTCGCCTAAACACGGACGCTGCATTGAGCATCTGGAGATGTTAAAGTTGCTGTCGTACTGTCATCTCGCGGGAGGAAACACGTCTTCGGCCTGTTTCAGTAGCAAACACGTCGGCGTTGGGCTGTATCGACTCACAACAGGAGCTTGTTACAGCACAATAGCCAAACTCTCGCTTGTTGATGACGTGTAGGTCTGATATAGGTCAAATTAATGCGTCCTGACCGTTCAGACTGAAGTCACATGGCAAAAGATCGGATATGAATCGGTTTTAGGAGCACATATCCAAGTGGCCTGGGTCGAATTTGTAAAAATCGGATCTGTGTCATTCAGTCCATCATTAAAAGATCAGATACAGGTCGCATAAGGGCGAAAAAATTGGATTTGGGTCACTTCAGGCTGCGGTCTGAACGTGGCCTTAGTGTCAGATGAACCATCTGCATCTGAGGAGCTCAGGGACCGGCCTCCTGCTGATCCCAGAGTCTGGACTAAACTCGGGGAGTCAGAGTTTCAGACTCATGCAGCTAAAACCTGGAACAGTCTGAACATGTGAGACAGACGCTGACTCTGTTTAAATCCAGACTCAAAACTGTTCTGTTTAGATGCACACAGCTTATATCTCATTTATTGTCTCTGTTTTTTAATTTCATGATGATTATTTATGTTTTGATGTGTTTGTATTGTGATTTTAATGTATTTCTTATTCTGTAAAGCATTTCTGTAAATTACTTGTGTACAAATAAACTTGCCTTGCCATTCATAAGTTTGCAGCTGATGGTTTCAACATTCCTTGGGGGTGTGAAGCTAACCGAAAGCACCACTATGTCTGAAGATCTGCTACTCAAATTAGACTTTAAGATCATCTTTTTTAATCTAATTTGTTATACTCTCAGGTGGGGGGATTGCATTGTAATTTACCATAAGATATAGCAAAAGATTAATGGACAAATGTTGAACCTGATTATTTCTATTCGTGACTAGACCCAAGAAGAAAACAAACAACAACCAGTATTTTCAAAAGTAATAATTTAGTCGCCACCCATCTGTGTTAAATAATGACTGACCTATAGAACGTTACGATGTGAAACCCTGCAATTTAAATCAATCTTGGACCTTTAATCGATACTGTTCAGCTTTTTCAACACATAAATCCCCAAACACAAATAGTTATCCGTTCATAAATAGTTACAGACCGTCGAGGGCGTCTCTGAGCTCGTCTTTGGTCCAGGCCACCTCCGTCATGAGCAGGCGCAGGTAGTACATGGCGTGTTGGTGCGGCTGCTCCGCCCGGAAGTTATTCAGAGACCTCATGTACTGCAGACGGACGGAAAAGACGAGTTAAAACGCAACCGAGAAGGATCACTTTTGTAGAATGCTCTATGGATAAATAGAAACCACATATGTAGATGCTTTCAAAGGCTGTACCTGAATTTTACGGTTTTAAAATGAACTTCTCTTGTTTTTTTTTATGCTTTTAACAGTGCTGTGGTCCAACTTATTCCTCACTTCCCTTACTCATTTTTAACTTGAGAGTTTTGCCATGAAGGTTAAACTAACAACAACTAGGATGCTAACACGTACTCCTTCATTAACAGACAATAAAACTTTATAATTAGGTGGCGACAGCTTGAAGTGTAAGAAAAAATAAATAAATTCAATGATATATCGTGATACTTCATTGCGCAATTCTCTGAATCGAGTTTTTAAACAGTATTTTTCACTAAAATTCTTTAATTGCATTCACTGTTCTCATGATTTAAAAAAGGTAAATTATAGTTCACATGATTTGGTTCTCGTGAAGGTGTAGTTCACAATATTACTAGAAGTAATTACGGGTAAATTACAATATATCATCCATTGTTTTAGTATTGGGATATTTCGTGATACAGCTCTGGAAAAAAATAAGAGACCAGTGCAAAATGATCAGTTTTTTACTACTTATAGGTTTGTGTTTGAGTAAAATGAATATTTTATTCAAACTAACAACATTTCTTCCAAATTTCAAATGAAAATATTGTCATTTAGAGCATTCATTTGCAAATGGTCACAATGACAATCTGGTCACAATGACAATGAATATCTGGTGGAATAACCCTGATTTCATGCAGTGTTTTTTCTCATTTTCTCCTTAAATCTGGTTTGGTTCAGGTGATCTCCTCATCAGAGCCTCATGAAGCAGAATGAGGTGTGTTTGCGTTGAATTCAACAGACGCTGGATTGGAACGACCGTCACACATGTAGAGATGATGATTTAAAAAAAAGAAAAGATGCAGTGGTCTCTTATTTTTGGGGGGAAGGACATGTTTTTCTCAAATACATGGGGAAAAGGCTCAAGTACGGGGCCTTTAACTTAGTAGCTGACATTATATCCCTGAATATAAAACTTTCGGAGGTGGTCAGAGCTCACCGCCTCTTTGATGATGTCGAAGCGCCGCTCGTCGATCTCGAACGTGGCCATTTTCTCGATGATTTTCTTCAGGAGGATGTGCTGTTTGTCATTGTAACCTTTCACTGACAGCTGCAGAGAAAGAGCGGCAGAGACGGGGGCATCACGGGCAAGAAATAAACATGAGGGATGAAGCTTCCCCCTGGATAATATTTGGTTTATATGCATTAGATCCAGCAGCGAAGCAATATGAGACCCCAACGGAAACGACTGTAAGGAGCTCCACGTTCCCGCCCACGCCCCGGGTTTTGGAAGTAAAACACCCATCACCAAGATCTTTGTTAATCGTCGCAATGCCCCGGCCTAAGCGTCTATTCGCAGATGAATTCTAGCGATTCCTCTGTTCCCCTTCCCTCTGTTGTGATTGCCTGGGCCACCCGCGGTTCACACCAATCAAAACTGAAGCACCCAAACCAACCGAAACACACAAAGTTGCACCAACAGACGGACTTCGGCGTATTTTATCAGAAATACAGACCATTTTTGGGGTTTTAAATCGTGCAGAGAGACACACTTTGTGCATTTGTGGACACGTCTTTGCTTTCTCAACTGGACGTGACAAAAGTTTGATGCTATTAGTGCTGCAACGATACGGTTTTCCCACGATTCGATATGCGTCTCGATACACGGGTCACGATATCGATTTGGTTTCGGTACATTTTAAGACGCAAGATAAATCTCAGGTAATTTTTTCTGCTACTTAGTATAAGATTAATGAAACAATACATACATTACACACAGCGCAACTACTGCACAGTTATAGTTTATATGTGAAGTGTTTTAGTTCATTTGGTTCAATGATTCACAGCTCAGACTTTTTATTCAGTGAAAATAAGAACGGAGCTTTCTCAGGCTGTTTTATATTTTATAATAAAGCCAGTCTACTCTTAATACAGAGCGGTAGGGGAGAAACACGATGAGCCTTTTCCTTCTTTAATGATGATTACGCGACCTTGGGTGTCCAGAAAGGCGCCTAAGAAATAAAATGTATTATTATTATTTGATGATTTCTTTTCCTCCTGAGTATCACTGGGCTCACATTAGCTGCAGCGTCCAGCAGCGACAGAAAGAAGCTCCTCCTCCTGCACTAAAACAACGTTATATCACATAGAAATGTCCCAACGGACCGTCCTCTGACTAAAGCTCAGAGATAAAGTCTGAGAAATAGATCGCGTATATTGTGTGCGTACATGAGCATTCGATTAAAGCTGCTGTAAAGCCAAAAGCAATTCTAAAGTATTTAAAAGTGAATATCTTTGTCATTCCTCGGTCTAGCAACGTAAAATAAAGAGGGAGTGAAAGATAAAACCCTCGTCTGTTAGAATATTTCAGCTGTAAGTCCATATGGAGCTGTTCATCTGCTGCACCTGAAAAGGAAGCTGCGATGACCGTTTCCCTTTCGGACCAAAATAAATAACACAGAGCACATGGAGGGACGTGCACATATTGAAATGTGTATCGAATGAACACGTGTATCAAATCGAGAGACCTGTATTGAACGATTCAATATTATATCGAATATCGTTGCATTCCTAGTAGGGCTGACGACGTTAACGCGTTAACACATGCGATTCATCACAAAAAAAATATCGCACTCATGTTTTTTTTTAACGCAGATTAATCACAGAGTTTATTCTGAACGCTCCTGTATGGAAAGTGCGGATGGTCCTGAAAGGCAGCGCAGGTGATTAGGTCAGTGATCAGGTCCATACGCGGAGGTGAAGGCGACAGATGAGACTGGTGCAAATTTCTCTTCAAAAAAACTGCCCGACGGGACAAACTAGGGTAGTTTTCTCTTTCCACAGAAGCACAAGTTTACGAGTTTTCTCTTCTAATTCTCTCTAATTTAATGTCCCATCTCTATTTTAAAATTTTATGATGTTTTGATTTGTTTGTATTGTGATTTTAATGCATTTCTTATTCTGTAAAGCACTTTGAATTACTTTGTGTACGAGTTGTGCTGTACAAATAAACCCGCCTTGCCTTTAAAACACCGTCTTGAAGCAAAACACGCGTCTGATTCAGCGGCAGCAACGACGCTACTTGTGCCAACAACAACGACAAGCCGAGCAGCAATAAACTGCATTTCTGTCAAAATATTTTGGTCTTTTTTTGAAGAATAATTAAGTGCGATTAATCGTGATGAATCAAAATTCTAAAGTGTGATTAATCTGATTTAAAAAATGAATCGTTTGACAGCACAAATTCTGAGCTGCTGATTGTGATTCTGGACTGCACTCCGTCTCGTATCTGGCACTGCAGACCTCCCAATCACAAGTTGCTGAAAAGTTCTGATCTTTGAGAAAACAAAACTACACTTTGCTGTGTCACCTAAACTTTGTCCATTTCCTCCTCGGCTCGGCTCACCCGGTGCACAGCCTCCTCCCTCCCCCCTCTTCCTCTCGCTCATTTTCACTGACACCTGTTCAGGCGAATTCCCCGAAACGTCATTAACCTTGAAAAACCTGCAGCCTGAGAAGCTCTGGCTGTAATCTATTATAAACAGGATCATTACTGCGACGCGGTGAAGAATCAATGTTGTGACTTGAATTTAAGAAGCGTTTCCAGACTCGGTGACAAATGAAAGCCTCTGGTGGACTGTTACGGAGGCTGTGTGCACGTTCATTATTCTTCATCGCCCCCAGTTCGCCGAGCATTACAAACTGGGTGTAATTTTGCTCCGTCATGTCTCGTCACGAGGAGACTTCATCTTACCTTTCATAACCCCACGCAGATTACCGTAGTCTACATTATCGAAAGTTAGATTATAGTTTTATTATCGTTTATTTTACGCGTTTGAGCAGAACTGCGTCAGTGTTTGATCCGAACACTGGGCAAATTATCCAACGTGGACTGCGGCGGGTTCACTTTATAAACTTTTTTAATGTGTCATCATCATTTTAAATAATTTTATCATTCCTTTATCGAAGGTTTGTTGACTTTTTCTTTTATGGGTTATTTGGGAAAGATAAAAACAGTCTGAACCCGACAGTAAAAATGTGTGCGGCAAAATCAGTGGTGTTCAGATGGAGGATTTGGCGCCTCTGCAGAGACATGTGAGATGGATGTGTGTTTTTATTTATTTTATCTGCACTGATGGATTGCACTTAATTTCATTGTACTATGTGTAAATAAAGTTATTATTGTTACATAGGGTGCCCCAAACCCTAAATCTTTTATTCCTTCTGCCGTAAAGCTTTTAAATCGAAAGTAAATTTGCTATTGTGCCCCTTATTGCACTGAGGTTTGAATGTGAGGCGTGTGTTGTATGCATTCGATTTTTTATTTGACTTATTTATGGATGGTGCATGATCAGAGATGTGTGAACTGAACTGCCTTTTGGGATTATCATTTTTTGATTAAACACATAGTATAGTACAGTATAGTACAGAGCAGTGGTCCCCAACCTTTTTTTCACCGTGGACAGGCCAACGCTTGACAATTTTACCGCGGACCGGGTGGGGTATCAACACGCAGTCTGTGCACTTGTCAAGGACCAGGGTTTCCAAGACAATAACTGGGGACAGTCACATAATGAGTGAAATAATGTGCTGTGACCTGAGGTAGTTCTCATGACTGAGGGACGTCCAGTGATCTGCAGTTAGTCTGTGTTTGTCGCCCCAACACCTGCTGTACCCGGGGCACTCGCGCTGGGACTTTTGGGCCGTTCTCGGACGCTATTGTCTGGAGTTCTGCGTTCGCACCTGTCGGGCTGTGGACAGGGTGTCGTCACACGTCGTTGTTTGCGGGTCCCGCGGTGGAGCTGCGGTTTAGGTGGAGAGGGTGGGTCCAGCGGCAGGAGGTGTCTGTTGCTGGTGGGGAGGGTGTGGGTTCTGCTCCTCTGTGTGTTTGTGGATGTGGTGGCTCCGCGGATTCTCCGTATGTTTTGAGGTGGACTTTGTTTGGTGTTTTCCTCGTGCGGGGCATCGGTGTGCGTAGATGTGTCGCGCTTTGGCCCACCTCCTCCAAACGGGACGTCTCAGTTTCGTACAAATTGTTTTCCTTCCTGTTTACAACCAGATCGAGTAGTTTTTCTAACGTTACAGCCTATTTAGGGGATGTGACGGGTTTTGAAAAGATTTTTCAAAATAAAAGATTGTTCAGACTCGGATAATAAATGCAACGGAAATAATTATTTCGTGGGCGGCCCAGTACCAATTGATCCACGGACCAGTTTTTGGGACCATGTTTTCATGTGTAAAATCACATTCTACTGTGTAAAGTGTTTTTTTAATGATCACTGCGATATCAGAATCAGCGGAAGAAGACGGACGGACAGACGGACTTTGAATTACTTTGTGTATGAATTGTATTGTACAAATAAACTTGCCTATTGCATTGTTTCGTGTTTTTTGGACCCCCTCGAAAATGAGATGGCACATTTCAAGGAGCATTCCAATAAATGAAACAAAATAAATAAATGTGTCCTCTGCATTTGACCCATCCGTCAGTGCCGCTGGGATCAGTTTGTCAGGAGCAGTGGGACCCACACTGCAAATTTCTCTGATCTGGCCAAGATTTTAAAACTTATATCAGGTTTTTCATCTTGTTTTCAGATTTATTTTCGACTTACTAGCTCAGAGACTGCTTCATTCTAGTCTAGAGGTCGTTTATTATAAGATAACTCGTCAAGTAAAATTATTTTTGCTGCACAGACAAATCATTTCAAGTCATTTTCTGATACATTTAAGTGTTTATATCTTAAATTTTGGTCAAGCTCTTAACATAATCTTGGTCAGGCTGAGGGACTTTACCCGTCGTCCATGTTTTGGGGGTTGCTTTGTGTGTCACTGCCAGTAATTATTGCATTTTCAGATGCTTTTTCTGGCATTACAATCACATGTGTAGATCCCTTATAGTATTAGTACTGAAGTTTTAGTATCGTGCCAACGCTGCTTCATTATAATTCGTGTATTGTTAAGGCAAAAGTGAGCAGGCGACATCAAACCACAGCAAAAAGCAGCAAGTAAAAAAAAAGGTTAGAAAAGTCACAAGCAAGTTTATCCCAGGCAAATCCACTCGTCTTTTTCTCCTCTCGTCTCTGTGATCGTTTTTACTTACGAGAATGGCATTCATCCCTGAGGCTACTCCATAGTACAGCCCTGCCAGCCGGGCTGCGTAAGTATACTCTTTTAAATCGTCCTTCAGTAACCTGAACAACAAGTACGTCATGTTGCAGTGAAGGGGGTCTGCGTAAAGGTAGCGACTGATGGAGGAAACAAAACACAAAAAAAACATGGAACAAAATAAAACGATGAGGAAGATTTAAAGGAAAAAGTGGTTTTGGACATTAAAAGAGTATGTATATGCAGCCTCGGGACCAGCGCTATCGCAATAGGCGGACGGTGCCATCTCTTTTGTGATTCTGTGTTTCAGGACGGCTAATGAGTCAGATCCGAGTGAAAAGCGAGGAGGTTTTCAATTAGGAATTACAGGGAAGGCGATCATGTCTCAGTAAAAATGCTACGGAATTAAAAATGCTGAGGGAGAGGAGATAGAGGGACGGATGGAAAATGAAAACACAAGGCAGAGCCAAGACTGAAACACGACTGGGTGAGATTTCGAAATTAAATCCCCTTAATAATGAAGAAATGATCGAGATTTTAATGCTGTAATAGTCCGTAAAAGTCTATAATAACTTTTCTGGAGCAGGTTTAGCCATGGAGATAATTCTGCTTTAACTGGAATGTTCCACAGTTTGGCAATAAAGTTGTGCATGTCAGATCTGTGGAGAGGCGGATCCCCTCCAGTGTGTGGCTGTATAAATGTAATGTAAGATGCCATAAGATACGTTTCGTTTGTTCTTTTTTTCATTTGGGATTAGCTGGAACTACGTTTTATGGTAAATTATTGTGTTCTATATTTTATTTTGCCTGTACAACCCTTCAAAATTATGTTCAGGAAATTAAATTAAAACTTGTAATATAAAGCAATTAAAAACAATTAAATTCAAATTAATAATATAAAACTGCTAAATAAATAAATTTAAAAAAAGATATATGGTGATTTTAAACAATGAAATTTAAACCAATATTATTAAATGTGACAAATGAATATGATAATAAATAATAACATAAAATAATAATAATAAAAAGGGAAAGATCAAAAGAATAAAAATTAATTAATCAAAACATTATAGGTAAAATAAAATACTCTGAGGAAAAAAAATTATATAGACAAGAAAATGTTTGGATAAAGTTAATAATCATAATAATAATATATTATAGTATTATATTATTATTATTACTACTAATAATAATAATACCAATAATAATAGTAATGATAATAGTAATAATAATGCCATGATTATTATTTTATTATTATCAAATGCTTTTATATTTTTTTATATCACATATGTATTATTATTTATTTATTTATTTATTTATTTATTTATTTATTTATTTATTTATTTATTTATTTATTTATTTGGAATTAGGATTTACACTGGTTCATCTTAAATAAAATAACCAAAAAAAATAAATAAAATAAAAGTAAGATTTATAAGTTTAGAGCCATACTGTGGAACATTTCAGAAAAGTAATTATTACACAAAAATTGCATTATTTTTCTACTATTTAAAGGCAGTCGAGTGTATAAAATGTATATTCCTGCTGAAACCACGTGTTCCTTTTGCGTTAAGAGAACTCCAGATGTAAAAAATGCAACACAAATTTGCTTTTCAAAGCTGTAAACTATCCGTCCCGGTCTGGTTCGAGTCCTGGCTCAGTCTTGCGGTGACAGCAGAGGGACACAGGGCTCTGGGATGCAGCGGCAGAGGACCGGAGGTGATACTTACATACATCCCATAGACGGTATTTTGGAGGTCATAGTTGAGGCCGGCTAGCTCGGCTGCATATGCATACTCGTTCAGGGAGTCCTTGAGGAGCTCCAGGTATAAATAAGCCATGTTACAATGCAATGGGTCCACATACGCAAACGGGCTGCAGAGAGAGCACCGGTTCAGAGCAAACGTTACACACACAGACTGAACAAGGAAACACTTCTGGAACAACACTTATGGAACTCTGTCTCACGCAAAACGGTGAAAGAAATGTTTATGTTTCGCGCCCATGATATAGGATTTACCAGGCGATAATTTCAGACGGTGGGCAAGGGCCAATTTACCATTTTTCGCCGCAAAAAAACAAACTCCGGTCAAGTTAAGATGAGTCGAATTAAGGTTTTGATCGTGATTTGAGTAAATTTCACTCCACACGTGAAATTATCTGCGAGTGGAGCAAGACTTTTTGCGCTTAAAATGAGAAAAAATTATCAAATGGTGCTTTAATTCAGAAAAAAACACTTATTCCACTGGTAGATTATTTTACTTGTCAAGTTGAATCCACTCAAATGAAGCAAAATGTTCTTAATTCAAGTCATTTTCGCTTATCTAGATATTTTTTTTCCAGTGTTGGAAGAAACATCCAAATTTATGATGATGTTGAACCTTTTTTTCTGGGGATTAGGTCCAAAAACCTGTAATCTTGCATTTTAAAATCCTTTCAATTGATAAACATGTCTTTGAGGATGAATAATGACACGACTTTGAGACCGTTGCGAAAAAAAATGACTTCACTTTTCAATTATACCGACACTGAGTTCCACCATAAAATTCTGACCTATTGTCCAGCTTAACTTTATACTATGGACTTTAATATAACACATATTAAAGTTGCTGAATAAGCTGAATAACTTTTTGTGTATTCATAGAAGCATGAATTGGTCAATAGTTTAAAAGCTTATTAGAATTCAAAATAAGACTTTTTTAATGTTAAATTAACTGTGCAAATGTTATGAATGTGGTTTCAGAACTAGCACATTTTAGCATAAAATCCATGTTCACAATATGATGTTTTAACATGTTTAGCATCAGTAATATCCATCAAATACCACTTACCTGAAAAACTCAAAATTGAGACAGGCCTTTGGCAGGAAAAACTTGTCGTCCTGTTTGAACCACACTTTGCTCATGGCCGTGTCCTGGGGGAAAATATAAATGCACACGGGTGAATTTGGAGGGCAAATGTCACAACGATAAGCGTTTGTGTTGCAATTTTTGTATGAAAAGTGGTCTATGAATAAAGTTTGATTGATTGATTGAACAGTAAATCACACAAAAACGCCTTTTTGTAACTTAAGAGGGGTGGACTCGTATGTTTTAAAGCTTCTTCCTCTCCTTTTTGAACATCTTCTTCAAACGGCATTGTGATTTATCCCGTTTCTATCTCATTTCCACAGTCAATATTATGAATCGTTTGCTTGTATGTTTAACTGATGCTCAAATAAATTAAAAAAAAAGAGCATTAAATTGCCTTTAAATCTGATTCGCTTCACTGTGATTGGCCAAACCCTCCCGTCACTCAAAGGGACGGACCAATAACCAGCGGAGTGAGAGCGAAGGTCGTTCGTAAATGCTTTTATAATAATAATAATGATGCACTGGATCCACGCAGCAGATTTCACACCTAAAGCGCTTTATGTTGCATCAGTCACTCACTTTTAAGTCTGCGTTAATCTGGGCCAACCTTAAGTTTACTTGACTTTGCAAAACCGACAAAACTATTTGAAAACCTGACACCACGTCCCTTAATTTATTTAGTACATTATTGTTGGACTTATATTACTTAGACTTTATTGCCACAAGGGGAATTACTTGGACACAGTATGTTGTGCTCTTTCGCTTGAGGAGGTTTGTAACTCGCATCATAAAAAAATAAGCACTCGCGGAGGTCCAGCATTTTCCTTTATCAATTTATTTTTAAAAGGACAAAAAATATCACGTTCTCCGTGGTTCAGATTTCCATAGACTTTTAGTGGTCACAAAATAGCATCTCTGCTCCTCTCTACTTGCTTCTGGCACTGGATTAATAATAAAGAAAAGTGCATTTTAATAATACATAAATATATCAAGTTAATAATTGCTTAAATAAATATAAACTGGCTCCGGCGCAGTAACTGTTGCCTTATCAGGTGCTTTACCCGATAATTATTTTTGGACTTATCACCGAATACAAGATAAATAGAAGATAAGATTCATTTTGGGGCTTAATATTTCTCATGGGATTTTTTTTTTTTTTTTTTTGTGCTAGTGGAAAACTTTTTGCTGGTTTTCTGCACTATGATCAGATTTGAGCTCTACAGGGTTGAATAAATAACTTCTGGATGTAGAAATCTTGCTTGAGGGTAGAGCTGGGCGGTATGACCAAAAATTTATATCACGGTATTTTTTTTTTTATTATCACGGTATTTAATGGCATTTTTGTCTTTGGCTAAGTGGAGTGTGATAGAGTTGGTAATATCATTCCAACGTTTGCTTTTCTTGTCATAGACGGTCCCTTTAGCAAACGCGCCTACCAGGGACGTCTGTGTAGTGTTTTGTGCTGCACTGCCAACGTTACGCAGAGATTGGGGAGAAGATGCAGATTTTACTTTCATGCAATCTTCGCATTCCAGGATATGATTGTGGCGGAGGTGGTGAAGCGAGTTGCTTGTGTTGCTTCCTGCAGCTAAAACATTAGCTCGACAACACTTACAGATGATGCGTGTTTGATCCGCGTCAGATTTTTTAAAACCGAAGTATTTCCAAACAACAGACACGGCTCCCTTTTTCGGAATGAGTTCTGTGCCTGTGTCATTTTCTTCGTCCATTCTCACCGCTCAACTCGCTATCCTTACCACCCTAGTCTCTGCCACTACCGCTCTCCTGCAGAGTTGGCTTGTTTGGTGTAACACTGAAAAACAGCCCCCGCTCAATCTACCGCTGTGCGACGTTCCGCCGCTCTGTGTTGCCGACATATGCGCGCACACACGGTACAGCGGTAAATAAAAAATTCATATCATAAAAATAAAAATTACCGGTATACCGTTTCAAACGGTTTACCGCCCAGCCCTACTTGAGGGTGATCGTACGCTGCGATTTTAAAACTCATATCAGGTTTTTCAACTTGTTTTCAGATTTATTATCAGTTTACTATGTCTGATACTGCTTCATTCTAGTCTAGAGGTCGTTTACTTAAAGAAAAATTGTCAAGTAAAATTTTCTTGCTGCATGGACAGATAATTTCGCTACTTTTAAGTCATTTTCTGATAGATTTAAGTGTTTATATCTTAAATTTTGCTTCTTTTGCAGCGCATCGACGGCATAATGAGATTCAACACTATCTTTTATTGTCTATAATATTTTCTTGAGCAATAAATCAAGCTGAATGTGGCGCGGTGACGGGCCTGGCTGTCGCTGTCGCTGTGTCATTGTTACGGTGAGGCGGCTGCGGCGCTGCAAACGCACTTACCTTGATTAGATTGGGGACGGAGGGCGCGTCCTTCTCCAGAGGGTAGATCTCAAAGTTCGTCGGGATGAACTCATTTCTCATCGGCAGCTTAAACTTTCCGTTCAGGTCTGCGTTCGCCCATTTCTGAAAGACGAAACGCAGACAAATGTGGCACTGAAAATGATTCATTCCCGGAGTCACAGAATGTCTTTAAACTCCTAAATGTACACTGGGGTAATGGTATAGCAGAGAGAGAACTAATATACGCCAACGAGCTTCCAAAAAACTGTACTAGTTCAAGAATACCGTGTTTTTTGGACCATAAAGTACTGGATTATAAGGCGCTAGATCAACGGTCCAACGCTCGCCAAGGACGGCAGCACTAAATTACGCCGCTCTATATATTATTATACATTTTATTTGTTATTATACATTTTATTTATTTGGCGCCTTTCTGGACACACAAGGTCGCCTTACAACAACAGCTACAGCCCGTTTCACAGACACATGTCCCCCAAGACGCTTTACAGAGCATTATTAACACTCACACACACCACTTTCACATCTACAGTGCATGTTTTGGGTTATATATAGTGCTGTGAAACGATTCATTTTTTTAATCAGACTAAGCACACTTTAGAATTTTGATTAATCACGATTAATCGCAGTTAATTACTCTTCAAAAAAGACCAAAATATTTGGACAAAAATGCAATTAATTATCAAAAAGTTACATTATTGACATTTTTCTATCGCTGGTAGTTTTGTTGACAACATTGCCGCGGGTGCACTTGGTTTGTTGTCGGTACAAGTGGCGTCGTTGCTTCCGCTGAATCGAACCCGTGTTTCGCTTTAAGATGGTGTTTTAAACTTGTGCTTCTGTGGAAAGAGAGTTCATCGCTGCGACATCTGCAAACTACCTTAGTTTTATCTAAAGTCACGTATGGACGGACCTGATCACTGACCTAATAACCTGCGCCGCCTTTCAGGTCATCATCGCGCTTTCCATAGAGGAGCACGTGAGCTCAAAATAAATGTGTTACAAAAAACATTAGTGGGATTTTTTTGTGATTAATCGCATGTGTTAACGTTGACAGCCCTAATATACAGAACATATACATTGAGTAATGATGTATTTAATGGAGCTTTGGACTAAAGGACATGATTCAGTGGATTATTTGTGTTCTTTCTGTGACAGACGGATGTTCTGCTGATGCCGAGTCTGTTCTGTGTGTATGTCGCGTTGGAGATGGTTCATGTTAAACTTTTCGTCCATTATACATCTGCAGTAGCATAGGCTGGTTTAGCGTCGCGGTGAATTACTTTACGGCGCACGGACCTCGACGCAGAACCGTAAATCAAAAACGACGGCGACGAGGCGACGCAGAGTCGATGCGTTGTGTTGGCGCAGAACTATAATCCGGCCTTTAGTTTGCTTCAGTCGGGCACGTACAGTAAGTCAGCATGTCTCCGAAAAGGTGCCATTTCGGGTCCTTATACTCGCGCCGTAATAGCTGCAACGAAATACGATGCGTTTCTGTCCTATGTGCGAGAGTTTCTGAGGCTTTCGTGCTCCATGCGACATCAGGCGGTGCGGCTTCGTAGCTTACAAAAGTACTAAAACATTCGGACAGATTTTTGAGCACCGTGTACCACATAAAATCGGTTCGAGGTCAGTGAGCACAATCAGAATTACTACATACATAAAGCGCACCGGATTATAAGGCGCACTGATGATTTTTGAGAAAAATAAAGTATTTTAAGTGCGCCTTGTGGTCCGAAAAACACGGTAAACATTTCTTTCCACAGGACCAAGACAAACTGAGCCCTTCTGAGCCCGTTCTCAGCACAGAAACACCCACATAACCCCACAGCCTAAAGCAGAAAAACAACAATATTTGATTTGATACTTCTTCATCTCCTAAAAGCACATTTTCTCAATCAAAACGAGCATCAACTTGTACGGTTTCTCCTCACCATGATGCTCTCGTCCGAAATGGCCTCTTGTTTGTACTGCGTGCCGTACCACTCCTCTGTTCTGTCCGTCTGACCCTCGAACGACTTTGAGACCACCGCCACTCTGGAAAAACAAGAGGAAAACAAACCGAGACTAAGCGTGTGACCTTTAAAGGGAACAGGAGTCTGTTGTTTGTGTGACGACGCTCCCGACACTGATTTGAAAGGGCGAGATGTGAAGATGGGGCCGTGCGGTTCATCAGACTTGTGTTTTGGATAATTGCTCTAATTGATGATAATGTGATGATAGAGAATCCATTTAAACAACTTATGTTCAGAATAATATGTAATTATCCACCTGCCTATGTCTTCGAACACGCCTAAACCACGCTTTCTTGGATTAAACAGGAATCCCGGTCATGTCAGTAGAGAATTTGGGAAGTTTTAGAGCTAAAATATGACATTAAGTTGGTCCACTTGTATAAAATGGTCAATTTTCATCTCCACGAACGAGTCAAACTGCACTGATTCTCTAGGGGAGGGTCAAAAACAGCTTTATCGTCCATATTTAACTTATTTGCTGTAAAGTTCGGCAGCTCCATAGAAAATAATACAACCCGAACAATGATGCAACTTCTGGAATAAGGTGAATAATGTTGGATAATGTCTCTGACTGTTTTACCATACCAGATTTATTTATAAAGTACTTTAAAAACTTTACAGAAGGCCAAAGTGCTGTACGCAAACATAGAAAAGACAAGGACAGTACAACACAATATGCACAATAAACACAATACCACTGCTAAAAAAAACATAGAAAACGATAAGAAACTCAACAAGAAGAAATGCAGATCTCACTTATTGCAAGAAAGTGATAAAAGGTGCGTTTTTAGGAGTGACTGTGAACAGATACAGAGTCTGCCTCTAATCTGAAATATGAAAACTGGTTCCAGAGCCGTGGGGCAGCGACAGAAAACAAGCACAGTCCCCACAAAGCTCAGGTTTAGTCTTTGGGCGATATTTTAGCTGGTGCTGACCGGACAGTGCAAGATGGATAGATCAGATCAGCGAGGTAAGAGGGCGCTAGGCCGTGCAAACACTTAAAAGTGAATAAAAGAATTATAAAATCGACTCTAAAACACACTGGGAGCCAAGGAAGAGAGGCTAAAATAGGGGAAACGCTCTTGTGTTTACGGGTTTTATCTGATGTTAATCCCAAAGAAAACAAAAAGCCTGAATAAACTGAACTGAACCGCATCGATATACTGGAGGAAAGCAGGTACGGTGCAGATTTACATTTGATTTTGTATTTGGCACCAGTTGTAAAATAACCGCAGCCAGACTCCTGGAAAATTTATTGCACCTTATGCCAATACAAGACACTTTGAACAGAACAGCATTTTTTAAAGCGAACCTATTACACAAAATCGACTTTTCCGAGCTTGTGACCCTGGTATAGTTCTTTGACCTTCTCTTTTACCCTCTCGGAGTTGTATTTACAGCAAGATTCGTGCATATTTGAGTAATCTCCATCCTTTTTCCTCTGGTAAGCTCCCTTTACAAACGAAAATGCCAGAGAGCAGCTCATATTAGTGAATGGGGAAGAACTTGAGTAAATATAAGAGTCTTTAGTAGATGGAGTACAGTTTTATGCCTATGAAACATTTACACAATTATTATCCAGTCATTAGTGCACATATATTGGCTTAAAAATTATATATTTACAATGATAATAGGCATTTAATTAAATCAAATTTGAGTTATTCAGCACAATACGTGTGATTCAGAAATTCTTTGGCGAGCTACTTGGAAGAGGGGCAGAACTACTGGCATCTCCCAAGCTACAGGTTTGAGACTAGGGATGTCCCGATACGATATTCAGAATCGGTATCAGCTCCCGATCCGGCTCTTTGATTAGTATCGGACAGTATTGCATTCAGTCACATGATCGGACCAATATAGTTTCACATGTTTTTGCGACATCGACGTGCTTTAAATCAAAACGCCGTCATGTCGCTGTGTGGGACTTTTCACTACAACAAAACGAGAGTCAAACAGCGACGCCATCGCTGCAAACAAACAGTTTCTCCTGGAGGAACCAGCTTTAACTTTAACACGACCAGTTTGATTCGTCACTTACAAAAGAATCATCCAGACGAGTTTGAGATTTACAAGCGCAAAGTGGCAAAGTCACAGCAGCAAACACTGGCAGAGGCATTTCAGAGGAGGTGAGGGAGGTCAGGCTTTCGTCGTCTAATGGACTTTTTGGAGCTAAGGTACGAACTTCCTTCACGACACTACATTACAGAAACAGCGCTACTGGAGATCAAAACAAAACAAAAGGTATTGGATTGATATCAGAAAGAGCACTCTTTAAAAAAAATCATATCGGAGACCCCTGCTTCCCTCTTGTAATCAAAACGTCATTGCTCCAATCAACCCGTTTTCACCTCCATAGTTACACACCCACTGTGACGTACTTCTGTACTACTACTTCCATCTAAAAAACATAGCAAAAATCAAAGGTCTACTGTCTAAAGCAGACTTGGAGAGACTTATCCATGCGTTTGTCTCCAGATTAGATACTGCCTCACTGGCCTCTCCAAACGAGCTGAGAGAGCTACAGAACATCCAGAACGCTGCAGCTCGGGTCCTGACTCGAACCAGGAAGTACGAGCACATAAGTCTTCTGCTCAGGTCTCTGCACTGCCCCCTGTGGCTCAGAGACTTTAAAGCGGTTCTGCTTGTGAAAAAGTCTCTCCAAAGTCCATCTGTGACATGTTAGGGCCTCATGAACCATCTGCATCTGAGGAGCTCAGGGACCTGCACTGGTCCCAGAGTCAGGACTAAACTCGGGGAGTCAGAGTTTCAGATTCTTCCTGCAGCTAAAACCTGGAACAGTCTGAACATGTGAGACAGACTCTGACTCTGTTTAAATCCAGGCTAAAAACTGTTCTGTTTAACTGCATATGACTGAAAGGTTTTCATTTTCCATTCCACGTTCTACTCTTCTCTCTAATTCTCTCTAATTGAATGTCCCATCTCTATTTTAAAATTTTATGATGATTATTTATGTTTTGATTTGTTTGTATTGTGATTTTAATGTATTTCTTATTCTGTAAAGCACTTTGAATTACTTTGTGTACAAATTGTGCTGTACAAATAAACTTGCCTTGCCTTCTGTGTTCTCCAGTTTTATTTTCTTCATCTGTGATACATGTAGGATTTGGCAGTGCCGCGTACTCATCCTGTATTCATTAGTGTGAAGTGCATCTGTCCATAGAAGAGGCCGACAGCCTGCGGCGCTTTGTTCTGTTTACGCAGTCATCAGCTCCCATTGGGCACTGGAGTTTTTTAACAAGGAAGTCAGTGAAGTTGATTATTTTCTTAAATTGTTTTAAATTAATATTGTGATTAAAAATGCCCAAATTACAACAATTATTTACGGTGTCACAGATAAAAACTACAGTCGACTCAAGCACAGTGTCTCTTCTTTAAGCAAATCTTTTGACAGCCAAAATACTGAAAGAAAAGTTAAAGCCTCATTTTACTGCTCGCTAATCTTTCTGAATGCAAAACCAGACCTCCCTTTGAAGCCGGGAGAAAATAAAAACTACAAAAATCATACTGCACCAGGGACGAGCCCCAAAACGAGCTCGAAAATCAAAAGAGCAGACGCACTTTGATCACAGCATGAGGCAGCGCGATCTGATCCCACAGGGGAGACTGCTCCCGGCGCTGCTCCTAAAATCCACTATATCATTTATACATTAGGGGTTTGGCAAAGAGAAACATTTACATTCATTTTAGAGATATCAATATTGACAGTGTGCTAAAGGATTCATGTTTCCGCTGATGTTTTATTACGCGCAACGTGGGGAGACAAAACCGCACATTTTGACAAAACTTTACAAAGGTGAATTTGTCTGGAAGGGAATCCTAAACTCCATGATTCCAGAGGGATTAACCAATCAGAGAGAGACATGATCCGGCAAAAAAATAAAAAGACAGGCAAAAAAAAAAAGGCGTATTCTCTTGTATTTTGTATGCAGGGCAGTGGTGGGCAGTGTTCACGGGTTACAGGCTATGAAATTGCTCTTTGTTTTTATCGCAGCTGTGCAATTACGATAAGAACTTTCTATCTTTTGAATTAGGAAAAGGTCTTAACAGGAATTAATCACTTCATCAGCCTGAAACCCACAGAGAGCTTTAGATTCATGAGGTAATTTAAGTAAGTTAGTTAGTTTTTATTTCTATAGCGCTTTTCACAGACCTATGTCACAAAGACATTGCCGTTGCCCACGTGGGCGTTGAAGTCGTCGCTCGGTGCAGTGTCCAGTCCCCTTCCCAGAGACTCACTTTGATTTTCAACTGGGAAAAGGTGCATTGCCCTCTCCGGGTGGGTGGAGAGTCCCTGCCTCAAGTGGAGGAGTTCAAGTATGTCGGGGTCTTGTTCACAGTGAGGGGAGGATGGAGCGTGAGGTTGACAGGTGGATCGGTGCAGCGTCGGCAGTGATGCGGTCGCTGTATCGGACCGTTGTGGTGAAGAGGAGCTGAGCCCAAAGGTGAAGCTCTGGATTTACCTCAGTCACGCTCCTCCCCTCACCTGTGGTCATGAGCTCTGGGGAACGACCGAAAGGATGAGATCGCGGATACAAGTGGCAGAAATGAGTTTCCTCCGCAGAGTGACCGGGCGCTGCCTTAGAGATAGGGTGAGGAGCTCGGTTACAGAGGAGGAGCTCGGAGTAGGGCCGCTGCTCCTCCACGCCGAGAGGAGCAGCTGAGGGGAGGGCATCTGCTCTAATGCCTCCTGGAAGCTTCCCTCAGGAGGTGTTCCGGGCATGTCCCACCTGAAGGAGGCCCCCGGGGAAGACCGAGGACACGCCGGAGGGACTATGTCTCTGGGCCTGTGAACACCTCGGGATCCCCCTGGAGGAGCTGGAGGAAGTGTCTGGGGTGAGGGAAGTCTGGGAGTCCCTGCTTAGACTGCTGCCCCGGCCCCGGATAAGCGGAAGAAAATGGATGGATGTAATGTATTTACTACATTCTGAATACTACTACATTTTTGATCTTTTAAGAGTCGGGTCATCAGGGTTTTGTCAAGTCGGAACAATCTATAAACTTGTATCATATATTGTGTAGTAATAAGATTCGAGAAGCTCTTAAACTAATTTCGAGAGACAGTTCCACAATTGACCTGGGCTCAAAGTGCTGACTCTGCTTGGTACAAAATGAGCAGAAAATACCACTAAAACAAGTAACGGCGAACAGAGCACGATCCCCTTGTATGGAGTTTGTGGCACTGACCTGACGTGCTCTGGTCTGAGCTTGTCCAAAACCATCGCGATCAAATCTGGGCTGAATTCCTCCAAAAGATACTCGGCCGCCAGGACTTCTTCAAGAGGGTAATACTGAAGAAAAGAAGCAAAAACATTACAAGAATTAGACACGTAAGACTGCCACATCAGGACTTTTCCACTGTATAGTTCATAAGCACCAGTGGTTTAATACTAGGCCTTTTGGTTCAGTCACAGTCCATTATTAAAGTCCTAAAGATGCTCAACAGTTAAAAAGTCTAATTTCTCTGCTCCAAATTCCCCCATACTTTTACAGACAGAGGATTGGCTGTGGAACTCTCTTAAAAATACCTTATAATCTAAATAAAATGACTGGTAGGACTGTCATAATAACAAGTTTTGATGTAAAAAAAACTGACGATAAACAATATTGAAACTAATTCATGTCACTGACACCATAACAATAAAGCAGGATTACCTCCAAAATTCTAAACGCACAATATTGTTAAAAAATATCAGAAGCTATTGTACTTAGTTTGCATCTATCTAGTCAAAGAAGTGATGTATTCAACCTTTTAACGTCGTAAATGTTATAATATGCCAGAAAATAACAAGATTTCCCGGAAGTGACAACAAGAGACATTCAATTTACCAACTGGACAAAAGTTTATTTGGCTGAATACGTTTCGCAGCTCATCCAAAGCGAAACGTATTTTGACCAAATAAACGTTTGTCCAGTTGACAAATTGCATTTCTCCTTTTGCTGTTGATTCTACCTGGACGACTGAGGGATTTTACACATTTCCCAGTAGTGCAAAGAAAATGTACACGCGATAAACATTGACCCCAAAAATACTACTGCATCTGTGATATACGGGACGATTAGTTGATATAGTAACGAGTTGATACGGATTTTTGTTGCGGCCGATATGATACAGAGAAAATGTGAGTTGGAGCTGCCGATGGCCGATATAATCACCGATATATTTATGACATAAAAATTCACTGTAAATCTTCAATTGTTTATAAAACTTAGATTTGGCTCTATTGGATTTTCAATTAGGTTTATTTAGGCGACATTTATTGTTATTCGGCCTCTTTATGTCATATTTAAAGACAGTAGGTCGGCCTAATGGTGTTTTTGTATGCTATTCGAGCCTGTAAAGAACGTACTGTAAGTAAACTATGAGAAAGAACCAAAACGAGTGTCAAAACCTTTTCCAACACTCGGCCTCACACAGGCTCCTCTCAGATCACAAGTCAGCACTAAGAACTGTCCTTTTAATCCAGACTCAAACCGATCGTCCGTAAAAGAAGAGAATCTCAGTGTTGTGCACGTGGATGTACGACTGCGTAAACAAACGCATGTGGGAGTGCATTCAGCACAGTACGGCGTCACAGACAAATGACTCCACAAATAAATCCTGATGTGGAGCCCCATATTAGGACATTTATCTGTCTGTAAATTGGATTAAATGGGCAGAATATAAACATGTAACAAAAAGTAAAACATGCACACGTGGGATACCGGCCCGTATCGGCAAGATTTAGGCTGATATGTTTCCAAATGCCCGTATCGGTCGGTAATTATCGTGACAGGCCTAATGACTGATGCAACGTTTGGTCAGCTAAGACACCACTGACGGACTTAACGACTAAAGGCCTCCATTTCCCGACTGCAGCTCGTCCAAAATGCGGCTGCGCGGTCTTTTAACCGTCCCTCGAAAATATGAGCGCATCATTCCCATTTTGTCCTCCCTTCACCAGCTGCACGTGCACCGTAGCATCCATTTTAAAGCGCTTTTATTTGTTTTCAAGTGTTGTTTTTAATTTGTAACGCTGCTGCCCGCTGTACCTCCCGGGGCTCCTCCATCCTGACACTCCAGAGCCTTTGCCGTGGCTGCACCAAAACTGTGGAATGAGCCTTTGCCTCTTCTGTACCCGTTTTTCAATCTCTTTTAAATCGCACTTGTTCACTCTGGCTTGAGATGTTGATATTTTATGAGATTGTTTTTGTTTGATTTGATTCTGTTTTTATTCATATGTCGTTTTATTCTTTTCTTTTTTTATGTTTTGTAGCACTGTGTTGTTTTAAAATGCGTTATAAATAAAGCTGGAGTGGCGGTCGCCTACAGCTACAGTTTATGAGCAGAATTTGCCACGTTTCTAAGCAGGTTTGTTTGAGCCCGGCAAACACTTTCCCTAATTAAAAATGAACAATAAGTGATTCTTCGCCGCGTAATAAAAATGCTTATAAAATACGTTTTGTACTGTCCTCACAAAAGACTGTAATTTAGACTTTTGTGCGGCTAAAAATGACCTCCTCTTATGTTAGACCCCGGGCACAATAGACGCCCTAAATCATGGTTTCAAAAAGGGCAGAGAGGGAAATGGGAAGAACTCACGTGTAACAGCCCGGCCACTTTAGACGTGTAGCCCCGAGGTCGCTCTTTGTCTTTGAATCTGAACGCCACTTTGTTCAAATCCTGCAGGAAAAAAGAAGTAAAAATTAAAAAACAAAAAAAACAAAACGATCATCTGAATATGAGCTGATCAAAAATGAAGTATTTTAAGGCATTTTTAACAAGCTTAAAAGGTTCATCATGTTATTTTTCGGTTACATAATCGTCTTGTTTCTATGGAGACGTCGTTGCTCTGCTTCGGATGTTCCACAGTGTGACATTAAACACCTTTAGCTTACAGTTACTCAATCACAGCTGGTTTTATAGCTCAAAAATACCTAGAAAAAAAAAAAAAACAAGGATTCTGGCTGTGAGCGGGTTCGCCTCTCCGCAGATCTGACCTGTAACTTGGCCCGGTTTCCATGATGATAGAAAAATTTAATGCCATACGGTGAAACATTTCAGACAAAGCAACACCGTGTCTAATTTTGGCGTAATTTATTGGGATAATATAAGTGATAGTTTTATTCTAATCAAGAAACGGTTAAAGAAAAGTTGAAATGTACAGGGTGTCCCAAAAAATTTGACATCATTAGGCCAGTAAATTTTGGCAATTCTTGTCAAAATAACCTCAGATTTTCACATGTTTAAGGTTTTCATTTTGGTTCTGTTTTCGGGCTGAGCCGTTCACGCCCAAAGAGAAGTCGTTTTGCGTCCCTGGAATCTGCTCCACACACACTTACCCGAGACTGCGCGGGGTGATTTCAACGCAAAATGTGGAAACACTTCACCGACCGGCAAACAAATATGGACTCGGTGCTGAAAATTTAAAGAGCAAGGTGCTCATGCAGGGCGAAAGGAGCTGCTGGACCAACATCAACATCGTCATCGAGCTGGATTGAGTAGTTTTCGGGATAACTGCTTTTAAAATGTGGTCAGTTTTTGTGGGGACACCCTGTATGTTGAAAATTACAGTGAGTGCAGAGTTTTATTTCGAGAGGTAATAATATCATATAACTTCACATCATCGTCAACATCGGGGACAATTCTATTCAAATGTTCGACCCAATTTGCAACACATTTTTCTGATACTTTATTGTGTTGAAATTCTGTTTAAAAGTGTTTTCTTATCGTTTTTCCTTGTCACATAATAATCTGTGTTGGGTACATTAGAGGAGTTTCAGTCGGTGATGTCATTTAAACATAAATTTAAGATGGCTAATCTGGGAATTAAATGGGAAAACATTTAGTACATTTAGTGGCCATACCGGTTTGTCAAAGCCTGATCCCGTCAGATCTCAGAAGCTCAGCAGGGCCGGTCCTGGTTAGTACTTGGATGGGAGACACTGGGAATTCCAGGTGCCACAGTGGGGCGCCAGTCACAGAAACTGTCATCGTGTCCTTAGGCAAGACACTTCACCCACATTGCCTAGTATAAAAGTGGTGTGTGTGTGTGAATGGTGGTGGTGGTCGGAGGGGCCGATGGTGCAGATTGGAGCCTCGCATCCGTCAGTCTGCCCCAGGGCAGCTGTGGCTACAATAGTAGTTTACCACCACCAGGTCTGGAGTGAATGAATAATGCTCTGTAAAGCGTCTTTGAGTGTCCTGAAAAGCGCTGTATAAAACTGATGCATTATTATTATTATTAGTAGTAAAATCTTATATATAAAAGATCTTAACTGTGTTTTAGTCAAACTGATTGACTGGTTTTTATTTCGAGTTTTGGCCAAGAGAGAAACTATAATCATACACATACTACATCGACATTATAAACAATAGAAAAGCACATTTCTTGAAAAGAAGCGGGTGGAAGAAAAACTGATATTAACCCCTGTTTAAGACATAGTTTCAAAAAGTTATCTGGTCGCTTATGTACACAAAACTTACAAATGAGGAGTTTGGTTCCAAAACGCAATAAGCGCCATTTTTTAAAAACGAGTTAGCGCCAAAATCAGAATTGTATTGATCACTATTGATAAGCCGTTAATAGTTTTTTTCGCAAATCGCCACATCCGCCGTGTTATTCAGGCTTTGCTTTCTCCCTTTCTTTCCGAAAAGCCATAAACACCAGCCCTGTAACTCCGCAGAACGCAACAAGTCCACTCAACCAATCACAACGCACATTCCACATTCTGTACACAACAATGGCGGCGCTCTGTGTTGAGCCAGTAGTTTAGGAAGTTTGCTGTAGTTTGTGAAGATAAACGAAAAGAAAACAACATGAATACTTTTGATGGAATTAATGAGCCTGTGGTGGTTTCTGCTGTTGGTAAGAAACGTAAGCCGTCAAAAAACAATCACCTTCGTGATAATGTTAAGAAGATGAGACACTCGGGAGGAGGGAAGATGCCTGCTGTCACTTGCTCTCACAAAAAAAGTTCCAACAACTTCTGTCACGCTGACACGTTAGCCCCAGACGATCTTCAGAGAAACTTTGAATCCTTTTACGGACATTCAACGAAAATCGAACAGGATCAAGCCACTTACTATGTTGCTTGATATTGTATTTTGCTGTGTCAATCCAAAAAAAAAAGCTTTTATATTAATGTCATGGATTTATAGCTTTTTGTGAAAAAGCGAGTCATGGATTTATTGCGTTTTGCGAAAAAAAAAATCTGTTTTTAAAATAAATCTTTAAAAATTAAAATCTGGATTTGAATTTTTTTTATTATTATAATCTTGAGATGTGATATGACAGTTTGGGACAGAAAATAGGGATTTTCATCATACCACTTTTTTGTTACAGAAAACACATTTTTACTCAAATTAATCAAAATGGATTTATAGCGTTTTGGAACCAAACTCTTCATATTTACATACAGCAAAATAAATGACGTTCTATGCACACTTAATATAATTTTAACCTAATTTCTTGCTTTTGTATTGTACTGTATTATGTTTTAGACTTATTCTTCTTCTTTAGAGTTATCTTTATACTTTTTCCATTTAATAATAATGTTAATAATAATTGAAGATGTGAATATTTGGTCACTGCTTCCGGTTTTCTCCCAACCCATTCCTCAAATGAGTAGTCTAACCCGTCATAGGCGCTTTAAAGACGCACTATGTAACTTTTCCCAGGGGAAGGTGACGGTTTAATCCTTTGACTAGAATTTTCCTGTACAATATTAAACTTGATCTTGCATCACAAAGGTTTTAATGGCTAAAATGTTTATCTTTTGGACCAAAATAAGAACTCTAAACGGTCGAATAATGTGTATTTTCATGTCAATTAAAGTGCAGAAGTAAATATAAATGACGTATTCTCTTTGGACCCATGACTGCAGAGCTCTTGGTGAACGTGAAAACTACTTTACTTCATACTCCGGCCTCACCTTACACTCTTCAAAAACCCACTCCTGAGGCCCCTCCGTCCTGAGCTTCTGGATGTACTGGAACATGTGGAAGATGATGTCCTCGACGTGCACTGCGGAGAAACACAGCACCTTCGTAAGAGAGGAAGAAGAATCGAAACGGAAAGATTTGAATATTTACGCCTCCAGGACTTACAAAGACCCTCCTCCGTCAGGTCGACGTTGATGATGAAAAACATGAAACCTCTGGCTCCTTCTTTCTGGCCCCCGACGAGAGTATTCACCCAACCTGGAGACGAGACGAAACACAGAACACAGTCACGTCAATGGATTCACCTGGTTTACTTGGTTCTATGAAGAGGAGTTCAACAGAAAATGCAAAATAAAAACACACAAAACCATTAAAATCTTCGACTTTTCCATTTATTATTATGTATTTATACGCAGGGAAGTGAGAAACACAATTTCGATTCTTTGTTTTTCATAGGAAGAATTGCCAGCTTTTTGAACTTTGAGCCTGAAATACAAAAATGTTTCTACAGAACACAGAAGGATTTAGATTTAAAATGTAAAATATATTAATATCCGTCCTGGTATTTTTAAAAAGGTACAGTCTGCATTATTCCATGGAAATGCAAAGTTGAAACCAAACTTTGGAACATTCTCCACAGAGATAGACAAGTTGTGTCCAATATTATGGAGGATTGTGGGCAAAGGAGCAACATTTCCATGGAAACAAGCAGGCCAAGTCAGGTCTGTGGAGACGCAAGGCCGCTCAGAGTGAGGACGCATGTTTCTGAGTGCGATAAAAACAAAAAAAAAGCCTTTATCTTAGGGTTATTCCACGATAAATCTCCGAAAGCCACCGCTCGACCATCTCAAATTTGACTGATAAAAATCTAGGAGGTTCACACACTTTTCAATAGGAAAAGTCCCAAGTTTTAGCTCAAAACTCCTTATAGTTTTGTCATTAAAAGATATTTTGTGAACTACCCCCTGACCTGTTCTGAGCAGAGTTTTCAGATTGCTCCATCTAAAAAACCTTTTAAGGCAGGTCCTTCAAATTTTCAAGGGTAAAAATACAGACTTTTACACATGTGCTTTTGGTTTATCACAGATTTCTGGGGTCTTGAATTCGCTCGAAAATTCTACTCTTCAAATATGAGGGCATCTTTGAGACTTCTCCTGTTATTGGAAAGTGTGTGAACCTCATAGAAATTTTTTTTTTCCAGTCAAATCTGAGCTGGTCGAGCTGGGGGCATTCGGAGATTTGGCGTGGAATGACCCCTTAGTTTACTTTTATTATTATTTTTGGCCAAATTTTTACATCCTGTGGCTTTAAAGTGATTTGTGGAGAAGAGTGTTGTAGAGAATCAACTATTTCTGAAGATTGTCACAGATTTAATCACTGAAATGTCTATGCAGTCTTCTCTTTTTAATGCGACGGTGCCAAAATATAATAAATAGGAATTGAATGACATTTTTATATCAATTTTCCCATCACTGTTGCATTTAAACCTCTACATAGCACAAATGTTCACAGTTGTACAGCAGCTGAGTCAGTCTCTTCACTTTCTTTAGTCTCTTTATGTCTCACCTTTAGACTTGAGCTCGGACAGTAAACTCCCCGGCCCCTCGTGTCCGATCAGGTGACCCAGGTAATGCCCCGGGTTGGACTTGTAATACTTCTGCAGGTCTGGGATGGGGAACGTCACATACAGGTTTCTGATGTCTTTGATCGGCACCACTTTATAGAATTGCTGGAAAACAGATAAGACGATATTGCAGATGTATCAGAAAGGTATAAGGGTCAATGGCGTGTAAGGATTTTCAGCAAGCAGGTTTTCAAATATAAAAAATATTAGTTTCTATTGAACTTTTTCCAAATATTTACAGTGTCAGGTGCATAAATCTGTGTTTAACATTTATATGAAGCATTTTAAGAGTAAAATGTCACGATGTGCGACTGAGAATAACCTTAAAATGGTTTTATTTTCTAAAACATGGTTGGGATATTAATCTAAGTTCTGAGTAATATGAAGTGTATAGAAACAAACTGTTGCGTTTCTTTAGATTTTTAATGCATATTGATATTTTCTTTCACCTGCTTGTGTTTAATGAACAAACTACTGCCCTGGAAAACGCATCAAATGAAGAAAAACGCCTAAAGAACCATTCACCCAAGTCGACTTTGTCCGTTATTAAACTCCAGCCATAGAATTCCTGCTGTTATTAGTCGCACCACATGATGCACGGTCGCACCACACGACATTTTAACACTTTAGGTACAAAAAACATGCAGAATAACTCATGATTTATGAAAAAAAATGATTTGGTTCAATGGAGGTCAGATGTACTATAGAAATTATGATGAAATTTGAACTTTTTTAACTGAGGAAATTGCAATTGGACAGAAAATTTAGCACTTTTTTTTGCATTGTTTCTTTCTTTGCACCATTTCCTTACGACCTCTTGTATATAATTGTGATCTACTGTATTTATATTACGGTATTTGTTTTTTACTTATTGTACATACATTTATTTAATGTATGTCTTATTAACACCAGTCTCTTACTATTTTTTATTATTGGTACTTATTTAGAAGTTTATTACCTTTTTTTTTTATTTTTACTTTGTTATTGTAATATAATGTGATGTGTGAGCTACTGTGTCCAAGTCATTTCCCTTGTGGATCAATAAAGTCGAAGTAGAAGTCTAACAAACTGATCCAAACAAAACATTGACCAGTGCGACAAAGTGCAAATATCAGCCTGATATTTCATTTAATCTCTATGTTAAAAGGTCCCGTATGACGCTATTTGATCTATGTTATAATGTTTCCTCATCACAAACAGACCTGGAGTTGTGTTTTGTTTCATTCACACATGTTTAACACACAAACCCTGCAGATTTAGTTCTTCTCTCAAGCAGAAAACACTCTGTTCCACCTTATAACCTCAGGTGGTAATGGAGGAAGTGCCCCATTTATGTTTTTAAACTAAACACACCTTCACTAGAATCATCTGGATAATTTCAGCCCTGGAATTGCCGATCTCTGCTGGACTCAAGGTAAAAAGTAGCTGGTAAGTTGAAAACTACCACTACACCGCAAATTTCTCTGATCTGACCAAGATTTTAAAACTTATATCAGGTTATTCATCTTGTTTTCAGGTTCATTATCGATGTAACTAGCTCTGAGACGGCTTCATTCTAGTCTAGAGGTCGTTTATTTTAAGATAACTTGTCAGGTAAAGTGATCTTGCTGCACGGACAGATCATTTCACCACTTTTAAGTCATTTTCAGATAGATTTAAGTGTTTAAATCTTAATTTTTTGCAGTTTACACGACATCACAAGGTGGAACGGAGCATTTTTGAGCTTTGGGGTTGGTTAAGAAAAAAATATTCCTGATGCAAGAACTTTTTTTTAGCTAATAAAATATACATGTTCAGAAAGCACTTGCACGTTCCTACGTCATGTCCTACTCCAGGTCTGTTTTGCAAGAGGTAACAACATTTAAACACGGATAAAATCTCACAAGAGTCAAGTTTGTAAGACCTTTAAATAAAGCTGACTCTAATAATGGTTTTCTTTTTATTATTAAGTCCTGCTTTAGTGTTTGTTTGTCTCTTAAGTATTGTTTTGAGAGTTTCACTAGTAAATTAAAGCACTGCCGTACGGTTTATCCGCACATTCCCAGCGTCACGCAGCCCTGAGGGTAAATGACACAGTAAATCATGCAGCAGCGCTCACCCTGAGGTGCTCCTCCTGAAACGGGTGCTCGGGGAATTCAGGGACGGGCACGTTTTTGTTCTCCACCGCTCCGAACAGATTCACCACCATCGCCGTCAACTCGTCTAAAGACTCTGTGAAGAAAATGAGCAGGAAAATATCACTGTTGGATATTATGAAACATAGAACACAGAGCATATGCCTGGATTAAGAGGAAAGATTTGAGCGGCGTTACTACCTGAAGGTCTGATTCGTGATTGAAATATTATTCACAAAGTTGGTTCAAGTCACGGTTCTACTTCTAAACCTCGGATTCTTTTAGACAAAAACAATACGAATCCGTTTGTACAGGTCTGAACTGCGGGGTTAGCAGGTTTTAGACTCTTTTTGTCGTCACGTAATTGACAAACTTTGGTAACTGCAGTTTTGTTTGATTGATATAAATGTCACAGCGCAGGGCAGCCATAAATTATAACTAAACCGATCCTTCTTGAATGTGAATTATATGAGGGAAGAGATGCGTCAAATTAAACAAAAAACAGACACCGGAGTTCCTGTGGAGGAGAAAATGCAAAGAGCAGAAACTTAAAAGTGGAAAAATGCAAATCACGGCTCAGATGGCCGACGTCCAAAAGCGTTTCAACATCATTTTTCTTGCTTTGTGCCACAGAATGAAGAGACGCAGTATCAATCAATCAAACTTTATATACAGAGCGCTTTCCTTACAAAAATGCAACACAAAGCGCTTCGCCGTGATTAAAAAGAGCAGCGGTATTGGTGTTACCTCGTCCTAAAACGCAGAGTCCCATGAGGTTGGAGGAGTAAAACGTGGAGTGGAATGTGAGCAGCTCTTGTCGGATGTCGATGCCTTCTTTACACGGTCGGGTTTCAAGGGTCAGCTTATTTCCTGCGAAGACGACAATAATATTATATAAAACAGTTGACGCCAAAAAGGAAAAACTGAACTCAAAGGTGTTCGACGCCCTCTGCTGGCAAGACAGGAGAGAAGCATTTGGATTCAGCATAAGAGTGCGACAAACCTTGGCCAAAACTGAAGATATAAACACTTAAATCTATCAGAAAATGACTCAAAAGTAAAACGACGATTTGGGATTCACACTGATTTTTTCTTAACGTGAACAAAATCAATGTCTCAGAGTAATATAATATCTAAATTTCTATAAAACAATTCAAGAAGGTAAAGAAGGTAACATGGAATAGGTTAAGAAAAGGTGGGAAATGGAAGATAATCTGAATATTTCAAACGGAAGCTGGGGGAAAATCTGTCAATTACGATGGAAGAGAACATTATCTAAGACATAACGAGAGTTTGGATCGAAGAATATTGTGAGGTTCTTTATCAGAACCATTCAAAAAAGACACTAAGGGAGCAGGGATTCATGCTGGAGGCTTTGTGGCTCATCCGGGGCAAACCACATATCACATTTTTGGGGATTGCACTATTCTGAAATTTTACTGGTCACAGATTTGGATTAAATCTTGCCGATATGGGCCGATATTACACGTGGACATGTTTTACCTCGTTATAAAGCTCAAACTCTCTATATTCTGCCCATTTAATCCAATTTACAGACAGATAAATGTCCTAATATGTCGCTCTGCATCAGGATTTATCTGCGGAGTCATTTGTCTGTGTCTGTGATGTCGCACTGCCCCTGAACACACCTCCATAGATCCATGTACACAACACTGAGATTCTCTTCTTTTTCCGGACGCTCGGTTTGAGTCTGGATTAAAAGGACAGTTCTTAGTGCAGACTTGTGATCTGAGAGGAGCCTGTGTGAGGCTGAGTGTTGGAAATGTGTTGGTTTTGAAGCTCGTTTTGGTTCTTTCTCATTGGTTAGCGATTAGCTGCTGTAGCTCGCACACATAAACAGGCTGTTTTCTCTTCTATTAGCGACTGTAAAGTGACTATAGTGGCCGTATATATGTTACTGGACACGCAATGATATGTAAATGAGCTGTGAATAGAAGTGTGAATTATCAGCATTTAGCAGATCATTAATTACCACGACGCACACATATTTACCGCTAAAGGCTAATAGCGGTAGTTTACTTACAGAACTTTCTTTACTGGCTAGAATATCATACAAAAATCCCATTAGGCCGAACTACTGTCTTTAAATATGACGTAAAGAGGCAGAATAACAATAAATGTCGCCTAAATAAACCCAGGTGAAAATCCAATAGAGCCAAACATAAGTTTTACAAACAACTGAAGATTTACAGTGAATTTTTACGTAATAAATATATTGTCAGCCCTAACTTCCATTTTATCGGCATCATATCAGGTGCAACAAAATCCATATCGGTCGGGCCCTAGTCCAAACTGATGCTCACTTTTGAGTGTTTACACTTGGGAGATGTTAATGTCCAGAACTGGAGAAACGATGATAAAAAGTTATTAGCAATCGTACTTGTAGCAAACAACAAAAAAAAAGCCATTAGAAGAAAATGGGTGAGGGCGGATCCTGCATCAGTCGAGCAGTGGATAGAAATAGTTCATGAAATCGATGTGAGGGAAAAGCTCTTTCACCCTTCGGACCCAAAGGGACTCTTTTCATGAAGCATGGACAAAAAGCTCTGAGTATGTGAAACCTATTTACCTTTTTCCCTCCAGTGAGCCCCTTTACAAAACTAAAACGCCAGAGCTACTCATTTTAGCGGTTGCAAGAAACTGAATAATAAGAACCACAACCTCAGATAGAAACAGTTAAGAGGACTTTAAAAACACACACCACGACCCATTTATTAGTGCAGAAACTAAAGTTAGGCGTGAAAATTATACATTTACAATTTTAATAGTCATTCGATTCATCAGCTTTTAGTTATTCAGCACAAAACTTCAGAAAATTCTTTGACGAGTTATTTGGAAGGTGGTGGAGAGCAACTGGTGGTTTGTTTTTTATAGACCTACGTGACCTGTTTTTTGGCATAAAACATGTTATATGTTTCTTAGTTAACCCTTTTAACCCTATAATAATACCTATATTTAATGAAACACCTGGTCTTTTTTTCAAATTTTTAATGATTATCCTTATTTTTTTTCATACTTGGTCACTATGAACCAAATATTATGTGTTCTTAATAAAGATTGAATTGAATCGTCTATTTTTGTCAATAATTGTGTCAAAGAAAATGCCCTATGTGTAAATAATTGACACCCTTTTCCAGGAGAAGTAGAACTGTCAGGTATTTACCATTCTTACGTAATTAAATACCTAAAACTGTGTGTTACAAGACAAAAAAGCCAAAAAGGAACTGAATTTTCTTTAGCTTTCAAGCCCCGTTTCGCAGCTTTCAGGGGCAGTTTGAATGATTAAAATTGCACGAAGTAGCGAGGAGTTAGGGTCATTTGAAAGGGTTAAGGTTATTTTGTGTATATATTTTAGACCACTCTTGTTATTTTGCCTTTTACATCCCCGTTCATTCAATTATTACTTCAATTATACCATTTTCCACCTTGGTTTTTGTTCCTTCCCCGACTCTACCGAGCTCGGCCGTAACAATATTACATTTGAGCGAAATCTTAAATCAGGTACAGGCCGTTCCTGATTTCAAACCATCAGTCGAGAACAGTCTGACACAGCGTCATCCTGTTGTTTTACTTAAGAGTTCTCCAGTCCCTGCCAACCATCTTTTATGTCACTTATAAAATGTCTGTTTATCTGAAGAGATGCTCTGTGTGACTGTGGCCCTCCCCACTGTGTTCCTACCTGGTTAATACTTGTCGTTTATGAGTGTTTGTTTGTGCTCAAATACAAAATGAAAAGGGTTTAAAAAGTATTCATCTTGACAATAATGTATGTGTATATTAGGGTTGCGCGGTATCCAAATTTTGATACCGTTAAACCTTCTCAGCATTTTCCCGGGGTTTACGGTATTACTGCGACTAATTAAGAATTATTTTGTAGCATTCAGAAACAGAAGAGCAGCTTTATATTTGAAGATGAGGCACAAGTTCTGATCAAATCAAACTTTGCAGCGCGTTCGATCGCATCAGCATCAGAGCACGAGCTGTTTTTATCAGCGCTTATACTGTATGCAAATGAGCCATGCGGCTTTAAGTTTTGTTTCTGTAAAACGTCAACAAATGTGCGCAAAGCTGCATTAAACATATTATTACTCAAAGTCTATAATGAGCGGAGCAGCGGTGGAGAGGACCAATCACAGCCCTTATTGTCTGTGTCGTTTTGAGGCGTAGTTAGAAAGTTTGGGAGGCGCAAGTCGGTCGACACAAATACGTTTTGACGCGGAACCATAAACTGGGCTTTACCGTCTCCTCCGTGAAAGTCTGACTTCGCCCTCAAGCGGGAACTTTCTCCTCTTCAGCCTCGTCCCCTCTCGACTCTCGGCTTCAATAAAACGTCTCCATCGCAAACTTTTCGGCTCAACGTCACACACGAAGCGTCAGTCAGGTTTTTTTTCTTCTTCCTCGCTGCGTGTGGATGGAAATCTCCGAGCGTAACGACGTTTGAAGAGGAGAGAGAGCGGAGGGGAGAAAGTCCTGCTGTGGGTTTAGGTCCTTATGCAGATTTTTAAAAATGAAGATAATGAAACTAATACCGCTGCTACTTTTTGATACCGCGAGATACCGTATTACAGTATTATTGCCCAGCCCTAGTCTATATGGACATCCACGTGCATTGGATTGTATGTCTGTATTGAGTATGTGTGTATATCAAAAGAATTAAGTACTTTCTTGTTAATAAAATCTGTGTTAAAACTTCAGCCTAAACCCCTTCAGTCTGTGGAATAACTGTACTTTCTGTGTTAAATCATTGTGATATGATTAATGACTATGTTAATTGACAGAAAAAAAAATAAACGAATAAATAAATTCCGATCTGGTGCCAGGACTTTAATATCCTGACAACGCTATGATCAGGAGGTCACTCAGGTTAAATCGGGCGACTACAATTTCCTTTCTAAAATAGATAACCCCGCGACCTCTCGTCCTTCTTGACAGACGCCGGCACATTTAGGTAATATCTGCGTCTGGATTACGTGGGAGCATGACTGTCTGGGCCCCGTCTGATCCTTTTCCCAGTAATAGCTCTAATAAAGACCCTATAATTCAGAAGCACCATCCGGGGTTATTTTGGATTTTGATGTAGCAGCTTCTAATTCTGCCACAGTCAAATCTGTCTCCCTCTGATCCGCCAGAGCCGAGAGGAGACGAAGGGTCCTGCTATTTTAAAAAGATATTAGACAAGACATTTATTATAAGAGTTTTCTGTTGATGACACATGAAGACGGCGTTGGAGTTAATTAAAGTTGGTTTCAATTAAGCACTTTTTGTTATTAAGAAAATAAAAAACTGGGACATCCCTGGTTTGGGGTGGTAATAATAAAAGTGGGGGCCTCAAGTGGAGGAGTTCCAGTATGTCGGGGTCTTGTTCACAGTGAGGGGAGGATGGAGCGTGAGGTTGACAGGTGGATCGGTGCGGCGTCGGCAGTGATGCGGTCGCTGTATCGTTGTGGTGAAGAGGAGCTGAGCCCAAAGGCGAAGCTCTGGATTTACCTCAGTCATGTTCCTCCCCTCACCTGTGGTCATGAGCTCTGGGGAACGACCGAAAGTGTCTGGGGTGACAGAAGTCATGGAGTCCCTGCCTAGACTGCTGCCCCCGTGACCCGGCCCCGGATGAGTGGAAGAAAAGGGATGGATAATAAAACTGTGAAACAAGTGTGTAATTAAAGAAAATGGCTCTGCATTCGGCGCTAATGTGAGTCAGTTTTGTCACATTTTCTTTCTGTTTTGGTCATTTTTAATCAGCTTTTCTGTATTTTGACTAAACAAGTGACAATTTATGCCTCTTTTTACTGTCGGCGGGGATCAAATTGGTCAAAAACAGGGACTCCAGGGACATTTCTTGTATAAAACTGAGACAAATCACTGGTTTTGGATAAATCTGCGGGGACAGGGGACACAGAGCTCAAAACTGGGACTGTCCCGGGTCAATAGGGACGTCTGATCACCCTAAACTAGGATGATTTCTAACATTTAGACAAAAACGGCAAAAAATATGATTAATATTAGCGTAACATAACATTTCTGATTGAGGGACTGTCTCCATGAAGGTGTGGTGCAGTCTTAACCGTCTCTATCTCAATAGAAACAAACAGACGCCACCATGGGTCAGATCTGTGGAGAGGCGACCCTATAGCCACAGTAAGAATGCAGGTTTTTCAAGGTAACACTGAACAGTAACAGAATAAATGCACAATGAGGCAATGCCATCTCCATCTAAACAACTTCATTAAAGGTCAACCCATCAGAAAGTGCTGAAAGTGGCCACGGGGACGTCTCGGTACCTGTTCCGAACTTGCTGAACGGGTGGTTGGGGTTCCCTGTGGCCTTCTCCAGCTGAAAGAGCCTCCACGCGTCGTTCATCAGGTTTTTCTCGTGCTCTGAATCCACGGCGTTCACCTCCCGATCCTTACAGCTCTCGTCGAACAGAGGGCACAGGAAAAACTGGGCGAACCTGGACCACAGACAAACGTTACACGATAAAACGATAAACCGCAGTCGAATCACAAGTATCACACAGACATTCATTTGTTTTTGAATGATTTCACTCTTAAGGGTGTCAGAATATCTTAATTTCAAAGTGTTGAAAGTGTTAAGAATAAAGATGACTGACATTGAAAGGCCATTTGTACTAATCATAAACTAGTTTTAAGTATGTTTATCTAGAATTTAGCAGAAGTTAAAGCATTTTATCTCGAATTTGGCATCTGAGAACTTATTAGGACACGAACACTGACCATAAACTGGTTTTAAGTCTGTTTATCTCAAACTCTGCGTCCATAAACTTATTTCCAGCCCACAAACACTTACAGAAACAGCTTTATTCTACTCTAGAGTTTGTTTATTTTAAGATAATTTGTCAAGTAAAATGATCTTGCTGCATGGACATATACTTTTAAGTCGCTTTCTGATAGATTTAAGTGTTTATATATTAAATTTGAGCCACCATTGGACTAAAACAGGATCAAACCAGGACTACTGTGTTGCTCTGAGAATTCTTGAGATCTCACTGCTCATCTTGAATCATTTCAGAGACACGCCAATTTACAGGTCAGATCTGTGGCGAGGCAAGGCACTCACAAAAAGAACGCAAGCTTTTCAGTGTATTTTGGACCACGGAAATAACTCTACAATCTTTTGACATACAATAACCTTTCGACGGAAACGAGGAGGCGGGAAACGACACCAGAAACTTTGCATAATGTACCTTTAACCTAGAAATCTCCAAAACAGATGAAGATTAAGTTTGGTGGAAGCTGCCTGTCCCAGCTTGTAGGCTGTTAGTTTAAAATAACTCAATTTGCTTGAATACACAGACGTTTGAATGGGACACTGGAGGGTAATGCGCAAACAGGAGAAACCAGAGGGAGGCTGGCGGGACTGGAGATTTGCATGAAGGAAAGCAAAATCCACAACCGCCATGCAAAACCTGATATTTGACTGAATTTAAGGAGAGGTTTAGTTACAGATGAAGACATCGGGCGTTTTAAACACATTCTCTGACATCTGTAACTTGAAATGATGTGTGCAGCCTGGAAACACCTAAGAGTTGCATAAGTAGGATTATTATTGTCTGTTGCTACGTTGCAGCACTGCTCGATCTGGGGCTTGTTAGACTTTAATCTGTGCCTTATTTTAAGAAGAACTGACTCAGATTTGTGATGTTTAACAAGTCCCTCTCAAATAACATTACAATCACACGATAAAAAGCTGGGCAACATGAAAGTAGAACTAAAACTTTGTCGAAATATACATGTGTTCAAAAGTGCAGTTAAAAAAGTGATTTCAAAATACTGTATTAAGGAGATTAATGCTTAGTATATATATGTATATATATTAGGCCTGGGCGAGTTGGCAAGTCAAATCGATTCATTTTGTCAGAAAATTGATATTTAAGATTTCTTTTATACAGCGTGTAGATTTTGCATTTGCCAAGACTTTCTGCAGTCACTTCCTGCGTCTCACTTTCCCCCGAGAACGACACAAACAAATCTCCACTGAGTCGTGACCTTTAGTTTTATAATTTTACCTCGTGCATATAAAGCTGCATGACAAATGACATTTTTATAAGGCAACTTCACTTTTTTATTGCTTAGTCATAACAGTATATATAGTATATAGTATAGTATATATATAGTATATATATAGTATATATATATATATATATATATATATATATATATACACACACACACATACATACATATATATATACACACACATATATATACACACACACACACACACATACATACATATATATATATATATATATATATATATATATATACACACATACATACATACATGTATATATATATATATATATATATATATATATATATACATACATACATACATGTATATATATTAGGCCTGGGTGAGTTGGCAAGTGAATTCGATTCATTTTGTCAGAAAATCAATATTTAAGATTTTGTTTATACAGCGCGAAGATTTTGCATTTGCCAAGACTTTCTGTAGTCACTTCCTGCAGTGCGTCTCTCACTTTCCCCCCGAGAAGGACACAAAGAAAATCGCCACTGAGTCGTGTCCTTTAGTCCGACAGAAACAGAAGCATCAGCACAAGGAAAGAGCGGCTTTTTTTCAGCGTTTACAGTTTATGCAAATGAGCCATGCGGTTTTGATTTTCATTTCTGTAAGACGTAAACAAATGTGCCAAAGCTGCATTAAACACATTCTAATCTCACACTGATGTGGCTCTATAGTGATTTATATGTTGTAAAGTTGAGTTTATTTATGCAGATTAGTAATAGTAACAATAATCGATCGTTAATTCTCCTGGCGATCGATTAAGAAAATGTAATCACATGTCCATCCCTACTGTGCACCATATGAAATGCTTCAATGCATTCGGTGGAGAAGAGGTTTTCACAATATGGTGAAAGTTTTGGACGCTGCTTTACGGTCGAATATATATATTTTTTGTTGTAATGAAACGCCTGTACTGTGCAATTCTAGCTTATAATGTACAGGAAATGACAAGTCTATTTGCTCTTTGTTAATTTCTAACAGTAGACAAAAGGGATGGGGTTAAATAAGTATTTACTTACTACCCTGTATATCGTATAAGCAGCTAAAAATGAGTCCCGTGTGTTGTCTGGATCTCATTATACACCGTTTTAATGTCCAATAATCAAGAAGTGCTTTCCTAGACCGTTGTCGTTAGCTGTTGTTACCTTTACAGTGACAGAAGCAAAACGAGACCACAGCTTCCAGTTTCCTATCATATTAAAACAGCTACAACAACCGTGTCTAGTGTTACACAACTGAGGTTAACTATAACTTAACTAAACTATTTGAAAAGGGAGGCGTTCTTTCAGTCCTAATCCTCTTATCTGTGCAGCATGTTTCAGAAGGACGTTCATCACCTTATCTGTTTGTTTACACAAGGCATATGGCACAGGATGTACAGACACTAAAATAACCAGGACAATTCCGCAAAAAAAGTTCAAACGTGAAGTCAAATAAATAGAAAACTTGTACAACTTGTTTGGCAAAATTTCATTCAGTCCGTGTTTGTTTCTGTAAACTTAGAGCAACACGACTCCACTGCACTACACTGGGTTCATGCACCTCAGTAGTGACATAGGTACTACATCTGTTGTGTAATTCTCCTTATGAGGCGGACTTACATCAGAGTCGACAGGACATGTTTACTGCATAAAACCTACAGGTGGAAGGCAAAAATCACCTCAGCGACGGATCAGACCTGGGCATTGCACAGTTTAAATTAATTGGGAATTACAAAATAAACATATTTTATCATTTAACCTCGTGCATGGACTAAAGCTGCATGAGAAACGACATTTTTATAAGGCAACTTCACTTTTTTATTGCTTAGTCATAACATACTTTTATCAGTCTTAGCAGCTCGTCAAAACAACGCCACTTACTGCATTTTATAAAGAAATTAGTGCTGTCAAACTATTAATTTTTAAAATCAGATTAATCACACTTTAGAATTTTGATTAATCACAGTTAATAAAGTTATGACAAAAATGCAGTTTATTATCAAAAAGTTGTATTATTGACATTTTTAGAATAGAATAGAATAGAAAAAACTTTGTCACACAAAAAAGCGTTGGCAGAAATTTGCCTTTGGCTCAGACACACATCTCCAGCACACAGACTAAAACACATTTCAGCAAATACATTTCAGTAATTTAAAATAGTGTTCATAAAAGTTCTTTGTAGACACGACAGCAGAGAATAGGCACAGAACACAGGCTGGACGTCATCAGGACCGGTTCAGCTCCTCGATGGCACAAAAGAATTTTTATAAATGTTTTTCTTGGCACAGGGAAGTCTCTTTATCTTTGCCACGATGGGAGAAGCTCAAAGTGATGAGACAGTGGATGTGGCTGTCGTCATCTGTGATCTTATAACTGAGGTGATGTACGGCCTTACTATAGTGCACGGACAGTCGAGTTTGGGATTGACCCGTGATTTTACGGCCTTGTTTCATCACTCTGCACAATTTGGCTTTGTTTTTGACCGTTAGATAGCCAAACCCTCGTTAGAATATGGTCACTGACTTCAAAAGTTCTCAGCTGACGCAGCAAGAAGAGTCTTTGCTGTGCTTTTTTTTTATAAATACAGTCCACATGATCATTAAATGTAAAAGTTTTGTCCAAAATTGTTCCTAAATATTTAAATGCGTTCACCTGTTCGACTTGTTGTCCATTTAACAGGAGCGGTTGAAGCAGCAGATCTGGTGACTCTGGCTTCCTTTGACTCGTGAAACACATTTCTTTGGTTTTGTTCACATTTAACTGCAAACAACTGTTCTCAAACCATTTCATAAGCTCAGTTGTAAAGTTTGCATACTGAGCTGCTGACTGAGCATTTGTGAGACGGGCGACTAAAGCCATGTCATCGGCATATCTGATTCATGTTAAATCTTCTGTATCTTCTACTCTTCATTCATTTGTTTAAGCTGAAAATAAAATAGGTGATAATATACAACCTTGGGGCAGCCCTGTACTTAGAGTTTGTATGTCTGATAGAACATTTCCCACTTTGACTCTTTGAGCTCGATTGCAGAGAAATTCTGTTATCCACTGGGTGATGGTGGGACGAACACCTAATTTAGACAGTCGTGTGAGCAGGATGTTTTTATTCACTGTACTGAATACAGATGAAAAGTCCATGAACAGGATGTGCATCATGACTTAGGTTTGTCCAGATGTTCGCTCACTGTGTGCATGAGGGTCAGACTGGCATCTTCAACCCCCCTTTTGGCCCTATATGCAAATTGCAGATTGCAAATTTCTATCGCTGGTAGTTTTGTTGAAAACATCACCGCTGTTTGCTGTGCTCGGCTTGTTGTTGGTACAAGTAGCGTCGTTGCTGCTGCTGAATCAAACCCGCGTTTTGCTTTAAGACGGTGTTTTAAACTTGTTGTGCTTCTGTGGAAAGAGAGTTCACGATATCTGCTGTGATATCTGTATCTAAAGTCCCGTGGGGCAGTTTTTTGCAGAGAAATTTGCCGCTGAGCACCACTCACAGTCTCATCTGTCGTCTTCACATTCACATCTTCTGTCCGTGTTCAGTCTGAAGGAATCGGCACAAACGAGGAACAATGACACTTCCGTTACTGAAATGCGCGAGTAGCTTTTTTTAAAAATCACTTTTGCCCTAAAAGAAAGGGTCTCTAGAATGAAACAAAAACGTTCATTTTACTCAAACACAAACCTATAAGTAGTAAAACCAGAGAAACTGATCATTTTGCAGTGGTCTCCTATTTTTTTCCAATTACAGAAAAACAAACATTCTTACAGTCGACTTATCTCCAAATCAATAAACAAAACCGATGCCGTACTGTGATGAATTCTTGGAAAGGTAGTAAATATTTTCGTGGACACGCGTGCGAACCGTCCATCAGAAAAGCTACGTCGTGCACTTTGAATATTTAATCACAACTGCAGAGCGTTGGGAGCGGCGAACTCTCCAGATGGTCTCGCTAATTCACTGTGAAGCAATTAGCTCCCGACAAAAGAAACAGGTGCTCCATAGACGTCCATTCATTTACAAGCAGGTAATTTGATCCTGTGGCTAAATTGAGACACTAACTGCGTGTCATGCGAGCAGACCCCGGACACAGGCCTGGTCTAGTCTCGGCTCTAGTCCTGGGTTGGAGCTGGGACTCTTCTAAGGGTGTTAACAATGGGGACGGCGACAGGTGGAGGTTTTGTACACAGAAGACAGACAATTTGAACAGAGAAGAAGTTATTAAAATATATTTTGCCAAGTTACTTCAAAGAGATTCATTTCAGTCTTCCAATATTATTTCGAAATAAAGGTTTCTGTGCGCAAACACCACACTGGTCTGCGAAAAACATCCTTTATTTGGAAAAGTTTTGATAAGATAAGACGAACTTATACAAATCTTAGACTTCAATATTTTGGCTCTGTACCTGATATTTCTGTCTTAAAAAAACATGAAAAACTACTTCTTTTTAAGCGGTTTGCAGTGGTCCAACATTATTCCTCACTTGCCTTAAGCCGGGCGATATTTCCGGTCGTTTCACTCAGCTCCAGCTCAGACTGTACGACCAAATCACAGGTTTAAAAGTTCACAGATCACGATTCACGTTCTCACACTGTACGGACGGCTTCAACAGTGTGAAACCCTCACGAGAGGCGACTGGATTTTGAACTACGATTGCCGATCAGGAGCTGGTCGTGAGGTATTCATCCGTTCTTGTTACCCTATGTTTACTACACGACGCACGGCACACGATTAAGCCAAAACTCGATCTCAAAAACAATCGCACAAGTGAAAAATCGGCTCAAAAAGGGTAAAAAAATCTCAGTTTACACCGGGTTTTTGCATTCAAAGCATCTTAAATATTCACTGCAATGGGTTTGTAAGAGAGTTTCACAACAGAGCGCAGTTGTGCCATCGTGGTAATGTTAACACGTAGCATGCACTTTATGATTATTGGACAATAAAACACTTTAGAATTTAATGCAGACAGCACACAGCAGAGTTATTTTCACCTTAATAGCCACTTATACACTATCTGTACTGGGAACAAGAACAATTTTGCTCAAATACATGGAAAAATCAGATTGCTAAACTGTAATTTTAGTCGTTAGATGCTCGTTTCAAATTTTCTAATTCCAAAAACGTATATATATATATTTAAAAAGTTGAAAATAAAAGGTAAAATAATGATATACGGTAATTATATAATCCCAAATGTGTCTCATTAACAAGATGTCCAAAATCTCTAAATGAATAAATTTAAGTGAGGTAGAGTAACCACACTGCACAAAAGCTTTAAAATTTACGATATAAACACTTAAATCTATCAGAAAATTACTTAAAAGTAGAGAAATTGTGTGTTCATGCAGCAAAATAACTTAAATAATAAAAAAATAACTAAAATAAACAACCTCTAGACTAGAATTAAACAGTCTCAGAACTAGTAAGTCGATAATAAATCTGAAAACAAGATGAGTAACCTGATAGAAGTTTTAAAATCTTGGCCAGATCCGAGAAATTCGCAGGATCCGGCTAGAACACAAACCAAGAAGGCCTCACCTGTCCAGCGCTCCTTGCAAGTGCTCGTGGGATACGTCGAAGTAGTAGTTGGTGTGTTCTCCGCTGGTGAAGGCGTTGGAGCTGCCCGCGTGTTCGCTCAGAAACTGACTGTACTCGTTCTCCTTCGGGTATTTTTGAGTCCCCAAGAACAACATGTGTTCACAAAAGTGCGCTAGGCCCGAGATGTTTGAAGGGTCCGACAAGGAACCTGCAGAAGAACAAAAACACAGGCGACGTCAAGACGCTGTGTGAGAGTATATACGTTACAGTGCACTAATGCGCATCAAAATCCACAGGTTTCACACAGAATAAAGCAATACAAAAGACAGAAACAGCTAACAATACTGCAGGAGAGATTAGAAAAGTTTTAAAATGTGCTCTGAATGATACTGGGATATTTGAAAGATGCAAATTTCTCTGATCTGGCCAAGATTTTAAAACTTATATCAGGTTATTCAACTTGTTTTCAGATTTATTATCGACTTACTCGTTCTGAGGCAGCTTCATTCTAGTCTAGAGGTGGTTTATTTTAAGATAATTTGTTGCATGGACGGATAATTTCAATACTTTTAAGTCATTTTCTGATAGATTTAAGTGTTTATATCTTACATTTTGGCCAGGCTTTTGTGCAGTGTAGCATGTTATTTCATAAAAGGCTCTGACTCATTTGTGTAGAACCGCCCAAACCACAACGAGGCCACACTTCATACCATTGGTGAGCTTGAGCCTAAACACACGTATAAGCACGGCAGGATGGATTCTCAAGAATTTCCAAGGAACTGGAAGGTGAGGCTTAAATTTGTTTTATAAGTTTGGCACCAGATTCATTCAGTTTTCCATATGTTCGCTAGGGCTGGGTGGTAATACGGGAATACATATACCGAGGTATCATAAAGTAGCAGCAATATCAGCCTCTTTACAGTCATTTAAAAAATCTGCAGCGCATGAGCACCTAATATAATATTCGGAGCATTTTGGCTTCATGGGAGAGACGCAAATGTTGAGGAGCTACGACCCTGCGTCAGGACAGAGATCCACCACAGTTGCTTCAGACACGGGGAACAGCGCCCGACTTTCTCCCCTCCGCTCTCTCTCCTCTTCAGCCGTCGTTACGCTCGGAGATTTCCATCCACACGCAGCGAGGAAGAAGAAAAAACCCGACTGACGCTTCGTGTGTGATGCTGAGCCGAAAAGTTTGCGATGGAGACGTTTTATTGAAGCCGAGAGTCGAGAGGGGACGAGGCGCTGAAGAGGAGAAAGTTCCCGCTCGAGGGCGAAGTCAGACTTTCACGGAGGAGACGGTAACTTCTCCGAGTGCCGAGAGCGCGGGTCTGTCAGATACAACATGCTGCAGTGGGAAATATCACACGCCGTGGACTGTCGCCTTTTACTTTTTAGTCCTGAATCTGCCTCTTTTCTCATCTTGGCGAGTCCCAGATCATTAAATGGAGGGAGATACGCACTGGTGAAGTTTGGTTTGATCAGAACTTGTGCCTCATCTTCAAATATAAAGCTGCTATTCCCTTTCTGAATGGTTTAGGTGCAGCTACAAAATAATTCTTAATAAGTCATGATAATATCGTATACCCCGGTCAAATGCTGAGAAGGTTTAACGGTATCAAAATTTGTATATCGCCATTAAATATCTTGATAGTTGGTAGCGGGACAGTACCTATGTGGACATCTAAAGCCGCGGAGGACTTGTCTGTGGTGGGGTCGCTGATGACCATGGCCTTCAGTCCGTTGGTGAACTCCAGAGCTCGGTACTCCCTCTTGTCTTCGGGAGAGCGGATGATATCAGTCACCACCCTCTTCACGGCCGGGTCAGTCATTCTGAGGGGCAGGGCCGACACAAACCTGCACAAACTGAACACAAGCAAACACCGGAGGGAAACGTGTGAGCCTGGAGAGATAATGCTGAACTTGTTGTTTGAGATATGCAAAAACAATATGGATTGAAGTCACGTTACTGTTAGAAAGACAAGAAAACTTACCAAAATACAATGCTTACCAAAATGTATTTTAAAAAAGCATTTATTTTAGTCTATTTTTAAACAAAAAAATTACACGATGGAGTTAAAAAAGTCCTATTACACCCTTTGCATCCTTTTCCATCCTGATCTGACACTTTCATGGTTCCTTTTCCTTTTGCGGCTGCTAAAGTTTCAGCCAATACAAGAAAACTAAAAGGAAAACTGAAATCTTGTCAGCCAAAAGCAATTATCCAGTATCTATTTCATGTGTGGGCCACTCCAGTAGAGGGTAACCAGATTTTCACACCCGGGTTGGAAAGCTTGATATAAATAAAATTGTGAAAAGATTGTGTAACATTGTGGATTCTCGCGTCAGTCATAATCTGAGGGATTTCTGTTGCTGCATTTTTTGTTTGATGGTCATTCGCAAACACATTAATAAACAAATGATGATTTATGCTCCTCTTTACTGTCGGCGGGGAACAGATTAGTCAAAAATTGTGATGTACTGGATGTAGTCCTGGTTTAGTCTTAGTTTAGTCCTGGTTTAGATCAAACTGGCCAAAAATAGGAACACATGGGACATTTCTTGTATAAAACTGGGACAAATTAGTGGTTTTGTATAAATCTGATAGGACAGGGGACACAGGGCTCAAAACTAGGGTCATCTGGGTCACCCTATGTTCTGTAGACAGGGGTTCTTAAACTTTCTGTCTGGCGACCCCACAAAGAAAACTAGATTGGTTTGGTCTATAGCAAACCCAAGTAACAACGAGCATCAACGAGACGAAACGAGAGCGACTCAAAGCTAGAAAACATTTCCTCTTCCTTCTTTTAACAGCGTGTAAAATAAGAACAATACATTTCATTCATTTAATGGATTTCATTATATTTTATTTTTTGTTGTTTCACCTGGTGTAATTACAGCTAAGTTCCCACTGAAGAGAGAAAACATTTGGTGACCCCACAAAAGTTTTTGGCGACCCCCCCCCCCCAATGTGGGGTTGTGACCCCTAGTTTAGGAACCACTGCTGTAGTCCACAGCAAATTTTAAAGTTCAGCCAGAGTAAGATTATTTATTTCATTTATTATTTTTTTTATTCATTTGGGGCATGTAAGCAATTTGCATTATTTTACAATGGAACAGAGTAGTATCCATATGACATAAGTGCAATCATAACAGAAATAACAACAAAAAAATCGCCAAAAAAGGAGTGGAAAGAAGAAAACTGGGACACGCTCAATTTGGGATGGTTAGTAATAATAAAACTGTGAAACGAGTACGTGAGGAAAATTGATATGAACTCAGTGAGTCAATATAGTCACATTTTCTTGGCATTTTAGTCATTTCTAAGCATTTCCTGTATTTTGCTGAAACAGATGACAGTTTATGCCTCTCTTTACTGTTCGCAGCCATCAGACTGGTCAAAAATAGGGACACCCGAGATATTTCCTGTATAAAACTGGGACAAATCAATGGTTTTATATAATTCTGCTGGGACAGGGGACACAAGGTTCAAAACTGGGACTGTCCTGGGTAAACAGGAAAATCTAGTCACCCGAATCCTGTTAGTCCACACCACATTTAAAGTTCAGTTTAAGTTTATTTATTTTATTTATGCATTTATTTTAGGCAAGTAAGCGATTTACATTCTTTTACAACTGAAAAGAGTATTATCGATATGACATTAGTGCAATCATAACAGAAATAACAACAAAAATGTGCCCAAGGAGGAATGGGAAGAAGAAAACTAATAAAGATAAACTGAGAACAAAGCCATGTGCAATTGTGAACAGGGTGTGAATTACGTGTGAAACTGTATTAAAGTTCGCAGATGGAGACGATCAAGGAACAAAACAACTCGCTAACCTGCCATGGTAAAGTATTGTTAATATTTTTTAACTCTCCTCTGAGTTTTTCTATTCAGCTTCTGTCAATGTAGCTCTTAGCATTAGCATTGGGTTCATTTCCTAAGAAAACATAAAAAACAGCGAGCTCAAGCTAAACATATCCCAAAGATTTCCTGAAATTATAAGAGATATGGTGTCATTTCGTGTGCACATGTGGTATTTTCGTGGTTATTTCAGTTTGGCGTTAGAGCTTTGGGACTTTCCGTGCGGGGCTCTCGGGTCAAACACCGGCTTTAGCTTTAGCCGCAGTTAGCATGTTAGCTCGACATTCAGAGCATAAACACTTGGAAAATAACTAATTCCGCGTTTCGGTGCTTACCTGAGGGTTCGTCCGAGGGAGAGGAGGTCGCTTACGGACTGGTGGTATCTGAACACATGCAAGGACGTCAGCAGGATCAACTGGGCAGTACGATTAATGCACTTAAACATACTTTGCGCCGTGGAAAACAAACCAGGGTTTTCACGCCGCCATCTTGGAGTGGACCTCTGCAAAGCCCAGGCATTTGGAACAGAGCGGGAGCGGTTTACTACTACGACAGAATTTTTATTTTTATTTTTATATTTATTTTTTATATATATATTTTATTTTATGTATTTTATTTTTATTTTTATTTATTTATGTATTTATGTATTTATGTATTTATGTATTTATTTATTTATTTATTTATTTATTTATTTATTTATTTATTTATTTATTTATTACCACCTTTTTTACCAATCTGATACCAGTCAACAGTAACCAGAGGCATAAATTGTTATTTTATTAGGTAAAATACAGAAAAGCTGCTTAAAAATGATCAAAACACAAAGAAAATACTTACTATAAACTATAAAGACTATACTGACTCACAGAGTGTGTAACAATTTTCCTTACGTACATTTTTTGTTATTGTTATGTTGTTACGATTACTTGCCCAAAATAAATATATAAAAAATAAAGTAAAATATATTATTTTATGCTAAACTTTAAATGTGCTCTGGACTAAAAGGAGCGGGGTGACCAGACATCCCTATTTATCAGGGACAGTCCCAGTTTTGAGTCCTGTGTCCTGTGTCCGATTTATCCAAAACCAGTGATTTGTCCCAGTTTTATACAAGAAATGTCCCAGGTGTCCCTATTTTTGACCAATCTGACCCTTGCCAACAGTAAACAGAGGCATAAATTGTCATTTGTTTCAGTAAAATACAGAACAACTGCTTAAAATGACCAAAACACAAAGAAAATATGACTACACTGACTCACATTAGTGCACTTGTTGCAACTGTAGTAAAGAAAATAAGGTGACACTTTAGTTTAGGGACTACACATTAATTGCTAACTAAGTGGTAATTTGTGTGTTTATTTGCTGCTACTTATTAGTTGGTATTTAGCAAACATTTATTAATGCTCATTACGATTTCAAAATTTCACATTAAGATGTGATATGATGTGTGCTAGTGCTATTCCAAACTCTCTTACTGTGTTTTAAAGGAATAAAAACACTGAAAATCATATGGTTTTCTAGCAGTTTTTATCTGTATACATCTGTATACAGGTAATATCTAATAATTGTCCCCCGTATGTATGCTTGTATGTATGTAAGTACGTGCATGCAATATCTATCTGTATGTATATGTCAATGTATATAATGTGTATGCATACTTGTATATCTGTATATATGTATACGTATATGAATATATGTATTATATATGTGTGTGTGTGTGTGTATGTATATGTATATATATATATATATATATATATATATATATATATATATATATATATATATATATATATATATATATATAGGAAGGTGAAAGCATCAGTGGTGCCTGTGGTGATCGGACACTCGGGGCCGTGACCCCCAAACTAGAGGAGTGGTTGCAGCAGATCCCAGGAAGGACAACAGACATCTCAGTCCAGAAAAGTGCAGTACTGGGAACAGCAAAGATACTGCGCAGAACTCTCAAGCTCCCAGGCCTCTGGTAGAGGACCCGAGCTGATGAGGGTGAGAGAGACCAACCACCGTGGAAGGTGAGAAATACGTTTGTTTTTGTTTATATATATATATATATATATATATATATATATATATATATATATATATATATATATATATATATATATATATATATACACACACACACACACACACACACACACATACATACATATATATATATATATATATACACACACACACACATATACATATATATATACACATATACATATATATATACATACATATACATATATATGTATATTTACTATTTATTTACTAAAAACCTTTAAAATAAATGGCTTAAAAAAAAAATCTAAACAAACATGAACATGAAGTCTTCCCTTGGCCTCAGTTGAATTCCAATAAACTAAACTCAGCTTCATGTATGTACGTATTTATTTATTCTCATTTTCATTTTCCACCAGAAAGAGAAAAGAGAGTCTACATGAGCAGACCTGCCAGGGTTGCAGATGAAGAGGAATTTTGCCAAATTAAACTGAATGAGTGACGCAAAACTTTAAACCCCGCCCCCGGGTGAAATGCCTTGGATTTAGAGAGTGTTTATTTAAACCAGGCGAAGCTAAAGGATCACAGAGCAGAGATGAGCGCTGTGTACTTTCTCTCAAATAACTACAGTATCAAATCATATGCCAATTTAAATAAGTAAAATAAACACACCATTTTGTATTTTCTATAAATAATAAGAGTCGTTATTTGCACGTTGAAAATGGTGTAGTTAAATAATGTCATGTCACTGGCTTACAACTCGATTAATCGCCCTGTGCGTGGATTTTCATGTGTAGTAGTGATCAGATTTGCGGAAATTATGGAGTTCAAGAGAAGACACGTGTTGTAAACTGTATGCTCATTTTTTATTTTATTATTTTTATTTTATTTTAAATGCATTAATTAGGCCATGTTTATGGGTGAAACTGCTCATTTGTATTGGCCCCTGTGTTGTGTATGCTAACATTTATTTTTCCCATCTGTGTAATTCCCCCGTAGTATACACGGATAATGTCCTACAAACATGACTTCACTCATTGATAAAAATAAAATAAAATAAAATAAAAATAATAATTAAATTTTAAAAAAGGGAATTTCTAACAGCCACTAGATGGAGACAGAGCTTAAACGAACTGATTTCACACTTCCCTTCAGGACAAAGCGTTACCTTATTGATTATTCTGAACCCTGAAAACCCTTAGAATTGAGTGATTGGAATTTGACTATTTGTTTAGTGTCTGTTACAAATATAAGATAGTTTATTGACCTTTTAATTCTTTTCCTTCACACAATTTCATTACATTTCATATTTGTGATTAGCTGGAATTATAATGGCCCCGTTACTAAGTTTGTCTTTTATGCAGGTTTTATGTCCCCGTAGGGAAATTATTCCTCTGTATTTGACCCGTGCTTCAGTGACTCCGGGGCCATGTGTCCAGAGCAGTGGGCGCTGCTGTGAGGAGATAAAACGGTCATGTTAATAGACGAAAGGCTGGAAGTCCCGATAGGCCCTGATACGATATGTTTTTCGATACAGAGCACTTTCGATTCAATATTATTCAATACAATATATTTCAAAATGGTTTTAATGGTTCCGTAACAAATACAGTTTTTAAGTTAATATGAAAACCCCCCTTTTTAGGCCATGTACACACGTAGCCGGGTATTTTTAGAACCGATCATTTCCCCCCCTCCGTTTATAAAAATAGTTTTATCCACACCACCTCGTCTTCGAAAAAAACACCTTCCACACATAACCGAACATCTGCGTTTTCAACCACATTCATACACATTCCAAACCTGTAGATGGCGTTATTTCCATTGAGCCCTCACTTCACCGTCACTTCCGTCTAAACTTAAACAACAGAAAACATGGCGCCGAGCTCCTTTGTCTGGACAGACTCGGAGTCAGAATTGCTCCTAAACACAGTTTAGGAGCAATTCTTCTCTCAACACACACACAGCTCTCAAGAAATGACTCCGGTCCATAGTCTGCTTTGGCTTTGGCTTTGGCTTTGGCTTTTGCAGTCGCCTAAACAAATGTCGCACGTTTGACGTCAGGGCAGATTCATATTTTTTGGCGCAGACAGTGACGTTTTAAAACACAAAACCCCAGTTATCTCTGTCCACACAAACAGGCATAAATGGAGTTTTCAAAAATCTTCACTTTGGCCGGAGTTTTCCCTGAATACTCGTTTTTGATGCGTGTTCGTGTGGATGACAGGTCAAAACGCAGCAAAACATCTTCGGTTTATCAGATACCCGGCTATGTGTGGACAAGGCCTCAATCAGAATCAGAAAGTTTTTATTGCCATATGAGTGAACAGGTTCGCAACATTAGGACACGGTACTTGGAGCGGAACGTAGACAAACACAACAATGAATAAAATAAAGTAGAAAACAATAAACTATAATATAACACAACATTTTACAAATTTATAAGAATATAACAGTGCAGGTAATCATCAAAACTGTGAAAATGTACGACATAAACACGTTTCCTTTCTCCAAACAAGCAACAAGTTGTGTTAACTGTAGCTCTTTCACAACATATTTGAGTAAAATATATATAAAAAAAACTTTTGGCAATATATCGATAGAGTAGCCCACGATACTGATACTGTGTCATCAAATTAAACAAAACGATAAATCGATATTTCAATATTTTTGCACACCACTAAATATGATTAATATTATTATTAGTATTACTATTACATGACACATTATACTGCAGATACTAGAACTCATTGTATTATATATATTAGTGATCACAGTATGTTTCATATGACTCACTTAGAAAAGGTTTACTGTGATTCTCCTGCTTTAAGGTGAAAGTGGTGTAAATTAGTGCAAATTTGATCGTTTATCATGATATTTTCAGAATCAGTATATCACACTTAAAATAAAACATATTGTGACAGACCTACATGAGGAAAACCCACTGAGACACTGGGAGAAACTGCCAAAGAGCTGCAGTTTGGCTCCTTAATTTAACCTCGAATCCAGGTAATAAACTGTTTTGTACATAATTTCATTTTAAATTAACTAAAATAAAGGGTAAAAATAAGACTCCTGTGTGTTGTTGAGCTAAATCAGGATAACCCCACAAACTGTTCTCCGTTTACTCTCAAAACGTGAATATAACTCTTTATTTCGGGGTTAAACAGGAACTTTGGTCCAGTGTTAAATGTTAAATTAACTCTAAAACAGATTGGACTCGTATAAACCCTGAAAAAAAATGCTAAAATGGATTCTGTGAGAGTCAATTTTAACACTCTGTAGAATCATTTGGATGATTTCAGCCCTGGAATCGCCAATCATTTCTGAACCAAAGGTAAAAAAAAAAGGAGCTGTTAACTTGAAAACGACCACTTCATGAGCGTTTTGAGCTGTGGAAATGTGGACAGAGTCACAGTAAAGTCAGTCAAACGTGTGTGAGTGAAACAAAACGCAGCTCTGGGTCTGTGTTTGATGAGGTAACGACGTTATAACACGTCTCAAAGCTCACGAGAGTCGATTTTGCGTAACAGAGGCCGTTTAAGTGAAGACAAAATCACCGCGAGGGTCCACTCCGTTATCAGCTGTTTACTTTGTGGTTATGACAGGTTAGCCCCGCCTCTTTTAAACCTCACCACAATCCTGCAGCAGCGCTTCCCAGACGTGCCGAGACACCGAGGCTGGAATCACAGGTCTCTGCAAAAAAAAAAATGGAACCATCGGAAATGAAATCGGACAAGAAGAAAGTGAAGAAAGTGGTGGCTGTTGTGGGCGGTGGCTTGGTAAGATAAAATGGAAGTAGATTATTGATTGTCTGCGTATGACATGAGCTACTGATCTACTAGAAAAGGCTGGAGCAAGAGTTATATGAAGGAAATCACGCCGTCGAGGAATCTACTGCGGTGCTTTTTGCTGACCAACCAAAGTGAAGTTTTTAGAAAGCGCAATCTAACAATAGTTATGGCTCTTCCAGCTGTAACGTCCTGGATCACGTAGGGCAGGGGTCGCCAACCTTTCTGAGTTATTTCACGGGTACTGAGTCAAACGAAGGGCTGCCAGTCTGATCCGCTCTTCTGAAGTAAATAAATAAAATACGTTGTTCAGTCTTCTCTAGAGACAAATGTATTTTTTTTCTGGTTTCTAAGAGGCTGCGTCAGATTAAAACGCGCAAAAGCTAATCCACCAACTGCAGTCGGTACTTCTGAGCAGGATCCTGGCTAAGTCACTAAAGACAGTAAAAAAAAAAGGAGCTATTTCAGAATTTTATAACTTATTTCTGTCAAACTCACCAGACAATTCAACCATGAAACTTGAGGCTTGGAGAAAAGACCTGTACTATATATGAATTTGTCTCTGGAGGAACAGAAGTCGGTTCTGGGTTCGGTCCTCGGGTCTTTCTGGTCTCTTTTCTTGGTTTCCTCCGGACAGTCCGGTTTCCCCCATTAACCCAAAACATGATATCACCTTAATCAAGGACCATGACGTCGCCCGGTGCCCGGTCGGGCTCAATCCGAAAGGACGACATGGGTCCAGCCTCCTGTGAGCTCATCGCCTATTCTCAGGCTTTTAACTCCGAATGAGCTGTGTGGTCCTCTGTTGTTTTTAATTATTTATTTATTTATTTATTTATTTATTTATTGGCAAGGGAAGTTTATTTGTACAGCACAATTTGTACACAAAGTAATCCAAAGTGCTTTACAGAATAAGAAATACATTAAAATCACAATACAAACAAATCAAAACATAAATAATCATCATAAAATGTTAAAATAGAGACGGGACATTAAATTAGAGAGAATTAGAAGAGTGCAGAATGAAAAAATAAAAACCTTTCATGTGCAGTTAAACAGAAATGTTTTTAGTCTGGATTTAAACAGAGTCAGAGTCTGTCTCACATGTTCAGACTGTTCCAGGTTTTAGCTGCATGAGTCTGAAACTCTGACTCCCCGAGTTTAGTCCAGACTCTGGGACCAGCAGGAGGCCGGGACTAAACCGGGACTAAACCAGTACCACAGCAGGAGGCCGGTCCCTGAGCTCCTCAGTGCAGATGGTTCATGTGGTACTAACATGTCACAGATGGACTTTGGAGAGACTTGTGCACAAGCAGAACCGCTTTAAAGTCTATTCTCATGTTATTTATTTATTTATTTCATTTTATTTTATGTATTTGATTTTTTAAAATACATACACTACCGTTCAAAAGTTTGGGGTCACTTAGAAATGTTCTTATTTTTTAAAGAAAAGCACTGTCATTTTCAATGAAGATAACTTTACGGTGGCTGAGTGGCAACACTCAGGCTTCACAGCAAGAAGGTTGTGGGTTCGATCCCCGGGTTGCCCGGGCCTTTCTGTGTGGAGTTTGCATGTTCTCCCCGTGTCTGGATGGGTTTCCTCCGGGTGCTCCGGTTTCCCCCATCAACCTAAAACATGCAGCACCTGAACTAACATCAAGAACCATGATGTCCACCCTCCTGTGGGCTCCACCTGCAGAGGGGTTTATAGGGGGGGTCAGGTGCTATGAGTATTGGGCAGCAAACTGCCCCCGTGACCCAGCTGGATTAAGCGGGAGAAGATGGATGGATGGAAGATAACTTTAAACTAATCAGATACACAGTCAGAATACACTCTATACATTGTTAATGTGGTAAATGACTATTCTAGCTGCAAATGTCTGGTTTTTGGTGCAATTATTTACACAGGTGTAAAGAGGCCCATTTCCAGCAACTATCACTCCAGTGTTCTAATGGCACAATGTGTTTGCTCATTGCATCAGAAGGCTTGTGCAGTCACGTTAGCACAGATGAAAACAGTTCAGCTGGTTAGAGAAGCTATAAAACTGAGTTTCCTTTGAGCAGTTTGAGTATCTGGAGCATCACATTTGTGGGGTCGATTAAACGCTCAAAATGGTCAGAAAAAGAGAACTTTCATGTCAAACTCGACAGTCTATTCTTGTTCTTAGAAATGAAGGCTATTCTATGCAAGAAATTGCCAAGAAACTGAAGATTTCCTACAACGGTGTGAACTACTCCCTTCAGAGAAGAGCACAAACAGGCTCTAACCAGAGTAGAAAGAGAAGTGGGAGGCCCCACTGCACAACTGAGCAAGAAGATACGTACATTAGAGTCTCTAGTTTGAGAAACAGACGCCTCACAGGTCCTCAACTGGCAGCTTCACTAAATAATACCTGCAAAACGCCAGTGTCAACATCTACAGTGAAGAGGCGACTCCGGGATGCAGCTTCAGGGCAGAGCGGCAAAGGAAAAGCCAAATCTGAGACTGGCCAATAAAAGAAAAAGATTCATATGGGCAAAAGAACACAGACACTGGACAGAGGAAGACTGGAAAGAAGTGTTATGGACAGACCCACTGAGCTGTTGTGGGAGCAGTTTGACCGTCTGGTACGTAAGAAGTGCCCATCCAGACAATCCAACCTGTGGGAGAAGCTTCTAGAAGCGTGGGGTGAAATTTCTCCAGATCCTTCAACAAATTAACAGCTAGAGACCAAAGGTCTGCAAGGCTGTAACTGCTGCAAATGGAGGATTCTTTGATGAAAGGATATTTTAATGGAAACAATTATTATTTCAAATACAAATCATTATTTATAACCTTGTCAATGTCTTGACTATAGTTTATTCATTTTGCAACTCATGGTGGTAAATAAAAGTGTGACTTTTCATGGAAAACACAAAATTGTCTGGGTGACCCCAAACTTTTGAACAGTAGTGTAAATACATAACAAAAATGCAAAATTTATTTATTTAGCATTTTTAGTTTTATGCATTTTAACCATAGACTGTATATAAAAGTGAGTGTGACGTCTCCACAGCATCAGCGTCGCTCAAATGAGGCTCCAGATGCCACAGTTAGAGGAGTGAATCTGGAGCCAGGATCTATGTTATGAACAGGATTTTTTGACGGACAAAATAGTGAAAAAAAAATTCTGGATCCTGTGTCGTGGTTTCATACGAACATTTTAAGACCAGAATGACGAGGCCACAGCAGCAGGTCCAGAGAGAGGAGCCAGAAGATCTCAATGTAAATCAATGGGAAAAAGGGAGAGAAGGAGCCGGAAGAGCCTCCTGGAGCACTTCCTGTTTGGCACGCGGCGGCTAACGGGTTAGCTTAGTCCACTTATATATACAGTCTATGATTTTAACACTTTTTATTTATTGCTTTTATTTGATTTACTGTGTTTTATTGTATTCATTTGTCCGCGCAGCACTTTGGAAACTGTCATGTTTATAAAATGTGCTATAGAAATAAACTGGACTGGATTATCACGTGTGTTACAGCAGATCATAGACTGCAAATGGACATAGTTAACCTGCTCACCGCTGAGCCCGAGCGCGCTTCTGGATCCACGTCACTTTGTGTTGAAAAAATGTCGCCCCTTTCTCTGTAAATGCTGCAGTCGGGCTCCGCGTTTTGGTCTTAAAATGTTCGCTCTGCATGATCCTGGTGGGTTTATTTCACTATTTCGTCTCCAGTTCAATTCCTATTCGAATATGGAACTGGTAAACTCTAAATTTGCCTCAATGAGCTTCATTTGACTGGAGCTGCGGGCGACATCAAACTCTCTCAGTTCACTTCTTCACACAGTCCATGTCTCAGGTGGAGGCCTGTGTGAAATGTCCACACTGAAATCCTCTGAAATGCTCCGTATTCACTACAAAATGCTTAAGGTTTTCTAAAAAATAGACGGTTAATTCTGCAGTTTTAGAACTTAAGTTTTATCTAAACGTTCGTTCTTTTGCAGGTCGGCGCACTCAACGCCTGCTTTTTTGCCAAGAGAGGTTTTGAGGTTCAAGTTTATGAAAGTCGAGAAGGTAAAGCATTAACACACACACCCTTTTCAAATGACAAAACTATTAAAGGATTTCAGTGTTTGACCAGTTGTGGAAAGTAACGAAGTACAAAAGTAAAAGTACAATATTTGTGTGCAGTTTTTAGGCATCTGTACTTTACTCAAATACTCAAAAACAGCTGGAAAAATTAAGAAATCAACTGAATCTCTTAAAATCAGCTATATTCTTGATCAAAATCACTACAATTAATGCTTTAATTGTTCTAAAAATATCTGCAAAATACGTTTTACTTTTTGTTAAGGTAGGTAAGTAGTTTTATTACTTTACTTTTAATTTTACTTAGATATAGAGTGACCGGATTTTCAAAATAAAAAACTGGGACAGCCTCGGTTTGTGGTGGTTGGTAATAATAAAATTGTGAAATGAGACTTTTCTGCACTCGGCCCATTCGTGACTTACTCAGGACTAACGTTTGAGTCATTATAGTCACATTTTCTTTGTGTTTTGATCATTTTTAGGTGGATTTTCTGTATTTTACCTAAACAAATGACAATTTACGCCTCTTTTTTACTGTCGGCAGGCATCAAATTGGTCAAAAATAGGGACATTTCTTGTATAAAACTGGGACAAATCAGTGGGTTTGGGTAAATCTGCTGGGACAGGGGACACTGGGACTGTCCCGGGTAAACAGGGACGCCTGGTCACCCCCTTTTGCCCCTGCATCTGCACTTTTAAGTAACAAACTGGAGCGCTTCATCCACGTCTGTTTTTAATCCGGTCTTTTCTGCTGTCGGTCAGATATCCGGACGGCCAAAGTGGTGAAAGGCAGGAGCATAAACCTGGCGCTGTCTTATCGCGGCCGGACGGCGCTGCAGCACGTGGGGATGGAGGAGAAGGTGCAATCATTAACCCTTCAGTGCAGAGTCAGGTCAAAACTGTTGTGAAATCTGACCCGTGTGGCAAACAGAGCGCTGTGTTTGGACTTGGACCGACAGATTATGCTTTTAGGAGGCTTTTCTAAAAAAACTATAACGTCTGTAGATAATTCTTTTGCATTTTGGTCATTGTTAACAAAACAAAGTCCAGTAAATAAAGTAAAAAAATAGTAAATAAAGTAAATAAAGTCCAATTACTTCCTGTTCAAAACTGCAGAACTCCTCTCCGTGGTTCAATTTCACTATAGCAAGAGGTACATTTGTCTTTTTATTATTTTTTAGATATATTTTTACTACTTTTAAAATGCCTGTGTTTTGAATCCTTCATGTGTGACCCATTTCTTTTGTTATAATCACAAGTGCAGAGCAGTAATAGGAGAGATAGGGGGTAGGTGAAAACGGACATTTTCTGAGCAGTTAAGCCTCAAATTCAGGACAATACAGGATTTCTCAAACATTTCTCAAACCAAATAAAACTTTGAGTGGGCTCATGGTGATGGCACAAGGTTAAAAGTGAATAAATTCACTTGTTTCACACATATTTTGAAATCATTACTTATTTGACCACAGTGCGTCTCGTCTGTTTGCGTCAAGTAAAAGATTTAAGCGCTGAGTTCTTCTCAGAAAACACTTTGTTCCACCTTGTGACGTCACATGGTGAGACAAGAAGTGCTCCACTGTGTTTTTAAACACCATTCTCCTTCATTTGGGTAATTTCTGCCCTAGAATTGCCAATCTCTCCTGAACTAAAGGTAAATAAAGCTGTTAACTTGAGGTGGAACAGAACATTTTGAGCTTTGGAGATGTAGACAGACTAATAATAAAGTGTGTGAATGTGCGAATGAAACAAAACACGAGTCCAGGTCTGTTTTTGATGAGTAAACAACTTTTATGACATGGCTTAAAGGCAAGGCAAGTTTATTTGTACAGCACAATTCGTACACAAAGTAATTCAAAGTGCTTTGCAGAATAAGAAATACATTAAAATCACAATACAAACAAATCAAAACATAAATAATCATCATAAAATTTTAAAATAGAGATGCAACATTAAATTAGAGAGAATTAGAGAGGAGAGTAGAGTGCGGAATGGAAAATTAAAACCTTAAAGCTTAAAGCTCACAAACGTCAATAGGCTCTATCCACGCTCACCAGAAACGTTCGGAAACACGCGGATGACGACTTCCTTCCGGTGTAGGGACTCTAATCGTGTCTTCGATGTCATTTGCAGGCGTATTTTTTTCATTTTTAAAGTTAAATTAGACAAATTATAATGCACATTTTAATAGGCAATTTATAAATGGAAAAAATAAAGAATACGATGACGTCTAGGTGCAGAAAACCAGCCTGTTTTCTCAGTTTTTGTCAGATACTATCGCCAGCAGAGCCCAAAAAAGTCGTCATCTGCATGTTTTCCCTCGTTTTGTGACATGAGCGTGGATAGAGCCCATCTGTGCGTAATATTGATTTAAGATTTAACTGGAGGAGGAAATCAGCAAACTAATAAAATGAAGATAGGATAAACAAATATATAATGATTTTCTTTCTTCATAATGATCAATAAACAATAACGCTGCATTTCCGTATAAATGAATATGGCTTTAAATCGCGCATGAACATAGACAAAAAGACTGAAACGAGGAGCCCACCGTGTCCGTTTGTGTTCTAAACCAATGCCCTGTTTGCGTTGTTCAGATCGTCTCGCAGGGAATCCCGATGAACGCCCGAATGATCCACTCCCTGAACGGAAAACAGTCTCCGATCCCGTACGGAAAGAAGGGACAGGTAAGACTTACACTACACTCCCGGTAGATAAATAGAGAGACGGAGAGATGGACGTGGGGCCAGTCCCAGTTCTCATTTCTACCCCTTTGCCCCTTGAGCTGATTCGTAGGAATTGGGACACCCCTCCGTCACATACTGTACAGTACGTCGTCAGAAGTCTCCAGCTGCTTTTACGTACGTTTACTGAAATAACACGCAGACCATTCGAAAGGACAAAACCTGAGCTTCTCTTTGAGGGTTAAACCAGTGATATCGCTTTGAATTACTTGGGTTGCAACCATAGACGTATATGAGTGGACGTAGCGTTCGGCGTCGCTCAAATGAGGCTCGCGTTGCCACGGTTACAGGAGCGAATCTGGAGCCAGGCTCTATGTGATGGATGGGATTTTTTTGACGGACAAAATAGGGAAAAAACAAAATTCAGGATCCTGTGTCGCAGCTTCATACGAACATTTTAAGACCTGTTACGACCCAGCTCTGCTAGGGACCGCGGAAGTAACAAAATAACCGAGATGTAAAATTGAATAAATAAGGTGATTTAATTAAAAGGAATGTACAAGGTAAATTAAACAAAATAGGCTAAAATATGTACATAAAAGAACCTAAACTAAGAAACACAAGGACGGGACTGAAATACGAGTTTTGTGCCAAAACGAGTCACGTAGGTCTATACAAAAACACAAGTGACGGACTAAGGGACACATAACAAAATCACAAAAGTCCCTAAACAAAGGCCACATAAACCTACAAACAGAATCGAGTGACAAATAAAACGGAACTAAACTAAACTAGTGCCTCACACAGAAAGTTAGACTAACACACTAAAGAGACACAAACAGAAAATGGCAAACTGGCCACAAAGGCCACAGCCCCGAACAGGTGACAGGAATCTTCTTAAATAGTGGGAGGAGGCTGGAGGTGAGGTGGGAGTGGCCGAGGGTTGAAGTTCCCACCAATCAGGGGCCAGGTTTTTTTTATTTAGGGAAAAAAAACAACAATTCAGACCGAAATGACGAGGCCACAGCGGCAGGTCCAGAGAGAGGAGCCAGAAGATCCCAATGTGAGTCAATGGGAAAAAGGGTGAGAAGGAGCCGGAAGAGCCTCCTGGAGCACTTCCTGTTTGGCACGCGGCGGCTAACGGGTTAGCTTAGTCCACTCATATATACGGACGTACAATATGAAAATAACAACTGTGAAACACGGACGCTCACAATTCGTTCATAACTTTATTTCCCTGCATCAACCGATCACTCAAGTCACAAATAATGTGACACTTCTCAACGTAGGACTAGCGATTATTTCCTGTGCATTTTATGAAGAAAATGACCGTTACGCTAAACTTAAGACAATACGGCAGTTATCACAAATTTGAAACCGTAAATAATGGAGAAATTTGTGAACTTCTTTGGTCTGTTTGGTCGTGGAGCAGCGATCCTGCCAGGGATTCTGAGAAATTGCTCATATCCCTCCGTTTGGAGTGTGCGTCTGAAAAATTTTTGTCTGGAGGAGTTTATAGCCCTACCACTTTCCACAACGGTAATTAGGACACTCCTCCCCCTACACGTGAACGCACAAAACGGAGGGATAGGGGAAAATGACAGGGCCAAGGGGTGAAATGCGATTCAGCCGGAGTGTTTCAGATTTAATACAGATGGAGAGCAACCAAAATGAGTACAGTTAGAGGTGTTTTCTGTTGTAATATGGCACGTTTTTTTAGATATAAAGGCACCTTTTTGATATTTCATGGCAAAGTACGTAAATAAGTATTTTATCGATAGAAAATCTGGTTAAAAACTACCAAGTGAGTAGTAGTAAAGTTTCAGTTTCCTTTACCTCGACATACGATACGACTCTGAAAAGATCATGAAAATCACGTTAGGAAAAATAAATAAACGACACGAAAGCTTTAAAACGAGTTCACAGAGTGTGTTTGAATAATATGAAGCACTCAGAGCTCTTAACATTGGTCCATTATCTCTGTGGGTGGGTTAAGTGTCTTGCACAAGGGCAGGGAGTTTTTAGAGATCAAACCACCAACCATTTCGTGGGCGACTCGGAGCCATAACCGAGAAACGTACGGCTGCTCTTCCCACCTCTTCCCGCTTAATCTGCCCTGGATTATCGCCTCCATAATGACGGCGGTGTTTGAACAGCCCACACACACTCACTGGAACACGTGTGACGGACGTTATAAGCGACAAGCAGACGGAAAGTGAACACAGACCGTTTAAATCCGCCCGGAAGACGCAGCGCCCGTCTGTTTCTGCTGAAGTGCTGCAGTTAGATGAAGAGTTTCACACGTAAAGCACTGGTTTCTCTATTGTAAAGGACACTAAATCTCCCAAATACACTTTTTGGAGCTTTTTACCAGGTTATATTGTCGTCCCATTGTCAAAAATATAAAGATAAACAGAGAGATAGATACTTTATTCATGTTTTATTTTGTTCCACACACATTTGTTTCATTAAAAGGCCCTTATCCTCCTGCATAGCAAAAAAGGCCTATCAAAAATAAGAAAAAAATACCAATTTAGAGGTAAAAATGCCCTATTTTAAGTGAAATTATCGGCCAGTGCAGTAAGAAATTTTCACTTACAAAGTTTTCTTAAAACAAGACGAAATACGAATCTTGTTCTAAGCAGAAAACACGAGTTTCAAGTGTTTATGTCAAGATTTTTCACCTTATTGGTTTGAGAAGGAAGTTAAAGAGGCTTAACCTGGACTGAGTTAATATAAAAAGTGCTTAGAATAAGTTGGAATATCTACATAAGATAAATCAGGATGGAATATCATGAAACAAGTAAAAAAATCTTAAAATTGATCTTTTAAGATGAATCTGCTTAATTCACGTCAGTTTAACTATGCTAGAAAATCCTTTTTTGCAGTGTGAGACCTGCCCATTCATTTGTGTCCTTTATACTGAGTGAACCAGTTCATCTTTTCAGTGTTTTGAGTTAGGTTCTTAAAGGGACAGTTTTTTTTTTTTTGACATGAATCTGTACGTCTCCGTCAGCAGAGTCGCATCAACACTGACTTACCTCCCGACAGCGTCTGAGCCGAGTTCTTCCCCGGTTTCGGTGCTGATGAAAGTGTCCGTCCTGTAAATAAAACGTTTTTCTTCTCAAAACAATACGTGTTCAAAAGAGCGACACACAAAACGACGATCCACGAAAAAGTCAGACCTCATAATCCATCCATTTTCTTCCGCTTATCCGGGGCCGGAGCAGCAGTTTAAGCACTAAACTTTAAATTAAATATTGGAAATAGAGGTCAGAATCTGTTTTTTTTTTGTTGGACACTCGTTCTTAATTGAAATTCAAAATAACAAACTGTTTTCGGACCTGTTCCGGCCCTAGAAGCGTCCGTCTCAATTTCCGTTTGGGAAAGTTGATCATTTTGAGCACGACTCCAGTATGTTTTTGACGGTGCAGCGACACAATAGCATGTCTGAAAGTGGAGATTTAACCTATGAATCTAAAATCGTCTTCTCTTTTGCCCGGATTGTTATGTTGTAGATAAAAATCCGAGCATCTCCTGAGCACCTGTTGTGGCCTTTTTAAATCTGAGAAGAATAAAAACTGGAGAGAAGTCGTCTTAAATCGAGAGTCTGGATTTATTAAAGCAATTGTGCCGCAATTACAGAGAAAATGCAAATGAAACCGTCTGCCCCTCACGCAAAGTCCCGTCTCTCCCTAATTTGACCCGTGGTAAAACAAAAACGAAAACTTACACAGTTACAAACATCATCATGAGGTAAAACATTACAGTTTATCTCACATGTGTCAAACATGCGGCCCGGGGGCCAGATCCGGCCCTCCAAGACCCTTAATCTGGCCCTCGGCTGATTTTTCTATTAAAATACTTAAAATTTTCAGATTTTTCGGTTAATTTTCTGCACCGTTTAGCATAGCAGCGTCTCCGGCGTTTCTGTACGTTGCGACTCCCACCAGAGCAGCACAAATGAAGACTTTCCTCTTTCCAAACGCTCTTAAAGGACGATCGTTTTGACTGTCGACCGTGACCCTCATCAGCAAAATGTCAAAAAATGAGAAAAGCAGATGCTGAGTTCAGGATTTCCCAAGAAAAATAGTCTAATTCTTATTTGTTGACAGAGGTGAATGGGAAATCTGTGCTCAGTGTGTTTGGAACAAGTGGCGTTGCTCGAGGAATATAATCTTAAACACCACTACGAGACACGGAGAAAAATACAATAACTTGAAGAGAGAACTGAGTTTTCTGATCCGGCCCTTTTGGGATCAAAGTAGGCTGCATACGGCCCCCGGACCAAAATGAGTTTGACACCCCTGACTTAAATAGATCCCGACAGAAAACAAAGTAAAAGTTTCGCACCACACACTGTTTAAATCAGGGTTCTGCAAACGTGTAAGTGGGTAATTGTTTGTTTGTCTTGGCTCTTATATTTACTCAGTATCTGGCAACGGCTAAAAAGTGCAGCTCTCTAGGAATGATTCGTAACGTTAGAGGAAAAAGGTTGGAGAGGCTCTGTTAGTGCTACAGATTTGAGTATCCAGACATATTCATTTGGACCTGCAGGCTTAACCGTGTCCGAAATGTTGAGATAGTATTCAGTAAATAATGAAATCAATTAACAATATTACTAAAACTGCAAAAAAGCTCGGTCAAAATTTAAGATATAAACACGTAAATCTAACAGAAAATGACTTAAAAGTAGTGAAATGATCTGTCCGTGCAGCGAGATCATTTTACTTGACAAAGTTTTCTTAAAATAAACTCCCTCTAGACTAGAATGAAGCAGTTTTAAGTGTTCGTGGGCTGAAAATAAGTTTATGGACGCTAAATTTTAGATAAACACACTTAAAACCAGTTTATGATTCATGTTCATGGGCTGATAATAAGTTCCCAGATGCCAAAGTCGAGATAAAATCCTTTAAATTCTGCTAAACTCTAGACCAGGGGTGTCAAACTCATGTTGGTCCGGGGGCCGTATGCAACCTACTTTGATCCCAAAAGGGCCGGATCAGAAAACTCAGATCTCTCTTCAAGTTATTGTATTTTTCTCCGTGTCTCGTAGTGGTGTTTAAGATTATATTCCTCGAGCAACGCCACTTTTTTCTTGGGAAATCCTGAACTCAGCATCTGCTTTTCTCATTTTTTGACATTTTGCTGATGAGGGTCACGGTCGACAGTCAAAACGATCGTCCTTTAAGAGCGTTTGGAAAGAGGAAAGTCTTCATTTGTGCTGCTCTGGTGGGAGTCGCAACGTACAGAAACGCCGGAGACGCTGCTATGCTAAACGGTGCAGAAAATGAACTGAAAAATCTGAAAATTTTAAGTATTTTAAAAGAAAAATCAGCCGAGGGCCAGATTAAAGGTCTTGGCGGGCCGGATCTGGCCCCCGGGCCGCATGTTTGACACATGTGCTGTAGATAAACATGCTTAAAACAGATGTATGATTAGTACAAATGGCCTGAAAATAAATTCAAAGATGCTAAATTCTAGATATAAACACTTAAAATCAGTCTTACATGATCGTTGTCAGTCTTGTATCGAGCAAATCTGTGTCACTGAATCTAAAAACTAGTGAAGAGTTACAGGGAAAAACTCTGGTAAATCGATTTCAGCTTCTTTTAAACATTTATTGCCTAAATTTGAGATTTTCAGACTAGTTGACTCATGGAAAAAATATATGTGACAATTTTTAAGATTACACAACCAATTCAGAACTAGTACCGTATTTTATGAGTCGCACCAGCCAAAAAATGTGTAATGAAGAAGAAAAAACATGTAGAAGCTTTTTGGGGGAAACTTATTTCATAAAATCAGACCAAGAACCAACATTTTGATCTAGAAGTTATAGGAATAAAAACAACCCAATAGAGAAGAATCCGTGTATCATTCGTTTTTCAATATAGAACCAAAAATAAGAAAATGAAAAAAACAACTCTTTTCTTTATTTTCCTCTAAAACCAAAATGAAAAAACGGATGATGATTTTTTTTTTTCATTTTTGATTCATATATACGATTTATATATTTTTGGTCTGTGAAAAATTTAATATATAAAAAAAAACTCTGAAAAAAAGTGTGATTTATAGTCCGAAAAATACGATAAGTCAATAATAAATCTAAAAATAAGATGAATAACCTGGTATAAGTTTTAAAATCTTGACCAGATCAGAGACATTTGCAGTTTTATCTTTAATCTTCAAATACTCAAACTCAGAAATGTGCCGGAATCTGATTTTCATTTTGTTGTTAATTCATGTTGTGATTTTTTTTATTTTTTACATAATTTATTTTTGTGTCTTTTGCACATTCAAACTGAAATGTGATCACAAACATTCTTTATGATGTCTTTTCCAGTACATTCTGTCCGTGGACCGAGCCAACCTGAACAAGCAGCTGCTCACAGGTGAGAAAACCAGTCAAATGAAGCTCACGAGGCCAGCGGACAAAGGAGCGAATGTATTTACGGACAAAACGGCGACGTAAAAACAGCAGGATCGTGTAGAGCGGGTTAATACCGACATTTAAAAGCAAAATGATGAGGGTCACAGCCGCAGTTACAGAGAGAGCGGGCGACAGTTTTTCAATGTAAAGTAAAGTGGAGTTGATGGAGCCAGAAGCGCTGCCGTGTTCACTTCCTGTTCCATCTGTTTATTCCTAATGGGCTCGATTCAAACCGGAAAACGACTGGAAACATGCGGATGGCGACTTCCTTTAGGCTCTGTTGGCGATAGTAACAAAATCTGAAGACAAAAACTGAGAAAATGGCCCGTTTTTATTCATCTATACGTCATTGTATTCCTTCGTTTTTTCATTTTGTGAATTGCCTCTTAATGTGTGTATTATAATTAGTCTAACGTAATAAAATATATATAAATAAGTGACATTAAAGGAGCGATCAGAGTCCCGTCCCCCATGGAAAACTTTGGCAGGCTGTGAAGACGCTGCTGCTGGATCCACGGTTTGATCACATGCCCAGAACATAGACTGTATATATCTGTATATATCTGTATATATCTGTATATATCTGTATATATAAATATTCGTCCACACTCCCCATGTTTAAAAAAAGCCCTGGAAACCATCTCTTTAAAGCAGGGGTCAAACTCATTTTAGTCTGGGGGCCGTATACAAAGGGGCCGGATCAGAAAACTCATGGTATATTTACCCCAAAAATATAAATAAGTCCAAATATTTGAGCAGAGAAACACCAATCTATTACAGAAATGTTTGATTTTATTTGATTTTACAAAATATGATTACTTTACGTTCACAGCAGCGTCACTAACCTCTCGGCTCCGGGTGAAAACAGACGACTGTTTCTTCAGTCCAGCAATAATTCGTTTATTTTCTGTTTTCTCACTTCTCCGTTCATGTTATTGTATTTTTCGCCGTGTCTCGTAGTGTTTAAGATCATTTTCCTTGAGCGTCGTCACTTGTTGCAAACACATCGAGCACAGGTTTCCCATTCACCTCCGCGAACAAATAAGAATTAGTCAAGTTTTCTTGGAAAATCCTGCACTCAGCTCCACTTTTCTCATTTTTGACATTTTACTGATCACAGTGTCACAGTCACAGTCAAAACGATCAAAACGATCGTCCTTTAAGAGTTTGGAAAGAGGAAAGTCTTCATTTGTGCTGCTCTGGTGGAGGCGCCACGCACAGAAAATGACCAGAAAAATATGAAAATTTTAAATATTTTAATAGAAAATCTGCCGAGGGCCAAATTAAAGGTCTTGGAGGATGTTTGACACCTCTGCTTTAAAGGGATAGTTTGGGTTTTTTGACCTCCGAACAGCGTCTGAGCCGAGTTCTTCCCCGGTTTCGATGCTGATGAAAGTGTCCGGCAAGTAAATAAAGCGTTTTTCTTCTCAAAACGATATGTGTTCAAAAGAGCGATACATTTGCATCATAAAAAACTCAAACTATCCCTTTAAAACCACTTTTCATTAACTATCTTATTTCTTTTGTTTGCTTCTATGTATTATTATTATTATTATTATTATTATTATTATTATTATTATTATTATTATTATTATTATTATTCTACAGTCTATAGTCCAGTATTAGTGGATTCTCATCACTTAACTCCTGGATTATCCATTTTTGGTCTTTAATTAAAGCTCCTGCACATATTTTTCCCCATGTTTTTGAGAAAAACTGTTTTGCTCCAGGACGTTGTGTGATTATCAGGAAGTGCTTGTTAGCATTCTAGTTGTTTCTACACTGCGAATTTCACAAAACTAACCAAGATTTATTCTCTTAAATCTAGACAAAAACTCTTATTTATCTTGTTTTAAGGGCTATGTACTAAATGACCAAAGGATAGGCTAAATATGTAAGATTTTTAAGCTTATTTGAAGAAAATATTTAGTTTTTATGTCCATAAACTAATGAGAATTCACAAAACAAGCAAAACAAGTGTTAAGATGGTGTTTAAGAGATTTTTTATGACCATAAATCAGTCGATCTTGGACTGAAACTGTCCAGTATCTCTGAACCTTCTGTTTGGAACATGGAAAGATGAAAAGATTTAAAAGTTTTAGGAGAGCGCTGCAATTTGTCAGGTTAATTGTCATGTTAAGTGGTAATTAGTGAATAAATTACAAAAAATGGGACAGGACGGCCGAGTCATCACGTCGTCATTTGGTGTTTTGGTTTTAAGATTATTGTGAAATCAAAAAACAGCTCAGGCCTCACATGCTTCTCTCATTTAGAAAGGCAAGACGACTGATTTCCAGGTTGAATTTACTGAACTGATTAATTTGTCATGACTCAAAACGTTTCTCTCCGTGTCATTTTCAGCATTTATCAATAAATCAGTGCCCTTAACGCATAAATGAACCCTTATGTCGGGTATTCGGCCTCAATGCGTCACATCTTAGACGACTGGGAGCATAAGACGTTGTAGATGATGTCAGTTTAGTTCAGCAGAAGTCCTCCTCTTCGGGACGAAAACGTTCTCCTCGGCTTTAATGAGTCCCTGGACGCAGCCTGCAGACATAAAGAGACAGGACGCGGTCGTGTTTCATTAAAGTGAAGAAACAGAAGCTTGTGACGGTATAATTCAGCTCCTCCGTTACACAAACTATGAAAGAGTGAAAGAAGCGACACCTGTACTTTACTTAAGCGCATTTTAAAGTGGATATTTTTACTTTTACTCCACTACAGAGTATTTTTTGTTTCGGTATATGTACTTTTACTTAAATAGCAAACTTGAGTAGGTCCACTTCTTCCACCAGGACTTGAGTCATATTTTCTAATCTTAAAGGGGAACAGGGATCAGTGTTTCCTCGGTGGAGATCTCACTGTCAAGGCAACAGACTAGTGTAGTGATGGGGGCAAGTTCTGAACTTCCACGTAAAACACCAATTTGCTTCACACTGAAGAAGCTTAACACCACTTTAACCCATCTGACAACAGCCACGAGTCTAACAAACAAAACGCTCTGCCTGGTTCACTCATTAGTGTCTGGAAACATTAGAAAACAACTTTATAATCAGCCTTACACTTCCCTCTGTTGATTTCCCACTGCACAGGCCAAAGCCCAAAAGAAGAGTTCTATATTATTATTATTATTAGTATTATTAGTATTATTAGTAGTAGTAGTAGTAGTAGTAGTAGTAGTAGTAGTAGTAGTAGTAGTATTATTAGTATTATTAGTATTATACAGTCTATGGTCCAGTATTAGCGGATTCATGTTTTTGAGAAAAACTATTTTGCTCCAGGACGTTGTGTGATTATCGGGAAGTGCGTGTTAGCATTCTAGTTGTTTCTACACTGCAAATTTCATAAAACTCACCAAGATTTATTCTCTTCTAGACGAAAACTCTTATTTATCTTGTTTTAAGGGATATGTACTAAATGACCAAATGACAGGCGAGTCTTTTGGGCTTTGGCCTGTGCAGTGGGAAATCAACAGAGGGAAGTGTAAGGCTGATTATAAAGTTGTTTTCTAACGTTTCCAGACACTAATGAGTGAACCAGGCAGAGCGTTTTGTTTGTTAGACTCGTGGCTGTTGTCAGATGGGTTAAAGTGGTGTTAAGCTTCTTCAGTGTGAAGCAAATTGGTGTTTTACGTGGAAGTTCAGAACTTGCCCCCATCACTACACTAGTTTGTTGCCTTGACAGACTCACTGCCACAGTGAGATCTCCGCCGAGGAAACACTGATCTGTGCCGTTTTTTGGCTCCTGACAGAATTCGACCACCTCCAGCAACGGACTAACTTTAAATGTGCCGGAGTTCCTCTTTAATCTAATATAATATACGGTCTAATACATTACTAAACAATAAATACTAAATACTAATAGGATAAAATACAATACGAAATACAGTCAATCAATTAAATACTGTCCCACTTTTTAACTGTATGTTTTAATCGTACTTAATTTGTTTATGTTGTTGTAAGACGACCTCGAGTGTCCAGAAAGACGCCTAATAAATAAAATGTATTATTATTATTTTGTTCCAAATAACAGTAAAACTAACAAAAAAACTAAAAAATATATAACTTATTTCACACCACATTACACCATATTTCTTTTTTTTATTATAATGTATTTTAAAAGTCCTAATGTGCAATAAAAATAAACGTTTGAGTAGTTAATAATAATAATTTTATTTATATAATGCTTTTCAAGGATGCTTTACAGAGCAAATATTACAACACTCAAAGGAAAGTGAATAAACAGTGAATCATGGGGAAAAGTTCAACATTAAAAGCTTTTCTAAACAGAAGTGTCTTCAGATTGTTGTTGTTACTTATTCGCCTAATTGTTTGTCTAAAACAATCGTCAGTTGCAGCTCTAAAATGTCAGATATCGTCCGTTTCTCGTCGGTGGATTCGCATAACGCTCCTTTTGTGTGTTTTTGTGGCAGAGGCCGAGAGGTATCCAAACACCAAACTGAACTTCGACCACAAACTGCAGGACTGGAGCGCAGAGACGGGGACCATGACCTTTGTCAGGTAAACACACGTTCAACGAAGAGGATTTGGGCTTTTACGCAGCGGAGTTGTCACGATGCTAACTTGATTTCGATACCAAGGAATAAACTCGTACCAATACTGATTCCGATGCCGCAATAATAATAAAAAAACATCTTTATTTATCTGATACTGATTTCGAGACGATCGCCTTAAGTAAGGTGGTTCAAAAGCTCTGATACTGCGCATTTTCCAAGTATTGTTATCGGTTGTAGGGACGTAACGATAACGCAAATATAGTGATATCGTATCGTCAATGGTCTCACGATAATATCGTGGACCATCACAATATATCGAATCCCAAGTCTCTTTGCTTAAATGAACAGTTCTGATGCAGAAATAGCTAAAAAAACAGAGGGAACTACATAGACCATGATCCTTTGCTCCGTTTCAGTGCAGACGACATGAAGAAATAACTGTTCTAAGCACTTTTACATCTTCGTTCTTTGGATTAAGTCTTGTGAAGGTGTTTTTAGAGGAAAAAGGAGCAGATTCACACAAAATATTGTAATAAATCTGGTACAGTGAGATGTTTGTGGTGAAAATATCGTACAGAGAGATTTGGATTTCGCTCCATCCCTAATGACAATAAATGTTGTACCAATTGACTGGTCAAAGCATTTTATAACATCAGTCTTGTTATTATTATTATTATTATTATCATGAGCTTTCCCGCGATATCGCAACAAATATCGTACCGTGAGGATCGTACCTTGACAAAAGACTTGGATGTCGTTACACCGCTCGTATTTACTGGTCGCAACTGGCCCAGAAAATATCGTAACGTTTGACCTGTAACACATTTGGATCCGTTTTGTCTTATTTTCGTGCCTCTGCACCGGTATGAGCCGATATCAGGTTTCAGCAGATACTTAAAGTCTCGAAATCAGCATCAGAACTGAAGAAGCTGGATCTTAATAAGAGCGATACTGGATTTTAACACGATATCCTCGTATCTGGGGACACAGAGAGGTCAGATTCACCTGCTAACTGCTCTAGAGGCCGGATGTCACGAGCTTTTCAGAATCTTAATTAAAAACGCGACGCAGTTTCACCTGTTTTTGACTCGCCCGCCCGATTCTGAAGCAGCTTACGGGCGTTTTTCATCAGCGCAGAGTGAACGTGGACGTCAGGGCAGTGCAGAGGAGACGCAGAGGAGAGACGGGAAGCCTGAGGTGCCTTCGCTCTTAATTGGAATGTAAAGTGTGCGCCGCTTTAAGCTCAAGGACATTTAATTACCAAACTCCAGTGAACGTTAAGCGCCGCGGAGGCCTCAAACGCACCGCTTTATCATAGTCAAATACACAAGGACGAGGCCTGTGAGAGGAACGGGGACCAGATTAAATATGGGGCTTTTTTAAGTGGCGAAGTTTGACATTTCGCTTAAAACTAGTTCATTTTTAACTGTTGGCAGCGGCCCAAACTTATTTTTCACTTGCTTTATGCGTTCTGAACATCCTAATTAATCACCACAATGAGTTTAGGAGCACTTTTCTCAACTTTCAGCACTTAAACCTATCAGAAAATGACTTAAAAGTTGTGAAATTATCTTATTATTTTCTTGAAATAAACAGCCTTTAGACTAGAACGAAGCAGTCTCTGGTAGGGGTGTAACTATATCCAAGTGTCACGATACGATATGGTCACAGTACGATATTTATTGCGATATCGTGGGAAAGCTCACGATATGGTGGGAGGTTAAACAGTGTCTGATCTGAATCTACAATAAGTAAGTGAGTAAAGTTTATTAATATAGCTCATAGTCTATAGCACATGTGTCAAACATGCGGCCCGGGGGCCAGATCCGGCCCTCCAAGACCCTTAATCTGGCCCTCGGCTGATTTTTCTATTAAAATACTTAAAATTTTCAGATTTTTCTGTTAATTTTCTGCACCGTTTAGCAGAGCAGCGTCTCCGGCGTTTCTGTACGTTGCAACTCCCACCAGAGCAGCACAAATGAAGACTTAAAGGACGATCGTTTTGACTGTCGACCGTGACCCTCATCAGCAAAATGTCAAAAAATGAGAAAAGCAGATGCTGAGTTCAGGATTTCCCAAAAAAAATAGTCTAATTCTTATTTGTTGACAGAGGTGAATGGGAAATCTGTGCTCAGTGTGTTTGGAACAAGTGGCGTTGCTCGAGGAATATAATCTTAAACACCACTACGAGACACGGAGAAAAATAGTTTTCTGATCCGGCCCTTTTGGGATCAAAGTAGGTTGCATACGGCCCCCGGACCAAAATGAGTTTGACACCCCTGGTCTATAGTTTCTATAGTTTCTCAGGTATAAACTTGTATGTGTCTCTCTGCAGGTTTAGGCACAGCACCTTTTAAAAACAGGAAGTGCACAGCGTCCGTGTGCCGTTTGTTCTTCTGAATTTCACTTAAGAACAATAAAACAACAGAACAATCAAATGGGAAAACAGTTTATTCCGTTTTAGAGTCAAACAAAAAACAGATTTCGACCTCTATTTCCAATGTTTATTTCAATAACACCAATCAAAAAACAAGTCATTGTGCCTGTTTTCTGTGTTTTATTCTCTCTGGTTTATTTGCCCCTGAAGTTCTGCTGCTTAGTGCGCCGTGAGCGAAGGTTTATCGCCTCGCTGCTTCCTGTTTCTCGTCACGCAGTTCAACATTTACTTTCCGAGACGTGAAAGTAAATATAAAAGAATGAGGGCAAAATTGCTACGATTTAACTAAATTAACGAAATAAACCAGAGAGAATCAAATATAAAAATAGAAAAAGGCACCGAGACCGAGTTTTTTGATTGGTGTTATTTGGAATAAACTTTAAAAACATAATTAAATACTGGAAATAGAGGTCGAAATGTGTTTTTTTTTTTGTTTGACACTAAAACGGGAAAGTGAAATAAACTGTTTTTTTCCATTTTATTGTTTTTCGTTCTTAATTGAAATTCAAAAGAAATGAACGGCACACGGACCGCACAGGTTATAATTTCTTAAAAATCAGATAATGAAGCTTTAAAACTGCAAAAAGAAGTATGTTATTTCCAGCTTCGCTCTTCCAAACTGCCTGGCCCATCTCTGGTATTCAAACGGTTTAATTTTCAGGCGAATTTTCAGGCTTTTTTCAGACGCAGAAGTGAAGCGGGTGTCCAAGTGCAGTCAGTTGCGCTCCTTACTAAAAAAAAACTTTAAATACTAAATAGTTTTCTTAGGATTTGACCTACATTTCCATTCTAAAGGCTGATACGGTGCAGTGCAATTCCACCAGTCAATCAAACAGAACCAAACGCGGCGGAGAGTTTAATAACATTCCTGAATAAATCTACTTCGACAGCGCACATTCATATCTCCATAGGCGACGCTGCGGCCCCGGAGTAGCAGCTCATATTTCACTTTAATCAAATGTTCCACAGTGGTCTGATGTCCGCGAGATAGGCGCGTTACCGTGGAGACCAGGAAATGTACCGATGTAATCACGAGAGCTTGTGGGGAAGTAATATAAGCAGATTTTTCACCGGGAGAGTTCAGGGGTGACGGCTACGACGACGACGACGACGACTCTTCACTCCCGTCAGGATCAAGTTCAGGCGAAAACGCTCGAGATCACACGTCGCGTCTGAGGTTACGTTTACACGGAAACGGTGTGAAGCAAAAACGCTAACGTGAGTTTTCGTTCGCGCTCTCATCCCCGCGTTTACACGAGCGTTTCGGGTTCTGCCGCGCACGGAGACGCGACACTTGCAGTTGTAAATCGCCAGCGTGAACCCCCAGTCTACTTCCTCTTCCCCGACGCGTCAGTTTTAAACGACGCAGGACCGAGTTTGGCGAATTGTTGACGTCCATCGGAGGCGTTGGAGAAGAGGAAGCAGAGGAGCAGAAGGGTTATACGCAGCGTTTGGTCTCGGCGCTGCTGCCGCCTGCACACTGGGGGTTCATGCTACATCGGCGAACTGCAAGTGTCGCGCCTCCGTGTGCGGCAGAACCCGAAACGCTCGTGTAAACGTGGGATGAGAGCGAGAACGAAAACTCAGCAGCGCCGAGACCAAACGCTGCGTATAACCCTTCTGCTTCTCTGCTTCCTCTTCTCCAACGCCTCTGATGGACGTCAACATTTCGCCAAACTCGGTCCTGTGTCGTTTAAAACTGACGCGTCGGGGAAGAGGAAGTAGACTGGGGGTTCATGCTGGCGATTTACAACTGCAAGTGTCGCGTCTCCGTGTGCGGCAGAACCAGAAACGCTCGTGTAAACACGGGATGAGAGCGAGAACGAAAACTCACGTTAGCGTTTTTGCTTCAGACCGTTTCTGTGTAAACGTAACCTCAGATACGACGTGTGATCTTGAGCGTTTTCGCCTGAACTTGATCCTGACCGGAGTGAAGAGTCGTCGTCACGCCGTCACCCCTGAACTCTCCTACTCAGCCTTTAAAGCTGAACTCGGGCCCGTCTGAAGCTAAAGTCAGTTGCTAGAGGTGGTCGAATTCTGTCAGAAGCCAAAAAACGGCACAGATCTATCATAGATCTTCCCCTGCTGCTACCTTATGACAATACTGTCGCGGACTCAGAATGCTATTTTTTTCATTTTTCCTCTTTTTAAAATTGAAATTAGTCGAAATATGCACATACAAAAGAGCAACGGTTTCCCGGGAAAACTCTCTTTGGGTGCTTTTCCACACAGAGACAAGCAAAGGGACAAAAAGGACACTTCAGACACCCCGAAAAGGCATTTATTGAGGAACTAATGTTACAAAAGCGTCAATTTATACCCATATTTGAGAGGCTACAACATGTTTTTCAGCATTTCTGCAGCATTTTTATAAACCACATACTCCATATCCAAGTATTTCATATCAAAGAAACAACTTTTACAATATTATTCGCATTTCAACAATCTGCCCACTTCTTATTTCCCGTATTTTCAGGGTGTATTTCTGAGGTCACATTGCCTCACATGCTCAGCTGCTTTCTCCCTTTTTATCTCTAGTATTTTCGCCTCCGACAGAGTTGTTTTTCTGTTGTTTAGAAGGGGGTGAAAATGATCCGATTGTGCAAGGACAAAAGCAGCTCTCTGTAATGTTAGGATGGAAAATTATTGGGCGGATGGTTTCAAAATGAGAAAAAACTCAACCTGCATCTGAGTTTTTGCTGCATTGTAAGATACTTTACGCAAAAATGTGATTCGTAACTTATTTAGTCCCGGTTTAGACCTAAACTTAAACTCGGTTCTAGTAGTTAAAGCCTGTTTAGTCCAGATTTAGTCCTGGTTTAGTTAGTGTAAGTGCTGATTTATGTACCATTTAAGTGCCTAAAAACAAAGGGGTAGTATTTTATCGATGTGTAAATAAACATAGATAAAATGGAGGCCCCTCACCCCTGGTTCAATCCTGGTTTAGTCCTGGTCTAGTCCTGGTCTAGTCCTAATCTCCTCCCTCTTGTTTTGCAGAGCTGACGGCACAAAGGAGCACATCTTGGCAGACCTGATAGTCGGGTGCGATGGGGCCTTTTCTGCCATCCGGAAACAGTTCCTGAGACGCAGCCGATTCAACTACAGCCAAACCTACATCCCCCACGGCTACATGGAGCTCACGATGCCCCCTAGAGACGGAGACGTGAGTACTGCATCGCAATCGTAAAGCGCCCGGGTTACGCTATTTTCTGATCTGAGTTATAATGTCGTTTCTTCATCACAAACAGACCTGGAGTTGTGTTTTGTTTCATTCTCACATGTTTAACGCACAAATCCTGCAGATTTAGGCTGAGTTCTTCTTCAAACTGAAAACTCCATGCACATTCACTAGAGTCATTTCGATAATTTCACCCCCGGAGTTGCCGATCTCTACTGAACTAAAGGTAAAAGGAAGGATGTGGACTTGAAAACATGAAAACCAGGGCATTGAAACTGGATTTATTTCCTTGTTTTCCAGTTAATTGATCCCAAGTAAAAGTCTAAATGTGTTTTAAAGATTTCCATTTGACTCCAGCTCCAGAGTAATATGTATAATTGAGAATAATCCGCTCATTATCATTCAGAGTCACTTTTGTTGTTTACCTGGAGTCACTTTGTCTTCGTGTGTTTCGCAGTTCGCCATGAAGCCCAATTACCTGCACATCTGGCCCCGAAACACCTTCATGATGATCGCGCTGCCGAACCTGGTGAGAACATCCCGACTTTTATCCGTTACACAGGCCAGAGCGGTCGGTACAGTGGGAAAAAGTAAATATCAGTCAACTTTTTCACTCTGCATCCTTTGTAATATTTCCAATTAGCAAAACATTTCAAATTCTTTCAAGCTTTGTATTTGGGGACCATATTTTATTGTATTATGATGCATAATATCGTCTGACGGGGTTTTGTATGGACGGATTATTTGTTTCTCACCACAGCGGATGTGCGCACAGCCTGAGTGCAGAAAGCTGCTGTGTGCGGTTAACAGGACATCGCAGTGACGGCACTAAAACAGTTCATCGCTGTGCAATAAAGTCAAGTCATTTTATTTATATTATAGCACATTTAAAACAACCGCAACAAGTTACACCAAACTGTTTTACAGCTTGAAACACGACACGGTGAAACAATAAAAATAAAAAAATTACATAAAAGAGTGGCTTAATACTGATTACACAGTTAATTACTCTTCAAAAAAAGACCAAAATATTTTGACAAAAATGCAATTTATTATCAAAAAGTTATATTATTGACACTTTTTACATACTGTGGCTCTCCATTTTGTAAAGGTGCCGGTCGACTTATCGCTGGTAGTTTTGTTGACAACATTGCCGTGGGTTTTCGTGCTCGGCTTGTTGTTGTTGGTGCAGTAGCGTCGTTGCTGCCGCTGAATCAAACCCGTGTTTTGCTTTAAGACGGTGTTTTAAACTTGTGCTTCTGTGGAAAGAGAGTTCATCGCTGCGATATCTGCAAACTCCCTTAGTTTATCTAAAGTCCCGTGGGGCAGTTTTTTGCAGATAAATTCGCGGCTGAGCACCAGTCACAGTCTCATCTGTCGTTTTCACCTCCGCGTATGGACCTGATCACTGACCTAATCACCTGCGCCGCCTTCAGGACCATCCGCACTTTCTACAGAGGAGCGTTCAGAATAAACTCTGTGATTAATCTGCGTTAAAAAAAAACATTAGTGCGATTTTTTTTGTGCGTTTAATCACATGCGTCGACAGCCCTGCTTAATACACAAAAAACAAAAGTGTAAAGTTGACAGCTTCAGAGTAAAGCTCATGGGCTGTTGAACGGCACCTTAAAAAAAATGTTTTTAGGAGAGTTTTAAAATGAGGTAAGGAGGAGCATGATCTCAGCTGAAGAGGGAGGGCGTAAAATAAGTTATGATGCTAAACTCACACCATTGAGATACGTCTTAGTGACCCGTATGTGAAATCTGTCAAACTTCATCCACTCATACCTGATCCACACACCTATCCCCGCCCCCTGAGAGAGCTGAAATCTGCTGAAATCCTCCAAAACACTGACATGAACCCAGACAGAACAATTTCCATTTGAGAGAAGAACTAAAATACCTAACCTCAATACGCAGGATTTGTGTGTGAATGCAACAAAACACAACTCCAGGTCTGTTTTTAATGAGGAAACAGATCAGATTCACCAGGTTCCGCAGGAAAAACAAGAGTTAAATATGACATAATTGCCTCCAAACTGTTGAAATCCATTTCACAGCCTGGCCCCGTGTCTCCCCCTCAGCGTCTCCATCTGTGTTTGAACAAATCACAATCAGCAGAGCAAACCTCACGTCCCCGACCTTTATCCAGGCCTCCGGACCTAATTACTCTGCTCCCTCCTCCTCCTCCTCCTCCATCTCTTTCTCTCACTCTTCATCCCCCCCTCATCTCGCCTCCTCTTCTCCTCTCCTTTCCCCTTCTCTCCTCTACCTCCTCGTCGCTGCTCTCACTTCCTTTTCCCTTCCCTCTAACCCTTATCTCCTCTCCTCCGTCTTTTCTACCCGTCTTCTTCCCCTCATTTCTCTCTCACCTCATTCCATCGTCACGGAGAATGCTCTGAAGTGGTTTTTAACTCTCTGCAGAACCACGCAGGTGATGTGGCGCCTCCAGAAAGTTACGCACTGTCCCTTTAAGCGTTTACTGGACAAACAGTGAATTCATCAGCAGCTCTGTCAGTCGTCATATCATCCCCGACTTTTCCTCTGCTGGATTTGTGATCCAAGAACGCAGAACGCAGCCGAGGACGATACTGTTCCTGCACAGGGACCTTGATTAGATAAAATTAAGGTTTTGATTTTGCGTTAAACTGACATCGGTTGTTTTCCTCGTTGTTTGTTTCGTTGTTATTGAGCTGTTTAGGGCTCAGGTGGAGCGAAATGTTTAGCCCACAGCGATTAGGCGACTACGAAAAGTGGAAAGAAAAGGAAAAAAATGGAGTGTACGTTTATATTAAGCGCTTTGTGTCGCATTTTTTGTATGAAAAGCGCTCTGTAAATAAAGTTTGATTGATCGATCGATGGTGTGTCACTAGTTTAAGGCTTAGCGGGGACCGATTATTGCTGTTTGTTCGCTGTCAGTCAAGTCAAGTCAAGTTTATTTCTATAGCACATTTAAAACAACTTCAGTTGACCAAAGTGCTTCACATAAAGGATAACAAATATATGCATATACAACACAATATGAAGACAAAAGAGAAAAAAAGAATAACCTAATAAAACAAGATAAACTGACTAACTAGTATTAAATGCCAGGGAAAAGAAATGAGTTTTCAATCTAGTCTTGAACTGCGTTACGGACTGAGAGGATCTGACAGGAAGAGGAAGGTTATTCCACAGTCTGGGCGCTGCCACAGAAAAGGCTCTGTCTCCCCTCGTCTTGTCCCCTCTGTTGTTCGTTGAGAGGCGCGTGGAAAAAAATAAAGTGCGTCAGTTCGAATGGCTCTGATTTGTGTGGATATAATCGCGGGTTTACGGGCGGGAGAATCACTCCGAAAAATAATTCTTTAGATTTACTGAAAAGCCTCGGGTCAAGCGGTTGGATGCAGTCACACTGAGTAATTGTTGTAAAGTGTGTTTATATAGTGTGGACTTAACATTCTTCAACAGGGTCTATGCAGATGGATTAAATATATGTAACATATTTTCATGACATAGTTAATACTCAACTTTACTGACTACAAAATACTAAACTGTACTGTACTGTAATTGCTTTATAATGTATTTCATAGTAATTACTCAACATACTTGGGTAAATCTGAAGAACTTGTCTTCTTAACCCTAATTCAAACTCATTAAGTCACTTGTATTAAATACCATTACACAGCACGTACATCACTACAGTAACTTAATATTATGAATAAAGCACATTTATATTTACTCAGTGCAGTTACATGAAACCGCTCGACGCAGCACTGTTAAGTATCGATTACAAAATCAGGTCAAGTTTCCCAGAAGTGAACAAAGAACAGCGTCAGAAGTCATTTTAAACACTTCTGCATTTACTGTGCAGTTTTCAGAACATGACATTTTAAACCATCCAAGTGCCAGTTATATGAAGGACTTTTATTCTGAATTTATTGTATATATAGTTTTAAGACAGCAATTTATATGATACATAGTTTTATAATCCTTATCTTTATAGATCTTTATAGTGTTTGTCTGTTTTTAACTTAACTGGACTTCTATTGCTGCTACTGTTTCTTGCTGTTCTCTTTACTGTGCGTTGCAACACTGAAATTTCCCCATTGTGGGACAAATAAAGGATATCTTATCTTATCTTATTTTATCTTATTTCATAACTTCTATTCAGTATCAAATGCTTAGATTTATAAAACGTGTATGAACATGGCAATAAACAGCCCTATATAAAGTACAATATTCAGCAATATTACACTTAATTTGAAGACTTTCTGCAGTAGTTTTCTGTAACGATCTTTTAAGTGTATTAATGTACTGACTATTGACTAATCGCGAAAAATCACTTCTAAATTTGATACAATAATGAACTTGAACGAGCAATAAACTTGACGAATTAACGTTATTACTTCTTGTAAAAATAATACACTGAACTTATTGGAATGTCTCCAAGAACGGCCCCGTGCAGGACGTCCTGTGGAAGTGGGACTGCAGGTGGCGCTGTTGTCCTGCCTCCGCCGCGCCGAAAAACCTGTTTAAATCAGCCGACGCGTGACTCTGAAGAAGAGCATTAGCGAGTGATCGGAATCGTCGGGTATGAAAACAAACTGTGGGTCTGTAAAAATAACCTAACCACAGAAATGATCGGAAGAGCAAATGAGCCTCGTTGCACTACAGTCAGTCCAGAGTTCTCTGTTCTTTTTAACGCACAAACCAGTGACACTGTCGGCGTCTCCGTGGCTCCCACACCTGTCCACACGCTATAGTTAGAAACAGGCTGTGTAAACGATGTAAACGATGTGCCGTCTTCACACTCCTCCTGCTTCTTCTCCTCTGCAGCTGCGCCGAGCCGCAAACATATGGAGAGACGGAGTGAAAAGTGACATTAATGTGCTGTGCTATTCTGGTCCTGCTCAGTGGGGCTTTGTCATCAACGCTTTCACAGTATAACACCGGGACTTGGCGTAAAAGTCGCCTAATTGCCACAGTAGATGTTTCTGAAGCAGTGAAGTCCACGTCAGAACTGTACTTTTTGCTCGTCCTTCATGGAGAATGTCGTAAAAGCTGCAATTTGTGTCCGCAGACGAGGGTCCAACCTGCTTCACCTTTGTCAGAATCTGTCCTAAAGTCGTGGACGGGCCCTAAATATATGTGTGAAAGGGTTTGTGAGAGCTGGGAACAAGTTACAGCTGCTTTTATAATAGTTTAAACTTCTCTCTCCAATCACAAGTGAAAAATCAGTTCGTCCAACTACTGCATGTGCTGCTTTTCTGAAGTGTTTGCACAAGTTTCATCTTCTCTCCATGTTCTATAGTCGAGCACAACATTATAGTTATAGTTATAGTTTATAGTTATATATATGTAGTCATTTATTTTCAGTATTATCAATGGCAGCTGGTTTATCCTTGTTTATCTGTATTAATTCTTTAACGTGATTTTGTGTTACACTATTACATTTGGCATTCATGCTACGTTTTCTTATTATTTCACAGGAAATGTTCCCTTTTTGTCCAGGCTCTAAGGCATTTCTTACTTTCTGAATTTTACTTTTGCTAAATTGTCTCAAACAGTTTACCGTCTCTCTTGGTTTAGTTCAATAAACCCCATTTGGTTCTGCAAATGTGGTTGTTGATTTTTCGTTTCTTTCCAGAATTTCATTTAATGTTCGTCTTCTCTCTATATTCTATCGTTGAGCATTTAAATAATCTAAAAACGCAAGATTCTACAAAATGCTTTCAAAACTTATCAGTTTATAAAGTATCAGAAAATAAAACGATAGTTCTGGTGCTTATAGTCACTGAAATAACAAACTTTCCAACTTTTAATATGATTGATTATGATTTTTTATACGCCCGTGACAAAACGGGACGTATGGTATGGCGCTGTCCGTCCGTCCGTCTGTCCGTCCGTCCGTCCGTCTGTCCGTCCGTCTGTCCGTCTGTGGACAATTTCTTGTCTGCGCTCTAGCTCGACAACCGTCTCACCTAGGAATGTCAAACTTCATGGCTGGACACCCCATGGGTCAAGGATGTTCCCTATTGATTTCAAGGTCACAGGGTCAAAGGTCAAGGTCACGGCCCGACCCTTTGCGAAAACCTTGTCAGTATTGGAATCTTCCAAACTGCACCAACAATTCATCTTTAACTAGGTTTGACAAATTCTAACTTAATTCTATATACAATAATTCAAAGTACGGGCGTATTTTGCCCTGCTGCCGGAGCGCTTGTTTCCCTGGAAATTCTGCGGGAAAATGAATGAGAAATGTATTTGTGGATCAGGTGTGTGGGCTTCACTGTTGAGCTCCGTTATTGCCAATGGGACAATATTAGTCATTTATTTTCAGTATTATCAATGGCAGCTGGTTTATCCTTGTTTATCCGTATTAATTCTTTAACGTGATTTTGTGTTAGTGTTAAATTTGCATTCTTCAACTTTCCTAATACGTTTTCTTATTAATTCACAGGAAATGTTCCCTTTTTGTCCAGGCTCTAAGGCATTTCTCACTTTCTGAATTTTATTTTTACTAAATTGTCTCAAATATTTTACCGTCTCTCTTGGTTTGGTTAAATATAACATGTGGGTGTTGCTTTTTTGTTTCTTCCCAGAATTTAATTTAACGTTTCACCATCTTCTCTCTCTATTCTCATTCAAAACACAAGATTCTACGAAATGTTTTAATACCTTTTCAGTTTATAAAGTTTCAGAAAATAAAATAATAGGTCTGAGGCTCAGTAGTCACTATAGGCTGATTATGCCATAGCAAACTTACAAACTTACAAACTTACAAACTTTTCAAACTTTTAATGATTTTTTTTCCCGGAAAGTCTGTGGGAAATGAAATGAGACATTTATTTGTGGAACTAGGAGGTGGGCGTTCACTGTTGAGCTCCGTTATTGCCAGTGGAGCAACATTTCCATGCAAACAAGCAGTAGGCGTCCCTCAACTCAGCTATTTAGTAATTAATAGTCAGTAATAGTCAGGTTTGTGGAGATGCGAGCCCGCTCAGAGTAGAGCGTGGGCTGTTTTTTTCTGTCCGAGACCGGGTTTCCGTGCTCTAATTCAGAGTAAGAAAGTATGTTTTTTTCCATGTCTTCAGTGCAAACACAACCATAATGGATAAATGTGCTTTTATTTTTATTCGTTTTAGCTAAAAGTGACATACTGCGGCTTTAATGGAACGATAATTACCGTCTTTGCGCCTTAAAGAGCGCATATTTACGGAGGAAAGGCGGCTCACGACAAATACAAACAGCCTGTCTGTCGTATGAAGTCATCCAGGGTTTGTCTTCTCCTCCACTCAAACAGTTCATTAACGCTCGGACCTGTGAACGCGGCAGAACCAGAGGAGCAGCGAGAGGCGACCGTACCCTCCTCCTCCTCCTCCTCCGGAAAAGTCTGCTTGGTCAATAACTACCTTTTCTGTTCGAGCTCCTCAGTGCTGGACCATCAGAAACCCCAACACACACACTTCAATTAAAGTGCAGTAAAAACAGTGGCTCAGAGACAATCAGAGCTGTCGACATTCAGACATCCACCTCGCGCTGCCCCCTGCTGGACACTGGCCTGCTGACTGTCGCTGTTATTATACGCCCGTTGTGTAAGACGGGACGTATTATAGTATGGCGCTGTAGAATTCTATATACAATAATTCAAAGTACGGGCGTATTTTGCCCCGCTGGCGGAGCTCTTGTTCATACTAAATACCTGGAAAAAGTCTATTTGATGGTAACATTTTATATAGAGCTTTTCCACCTTTAATGCATTTAAAGCACTTTTCCATCAGGGAACCACGCCAAAGGACACAACAACAGCATTCTTCTTTGGGAGCTGGAATCGAACCACCAACCTGTGGGCCAGAGGATCTGATCACTTTCCCAATGATGTGTATGTTGAGAGCGGGATTCGAACCGGCAACCTTCAAATTAGAGGACGAGCACTATATCAAATGAGCTACTGTCACTAGTGTATAAAAAAACAATCGACAACAACAAAACTGAACACTTTTTTGCAGTTAATAGATGCTTTTATTTAAATAAGTGCGCATCTACTCCTCAGTGGAATCGTCATGAGGAGGAGGGCGGGGCGGAGCAAAGTCGGCCATGTTGGGAAGGTCAAACACCACACAGCAGCTCAGGGCAGAACGAGGGATCTCCATGTCCCGCACCTGAGTCCAAACTCCGGTCCTTGCATCAAAACATTCAGCACAACGAATGGTGTCATTGTGCTGATTGTCCCCGCCTACAACATATAGCTGATTGTCAACAACCTCAATGCCAAAGTTGCTGCGCTCGGTCCACATGTTGGGTAGGGGGCGCCACGTGTTGGTTGCGGGGTTATAGGCTTCAACAGTGTTAAAACAGGAATCTCCATTAAACCCACCAACAGCGTAGATTTCATTGGCATAGGCGATGACACTGACCGCAGAGCGCCTGGTGGACATATCCGCTATCATGGTCCACTGTTCGGTTAGTGGGTTGTAAGTCTCAGCTGATGCCAGGTGATGTTCACCATTAAAACCTCCACAAATGTAGATCTTTCCATTGTACACTGTGCTGCTGGCATCGCTCCTCTGTTCGCTCATAGGTGAAATCATGGTCCACTGATTGGTCACTGGCAAGTACCTTTCGGCTGTCTTCAGCCTGTCCCGTCCATCGAACCCGCCTATCACGTAGATCAAACCATCCAGCAAAGTCACACTAATGAAGCACCTATGTGAATGCATGGGTGCTAATTCTTGCCACGTGTGAATTGCCAGGTCGTACTTGCAGGTAGTGTTGAGCTGGTGTTTGCCGTCAGACCCTCCAATCACGTACACAGATCCATTAAGGAACACTGTGCCGTGATAGGCTCTTGGAGTCCAGTCATCATTAGCCACACCCACCCAGCGATCGGTGCGGTTGTCATAGACTTCAATTCTGTTGGTTAGTATTCTGTTTTGGCGATAGCCACCAATAACCATAAGCACCGCACTGGGCAGCCTTGGAGTGGCTAGACGAGTGGGGGGCAGGGAGGCATTGTACCTCCTAGCTCTTTCATCCAACATCACCTTTATGATCTTCGCCTCCACAATCTTCCAGTTATGAATGTAGTGGGACAGGTTATATCTAATCATGCACTGAGTGAAGTCATCAACAGGGATCAGACCCAGACGGACTTTTAGTAGGAGGTCGGCCAGGTAGTGGTTCCTTTCCTCAGGAGCATGTAAAATCCATCTGATGACTGCCACTAACACGGTGGTCTCCTCCTTCACGTTCAGCCGATCATCATCAATGACTGAACACAGGTCTTCCCTGGAGAGCTGGAAGAACTCTTCAGAGCTGGTCACCACCTCTTCGAAATGCTTCAGGACGTATAAGAAGGCTTGTTTCCTCAGCTGGGGGTAATAGTACTTGTTTGAGATACCCCATACAGTGATGCAGTTACTGGGGGACATTTGCTCCTTCATGACCTGACAGCAGACTTCGGTAATGCCGCTCACATCTAAGTAGTCAGCAGCTATAAAGAGCTCCTGGAGGTTTTCCTGGGTGATGTGCACCACCCCGGTGTAGCAGTAGTCCAGGATAATCTTCATGATATCAGCTGACACATTGGAGATCTCAAACACCTGGCAGTCAGGGCTGGACCTGTCAGTGAAGAGGCTTTTAAAGTATGTGCTGCAGCTACACAGAACCAGTTTGTGTGCTGGGAATTGCATGCCGGCCACGTTGAGCAAAGCATCGCACAACTTCTGCTCCCTCCTCAATTCCTCGAACACAGTGTTCATGTTTGATTTTGTATTTGAAAATGGATATCTTTGCACAGAGACATGTCTGTCTCTCTTGCTAACTGTGATCCATCTCTGTCTTTATACGCCCGTTGTGTAAGACGGGACGTATTATGGTATGGCGCTGTCCGTCCGTCCGTCCGTCTGTCCGTCCGTCCGTCCGTCTGTCCGTCCGTCTGTGGACACTTCAAAGCTTTGAAGTCTTTGAAGCTTTGTCTTCATGAAAGATCTGAACTCTCTTCTCAAATGTTCTGCTGCTGAAAGCGAGAACAACCCACATTCTCTGCTTCTTTGAGCTTTGACACATTAAAGCTTTGTAGTGTCTTTAAGTTCTGTTGCTGCAATCTGATTGGTGGAATTCCGATTCTAGAATGTGATGATGTCATACTCATACTGCAAGAGCCAGATTTCCCTATTGATTATCTGTCTGTTCGTCTGTCCGTCTGTCCGTGGACAATTTCTTGTCAGCGCTCTAACTCGACAACCGTCTCACCTAGGAATGTCAAACTTCATGGCTGGACACCCCATGGGTCAAGGATGTTCCCTATTGATTTCAAGGTCACAGGGTCAAAGGTCAAGGTCATACCGTATTGTTGTGTCTGGTGTTAAACAACACGTTTTCAAGATGCTGATTGACTAACCTAATATTGCATTTCAGCAGGTCTAACATTGTTTGACCTCTAAGTCAATAGGAACACTCCCAGGCCAATGTGGTGTTTACCTAGTACGCAGTTTGACCTTCCTACTTTATACAGGTTGTCAAGGTAGAGTGCACATTGTTTTCACAAAATCATCGTCGGGTGACCTTACCCTTCACATCTGCTTGGATAATATATTGGTAGGCTATGTATCTCTATGTGGCTATGTACAAAACAAAGATGATTTATGATGTGTTCAGTGGACGTGTCCATAGGAATTTCAACAAAAAAATAAAATTAAAATTAAAATTATTATCATTATTATTATTATTATTATTATTATTATTATATTGGTAGTGAACTGCCTTATTGTGCTTACCGGTATGTGCCATAGAACGCCAGTATTGGAATCTTCCAAACTGCACCAACAATTCATCTTTGACTAGGTTTGACAAATTCTAACTTAATTCTATATACAATAATTCAAAGTACGGGCGTATTTTGCCCCGCTGGTGGAGCTCTTGTTATTATTATTATGATTGTTAAGTAACTGAGTGAGAGTGAATATCTGTAACTGACCCGGTTACTGATTGCGGCTGAGTGCTTGTAATGGAGTAATGTGCTTTTTACAGTGAGAAATTTTAACTTTGCAGTGGGATTTTCTGTGCTGTAGAAGTGACACCTAACGTCTGTCGAAGGACTACAGATGAAAAAATAAATAAGTAAATAAATGAACAGCGCAACACAACAAAAAGCCACAACAGAAGTGGACGCGGGACTTTCCGGGTTTTCCGATGGACCGAGCGAGGAGGATCGAGCGGGAAATTATTTACGACGATCCTGGCCGCAAAACAAGAAATTACTTTTACCGGTACTTAGGTTTCCAACTTCGTTTCTTTACTTTTCACATTCTTCTTCTTCGACTTTTCCCATTCACTTCCCGCTCGATCGTCCTCGCTCGGTCCGTCGGTCCCGCGGTCACTTCCGTAGTGGCTTCTTTCTGTATTTGTTGCGGCGTTTGTAGATATTACTCGATTTTCTGTTCTGTTATGATGTTTCCTCATCACAAACATACCTGGAGTTGTGTTTTGTTGCATATTTATGTTCTTCTCTCAAACAGAAAACGCTCTGTTCCACCTTGTGATGTCATGTGGTAATAAAGGAAGTGCTCTATTATGTTTCTGAACTCCACACACCTTCACTAGATCCATTTGGATAATTACAGCCCTGGAACTGCCCATATAGAGGGAGCTTCATGACATCACAAGGTGGAACGGAACATTTTGAGCTTTGGAGATGAAACAAAACACAGCTCCAGGTCTGTTTTTGGGGCGGTAATAACGTTCTGACATGGCTGAAAGCTCAGGAGTCCGTTCCGCGTTCTACAGGAGCTTTAAGTGCTGCTATTTCACTTCGCTGTGTTGTTCTTTCTTCCCGTCTCCAGGACAAAACGTTCACCTGTACACTGTTCATGCCGTTTGAGGAGTTCGAGAAGATCACCACAGGAGACGAGGTCCTGGAGTTTTTCCAGAATTACTTCCCCGACGCCATTCCACTCATCGGAGCGTGAGTACCTCCAGGGGCAGCACGGGAGTTTTCAGGTAGTAAAGTGGGGCTGTCTTAGTCGTTTTGTCGACTTAATCCAGAGAATGAAGATGTAAAAGTGCTTAGAACAGTTATTTCTTCATGTCGTCTGCACTGAAACGGAGCAAAGGATCATGGTCTATGTAGTTCCCTCTGTTTTCTTTTTTTTTTTTTACTATTTCTGCATCAGAACTGTTCATTTAAGCAAAGAGACTTGAGATTCGATATATTGTGATGCTCCACGATATTATTGTGAGACCTTCGACGTTACGATTGTTACATCCCTGGATGACAGCATTATAACAGGGCTTAAAGCTCACATAAAAGTCAATTTTGTGTCATTTTTTATGTATTTAATTAAAAATAATTGTGCAAGTTGAAGTAAACCGACATATTTTAGCCTTTAGTTCCTCTCGATACCAAAAATGTGCTGTTCCACCTGGATGCACCATCAGGGAGTAATCCACTTGTTCACGTGTCCCGGCTTCAGTATAGTTTAGATTGGTCCTGTTCTAATCCTGGTTTAGTCCTAGTTTAGTCCTGGTTTGGTCCTGGTTTAGTACTGGTTAACTCCTTATTTAGTCCCAGTTTAGTCTTGTTCTAGTCCTGGTTAAGACCTGGTTTATTCCTGATTTATTTCTGGTTTAGTCTTGATTTAGTCCTGTTTAGTCCTGGTTTACTCCTGTTCTAATCCTGGTTTAGTCCCAATTTAGTCCTGGTTTTGTCCTGATTTTGTTCCGATTTAGTCCTGGTTTGGTCCTGATTTAATCCTGATTTAGTCGTGATTTAGTCACAATTTATTCCTGGTTTAGCCCTGATTTAGTCCTGGTTTAGTCCTGATTTAGTCCTGGTTTAGTCCAGATTAAGTCTTGATTTAGTCCTATCTTTGTCCCGATTTAGTCCTAGTTTAGTCCTGATTTAGTCTTGCTTTGGTCCTGATTTAGTTCTGGTTTAGTCTTGATTTAGTCCAAGTTTAGTCCCGGTTTGTTCCTGGTTTAGTCTTGATTTAGTCCCAATTTATTCCTGGTTTAGTCTTGATTTAGTCTTGGTTTAGTCCTGATTTAGTCCCGATTTAGTTCCGATTTAGTCCCAATTTATTTCTGGTTTAGTCTTGATTTAGTCTTGGTTTAGTCTTGATTTAGTCCCAGTTTAATCCTGATTTATCATCATCATCATCAATCCATATAAGCCGCACTTTGCTCAGACCCATGGAAACGAGGCCTTTAAACCAGTCCCACTCTGCAGCTTCCACAAACCCTCGGGCACGTTTCTCGTCCTCACGTGCAGCTGCACTCAGAAACACGTTTTACGAGTCACAGCCGCCCGGTTTAGAGCATAATCTACGGGGCAGAAACGTAAAGCTGAAATGACATGAATAAACTCCCGTCGCGCACATGTGCACCGGGCACTTCCCTCGCCAATCATCTGGGAACCCGTGAAGTGTGAAATTGCGGACGGCGGAGCTCTAACTCGAGGTGAACTCCAGGGGGCGCCGTGGTGGAGGGCGGGATCGGACGTGAAGAGATAACAGATAATGTGCGAGATGGAGCGGATTCGGATTCACAGGCGGTGACGGGACCGAGAGCCAAAGATCATGTGGACTTTATTAGCCAGTCCTTTTTATTTCTATAGTACATTTCGTAAACAATTTCCAAAGTGCTGCACCAATAAAAACAGTCCCGATTTAGTCCTGGTTTAGTCCCGATTTAGTCCTGGTTTAGTCCTGATTTATTCCTACTTTTGTCCAGATTTAGTCCTGGTTTAGTGAAGATTTAGTCCCATTTAGGTCCTGATTTAGTCCTGGTTTAGTCCCAATTTAGTCAAAATTTAGTCCTGGTTTAGTCCTGATTTATTCCTACTTTTGTCCAGATTTAGTCCTGGTTTAGTGAAGATTTAGTCCCATTTAGGTCCTGATTTAGTCCTGGTTTAGTCCCAATTTAGTCCCAATTTAGTCCTGGTTTAGTCCTGGTTTAGTCCTGGCTTAGTCCTGGTTTAGACCTGATTTAGTCCTTGTTTAGTCCTGGTTTAGTCTTGGTTTAGTCCCAATTTAGTCCTGATTTAGTCCCGATTTAGTCCTGATATAGTCCTGGTTTAGCACTGGTTTAGTCCTGATTTAGTCTTGATTTAATCCTGATTTAGTCCTGATTTAGTCCCAGTTTATTCCTGATTTAGTCCTGTTTTAGTCCTGGTTTAGCACTGGTTTAGTCCTGATTTAGTCCTGTTTTAGTCCTGGTTTAGGCCTGATTTAATCCTGATTTAGTCCTGGTTTAGTCCTGGTCTAGGTCAGGTTCATAGTCCTTGTTTGTCTCTAAAGTTCAGGCCAATCTCCAAGAGTCTAATCTGTATAAATAGAATTACTAATAAATAAAAATGACTCCAGTCTCATTATTGTGTTAAAATTCACTTAGAAACTCACCAATATAACAGCTGTTTCTTTAGTTAAAGGGCCCAGATTATGTAAAATAAACTCTTATAAGCCTCTTTATTAGTTTACCCAAAGTTATAATTTGACTGATTGGTGCATGTTTGAGAAATCAGACTCCACTTCTTACATAACGGCTTCAGAAATGGTTAAAAACAAGTCAATTCAATCAGTTCTGCCGTTTTTAAGAGGAAAAAACAACATAAAAACCCGTAATAATTCCTCTTTAACCACTTCTCTCTTTGCAGTGTCTAGATGCTGTTATAGAAGCAATAACTGTTCCCAGGATCAATCAGAAGATTTGTGTATTTGCATAATATTCCTGGTGTTTTATCCGATACCCGTGTGATATTTGCCTGGTGTCTGTGCAGTGAGGCTCTGAGGCGGGATTACTTCCGTCTCCCGGCTCAGGCCATGGTGTCGGTGAAGTGCTCGCCGTATCACATCGCCGATAAGTGTGTCCTGATGGGCGACGCTGCGCACGCCGTGGTCCCGTTCTACGGACAGGGCATGAACGCAGTGAGTACGGGGACAAAAAGGACCAAACTCAAAGGCAAAATGTGTTCGAGCGCCTGTGTTATGTTATTTTCTGATCTGTGCTATGTTTAGTCCTGGTTTAGGCCCGATTTAATCGCAGTTTAGTCCTGGTTTAGTCCTGGTTTAGTCCCAATTTAGTCCAGATTTAGTTCTGTCTTTGTTTTGACTTAGTCCTGGTTTAGTCCCAATTTAGTCTAGGTTTAGTCCTGATTTAGTCCCAGGTTAGTCCTGGTATAGGTCTGATTTAGTCCTGGTTTAGTCCCGGTTTAGTCCTGGTTTAGTCCCAATTTAGTCTCGGCTTCGTTCTGATTTAGTCCTGGTTTAGTTCTGGTTTAATCCTGATTTAGTCTTGGTTTAGTACTGGTGTAGTCCCAATTTAGACCTGGTTTAGTCCCAATTTAGTCCTGGTTTAGTCCCGATTTAGTCCCATTTTAGTTCTGATTTAGTCTTGGTTTAGTCCTGGTTTAGGTCCTATTTAGTCCTAGTTTAGTCCCAATTTAGGTCCAGTTTAGTCCTGGTTTAGTCCCAATTTAGTCCTGGTTTAGTACTGGTTCAGTCCAAATTTAGACCTGGTTTAGTCCCGGTTTAGCTCCTGTTTAGTCCTGGTTTAGTCCCAATTTAGTCCCGGCTTCGTTCTGATTTAGTCCTGGTTTAGTTCTGGTTTAATCCTGATTTAGTCTTGGTTTAGTACTGGTGTAGTCCCAATTTAGACCTGGTTTAGTCCCAATTTAGTCCTGGTTTAGTCCCAATTTAGTCCCATTTTAGTTCTGATTTAGTCTTGGTTTAGTCCTGGTTTAGGTCCTATTTAGTCCTAGTTTAGTCCCGATTTAGGTCCAGTTTAGTCCTGGTTTAGTCCTGGTTTAGTCTCGATTTAGTCCTGGTTTAGTTCCAATTTAGTCCCAGTTTAGTTCTGATTTAGTCTTGGTTTAGTACTGGTTCAGTCCCAATTTAGACCTGGTTTAGTCCCGATTTAGCTCCTGTTTAGTCCTGGTTTAGTCCCAATTTAGTTCTGATTTAGTCCTCATTTTGTCCTGGTTTAGTTCCAGTTTAGTCCCAATTTAGTCCCAGTTTAGTCCTTGTTTAATCCTGATTCAGTCCCGGTTTATTCCCCATTCAGTCCCATGATAATCAGGCTGACGTTATAAAATGCTTTGACCAGTCATTTGGTAAAAATGTGCCGTAAAAATGAAATAAAACACATTTTAAGCCTGAATCGTTCTTAAATCACTGTGTTCTGTTCTGTTTTCCTCCGCAGGGCTTTGAGGACTGCATTGTGTTTGACGAAATCATGGACCAGTTTAACGACGACTTGAGTACGTCTGTCAGATGTCAGATGCAGTCTAACGATTCAAATCTGACTTTTTAAAACATTCGGTTGGTGTTTGTAAAGGTGCCGTTCTGCCAGAGTTCACCAGAGTACGAGTCCCAGACGATCACGCCATCGCAGACCTGGCCATGTACAACTACGTGGAGGTACGGAGGATGTTTCTGTTATAGGGTCTAGAAATGTGAGGCTGTTATGCGTCAGGTAAAACTGTTTTGGACATGGAATAGAAGGAAATGATATCGTTGCTCACCAGGTTATACCAGGGGACTGGACTCTGTAGAAATAATGCAATATTCAGGCTTATAAATGTATTTGCCAATTATCACATTGTGTCGCTGCATAATTTGAACTCTGAACTGAGAATCAGTCTGGTGAATGTGCCTGGACTTTAAAAACATGGAGGAGACCGAGGACATCCTGACTACGTGGGGCTCAGGTGGAAACTGTTGTTGTGTCCTCAGGCCAGACACTTCACCCACATTGGCAGGTTTATTTGTACAGCGTAATTCGTAGACAAAGTAACTCAAAGTGTTTTACAGAATAAGAAATACATTAAAATCACAAAACAAACATAAATAATCATCATAAAATTCAAAAAGAGAAAGACATTAAATGAGAGAGAAGAGTGCAGAATGAGAAATAAAAACCTTTCAGTCGTCTGCAGCTAAACTGAGCTGTTTTGAATCTGGATTTAAACAGAGTCAGAGTCTGTCTCACATGTTCAGACTGTTCCAGGTTTTAGCTGCATGAGTCTGAAACTCTGACTCCCCGAGTTTAGTCCAGACTCTGGGACCAGCAGGAGGCCGGGACTAAACCAGGACTAAATCAGGACTAATCCAGTACTACAGCAGGAGGCCGGTCCCTGAGCTCCTCAGACGGCGTTTTCAGGTCGACAGAAAACCATGTGCTGCTTCCCGCACCTAATCTTGAACCGACTGATGTGTTCACGGCGAAAATCAGAGCGTTCAGGAACCGAACAGTTGGTTCCGAATGGGAACCGAGTAAAACTTGTTTTTTCTAAGTGAACTGTGATGACACAGTCCACATCAGCAGGTTCATCCGGGTCACATGCGGTAAAATAAACAAACCACATGTGGACGGCACATCCGGACCTGCTGTTACAGGGAGATTTAATGTGTCTCCAGCACAATCTTCACGTCTGACAAAAAAAGTTTTCAGTTTACAAAATATTATGTACCGTTCATCTCGCAAATATCCGTGTTCACCTGGTAAACTTCCATCTTTAGATTCGGCGTCGCTGCAGCAGATTTTGGTGCAGATAAATAATGATTTGTATGAGTCCAAACGCTCGCCGTGTCAGTGATGCGATCCATCAGTGTTTTATATGGCCTTGTTTTTATTTAGTGGCAAATCCACAGCCTCTGTCTGTGACTCATCATGAGTTCACTTGAATGGTTTTAACACGGGCCGTTCACCGGTGAAAACTTTGGTTCCCAGTGGAACTGGTGCAGGACGCGGCACCAGCTCTGGCCTGAAAACAGCCGTAGGTTCATGTGGCACTAACATGTCACAGATGGACTTTGGTGCTCGGCCGTGGAGACACTTGTGCACGAGTAGAGCTGCTTCACAGTGTCTGAGCCACAGGAGCTCATGTGCTCGTACTTCCTGGTTGGAGTCAGGACCTGAGCTGCAGCGTTGGCCCAGTGTGGCTGTGGTGTGTTCACGTTAGTGTTAGTCCACAGGGCTGAAAGCTACAGCAGGATCTTACCCCCACTGGGTGTGGAGTGAGTGGATAATACACTGTAAAGAGGTATTATATACATTCAATGCACTGATATTATTATTAAAGGTGGAGGCAATTTCACAAATATCTACAGCTGTTTATAACCTTCCCCAGGGGTCTCCAGGCTTTTCCCTCCACTTCCCGCCTTTACAAAACTCATTTTCTCCTCCCTGATCCTCATGTTATGCTGCATTGTTTTCTTCCTCTGCTGCCTGTCGTCCGGCCCCTGCCTGGTGCCTCTGTGTTATGTGTTTGTAAATGTACGGATGGGTGACAGGTCCAATTTCAGTTCCTTTGTGTGTCTTGCACATGTGAAAAAAGTGGACAAATAAAGACATTCATTCATTTTATAAAACATAAACCATTATCTATTTATCAGTGCACAGTCAGGCATCAAAATAATACATGTACAGATAATCAAACTGTTCTTATTTATCACAATACACAGAATTCATGGCTCTGGAGGGTGTCGGGCGGCGGGCTGCAGACCCCGGCTCACGTCCATCACTGATAATTGACCCAGTTCCACACTTTGTAATTACCCCTCCTCCCCTCAGAGAGCCTCACCCAGGAGCAGTGACAGGCCGCCCATTAAAACCACATCAACGCCACGTCAGTAATCATCACAGATGCTAACGCTAACGCTAACGAGCGCCGATCTTAATTAATCCCCGTGACACGCGGAGCAAAGACTGATGGGAAATGGCACTCGCTCAAACTGGGGATTAAATAGATTTTGAAAAGCGTGTCACAAAGTACAGGGAAAACTGCACTTTGCAATATCAGAAGTCCAAGTGAACCATAGTAGCAGTAGTAGTAGTAGTAGTAGTAGTAGTAGTAGCAGTAGTAGTAGTAGTAGTAGTAGTAGTAGTAGTAGCAGTAGTAGTAGTAGTAGTATATATACAGTATTCACGTCATGTGTGTTTTTTCTTTCAGATGAGAGCTCACGTCAACTCAAAGTGGTTCCTTTTCAGAAAATATGTGGATAATTTCCTGCACTTCCTCATGCCCCGAACCATCGTCCCACTATACACAATGGTACGGACTAAACCAGGACTAAACCAGGACTAAAGCAGGACTAAACCAGGACTAAAGCAGGATTAAAGCAGGACTAAAGCAGGACCAAACCAGGACTAAACCAGGACTAAACCAGGACTAAATGGAACTAATCGAGGACCAAATCAGGTCTAACCCAGGTCTAAACTATCACTAAACCAGGAGTAAACCAAGACTAAACCAGAACTAAAACAGGACCAAATCAGGTCTAATCCAGAACTAATTGAGGTCTAACCCAGGACTAACTCAAGACTAATCCAGGTCTAAACTAGCACTAAACCAGGACTAAACCAGGACTAACTCAGGAATTAACCTGAACTAAATCAGTTTGAACCTGGGACTAACCCAGGTCTAAATCAGGACTAAACCAAAACTAAACCAGGTCTAAACCAGGACTAAACCAGGACTAAACCAGAACTAAACCAGGTATAACCAAGTCTAAACCAGGACTGAACCAGGTTTAACCCAAGAATAAACCAGGTCTAACCCAGGACTAAACAAGGTGTACCTCATAATTTAACCAGAACTAGACCAGGTTTAACCCAGGACTAATCCAGGTCAAACCCGGGACGAAACCAGGTCTAATTTAGGACTAAACCAGGTTTAACCCAGGAGTAAACCAGGTCGAACCCAGCATTGAACCATATTTAACCCAGGAATAAATGAGGTCTAACTCAGGACTAAACCAGGTCTAACCCAGATCTGAACAAGGTCTAACCTAGGACTAAACCAGGTCTAACCCAGGTCTGAACAAGGTCTAACCTAGGACTAAACCAGGTCTAACCCAGAGCTGAACAAGGTCTAACCTAGGACTAAACCAGGTCTAACCCAGAGCTGAACAAGGTCTAACCGAGGACTAAACCAGGTCTAACCCAGGATTAAATCAGGTTTACCTCAGGATTTAACTAGAACTAGACCAGGTTTAACCCAGGACTAATCCAGGTCTAACCCAGGACTGAACAAGGTTTAACCCAGGACTGAACAAGGTTTAACCCAGGAATAAACCAGGTCTAACTCAGGATTTAACCACAACTAGACCAGGTTTAACCCAGAACTCCCTCTTCCCTCTGCCCCCAGGTGACCTTCACCAGGACACGATACCATCAGGCTGTGGAGCGCTGGCAATGGCAGAACAAAGTGAGAGCTTTTTTTCTGCGCATAAATATAAAGTTGATGTTGATGTTTGACGTTGGTGTTTCGTTTGTCTGCAGGTGATAAACCGCGGCCTGTTTTTCTGTGGCACCGGTGCCGTCCTGGGCGGCTCGTACCTGCTCTTTAAAAACCCTCCGAACGTCGACAAAATTCACATCGACGTCGAGAAAGTGTGGAACAGACTCTTCTCCGCCGGGACCTCCTGAAACCTGGTGAAAACTGGCAGCCATTTGTGAACCCTGAGTTTAATTAGAGCTTAATCAAACGTATTAATTTATAATGAGCGAGCGGCGCCAGAGAGAAGCTGTAACTTATTCAGGTCAATGTGAAAAATGAGCAGATTTTTGTGGTCGTATGAAACCGTGTGAGGATTAAGTGGTTACAAGATACATTTGTGCTGTTACGTTGTGCTGTTGCGCTTTACTTTTTGCATTGGGGGTGCTCTGTTTGCATGCCTATGGTGGAGTGTTCATCAGTTACCATGGTGACGCAATATGCAATAGCAAACGATGCCAAAAAGAAAAAGATTCAAGATCGTCTGAAACTAACGAGAAAACACATAAAACAACACATTTTCAGGGGCCTGTGACGAGCGGTCGTGATCTTGTTTGCGTTTTTGTTTTTCAGCAAACTGTGTCTAGCTTTTGGGTCATGTTTCAGACTGTAATGTTATTTGATCGACTTGTTTAACAGTTTTAATTCCAGCTCAAGTCAGTTCTTTATGGTCAGACTGAAGCAGGGGTCTCCGGCCTGTAGCTTGAGAGACACCGGTCGCTCGCCAAAGGGATTTTGTGATTACCCTAGAGATTGATTTCTGACATTTTTTGTCAGTGTCGCCTACCTGTGATTTACAAAACAATAATAATTTAACTATACAATCCAACACCATATTTATGTCTGTGTATGTAGCTCGAGCCAGTCTCACCCTCTTAATCATCCATAAGACGACACATTACAATATTACTTGGTGAATAAATCAATGAATAGCCTAATAGAAATTAAATAAATGCTGTAAAAGTTTAAGATTAAAGGGTCCAGATTACGGTATTTTCTGGTCTACCAGAGCCGGGCCGTTTATTTGTTTCAATCACTTCACAGACCCGGCGTTTATTTGAGACCAGAGGACAATTTTGGGGCAGAAGATTAATTTCTTCCTCACAAAAATCTTGGTCAGCAAAACTGGGAAAATCCATCCATCCATTTTCTTCCACTTATCCGGGGCCGGGTTGCAGGGGCAGCAGTCTAAGCAGGGGCTCCCAGACTTCCTTCACCCCAGACACTTCCTCCAGAGGGACCCTGAGGTGTTCCCAGGCCCAGAGACATAGTCTCTCCAGCGTGTCCTGGGTCTTCCCCGGGACCTCCTTCCGGTGGGACATGTCCTGAACACCTCCTGAGGCAGTCGTCCAGGAGGCATCAGAACAGATGCCCTCCCCTCAGCTGCTCCTCTCTACATGGAGGAGGAGCGGCTCTACGCCGAGCTCCTCCCGTGTGACCGAACTCCTCACCCGATCTCTAAGGGAGCACCTGCAATGCTCTAGTACCTCGTGTACACAATACAATCGATGTTACCGTAGACTGTAGATCTAAATGGACATAGCTAATGCTCTCTCCGGGGCGTTACAAATAGAAAGTTCACATGCTGCTCTTCTGCAGGGTGAGCAGACGTCCCTATTTACCCGGGACAGTCCCAGGTTTGAGCCCTGTGTCCCCGGTCGCAGCAGATTTATCCAAAACCGGGTGATTTGTCCCAGTTTTATACAAGAAATGTCCCAGTTGTCCCTGTTTTTGAACAATTAGACCCCCCCAACACTAAAGAGAAGGAGATATTGTCATTTGTTTAGCTAAAATACAGAAAACTGTGCTTGAAAACGACGAAGTGAGTCGAGAATAGACAATGTCACACGTTCTTTTCACAGTTTTATTCACACCAAACATCTCTGCCCGGGCATGCCCCAGTTTTCCATTTTTGAAAATCTGGTCATCCGACTCTTCCGGCTCCTTCTGACTCACTTTGACTTACACTGGAATATCGTCACCTTAAAATGTTCATATTAACCAGCTCTACATGATCCTGTTTTATTTAGTTTTTTCGCTATTTTGTCTGTCAAAAAAATCCTATTCATAGACAACACTATGTCACACATGCTTAGTCCACTTCTTTATACAGCCTATGGATGTTACAGACGGATGAAACATGTTTTTCCTGGATTTTATTATGGCAAATAAAGTCTAAATGATCAAATTTTAAATCATGCTTCTCTGAGTCAAAACATTCAGAATTTAACAAAAGCCTCAGCACAGATATGTTTTATAAGCAGCTCTTAAGGTCAAAATGAGTCCTTGACTGTCTGCATCTGATTATGAAGGTTTTTATTATCCAATTATCAGGAAGTGGTTATCAGGAAGTTGTTGTCTGATGCTGACCAAATTTTTTTGTTTTTGTTTCGAGTACTTAAGTGTGAGTACCTCGTGTTTTCTTACTCTTTATAAATCCACTTACTCCACGGACAATTATCGCTCTTCTATTTTCTTGTTTTGTTGATACTGAAAATCCTCAAAATGATCCAACAAAAACACGATGAAGGATTTAACCTCTACTGCAAATAAAAGTGTATGTTCTAGTACTATTCAGTTTCCTTATTTTCAGTCTGAAATCATTCAAAGTGCCCCTCTGATCGACAAACACTGCCGTACATCCGTAATTACTGCCATTGTCGGTATGTTATGTCGATCACTCCTTACGTAGTCGATTTCACGCTATTTTCAGAGCGTAATCAGCTCCGTCTTGTCTCTTCCCCGACCCTTTCAAACCTGTCCGCCGGGCGTATTTATAACGGAGGCTGTGGAGGGTTCAGGCCTGTTTCCCGTTTCTAATCACGCTGCAGAACTCATCAGCGCCGTCTTTGAGTATCGTCGCTCGTGCCGGTGACTGGTGTAGCTGCGAGTTTTAGAAGTTTTCTGACCCCAGGACCGAACTAACTTCTGCAGCGCGAACGAGATCTCCATGGAAACAAGCTGCAGGAGGCGGCGGATAAGAGGCGACAGGAGCTCGGTGGGAAGAGCGTTTCTCCACTGATCCCACGGTCGGCGGTTCGAATCCAGCTCTTGGCATAAACAACGTTGGCCTGACCCACTGACCCACGGGTTGAGCTGGTGTGATTTCCTACTCCCACAGATGAATGGTGTCGACGTGTCCTTGGGTAAGACACTTAACCCACCCCAGTGCCTGTGTGTGAATGGGTGAGTGGTCCCTCGTTGTAAAGGACTTTGAGTGGGTTGAAGGTGGAAAAGCGTTATATCAAATGTGACCATGATCATTGTGGGGGACATGTTTTTTCCTGTGCAATAAACCCAATCAAAAAAGGCTAAATGATCAGAATGCTGAGTCCTGCACAGGGTCAGGTGCTTACGGATACTCGACGGGTTCAAATTGATGAATTGATGAAATGATGAATTGGTGAAATGCGTGAAAAATGTGCTGCGTTGGATGCAGGCTCAGGTTTAGATGTAGCGAGCGCGGGTCTAATAATCAAAACACCATGTGCGAACAAAAAACAGGGCTGTATTTTAGTGAAATGCAAAAATGCCGTTGTTTTTACAAGATGATCAGCTGTAAAACCCATACGTTTTTGCCGCACGTGCGCAATCCCACAAATCTCGAATTAGCGAGTGGGGAGTATAAAGTTTTAGCTCTTTTTTAGCTCTTGGACGGATTTTCCCTCAAGTGCGGTTCGGGTGTGAAATTTGATTTAAATTTTTTCGTAAAACGGGTTGGGTGCGGTTTGAGGTATGACGGGTACGGGGGGTGAGGTTTGTCTAAGTCAGACCGGTGCAGGACTCTGTCTATATGATCAAAAAGTGGCCATTTCTATGTAACATTTTTATTAATTGCTAAATATGTTTCATCAATAGATCCCTTTTTACCTCAGTTTGGTTTCATAAATAAATAAATAAATTGCTGCCCTACAGTAGAATCCAAACGTCCAAACACTATTTCGTTATTGTCTCAAAGAAGTTGCGTAGTTACATTACTTTGGGATTACTTGCGGTGACTGTTAATACTAATAAATGTGTTTTTCTGTGTTTTAAATACAGCTGAACAACAAATCCGGTTTTTACACGGTGTCAAATGGCATAACACCTCTGATCTGGCCAAGATTTTCAAACTTTTAACAGGTTATTCATCTTGTTTTCAGATTCGACTTACTAGACCTGAGACGGTTTCAACTTGTCAAGTACAATTATCTTGCTGCATGGACAGATAACATCACTACTTTCAAGCCATCTTCTAATGGATTTAAGTGTTTATATCTTAAATTTTGCATTCTGCATTACATTTTGTAAGCTTTTTGCATTGTAGAACTGAGGTAACAGCTCCACAATTCTGCTACAAGCTGCTTCTCTGCCTGTGGGGTGGTACCTGACAGCAAAAGTCGTGCCTGAGTATTTACGTAACTAATCAAGTATTTTGTTAGTATCTACAGTTACAGTTATACGTAACACTGCTTGTATATGGGATTTTCCAACAATAACAACAACACAGAAAAATCGTGAATGATTTTGTGTTGAAGAGCCACATTTAAAAAGCACAAAGAATTATTTTTATAACCTTATTTCCTCCTTTATATTGGCCAAGGAAGTCAACATTCATAGGAGCTCCTTCAAAATAAAAGCACACGCAGAAGTATTGCTTAAAATAGCATCTCTTTATTGAATCCACACTTGATGTTATAACTCTGCGTACAATATGCTTTTCGAATGGCAAAAATAACGCTATGATCTGCCTGTTCCGCGTACACACTCACAGTTGGGTGCCAACCAAAATAAAATGCGAGATTTTCCAAAGTCAGGTCGAAAAACGTCTGCCTCGAAACAGTGAACACAGCACAACAGTCTCAAATCAAGGCAAATGTACAGAAACAAGAGGATGGTCGTGTTTGGGAGGCTCTTGTACTGGTTTAATACCATAATAAATCCTCCATTTAATTGGGCGTGGCTACATACGGCTACTGTCCACACTCCCAACACAGTCCTCATTAGTCCGATTCTAAAACAATGGAGAATATAAAGGATTTGAACACACTTTTTCCCATGTAGCTGAACAAAATGTGTCTTGGCCCAGTACAGATAAACTGTTTAAAGGGGCAGTTCAGAATTTTGGACGTAGGGCCTCATTTCCTGGTGACCCAGAGTGTTGAAGACGTGTGGAGACACTTTTTTTTTTTTTTTAATTCCACCAGTCCTTGTATTTGCAGAGGTTGCTGGTGCTAGGCTAGTGCATGTCAATGGACACAGACGTTCACATGGACAGTCTGGAGTTCTAATAGTTTTTCCTCGGGTCTGTGGAGTGGGTCAGACTGTTTTTAGCGGCAAGACGATTATGGCCATTGACCTGCACTAGCCTAGCACCAGCAACCTCTGCAAATACAAGGACTGGATGGAATATTTAAATTAAAAAAGTGTCTCCACACGTCTCCAACACTCTGGCTCACGAGGAAATGAGGCCCCACGTCCAAAATTCCGACCTGTCCCTTAAATAACTCTCAAAATATATCAACTGTGTACTAATTACTGTACTAGGGCAAGGCACATTTTGGTATTTTACTGTAAAAAAAAACAAAAGTGCACTGTGTAACTTTGTGGTTGGAAGTCCGTCACCTGCTTGTTTTTACGGATATGTCATTGCTCTGCCTGAAATGTTCCACAGTACGACATTAAACAGCTCTATTTTACATTTATTCAATTACAGGTGGTTTTATAGCTCAAAAATACCGAGAAAAACAGGTATTCTGACTACAGTTTGGTCTCCATGAAGATAGAGTCAATATCGTACTGTGAAACATTCCAGGAAAAGCAATAACATCTCGGAGAAAAGCGTTTTAAGAACCCTCCACTAGAAAAGTTACACAATGCACCTTTAAGTAGGAGAAAAACTGTCAAAAAACTACTACTTAAAGGTTATTCACTTAAATGTACTTGAGTAAATACTGATGGATCCATAGTTTGGTCTGTCATACCGGTTTAGACAACAGGTTTTTCTACATGACAATACAGGTGCACCTTTAGGATCACTTTTCAGGAATATCTTAGTGAAACCTCTGCTCTGGTCATGACAGGACGTTACTTAATCAAGTCAAACACCTTTATTTCACTATGAGGGGCTAAAGGTGGACATGGGTCTGTCTCTAAACCTGGATAAACGGTGTGTGAGGAGGACGTCTGCACACACCTGGAGGTCAGTGAGTTTGGTCTGGGTTTGCACGTGAGGTTTTTAGAAAATACCCTGGGCTGGTTCGTCGTACCGCAGTATATTTTTACGTGATTGTGCTTCATTCACCGACAAATGTAATATTGGTGTTTTAAATTTAGAACCGGAACCGTAAAAAATCACAAATATTATGTTTAGAGGTTACTGAAGTCTGCTCTGAGTGAGGGGAAACTGCCTCAAAACTCAATAAAGCAAAAGTTGTATATATCACCCGTTTGTCTCCAAGGGGAGGTCATTGCTTTCCCTGAAATGTTACACAGTGTTGCATTAAACTTGTCATTCTTCCATTTATTCAATTATAAATGTCTTAAAATACCCTGAAAAGACGCATTCTTACTGTGAGAGTGTTGCCTGACACGTGGTATGATGATCTACTTGCTTCCGTTCAGTTAAGTAACTTTAATGCCATACTGCGGAACATTCTATATGCATTAACATCTCCATGGAAACAAGAAGGTACGTACCCTCCACCAGAAAAGTAACAGTGCACCTTTTGAAATGGTTTTAGCCTTTTGTTATATCACATGTAACATTTGAGGACATTTTTCCATTCAAAAGATGTAATATTTTGTTAAGTTAAATTGTCAATCACTATGGCAACGGTCCTAATTTTTCCCCATTCTGAAACCCTTGGATCATCATTTTACACGTTTAACACATTTGAAGTAATTGTGCATTGTCAGATTCGAATCATTTGTCACATTGTGTTCAGATTTTTGCGAACAAGAGTAGAAACAGAGTTTTTACAAACACCTCCCCGCCACCAGGGGGAGCTCACAGTGGGCGCACCTGGATGACGTTGGCCTGGGACTCACTGCCTGTTTTGGAGGAGACGTCCAGGTGCTGCAGGTTGTCGCTGGTTATGATGAAGACGATGGACGAAGAGTTAAAAGTCACCCTCTTTTTGGGTCTGTCCCGCCCGCTGCAGCTGTCCGACACGAAGATGGGCCGAATGGGGCGCTCCACGGGGGCCAGGGGGCGCTCTTTCAACCCACGCTGGAGCCACGACAGACGAGAGCAGAGCAGCTGCAGCAGACAGCGGCGGAACTGAGGGGAGATAAAAGACGGGGGTTTAGTCAGGGAGGAATTAACCTGTCAATCAAAGACGAGAGCGCGGAGCAGAAAACACGAGATGAACGTGAGGACGAACATGTGGAGTAATGGAAACTGAGGGGGAAACGCAGAAGGAATAAAGGCTTTATTTTTACTGCTGGGTTTAGACTTCACAATAAACCTGATCAATAATATTTAATATCGATAGAAGCAACTTAAATTAATATTATTAGAGCCACAGTATGTAACATTTCAGTCATAAAATACACTCAAATAAAAGCATGTCATTTCAGTGTGGTTGTGTTTATTATACTGATAAACATGTGTCTTTACTGTGAGCGATCTCCACAAACCTGCTTGTGTCCATGGAAATGTTGTTCCTTTGGTTATAATATTCCACAATATGGCATAAAAGTCATATATCTCCATGGAGAAGGTCTCAAAATATGGTCTGAACTTGCCATGGAACGATGTAGATGACGTGACACCTCCAGAAAGTTAGAAAATCTTCCATGTCTGAATTAGGGCTTGACCCAAAACGTCGCATTGTGGTGTCTTTAGAATAAAAATTTGGGAGCTTCAAAGAACTGCAGTGTGGATCTCTTTCTTTCTTTTTTTTTTTTGCACATTTTATGTCTTTGGACCCAGCACGCAGTTGCAATTTTTATTGGATGTGCGTGTCTCTATCTATAGGGATTAATTAAATTCAATTCAAAAAGTTTATTGTTTACAATTTTCATATGAAACATTTGAAGAACTCAAACTATGTTCCTCACTCTCAATAATAAATGGAAAAGTCCAAGTGTTAGTGAGTTAACTGCCAGAAAAGATACACGTTGTACCTTTAAAATTGGTATTATGCTTAAACAAAGTGAGTTATGGGTCTAATCACAAATAGAAAGAGTCGGCTTCTGTGAACATTTCTCTCAGATATTTATTATGAAAATACAGTGTAATCAAGAGGAAAAACAGGCTCTTATTTAACACTGATCCATCATCATATCTTATCACGCCACTGCCTAATCCAAGAAACTGCAGTTTTATCAGCTTCCTTAAGATACTAACAAAACATTGATCCAGAACATCTATAACACAGGTGCCCTGGGTTGAGTAATCGACTGTTGTAGCCACAGCTGCCCTGGACTGATGGAAGTGAGTCTCCGGTCCGCAGATCAGGCTCTTCTCCGTGTCCCAAAGACCAGGAGAAAACAGAGACGAGATCAGCTTTTCCAGTGGCTGCTCCAAGGCTGTGGAATCAGCTCCTTCTGCTTGTCAGACCGACTCAATGCCTGTTTTTAAATCCTAAAGACTCATGTTTTCTCCTCAGCTTTTAAGGTTTTAGGTTGACTTTTTACCTGTTTGTGTTTTGTATTGTTTTTGCCTGTACCTGTCACTGTATTTGTCCCTGTTACGAGTTTTGTGTACAGAAGTCTGGTCGACTGTGTTGTTTTTAAAGTGCTCTAGAAATAAAGTTGAGTTGACTCTGCAAATCTGTGACATCACTGATTCCCAATACGACTCCACCACAGACCATCACAAACCACCACCGACCTCTCTCACGTCGCAAACCATCACAGACCTTTATTTTATTTTATTTATTGCACGTTCAGTAGTGTTTGTCTGTATGTTTCGCTCCAAGTACCGCAGAGATTTCCTAATGTCGTGAACCTCTTCACTCATACGGCAATAAAACCTTTCTGATTCTGAAAAACCTCTGTCACCACCACAAAACCAACCACCACAAACCTCTGTCATGTCATAAACCATCACAAACCTCTCCAACATCACAAACCAGCACAAAACCAACCACCACAAACCTCTCCAACATCACAAACCAACACAAAACCAACCACCACAAACCTCTCCAACATCACAAACCAACCACCACAAACCTCTCCAACATCACAAACCAACACAAAACCAACCACCACAAACCTCTCACATTGCAAATTACCACAAAACCAACCACCACAAACCTCTCCAACATCACAAACCAACACAAAACCAACCACCACAAACCTCTCCAACATCACAAACCAACGCAAAACCAACCACACAAACCTCTCCAACATCACAAACCAACACAAAACCAACCACACAAACCTCTCCAACATCACAAACCAACACAAAACCAACCACCACAAACCTCTCCAACATCACAAACCACATCACAAACCACACCAACCTCTCCAACATCACAAACCAACACAAAACCAACCACCACAAACCTCTCCAACATCACAAACCACATCACAAACCACACAAACCTCTCCAACATCACAAACCAACACAAAACCAACCACCACAAACCTCTCACATTGCAAATTACCACAAAACCAACCACCACAAACCTCTCCAACATCACAAACCACAAAACCAACCACCACAAACCTCTCCAACATCACAAACCACATCACAAACCACACCAACCTCTCCAACATCACAAACCAGCACAAGACCAACCACCACAAACCTCTCCAACATCACAAACTACCACAAAACAAACCATCACAAATCTCTCCAACATCACAAACCAACACAAGACCAACCACCACAAACCTCTCCAACATCACAAACCAACGCAAAACCAACCACCACAAACCTCTCCAACATCACAAACCACAAAACAAACCACACAAACCTCTCCAACATCACAAACCACCACAAAACCAACCACCAGAAACCTCTCCAACATCACAAATCATCACAGATTTCTCTCACCACCACAATGCAAACCAATACAAACCTCTCTCATATAACACAAACCATCACAAACCTCTCTCTCATCACATTCAGCAGCACAACGCAATCCTGATGACAGCACAATAAAAACCTTTGAAAAACACATCTCTAAACCCCACTGATCTGTGGATCTGAAGGAGAAGGTGAAGGGCAGAGCTCGGTCTGTCGCGACAGGTCACTGATCTGTTTGTGCACATTATACAGCGGTCAAACCCGGTCCAGCCGAGAGGAAAATCCACTCAAACCACAACAAGTAAAGAGCCATGAACTCTGTCCATTCATCCTACAGGGAGGAGGGAGGGGACATGGGAAAACGCTGGAGTCCGGACCTGCCTCACTTTTATTATGGGTTTAATGGGATATTTTTAGTGATTATCCAATTAACAGTTCTACAAAGCCATTAGCAAGTGCGGTGTAGTGACAAGAGCGATATTCCCATAACTTGGTGACAGGAAGTTAAATTTAGACGGCCATAACTGTGATATGATCAGACCTGCTCTAGTCCTGGTTCAACCTGTCTTAAACCATATTCACACGGGTACAACCTGGGGACGTCTGGTAGTTTGCAAATTACCGCTGCACCTCTGTGTTACTTGCAGCACATTCACACAGGATAAGAAAAGTCTGTAAATGACTCTATTTTACTGACTTTGACACTGAGATTGGAAGAGAAAAGAATGTGGAAAGAAAAGAACGAGAGAGAAAAGGTACAATTACAGCGACAAAGACTGAGATGCAGATTGGCACGAGACTAATATTATCACTGGATGTCTGTGTTTGGCCAAATATAGTAGGTAATTTGCGGTGGAATTTTTACTTTACAAATTACAGACACGGGATTAAGAGCTCAGGCGTCCTCCGCAATTATTACAAATCACCAAAGGTTCACAGATAATGTACTAATCCTGAGTGAATAGGACATAAATTGATTTAGGCTCGGTTGTGCATTTTGTAAACAGAAGAACGGCAGAACTCAGCAGCTTATGAGCAGTGAGTAAAACTGATCCAGATGTCGAAACCAGGTCTAAAACCAGGGCTAAACCAGACCTAAAACTAAACCAGGATGAAAATCAGGACTAAAATCAGGACTCAAACCAGGTCTAAACCAGGACTAAACCAGGTCTAAACTAGATCTTAATCAGGACTAAACCAGGTCTATAACAGGACTAAAGCCAGGTCTAAACCAGGACTAAACCAGACCTAAACCAGACCTAAACCAGGTCTATAACAGGACTAAAACCAGGTCTAAAACAGGACTAAAACCAGGTCTAAAACAGGACTAAAACCAGGTCTAAAACAGGACTACAACAGGATTTAACCAGGAATAAAACATGCCGCGCCTCCTCCCGTCGCGCCCCTACGCCACCAGAAAATATGGTCCTGAAAAGAGCGCAGTCGAAACTTAATAATTACATGTCGGAATGGAGAGATGTTGGGAAAAAAAAAAACAACTAATTTGCTGCCGCTCCGACCACGGGGAAAAAAATTGTCGAAGTGCAGGACGTTTGATAACAAATGAACACACCAACACTCCGACAATTAGACGTCAATGTCAGAGTGGCAGCGTGTAACCAGATATGGATTATTTTATTCTGATTTTGGCAAGAAATTTGGAGAGGATTCTGAATTTTGGAGAGACACGTGATACAAATCAGCGGCTGTGGTTACGACAGAGGTTTGTCAGGCTCTGTGGTCTGATTCCAGACCCTTCTGCATTTGAACAGAAGGAAGATTAGTTTGCATTAAGTTGTGTTATGGGGGTAACTGTGTACAAACCTGGTAGTAAAACGTCGGACTCACCTTCCTGCTCATGAAGCCGTAGATGAGCGGGTTGTAGGCCGTGCTGGACTTGGCGAAGAAGGACGGGATGATGGCGGCCGTGGGGGAGACCATGTTTCTGTGACGTCCGAAGGCCTCGAGCATGGACACCACGGCGTACGGAGTCCAACAGACCAGGAAACAGAAGATCATCAGGAGGAACATCACGGACACCCTCTTCTCGTAACGCAGGATTTTGATGATCTGAACCGTCTGCAGCTCCTGGATGGAACGAAGCTGGAAAATACAGGAAACGCATCGATTAGTGGGTCGCACAAGAACTGTTTGGAGTTCTAAAGGAAATGAAAATCTTTTAAAAACACATTTGGTCTTGGAACTAAAAGTCATTTGGTTTGGTAGTTAAAGATGCTTAGAAAGACGCTTCAGTGTAAACACGTCTGTTCCCTTTTGCTTGCTAATCTTGTCAGGACAACTGCAGGTGAATATGGAAGCAAATTGGATTTTCAGATCTCTGTGTCATTTTAAATATACCACACCCTGTATTGTTTTACCTCCACGTGTAACTTGCTGAGGTGAAACAGATCAGGAAGGGCAACAGGAGCACATCTGGACACACCTCAGTTGGAGTTGTCACCTTCACACTTTGAAATGTCTTCTGGTCATCTCAGGTTATGTTTACACTGAAACGAATCACCATATATCACCGTATCGGAAACCATTTGTGTCCAAACACGTTGTTTCTGTGCCTGAAACACTAGTCACACGACGAGGCTGGCGTCACGTCGTCACAAGTGGAGCACCGTGTCTGAAGTTGCAGCAGCCGAGTTTTTTGTTCCTTGTTTTCTGTGGCCACTAGCAAGTGGTTCTAGCTACACTGTTTCCTGTTTGTCTAGGGTTTGTTTAAACTGTTTTCCGCAATAGCGTCGCATGACCGATGTCACGAATCAGTGAATCAGGAAGGTGCAAGTCCCAGTGACATGGTCCAAGGACGGCAACTAGAGCTCCTACGTCAGTGTATCAACATTCTCATGCGTCCACAAAGTGTCGGATCAGATCTGTGCTCAGGTGAATTCGTAGGAGCTGGTGATGCCAGATCGTTCCGTCCCTGGAGCCATTTTCCATCGGATTAGTGTGGACGAACACCGCGTCCACAAAGAAAACGACTCGAATACGCACTAGTGTGGGTGGTGCCTTAGTACAGTACACAAAAGAAAACTGACATTTAGATCAGAGAGGACATTTTAAAGCCACAGTATGTGACAAAAATAGGCTAAAACAGCCAGGGGGACTTTCCATCTGATTCCCTTTATGAAGCTAAGTTAGTTCATTTATTAGTTTCATAAAAGGCATGATTCAGTGGGACTTTCCAGCTTGGGGACTTTTCAGCCAGGGGGACTTTCCAGCTGATTCCCTTTATGAAGCTAAGTTCATTAATATGTTTATAGATTAACTAAGTTAGTTTCATAAAGGCAGCGGGACTTTCCAGCTTGGGGACTTTTCAGCCAGGGGGACTTTCCAGCTGATTCCCTTTATGAAGCTAATTTAGTTCATTTATATGTATATAAATTAAGTAACTTTGTTTCATAAAGGGTATAATTCAGCGGGACTTTCAGCCAGAGGGACTTTCCATCTTGGGGACTTTTCAGCCAGGGGGACTTCCCATCTTGGGGACTGTCCAGCCAGGGGGACTTTCCAGCTGATTCCCTTTATGAAGCTAAGTTAGTTCATTTATTAGTTTCATAAAAGGCATGATTCAGTGGGACTTTCCAGCTTGGGGACTTTTCAGCCAGGGGGACTTTCCAACTTGCGGACTTTTCTGCCAGGGGGACTTTCCAGCTGATTCCCTTTATGAAGCTAAGTTCATTAATATGTTTATAGATTAACTAAGTTAGTTTCATAAAGGCAGTGGGACTTTCCATCTCAGGGACTTTTCAGCCAGGGGGACTTTCCAGCTGATTCCCTTTATGAAGCTAATTTAGTTCATTTATATGTATATAGATTAAGTAACTTTGTTTCATAAAGGGTATAATTCAGCGGGACTTTCAGCCAGAGGGACTTTCCATCTTGGGGACTTTTCAGCCAGGGGGACTTCCCATCTTGGGGACTGTCCAGCCAGGGGGACTTTCCAGCTGATTCCCTTTATGAAACTAAGTTCATTTATATGTATATAGATTAACTAACTTAGTTTCATAAAGGGTATAATTCAGCGAGACTTTCCAGCCAGGGGGACTTTTCAGCCAGGATGGCCATATTGTGGCCATTATCATATATAGTCACCATTTCTTATTCAATATATTGTTCAAAAGGTCCTCCAGCCTTTGACGTGGCCACAGTGTTGACGTCTGTGTTACTTCTTGATCTAAACCACGATGAAAGTGAATATGAAGCAGAGGAATCCCCAGAGAGCGTCTCCAGCTGCGTCTTTCACAGCTGCTGTTTATCCACACGAGGCCCATAGTCTGTTTACTCTCTCGCCGTTCCCTGGGGGTGTCACGCTAACTGAAAGCACTGCTCTGTTAGAAGCTCAGTTACTCAAGTTAAGACTCAATTCACACTTTAGTTTAACACAATCTGACCAGAAAGAGCTGGTTTAATTGTCTTAAAACTACTTTCTTGTCTGTGTTTGCTAATGTGTGCATTGTGTCACCATGGAAATTGCTGAACATTTTGGCAGTAGAGATACATACAGTGGTCAGTAGAGGGTGCAAGAGAGCCGCACTTCCTAACTTAACCTAGATTCTGGTCACTTTTGTTGCCTGATAATACAAAGATTTCAGTGGTTGTAATGTTGTCTCACTTATATGAGTAATACTGTTTTGAAGTCATGTTACTCCTAATTGAAGAAAATATATGTATATAAATACACTCTGTGTCTCTATGTCCCTATGACTCATGTTGCAGAGGTAATCTAAGGTTGATGTTGGAGGTACAAGAGGCTTACACTTCTTATAAATACTTAAGGGTCATTTTCTGCCTCTCTTCTGAAACAACATTCATTTAAAAGGAAATTTAAACTTTTCCCGGTGTTGGTGCAGACTGCAGTGTGAGGAGAGTTTAGAAGAGAATATATTTAGAACAGGATAACCAGGCGTCCTTTTGTTCCCGGACATGTCCTTTTAGAATCCAAAAAAATGACCCAAAATGTCTGGGATTTTGACTCTCAATCACACTTTTCTTAGAGGTGGCGCCTGTCTTGGCTCGTCTGATCCGATACAATCATGGATCTACGACAAGAGCGTATTATAATTCCACGGATACAATCACTGCTCTCCCAGCGAGGTCACAGACCACTCCTCTGATCAGAAAATGCGCCTACATTTATTAAGCGTATTATTACCAGGGGCGGACTGGCAATCTTGGAAAAGTCCGCTATTACGATAATTTGTCCGTTTGTCAAGCATAAATTGCATCGAGCAGTGACAGGCGACAGAATGGGTTACTGGTTGGTTTCACCACACGTCAAAGAGATCGAACAGAAAACGTAAGGAGAAAGGTGACTGAGGAAAGGTCAAGACAAAAGACCAAGAATTCAAAATGAAGGTGTTTTTGTTAATAAACAATCAGAAGTAGTTAATCTAGTCACATTTTTTTGTGTTTTAGTCATTTTTAAGCAGCTGTTCTGTAAAACAAATGACAATTTATGCCTCGCTTTACTGTGGCAGGGATCAGATTGGTCAAAAATAGGGACATCTGGGACATTTCTTGTATAAAACTGGGATAAATCACTGATTTTATTTATTAAATCTGTTGTGACAGGGGACACAAGGCTGAAAACTGGGACTGTCCCGGGTCAATAGGGACATGTGGCCACCTTACGCATAGGGGCAAAAAAAAATTGGGTCACTTGAGGCTTCAGTCTGAACGTAGCCATAGACACTGTCAGGAAAAAAACCCCAAAGAAGAAATATGCAATACATTGTCTTATATTAGACCTCTAAAATGCAATGAGATACAGTAAATTATCCAAAAGCTCCAAAGCTCCAAATGCTCTGTTTCACCTTGTGATGTCATGTAGTTATAATTTTCAAATTTATGAATGAAATGTATGTATGAAAGTGGTGTGTGCATGGCAGGACTCCCTTGAAAAAGAGATTAATAATCTCAATGGGACTTTCCTGGGTAAATAAAGGTTAAAAAAATTAACAGAGTGACCAGACGTCCCTGTTTACCCGGGACAGTCCCAATTTTGAGCCCTGTGTCCCCTGTCCCAGCAGATTCACCCAAACCCAGTGATTTGTCCCGGTTTTATACCAGAAATGTCCCTATTTTTTGACAAATTTAATCCGTGCTAACAGTAAAGAGAGGCATAAATTGTCATTTGTTTAGGTAAAATACAGAAAATCTGCTTAAAAATGTCAAAACAGAAAGAAAACGTGACTATGCTGATTCACATTAGTGCCGAGTGCAGAACAGTTTTCCTCATGCTGTGTTCTATTGTGCACGGAAAACCGGCCTCCACCTCGGGAAAGTGCAAAGGAACAGCCAATCAAAACACAAACTCGGGCTAGTTCGGAGCAGACCGAGTGGGATGGATGTCTGAACATGTGATAGACAGACAGCTAACATTAGCTAACAGACTCTATATATTTGCAGGAGTTAGCGTTAGCGACGTTAACTACATAAGCTAACAAAATAAACATTAAACTTTCTTGGACATACATATTTTCCCGACTGTTGCAATGGATTTCAGGAGAACTGACTTGGATTTAGCGACTTCCGACATTCAATAGGAAGCAGCTTCCATTACGCACTGGTTTCACAATTGTATTATTACCAACTAACCCAAACCAGTGACGTCCCAGTTTTTATACGCCCGTTGTAATAAGACGGGACGTATTATGGTATGGCGCTGTCCGTCCGTCCGTCATCTATCCGTCTGTGGACACTTGTAGTGTCTTTAAGTTCTGTTGCTAGGTTTGACAAATTCTAACTTAATTCTATATACAATAATTCAAAGTACGGGCGTATTCTAGAATGTGATGATGTCATACTCATACTCCTACTGCAAGAGCTCCGCCAGCGGGGCAAAATACGCCCGTACTTTGAATTATTGTATATAGAATTAAGTTAGAATTTGTCAAACCCAGTTAAAGATGAATTGTTGGTGCAGTTTGGAAGTTTGACATTCCTAGGTGAGACGGTTGTCGAGTTAGAGCGCGGACAAGAAATTGTCCACAGACAGACGGACAGACGGACATACAGACGGACGGATAATCAATAGGGAAATCTGGCTCTTGCAGTAGGAGTATGAGTATGACATCATCACATTCTAGAATCGGAATTCCACCAATCAGATTGCAGCAACAGAACTTAAAGACACTACAAAGCTTTGAAGTGTCAAAGCTCAAAGAAGCAGAGAATGTGGGTTGTTCTCGCTTTCAGCAGCAGAACATTTGAGAAGAGAGTTCAGATCTACAGCACGTAACACGTAACGTAAACTGTGACACACTGTTATTTAAACTCTGAGCACATGTGTGTGTGTGTGTCTGTGTGTGAGCGTGTCTGTGTGTGTGTGTATGTATGTGTGTGTGTGTGTGTGTGTGCCTTTAAGAGCTGACACTTCCTCCTCTGTGGGTGCGGCCTGGCTCCTCCCACAGCTCTCCACTCTTAAATTTCAGGTGTGTCAAAGTGAAAGTGTTTGTGATCCAGGAGAGATGGCGCAGAAAACACTCGACCAAGAAGCCTTTTCCTGCTCTGTGTGTTTAGATCTACTGAAGGATCCAGTGACGACTCCCTGTGGACACAACTACTGCATGAAGTGTCTTCAGCACCACTGGGACCAACAGAACCACAGCTACAGCTGTCCTCAGTGCAGAGAGAACTTCAGCCCCAGGCCTGTGCTGCGTAAAAACACTTTGTTAAGTGATTTGGTGGAGCAACTGAAGAAGACTGGACTCTCAGCGCCCCCTGCAGACCACTGCTATGCCGGACCTCAGGATGTGTCCTGTGATGTGTGCACTGGGAAGAAGCTGAGAGCTGTCCAGTCCTGTCTGCAGTGTGTGGCCTCTTACTGTGAGCGCCACCTACAGCCTCATTATGAAGCTGCAGCGTTACAGAAACACCAGCTGGTGGCGCCGTCTCACAGTCTCCAGGAAAACATCTGCTCTGAACACCACAGACTGATGGAGCTGTTCTGCCACAGTGACAAGCAGCTGCTCTGCTCCTTCTGCTCTGTGGACCAACATAAGGGTCATGACATAGTGGCCTATGCCTCAGAGAGGGCTCAGAGACAGGCAGAGCTGCCGGCCAGGAGGGCCCTGCTGCTCCAGAGCCTCCAGCACAAAGAGACAGACCTGAAGAGGCTTCAACAGGAGGCCCAGGACATCAGACGCTCTGCCCAGACAGCAGTGCAGCGCAGCGTGGACAGCTTCACACAGATGGCCCTTCTCCTGACAGCTAGACTTGATGAAGAATACAGAGAGAAGGAGAAAGGCAGAGAGACAACCACTAGAAAGACAGCTAGACTTGATGAAGAATACAGAGGGAAGGAGAAAGGCAGAGAGACAACCACTAGAAAGACAGCTAGACTTGATGAAGAATACAGAGGGAAGGAGAAAGGCAGAGAGACAACCACTAGAAAGACAGCTAGACTTGATGAAGAATACAGAAGGAAGGAGAAAGGCAGAGAGACAACCATTAGAAAGACAGCTAGACTTGATGAAGAATACAGAGAGAAGGAGAAAGGCAGAGAGACAACCACTAGAAAGACAGCTAGACTTGATGAAGAATACAGAGAGAAGGAGAAAGGCAGAGAGACAACCACTAGAAAGACAGCTAGACTTGATGAAGAATACAGAGAGAAGGAGAAAGGCAGAGAGACAACCACTAGAAAGACAGCTAGACTTGATGAAGGGTACAGAGAGAAAGAGACACAAAGGGAAACACCATCAAGAATGAAACAAAGACACCAGTCCAAGCCATCTTCTACAGCTGGTTGGATTACTAGGTTCCACAACAAAGTCTCTGAGGGACCCTTGTATATCTGTACCAGTTGTAATCAGCTCTGGTACTCACACAGTGTGACACTCTGCCTTCAAGTAGTAACATGCAAGTCCACCAGATTTTGTGTTGTTGTCCAAAAATAACTAATGTTGGAAAGAAGATATGGATATGCAGAACCTGCAGGACTTACATCAGTAAAGGGAAAATACCTCCAATGTCTGTGATCAATGGTATGAAGTTCCCCGACCAAGACCATTCACTACAGGGATTGAATCCACTTGAGCTCACACTACTTGCGGTTCGCCTTCCTTTCATGAAACTCCATCAAGCACCAAGAGGAAAACAGAAAAAGATATGTGGTAATATGGTTCTTGTGCCCGCTGATGTGAGTAATACTGTTACTCAGTTGCCTCGTCTACCATCACACACTGCAACCATCAAAGCCACACTGAAGAGACGGTTAAGATTCAAACATCATGTTTACTGTCTGAATATTCGTCCTCAAAAGGTAAGGCAGGCTGCAGAATTCCTGTCGCAAACGCCATTGTATAAAGAGCATGTGACCTTCGATAATCAATGGAATGTTACTGACAGTGATACAGAAACAGTTCTTGATGGAGAAGAAGAGAATGTGCAAACTGACAATCATGCACATCCTGATGATATTGAAACAAAAGATCATGACATTGATCAAGAAGTTGTTAATGACAAAAGGAATCCATCTTCTACTGCAAAAGAGAAAGGCTTTGGCAAAGAAGTCGTTACAGCGGAAGAGACTTCGTCTGCTACCACAAAAGATGAAGATAGCTGGAGTGAGGTAGATGACACAGAGTTAATATCTGGTCAAGCTGACACATTACTCACAACACAAGACTTCATCGAACCAGAAGAGAGGGATTTGGTATACAACTTTGCACCTGGTGAAGGCAGTGTCCCGATCAGTGTTTTCTTGGAGAAGGAGTCAGAAGAGTTAGCTTTCCCGGGTATTTTCTGTGGTCAAAGGCGTCCAACCAATAGTGAGAGAGATGTTAAAGTGACATATGGTGATATTGTCAAATCTGAACTGAGATCAGTTTTTTATTTTGAACATCTGGTCAGCCTAAATTAACAGCTGCTTTTTACCTTTAGGTCAATTCCAGGGCTGAAATCATCCAAATGATTGTAATGAAGGTGTACGGAGTTTTAAAAAATGTGTAAAAAAAATGAAACCAAACGCAACTCCGGGTCTGTTTGTGACGAGGAAACAACTTTCACGTCCTTACCATTTTCACAGTGTAGAGGATGTTGCCGTAGCAGTAGATCATGATGCCCACGGGGACGAAGAAGCAAGCGAGGAGGAAGAGGAGGATGAAGGAGGCGTCGTTGGGGTCTTTGGAGGCCCAGTCCAGCGAGCAGCCCAGCCGGTGGACCTCCAGGGTGTAGCGGTTCCACCCGATGAGAGGGGCCCCGGTCCAAGCCAGGGAGTAGAGCCAGATGTGCCCCACGGCCCTCCACGCCCACGGGAAGTCCACCACCTGCGCGTGCACCACCCGGATGTAGCGCTCATAGGCTAACGCGGCTAAGCTCATGATGGACACGATACCTGCAAGAGACGAGGGGACAACGTTAAATAAGAAAAGATAAGATAATAGAAGATTTATTTAGACCACAGTGGGGAAAGTCCAGAGTTGCAACCATAAACTGTATATTTGAATGGACTTGGCGGCGTCTTCCATCGATTCTGGCTCCAATTCACTTGCAAGACACTTAAACCCGCCTCCCCCTAGGGTAATCAGGCGTTCTGAGAAATTCCCACAATCAAAGCTGTTGTTCCCGATCCAAACTCCAGCCCTAAATGTCCCGAAAATGACACTCAAACAGAATGCTGAGTGTTTACTTTCTGATAAACATTAAAAACTGTTCGTAGAGAGGATGAGTCGACTGCACGCAAGATCTGACGGCTTCTAAAAGTTTGCGTGCGGCCCCAGCTACAATCTCTACTCTCTATCATGCTAATTTTCATTCATCATGGTGAACCAGAACCTTAACACGCAGCTAAAAAGCAAAAGCGTCAGTGCAGGTACTGGGAGAAGTGGGTGGGGAAGTACCTGTGGTTTGCCAAAGCCGAAGCAAAGTTTGCGATTCTGTTGTTTTCTTGTGGCAGAAATATTAATGAGAGACTTGATCTTTGAATAAAAGTATGTTTGTGACAGGTTTGAAAATTCATCTTTTATTATTGTCTAGGTATCATCAGCGAGTCCCGTCCCCCCAAAAAACAACAAAACAAACAAACTCTCTCTCATTGGGGAAGTGAGAGGTGCTGTTATGGATGTATTCTTTTATTGATCTATTTATTATTATGCATTTGATGAATGTGCTTTTTATTAATGTTTGTGTGGAGTCTTCACTTGTGCTGGTGCTCTGTCTGCAAACGAAGTTCCTAACGGATAAATAAAGTTATTTGAATTTGAATTGAATTGAAACAAACAAAACAAATCTCCAATCTCATCTGGTCTCCCTTCCTAGAAATCGAGGAGTATTTATGCGGCGACACCTCCTTGTCAAAGCCTGATCCTGTCAGATCTCAAAGGCTCAGCAGGGCCGGTCCTGGTTAGTACTTGGATGAGAGACAGTGGGAATTCCAGGTGCCACAGGGGGGCGCCAGTCACACAAACTATCATTGTGTCCTTAGGCAAGACACATCACCCACATTGCCTAATATGAAAGTGGTGTGTGCGTGAGTGTTGGTGGTGGTCGGAGGGGCCGATGGTGCAGATTAGAGCCTCACTTCTGTCAGTCTGCCCCAGGGCAGCTGTGGCTACAATAGTAGTTTACCACCACCGGGTCTGGAGTGAATGAATAATGCTCTGTAAAGCGTCTTTGAGAGTCCAGAAAAGCGCTATATAAAACTGATGCATTATTATTATTATTATTATTATTTTTGATGATGCAATGTCTTTAGAACATCACTCCAAGCAACTCACTCGCTTTTTTCAACTGCGAAACATATTCAGACTTCGCCTGATGATTTCTAAAGCTGAGTTAGAGATGGTAATCCATGCATTTGTGTCCTCCAGACTAGATTATCGTAACAGTCTGAGAAAGAAGGAACTTACTCGGCTGCAGATGGTCCAGAACTCTGCCTCAAGACTTCTGAGCCGCACCAGCAGAAGAGCCCGTATCACTCCCATCTTGAAATCCTCACATTGGCTCCCTGTTCTTTTTCGTGTCCACTTTAAAGATCCTGGTGCTGACCTTTAGGGCCCTACACCGTCCAGGCCCCTGTTTACACCACAGACCTGATAAAGCCGTACACCTCTGCCCGTACTCTGAGGTCCACCAGCCAAAACTTGTTAATGGTCCCTCAGAAAAGTTTTCAAGCCGTCTCTCCTAAACTCTGGAATGAGCTGCCTCCTCACCCGCGCTCTCAAGAAAATGTAGATGCTTTAAAGAAGTAATTAAAAACATTTCTCTTTGAACAAGCAATCCCGGACCTCTTAGGTTTTCGAGCCGTTATGACTGATTTTATGATGAAAGTGTCTCATGCTGTCTTTTTTATCTTCGTACAGTATGTGAAGCACTTTATGACCTGTGTCGGTGAAAAGCGCGATATAAATAAACTTTACTTACTTCCTTACCTCGCCCCCAGTGTCTGCTGTGTGTGTGTGTTTGTGAATGGGTGAGTGGTTCCCTGATATAATACACTTTGAGAGGCCTAAACTGTAAAAAGCACTCAATAAATGTGACCAGTTACATCAGGAAGTGGATACGGAACAATTGGGACCCAAGGGGAGAAGCAAGGAATCAAATAAGAAGAATCAGCTTAGAAGGACATAGATGGAAGATCTACTAAATGGACCAAAGAATGCCTCAGTAAGGATGTGATCAGATGTCGAGGGTGACCAGACGTCCCTATTTAGCCAAGACAGTCCCAGGTTTAAGCCCTCTGTCCTATTTCCCAGCAGATTTATCCAAGACCAGTGATTTGTCCCAGTTTTATACAAGAAATGTCTCTATTTTTGACTAATCTGATCCCTGCCACCAGTAAAAAGAGACATACAAGGGCATTTGTTAAGGTAAAATACAGAAAAGCAACTTAAAAATGATCAAAACGCAAAGAAAATGTGACTATACTGACTCACATTTTCCTTAATTACGCACTCATTTCACAGTTTTGTTATTACCAACCACCAAAATACGAGGATGTCCCAGTTTTTTAATTTGAAAATCTGGTCGCCGTGCAGCTGTCTCCCTTCTCTCTTTCTGACGGTGCAGTTTCTGTGCAGCAGCAGCAGCAGCAGCAGCAGCAGCAAAAATAAACCTCTTGGAAAAGCTTTGTTCTTGGTGGAGGAGCTGTGGGAGGAATCTGCAGACGTGACCTCAGGGAGACAGGAGATCAGAGCTCCCCATACCCGGTAAACAACGCGATTGTCTGATATTCTTATGTTTAGTTCAGCGGAGAGAGTGTGAGGAGAGGAGGGGAGGAAGGGAAGGATGGAAGGAGACGGAAAGAGAGAAGTGTCCATGACATACTGACACATATTCCACCATTAACCAGGAGGAGAGAGTTTGGGTTCGGTCTTTAGTGAGCGAAGAACAAGGAAATAATGCAAGAAAAAGAAGTTATAACAGAAGAAACCCACTCATACACAGGGAGAACGTGCACACTTTCAATACTGACCACTAAATCAGGAGCAAACTAGGTCTAAATGTGGTCTAACCCAGGTCTAAAGCTCCTTTGAAAGGCACGGACAACTACAGACCACTGGGAACTGTGAATTTTTCTCTTTGTGTTAATATTAAGGAATGATTAAACGAGTACATATCTGCTTCTTTCCTATTCTGACTGTATAACACATGCTCAACTTCAAATGCCACAGGAGCATGTTAACCTTGTGACCCTTGTCTATTTAAATAAATGCGCCGTCTCTGCAAGGGCCTGCTTTAAGGGCCTGCAAGGGCCTGCAAGGGCCTAGACGTTGGGCTAGACGCTCAATTTCGGGAATTTTACGTAAGTAACAACGATAGAATTACACCTGCATCAGCAAGTGTTGTAATCAGCAAGTCCTGCTATAAGAAGGTCTCGCAGAAAGGGCTTTTCAGAGACGGGGGAGCGAAGACCCATCATAAAGGCCGGTATCCTGTTGAATCCTGTTGTGGCTTGAATAAAGATCTTCTTAAAACTGCTCTACGACTTCCACGTCTTTGTTTTAAGGTGCCTCAAGGAGTCAGAAGTTTACAGAACCCATAATCACAGCAGCAGTCGCCGCTCAGGACTTTACACAATTGATTTAACCAACAGAAAGTTAGAAAAGCATATAATAATATAGTCAATGGTCAATTTTAGCTTTATTTTTATGCATAACGCTTTTTATTTATCGTTTTTATTGTCTTAATTTGTCTGTGCAGCACTTTGGAAACAGTCAAGTTTATCAGCCCAAGGTGTTTAACAGTAAAATCAGGTGTTTAACAGTAAAATCAGAATCAGAATCAGAATGTGTTTTATTGCCATATGAGTGAACAGGTTCACAACATTAGAAATTGCTGCGGTACTTGGAGCAGGATGTAGACAAACACTGACATGCAACAAATAATAGAATAAAATAAAGCTATAGTATAATATAACAAAATTTACAAATTTACAGGGTGTTTAACAGTAAAATCAGGTGTTTAACAGTAAAGCATTTGCGTTGGATCAACCCGTGGGGGAATTTCGAATGCTATTATTTATTTAAAGAGTAAAATAACATTACCCGCCTGAGACATTTGGTTGCGTACAGTGTTCACCGGCTTTGTGAGCGGTGGGGAACGGGGAGAGGATTTAGGACAGTGCATTCTCACAAACGACCTGCTGGGGGAGCACTACGGCTGAAGTGACTTAGGTTCTGCTTTAAAGGAACATTCAGACAAATAAGCACCATTCACATAAAGCAGCAAAGTCTTTTATCAGTGAAGCGGGTCTGTGAGGATACGGGGTTTTCCTCTGTGCACTTTCTTCTCCTTGGACTTCATTTGAACAGTTTATTCTCTCGCGCTCCCCTTCAGAAAGAAACCAGGAGAAATGTTTGGCTTTTGCTTTTTGGACCACAACAAAATTTCACCCAAAACGCAGTGACATTTATGCACAAGAAGCACAATTTTCTAACAGATTAAACACCGTAATACACATTTCTCTGTCAAATAATGACTTTTGTGTAAATAAAATGAGCTTTGGTCCTTGTTCACAGTGTGTTTGTAGTTATGGGGATGTAACAATAACTGAAATATCGTGATGCCGTCTCATCAAAGTTCTCACAATCATCATCAATTTTTAAAGCTTTCTATGTAATGTTGTTATTCCTGAAGAGGTTTCAGAGTCGTCCCATGCATATTTCAGTAATTTAGTGATCTCTCCAGGGTCCTATTCAAAGTCTTAGGCTTATGCTTCATCCACAAGCCTCCATCACCCCTGCTCCCACATGACAATTCTCCATAAATATACAAAAAAAAAACCCAAAAACAAACAAGGGTGACCGGATTTTCAAAATACTAAAATAAGATTGTGAAAAGAGCGCGTAACATTGTATATTCTCATGTCATATCATAATCTGAGGGGCTTCGGTCGCTGCATTTTTTACTTTACGGTCATTCGCCAACACGTTTTTCTGTATTTGGGCGAAACAAATGAAAATCTCTGCTCCTCTTTACTGTTTGTGGGGATCAGAGTAGTCAAAAACTGAGATAGTCATGTTTTAGTCCTGGTTTAGACCTGATGTAGTCCTGGTTTAGTCTTAAGGCCGCTACACACTACGGGATTTTTTGGTCCTAAACGATTTTTAAACGTGCGACAAAAAGTGCAAACACCACAGACACGAGGAGAATCTTACGAGACAAAAAATCTCCGATCACGAAGATGCAGCGGGATATAAAGCTGTGAGCGCGATGGAGTAAAAAAGACTGTTTTTTACTTTTAAAGATCATCGCAAACTGGATTCACGGTGCGGTTTTTGTGGACTGGACGTCATTATTTGCGGAGGACAATTTCTATCGATAATGTGGGTGAGATGCTGCAGTTTAAATGTTCCACTTTACATTAGGTGAGGAATAATAAAGTCTTTATTTTTGCTCTATCCTGAGTTTGTTTGTTGCGTCTCTGTGTCCGTCGCTCCTCTGGCCCTGACGCTCTGTTTTATCGTCTGTTGTTGATGTTCGGTGGTTCTGATCTGACACTGACTCCACACATGAGGAGCAGCGGCTTCAAAATCGCACACGGAGACAAAAAAATCGGGTCACGCCTCCTGGAACTCTGGAGAGGAGAAATCGCAGCCAAAATCGGGCAAATCCTCCTGCAGTGTGTGGCGGCCTGTCGAAAATAGGCACGTGGGACATTTCTTGTATAAAACTGGGACAAATCAGTGGTTTTGGATAAATCTGCTGGGACCGGGGACACTGGGCTCAAAACTGGGACTGTCCCGGGTAAACAGGGACTGAACAAAACTGTACACAAACACTTGACAAATTTTACAAAGTGTGTACGAGCCTTTCCCTCTTGTCACAGCCCAACCACTTCATCTGCGCCTCTGGTTAGTTGTGAACATTAACCGCGTCCTATAGCTGTGCATACGTCTCCTTTACGTGCCCGGTAAGTGCTCGGAGTGCCCCAGTTCTGCTGAAAGCATACATTAGTGCATTACCCACAGCCGTATACTGTAACATCTCTATTAGACACATCACTGGGGCTTTTATTCATCGATTCACAAAGGAGCAGCTCCACTTTCAGAGCCACTGGACCGGCTCATTTTGCACGGCGCTCCCTCTGCTCGCACCGCCCGGGCAGCTCAGGTTTCGCGATAATGATGACTCCGTAAGCCCCGGCAGCGGCGCAGGGTTGAGCTTATGTTTGTGAAGTGAAGAGAGAGGATGCACAGGGCTCGAGGGACGCTATTGATTCAGTTTAAAGAAGACGTTTACGAGAGGAAGACGCGCCGCCTTTTCGAGTATTTGTTGTAAACCTTAATATCGATCTAATACAGCGTCGTAACAGAAATGGGTCAACTGATAAGCCCCGCCTCTTAAGGTTACATAGAGAAAATCCTTTGCATTTGACCTAAGACTGTGCAATTAATTGAATTTTGATTTGTGTTTTGGGATTTTGATTTGTGTGTCAAGCAATCTCCAAACTCATATCATCATATTGAAACACTAAAGCTTAACAAAGTTCATTTTGGGATATTTTTTATATAAATATAAATAAAAAGCATATTTATTCAGCTTTTTTAAAGATAGAGATGGTTGAAGAGCAGGAGATATATATATATATCAGGCAACTGCAAAATGATGAGTAAAATTAACGTTTTTGTTTCATTCTATAAACTGCTGACAACATTTCTCCCAAATTCCAAATAAAAATATTGTCATTTAGAGCATTTATTTGCAGAAAAAAGATTAAATGTTTTCAGACCTCAAATAATGCGAAGAAAACAAGATCATATTCATTTTAAAACAACATAATACTAATGTTTTAACTGAGGAAGAGTTCAGAACTCAATATTTGGTGGAATAACCCTGATTTCTCCTTTTCCTCCTTAAATCAGGTTTGGTTCAGGTGATCTCCTCATCAGTGCCTCATGAAGCAGAATGAGGTGTGTTTGTGTTGGAATCACACATGTAGAGAGGCTGATTTCAGAACAAAAATGCAGCGGTCTCTTATTTTTTCCAGAGCTGTAGATTATTTTGGATACACCTCTATTTTTCTATGCCTTATTTCATGTTTACAGTATATTTTATTCATTTTATGTTTTGTACAGAAGTGTCTTTTGTCCTTTGTTTACTGTTCTAAAGTTGTTCTGTTTTGTATTTGGCCTTTGCACTTTTTTGCCACATTTGCCCATAACTGTACGAGCCCCTGACCTGTGTGTAATCTGCGTGTTTTTTATGCTGTTGTCTGTGACTGCAAACAGAATTGCCCCTTGGGGATCAATAAAGTTTTCTAAACGAAACAAAACTAAACTGCTCCAAGGTGCATATTTGTAGCCTATATATAATTTAAATTTGAAAGTTTTGTGCAAATTATCAATAACAAAGTGTTTTTTTTAAGAGAAATGCTGAATAATGCATCGTGTAACTACAAAATAATAGTTCATAATAATCCTGATTTCTATATTGATCAAAATCGTTATGATAATAATGACTTTTTACATAATCGAGGATCCTTCAGGGCAGCTCGGGCACCAGCCTGGAGCCGGTTTCACTTTGTGGAAACCGTCTGACCTCGCAGCGTTAGGATACGTTCACTCGACGGTAGGCGGGCACTTTTTTTAATTTAACCAATCGCTGCAGTTTGGTGGTGACGTCTGTAATGCGCCGGACGCTCAGTGGAGTCCAAGTAATCGCAGCACAACAACAAATCCCGTAGGAAGAAGGGCAATAACGTCTTTCCCCTTGATAAATTCACCAAACATTCTCTTTGCTCCGGCTTTAAATCCTCGATGTCGGGAATCGTTGCTGACGCAAAATGTTGGGCTTCGTCAACATCCATGTGGACACTTCGTTTCCTGTTGTGCTGGACACAAAAGGACCCAGAGGCGCTGGAGTTTGACCTCAGGGCTTCACAGCTCTTTGCTGATGGATCGGAGCGCCGACTACAACTTCTGGGCTGACTACAACTTCACGGTCAAGTGTTTCTGATTCCTGACGAGTCGCTGGAGAGAAATGAAAGTGAGTGGAGACACTAGGTGGCGCCGGCCTGGCCTGGTCAGGATGACCTCAGCTGGAGGAAATCACCTACTGTGCATGTTTTGGGTCACTTGGGGAAAGGAGAGTGACCGGAGGAAACCATCCACGGGAAGGACCTGCAAACTCCACACAGGCCTTACAGCTTAGGAAGCAGCAGACTTTCATTGAGCGTAATGTCCAGATTATAAGACTTTTCCCACACACTTTGAACCCTTCGTCTTAAACAATGATGTGGTTAATTTTTCCAGGCCTCTGAACAGTTATTTTGCGCTTGATGCACATCCTCCTCACGGAAAACACACAAAGACACGCAGATGATGCAGCTTTTAAGTTAAAGGGAATCGATCTGGCTGTCGAAGAAGTAAACGGGCAGCTGCACGTGAGCTCGGCATTAACGTGAGCTCGGCATTAACGTGAGCTCGGCATTAACGTGAGCTCGGCATTAACGTGAGCTCGGCATTAACGTGAGCTCGGCATTAACGTGAGCTCGGCATTAACGTGAGCTCGGCATTAACGTGAGCTCGGCATTAACGTGAGCTCGGCATTAACGTGAGCTCGGCATTAACGTGAGCTCGGCATTAACGTGAGCTCGGCATTAACGTGAGCTCGGCATTAAGGAATCGATGGTGAGACGTTGGCGACGGCAGCGTGACAAACTGATTCAACGCAGAAAGACGCCAAAAGCCTTCAGAGGCAGTAAAAGCAGATGGCCTGAACTTGAAAACGTTCTTGAAGACTGGGAGAACACTCGGAGAGCAGACGGCCGAGCTGGACAACGAGGACTATATATGTGCAACTGTTTTTCTTTCACAGAGTCCAGAAATGACAGGATGTGTTTTAGTTTCAGTACAGAAGCTACAGGACGTGGGTGAAACAGAGATTTTCTGAAGACTCAAGCAGCCTTTCGTTACAGGAAAATCACTCAAACAGGCTCGGATCGACTGAAACTAAGGTAATGTTGAGAGAACCCCGGTGTAAGAAGTTTATTTCATTTTATTTCTTATGCCGCCCAAGAACTTACATACTGTTCAAAATAACATTGAAGTAATAATAATAGTAGTAGTAGTTTATTTTCTTCATGTACTTAATCATGTGCTTAATAGAGTGTTGCAAACATTAAACATAAAACTATGACCGAGGGGGTTTAGGCTGAAGTGAATCATTTATGAACACCTGACCCTGTTACGAATGATGACGCCAAGAGCAAAACAGCAAACAACAACTTGGATAGAAAAATATATATATAAACACTAATATTAATAACAGTGCTCATGAGGCCAGTACAGCGGTTCTTTTGAGTGAACTCTATTCCACTTCTGTTCTTTTTCTATTTGACTGTTACACAATTTCTGTTTGTTTACATTTATTTATTCTGTAAAGGATTGTTTCTGTTCATCCGGTGTGCGGCAGCAAAGTAAGAATTTCATTGTGCAGGGAAACGTGTTTCTTTACTGTACATATGACAATAAAGCTTTGAATCTTTAGTTTAGTGAATCACGTCACATTTTCTTCAGAGTCAGAAATGCTTTTGTGAATGTTCTTACTTTTATTTGTAAGTCCAGTTTCGATTGCTTTGTGTGTCTTGTACATGTGAAGGAATTGACAAATAAAGGCTAATACTACTACTACTACTAATTATATTTGTGAACGCCGATATATTTGTTTGATTGTAAAGACACTAAAGGCGTTTTCGCGTCGTTAGTTCGATTATTTGATCCGCACCAGGCAATAAAACTGTTCTCATGCAGCATGGAAACTCCAGTGTGATCTGTGTTCACACAACAAACCAATCGTCAATGTTAATCTTCCAGCACGACGTTCCCGTACGTCTGTTCCTAGAACTTTGTGCACAACTCACTGCACTGGGAACTTTTTCCTTCAAAATCATCATTCATCCTACACACTCCCCTGTTTCTGTGACCTACAGAATCTATATTATTATCTTATTCTCTCTGTGTAGTAAAAATATGTCTTTAAATCATTCCAGCGCTCTGTATTTGTCTATAGAATTACATTTCATCCAGACTAGTCCACAGATCTACTCCTCAAACTGATAAACTTCTACTTTTGCTGTTAGTCCTGCCTCATTTCTTTGGTGTACTCCGGGTCCTCTCAGATTATAACACGTCTCACCGGGTTTGAATCTGACCTACTTCTATTGCTCTCTCTTTATTGCACATGACATTATTAACGTGTGACAGATCTGCTCCTTTACACGGCCGCACTGCAGCACAGGTATCAGACAATCAGCCTGTCTCAGTGTGAATGTCCTGCAGAGGAGCTGCTCAGCGTGAGGCTCTGCGGTAATTGGATTTATCACCTCCCCCCCGTGTGTGTGCAGAGTGAACGTGAGCGTGTGGGGTTTAATACTGTTTCTAAAGGCAAAAGTCTTAAAGTTATTTGATTTAGTAAAACATAAAACTGCTCCGATCCTGTATAAACCGAGGAATAACTCACTACTGAACAACATTTTAAATATATTCACAGACAGACAAAAGGGTCATGGACTAAGAGATGAGTTAAATTTGAAAAACAATTCAACAAAAAATGTGTATGTCCATAAGTGAAGTACGTTTGTGGAATGAAAAATGTGCAAATATGAATCTTTTAAAATGAATTTTTTTTTAATTTGCAACGTTTTGGAGAATGAATTGTTATTAAAAAGTGATAATTGATAATATATTATAAAGCTGTGTTTGTAACGTGTATGTGTTTTTGTTTTTCCCCATCTATCTAATGTCTAAATATACACTATAATGTACTTAACTACTGAATATCATGTAGATGAAATGTTGTAAATTGTAGGGGGTTTGAACACTGAATGGTTTTAACAATTTTGTTCTCTTTGTTTTGTTTCTTTCCTCGTTAAATGCACATGTTCTGAGAGGATAGAGACTCTGCAGGGGGCTAAATGTGACCAGGCTGGTGGCCAAACTTCACCGACTGCACATTGCGCCAGTGAGAGCAGAGTGTGAAGGTTCAGTTAGCAGAGCAAGAGCACAGTTTAGCTTAAAATAATGCAATGCACACGTCATTATGGGCGACATATCAGGGTAAAGTCAGGATACCACCAAGAAGGACGAACCGCATCCAACAGGACTAATCGTCGCATGTTGAGGGACTATTTTCTCATATATCAGTCCGCCGCTGCCGAGCTTCTATCAGGAAGAACAACTCTGCTGCTGCTCAGACAGGTCTGGGCATCACTGTGGACGTGGCAGATGATGATGATGATGTGTACAGACAGTGTAAGACGCTCTGTGCTCTAAGGAAACACTCTGAGGCGTAAATTTGGCTCTTGTACAAATGATGTAAAGTTGGTCTTATATAAATCGTATCGTTCAGCGTTATACACAGCCCAACTCTCGGTTAATTACAAAAAAGCCGTTTGCAAAGGCGACAGGTGCAACAGTGACGCTTTACCGGTGATTTGCAACTGCACTGGAAAAAAAAACTATATCTAGGTGAGTTAAAATGACTTAAATTAAGAACATTTTACTTTATTTGAGTCGATTCAACTTGACGAGCGAAATAATCTGCCAGCGGTATAAGTGTTTTTTTCTTAAACCAAGCAACATTTGATTTTATTTCTTAATTTAAGTGCAAGAACTAGTTGTTTTTCTTATTTTAAGTGTAGTAAGATGTATTTTTGTATTTTACGTAAAAAAAAAACTTACTGCACTGGCAGATCATTTTACTTGTCAAGTGAAATTTACTCAAATCGTGGTAAAACTTTCTTAATCCAAGTCATTTTAGCTTGACTAGATTTTGTCTTTTGTCAGATGTTTGTTACTGCACGAGTGAAAACGCTGTGAGCTCCACTAAGAACTTTAATGTACAGATTTATCTGCAGACTGAACACATCGGACAATGAAATAATAATGTTACTCACAAATATGAGTCCTGTATGTGGAGACACTGGTTTGGCTCTTTTAAAAATGTTTGTTTTGTATTGTATTGGTTTTAAAAATGGACCATACATACACTGCAAAAAAGTAAGAAAAATATAAGAAAATAAGAAAAAAATACCAGTTTTGAGGTAAAAAATGCCCTATTTTAAGTGAAATTATCTGTCAGTGCAGTAAGAAATGTTCACTTACCAAGTTTTCTTAAAACAAGACGAAATATGAATCTTGTTCTAAGCAGAAAACACAAGTTTCAAGTATTTATGGCAAGATTTTTCACCTTATTGGTTTGAGGAGGAAGTTAAAGAGGCTTAACCTGGACTGAGTTAATATAAAAAGTGCTTAGGATAAGTTGTAATATCGAGATAAGATAAATCAGGATGGAATATCTTGAGATAAGTAAAAAAAATCTCATCTTAATTAAAAAAATCTTAAAATTGGTCTTTTAAGATGAATCTGCTTAATTCAAGTCAGTTTAACTATGCTAGAAAATCCTTTTTTGTAGTGTAAGTCTGGAATAAAGATGAACTGAACTGAACTGAACATAAATCCTTCAAATGTAACGGTTGGTTTTACTTCTAAAATGATTCTCTGGACACAGACGTTCACGTGGACAGTCTGGAGTTACAATAGTTTTTCCTCGGGTCTGTGGAGTGGGTCAGACTGTTTTTAGTGGCAGGACGACTATGGCCATTGACATGCACTAGCCCAGCACCAGCACCTCTGCAAATACAAGGACTGGGTGGAAGATTTAAAAAAGTGTCACCACACGTCTCCAACACTCTGGATCACGAGGAAATGAGGCATGAGGTTAGTCGAGGTTTTCCATCCCCGTTGACCCTCAGACGTAATCGCAATAACGCCTACAGTAAACCCCGCCAAAAATATTCATTTTGTCTTCTTAGTGGACACACACAAGAACTCACGGACCATCTCAGCGCACAGGACACTACAGGTAACATTCAATTCACACATGAGGAGGAGAAAGATGGAGCAATAGCATTTTTGGACATAAAAATCCACCACATCGCAGACGGCAGCATCAAAATAACAGTATACAGGAAACCCACACACACCGACCAATATCTACTCTGGACATCCGAACATCCCACTGCACACAAACTATCAGTAGTAAGAACCCTATTCGAAAGAGCCGCACTCATTACAGATCACACGGACAGGGAAGAGGAGGAGAGACACATCACACAAGCACTCAAACAATGTCAATATCCCAACTGGGCCATCGACAAAGGCAGACAACAAGTTCTCAATAAAACCAACGAACTCCGGAAGAAAACACAGCAAACCAATAGAGGGCAGCAGGAACACCAAAATACAGTTAGTACACCCCAAAGATAAAATACCACCAGAACAAAAATGCAACGCCATCTACGAAATCCAGTGCAAATCGTGCAATAAATCTTACATAGGGGAAACAGGCCGGGCATTTCACATCCGAAAAAAGGAACACCAAAAAGAATGCGAAAAAGAAACAGCAGGGAGACTCACCAGGACAAAGAGACAAAGCAGAACAGGAAAACCTAAACTCTGCCATATCAGACTCACTGTAAAAGAAATAACCACATTATGGATCGGGACGGGGCTCGGGTCATTGGATCGGAGAACAACAAGTTCAAACGCTGGATCAGGGAGGACGGTGAGATCAGGAAACGAGGCACTGACAGCATCAACCGTGACGACGGCGCGTTCCTCCTTTCACACACCTGGGACACCCTCCTCCAGAGACCACCGGGCGACAGGAGGCGTGGTCAGTCTGGGCGACCTGCAGGTCCCATCAGGCCGACCACGCCTACAGGAAGTAACAACAGCTGATATATGACACGTCACCACCAACACCGGTGACAGTTCTGAAGACGGCTCGCAGCAGCAGCCGAAACATGTCAACAAGGTACAAATACACTTGTCTACATTGTCTCAGAAAGGAACCTAAGAAGTTAATACAGTAAATCCCGCGGTTACGTATCGTTTTAATATCTCTGTGACCTTTTTACGGTCGGGACATTGCCTCATTCGGATTTTCACGAAACCAAATATTGTTGGTTCGCGAGAGCCAAAAGGTCAGCAGACAAAGAGGCGATGACACAGAACAGAGCGGAGCACCGGGCTAATCAGCTTATCGAGCGGTGTCCTCCTCAACGCAACACAAACACTCTCACCGTAACACAATTAGACGTCCGCACGGAGCCCGGAGCGAGACCGAGGACCCGGCGAAGGACCTGACGAAGGACCTGACGAAGGACGAGGACTGGTGACCTACATCGGAGCGAACAGGCCATAACGAGCGATAATAAAGCGACAGTGACAAAGTGGTGTTTCTAACCGAAGGACAGGACGCACTTTCTCCAAGAACATTTTAACGGGACACTGGGCGCTTTATTTTGTCACGGCCCAACGATTTTATTTTGGTGAATCGATGTTTAAACGTAAATCTGGGGCTTTGGGGCGAGACTGACCGAAGCACGACGGCCGTTTTGCGCCATCGCCCGACAAACATGACGCACATGTTCGCCTTTACTGCCCTGCAAAGGAAAAACGCGCTGTAACTTTTGGGTTTGGGGCTCCGTCACCAACTGTTTTCTATGGATGTGTCACTGCTCTGCTGGAATGTTCCACAGTGTGACATTAAACAGCTCTACATTACGTTTATTCAGTTACAGGTGGTTTTATAGCTCAATAATACAGAGAAAAACAGGCGTTCTGACTGTGAGCGGCGTCGCCTCTCCACAGATCTGACCTGTAACTTGGTCTGGTTTGGTTTCCAATGAAGATAGAACGGTTTAAAGCCCTAATTTGAAACATTTCAGACAAAGGAATAACGTCTCAGTGAAGAAAAGCACTTGACTGACTTTCCAATCAGAAAAGTTAGAATCAGATCATTTATGTTACGACCCAGGGGCAAGGGAAGTAATAAAAAAAAAAGATGGAAAATGAAATAAGTAAGGTAATTTAAACGAGTCACGTGGGTTTACACACAAAAAACCCCCAAAACAAAACAAAAAACAAGTGACTAAACTAAGGGACGCAAACAAAACTAAATCTTTTCTGTCATTTTACTGGAGAGTTTCACACAACTCACAGATACTACTGCATGTTTTAAGTAACGTGACCAGAATTTCACTGCAAATTTCTCTGGCCAAGAGTTTCCAACTTATATCAGGTTATTCGTCTTCTTTTCAGATTTATTATCGACTCACTAGTTCTGAGACGCTTCGTTCTAGTCCAGAGGTCGTTTATTTTAAGGTAACTTGTCCAGTGGAATGATCTCGCTGCACGGACAGATACTTTCACTACTTTTCACTCATTTTCTGATAGATTTAAGTGTTTATGTCCACTGGTCTTGTGTCCAAGGACTCACCTGGCCCAGTCCTGCTCAGCTTCAGGGAGGAAACCAGGTTGATGTGGGATTTGCACTCATACACACACTACGCACTATAGAAAGAGCAAACACACACACACACACACACACAGCAGATGAGTCCTCCACACACTCCTGTCCTGACCTTGACCTACTGCAGAGTAAGTGAAGATCTGAGACGGGTCGACAGGTGCTGCTCCTGCCCTGACAGGTGTTCCCACAGGGTTTGGGGTTTAATGGAACAGTTTGGGAGACGTACAGCGAACGTGACCTTAACTGTGCCTTAAAGACAAAATTCAGACTCTTTCGTCGTCTGGATTTAACACCACGTGAGCTGTGAGCTCCTCTGTGTTTTTTTAGCTATTTCAATGTAATTTTATTAATTTATTAATACATTTAGTCTCATTTATATATATTTGTATTGCTTTTAATGGAGACTAGCAGACTTATATTCAGCTCTATTTTAGTACTAGGGATGTGCAAAAATGTCAATATCAATACATCGTATCATTTAAAGTGATGATACATTATTGATATCGGAATCTGCTGTATCGATATTGAATAGAATATAAAGCCTTTATTGTTATTATACACAGTATAATGAGAAGCTGCTCCTTCAAAGTGCACATGAAAATGAATAAAACTACAAAACTATTAGCTAATACACATAAACTACTCTACAATATATCTCCAAGAGTATTCTCTGGTATATTTTACCAAATTATTTTGTTACAGCTACAGTTTTGTTGCTTGTTCAGAGGAAGGAAACTCGTTTATGCAAAACATTTTCTCTGTTTTGAGAATGAAAATGTTTGTGTTTCATAGGAACTTTGCACAAGAAGTGGTTTAACAAACACTTTTATATCACAGCCATGATTTATTATTATTATTTTTTATTATTGAACTATCTCAGATCAATTTGAAATATATTGTACTGAATCATATGGAATCGAAAGCTCACTGTACTGAGATATGTATCGTATGTACTGTATTGTGGTCTGTGTATCAATTAAATACAAAAACTTTATTGTCAGTTTCCATATGAAGAACTGAAAACGTGTTCCTCACTCCTCTTCTAAATAAATAATAATAAAATAAATGGAAAAGATGGTATCGAAGTATCATATCAGCAACTTCTTAATGATACTGAGCCATAATTAGCACTGCTGTACTGTGAAGATATAAGATATAAGACACTGCTCAAGGTTCGAGGTTCTTTATTTGTCATTCAAGCATGTGAAATAAATAATTAAGAATAATTTTTGAGAGAACTATTTTTATCTTTACCTTTTATCTTATTGTATTTATCTTATCTTATTTTTGAAAATTTGATTCTATCTACATGCTCTTGGTCGGTTGCATCTGTAATGAAGAAAATTTCCCCTCAGGGATGAATAAAAGTCATTCTGATTCTGATTCTGAGTCTGAAAGAAACACATAACTGAATGAAATGTGTTCCTCGAGGTCCCGTGACCAAGAGAGATGAAAACAATAATAAATAAGCAATATTAAAAGTACATTAAGAGCATTTAGCAGTTTCACCAGACAAGTACAAGTTAAACATGTGGCAGATGGAGCGGCCCTTTGAGCAGGAAGTCCGTGTGAACCATCAAAAGTCTGACCGAGGAAAAAAAATGGACCTCAGCCGAGATGTTCTGGCTTTGATGCTCCTCAGACAGATACTCGATACTAAAACTAGTAGATACTCATAGAAAATACTACGATTTAATGTTGACTTAATGTTGTCACTTTCTGCTGCCTAAAGAGTGTATTTATGATCACAGTAGTATCAGAATCACTACAGAGAATTGAGTCTCTTCCTTTATATTGAAGCACAAATTCAGTCAAATGTTGTTGTTTTTATAATCACAAATATTCACCAAAAGGTCAAACCCTTAAAAAGTCTATTTCTTCACATTATTTTTCCATAATTGAAACCACAAACTCTATACCCAAAGCTGCATTCTGCACAGTGACCACTAGAGGCTGCTCACGACAGCCCAGCGCCTTTAACCTTGACACACATTTCACAGTGGAGCGTCCGCGGATGCCGGCCAAACTCTAAACCAGCAAAAATGACCACAGTGTTAGCTCGATTAGACAAATCTGGAGGGTAATTTGCAGAAAATGGCGTCAGACGTGAACAGACGACTGTGATGTTTCCTCCCCGTCGTGCGAGCGCAGAGGGGCCATAATGCACAAACAGCTCTGGAGCCATTTCACACAGACGGCAATTTCCTTCCGTCAAAACACATCACGTTGTTTGTTTGTTTGTTTGTTGCCAGGTTTGTGATCGAAGAGCCTCAAATGGAGCGTTAATGATTCAGTTGTCGACAGCGCTCTGAACCTCTCTGACAAAGGGGGAAAGTTTTGCGTCCGAGTCCAGTTTGTGCAGCTCACACTTCTTACGCAGTGCTCAGACGAAGATATTTGTAGTTTTATTTTGCATTTCTGTTGGTTAGAAGATAAAACGGTATAAAAAAGCAGAACCTCTGTTTGCATTTGTTTGTGGTTTAGTTGTTTCCTTGATCCAGAGCAAACACTTCTCTAGGACACATGCGTCTTCTGTCCCTATACAATACTTGAACTGTTTATGTCCTGTATACAGATTGTATTGTTTTATGTTGTTTGTTTGTTCTGTCTTTTGTCTCAGGGACTGCAGCTCATCTACATGGTCCCTGTTAGGTAAAAATGTAGGATTTCGGGTCCTTGTTAAATAAAAACTTGTGATTTCTGGTCTCTGTTAGATAAAAATGTGGAATTTCTGGTCCTGGTTAAATAAAAATGTGGGATTTCTGGTCCTGGTTAAATAAAAAACGTGGAATTTCTGGTCCTGGTTAAAGAAAAATGTGGGATTTTTGGTTCCTGTTAAATAAGAACGTGGGATTTCTAGTCTCCATTAGATAAAAACGTGTGATTTCTGGTTATTGTTAGATAAAAACGTGTGACTTCTGGTCTTTGTTAGATAAAAACGTGTGATTTCTGGTCTTTGTTAGATAAAAACGTGGGATTTCTGGTGTCTGTTAGATAAAAACATGTGATTTCTGGTCCCTTTTAGATAAAAACGTGTGACTTCTGGTCTTTGTTAGATAAAAACGTGTGACTTCTGGTCTTTGTTAGATAAAAACGTGTGACTTCTGGTCTTTGTTAGATAAAAACGTGTGATTTCTGGTTATTGTTAGATAAAAACGTGTGACTTCTGGTCTTTGTTAGATAAAAACGTGTGATTTCTGGTCTTTGTTAGATAAAAACGTGGGATTTCTGGTGTCTGTTAGATAAAAACATGTGATTTCTGGTCCCTTTTAGATAAAAACATGGGATTTCTGGTCCCTTTTAGATAAAAACATGGGATTTCTGGTCTTTCTTCTGGTTTTGTTAGATAAAAACGTGTGACTTCTGGTCCTGGTTAAAGAAAAACGTGGAATTTCTGGTCCTGGTTAAAGAAAAATGTGGGATTTTTGGTTCCTGTTAAATAAGAACGTGGGATTTCTAGTCTCCATTAGATAAAAACGTGTGACTTCTGGTCTTTGTTAAATAAAAACGTGGGATTTCTGGTCCCTTTTAGATAAAAACATGGGATTTCTGGTCCAGGTTAGATAAAAACATGGGATTTCTGGTGTCTGTTAAATAAAAACGTGGGATTTCTAGTCTCCATTAGATAAAAACGTGTGATTTCTGGTTATTGTTAGATAAAAACGTGTGACTTCTGGTCTTTGTTAGATAAAAACGTGTGATTTCTGGTCTTTGTTAGATAAAAACGTGGGATTTCTGGTGTCTGTTAGATAAAAACATGTGATTTCTGGTCCCTTTTAGATAAAAACATGGGATTTCTGGTCTTTCTTCTGGTTTTGTTAGATAAAAACGTGTGACTTCTGGTCTTTGTTAGATAAAAACGTGGGATTTCTGGTGTCTGTTAGATAAAAACATGTGATTTCTGGTCCCTTTTAGATAAAAACATGGGATTTCTAGTCTCCATTAGATAAAAACGTGGGATTTCTGGTCCCTTTTAGATAAAAACATGGGATTTCTGGTCCAGGTTAGATAAAAACATGGGATTTCTGGTCCAGGTTAGATAAAAACGTGGGATTTCTGCAGAATGTTATTGTGACGTGAGAGAAATGTCATTTTGTTTGTAAATGACAGACGGCGAATGAGACGGACTTCGTTTCACACATAATAAATACACATAAATAAACAAATCTGACTGGACGATCAGGTTTGGTTTGGAGGTTTGGTTCTGGCTCGTGACACGACAGAGGAAGTGACCAGACTGATGCAGATTTGTTTAAAAAATACAGAGATATCAGTCTGGATTTACCAGCCAAGTGTTTTCCGATAGTGTTTTCCTCATTTTTAGAATTATCCAGACAATGAGGAATGATCCGGTATGGATTTTTAAAACCGATATCCAGTCTCACTGCTGTGGCCATAAAACCCATATTTGCAAAACCGATATTAAGATACAAAATGCCAAGTTCAGATGACTTGAATTAAGAAAGTTTGATCACGATTTGAGTAAATGTCACTTGACGAGTAAAGTGATCTGCAGTGGAACAAGATTTTAGTACTTAAAAATATGAAAATACATCTGGCTGCACTTAAAATAAGAAAAAAACAACAACTTTTTGCACTTAAAATAAGAAACAAAATCAAATGTTGCTTGAAAAACACACTTATTCCACTGGCAGATCATTTCACTTGTCAAACTGCCAATTTAGCCCAATCGCTTTTACTTTTACTCGTTCAGAAAGACAAATCTGAAATCCACATGACTGAGCTTCAGGTGAACATTCGATAGGACAGGAATATCGAACGCAGACGGGGGCAGCTAAATGTCTCTCCGTGTTCTTCACCGTCAGTTTGAGATGATGCGTCGGGGCCGAAGGTGCAGGGTCCCAGACTGTAAAGTGAACAGCTTCAGACATTCTTTTGTGCCATGAATCTGCTAAACTCAAAGTAAAAGGCTTCGGCACATAGGCTTAGGGAGTGTGTCATTATGAACAGATACAAGACTGTGAAGGTCTCGCCTGTAAAGATTCTCTTGAAGCTCCTGTTTCACTCGTGGTCATATTCGCTCTCTTATCTGTTTGGATGTTCGTGTGGTGCTGATGTTGCTGTTGTGTCGTCCTGTGAGACAATAAAGGATTATCTTAAAGTTCATATAGTTAAAAAGCAGATTTGGGTGGTAATATAGTGACTTTCTAGGGTTACCACAAATTGAGCTGCCAGTAGAAGTGATCAGTGTGTAAAACCCCTCAGTCGTACAGGTAGAATCTGCTCCAGTTCTGGTCAGACTCTGGAGGACACCGTCTTCTTCAGAAGTGTGCGAAAGTTTTAGGCAAGTGTGAAAAATGCTGTAAACAAAGAACGCTCAAAAATATAAATAATGATCGTTTGTTTTGATCGGTTTACCAAATGCAAAGTGAGCGAACAAAAGAAAAAGTCCTTCAGAACGATCTTCAGCGTAAAGAAGAAGAAGCAGAAGTTGTGTTGGTGATGGTCTGGCCCCTCAGATCTCTGACCTCAGCATCATGGAGTGAGTCTGGGATTAACATGAAGAGACAGAAGGATGTGAGGAAGCTCCATCCACACAAGATCTGAGCTTAGTTCTTCTACATGTTTGGAACAGTGACCAGCCCAGTTCCTTCACAAACCGTCTGCAAGTAAAACCTAGAAGAACTGACGCTCTTCTGAAGGCAAAGCTCACACCAAATACTGATTATTTAGATTATTTTTTGTTGATTGATGAAAATAAACGATGAACACTTCCATTTTTGAAGGCGTTCCTAGTTTGCAGCGTTTTTTCCCCCCCCCCACACCTGAATATAACTTTTGCACAGTATCTGCCTGAAGGGAGGAGCTAACGACACTGAAACTACTCCGGAACTAACACACCTACTTGTTCCCAGTTTCTGTTTGTTCGCCGTTTGTAAGTTCACTTTTTTGACAATTCATACCAAAGTGCAACGTTATTAACAGGCAAATCTGAGAGTATAACGTCCTCACAGCCGAGAATTTAAATAAATAATGATGCAAAATATCAGATAATACCAATACTGATACTGATACTGAAACCCTACATCCCCGATCTCTAATAATGACTTAAGTTTTCCAACAAAAACCAGAGTTCAAACCAGTTCAACCAGTTAAAAACGGCATTTTCGATAGTTTTGCATGAGCGGATTTCTGTTTTCGTACTTTTCCTTCTGTTTTTGAGAAAGTAAAGCGCCGTTTATTCCCACGTAAACACTTCCTAAATTATTCAGTGCCACAGAAGCTTTTGAAACGACAGTGAAAAATGACCTCTGCCGTCTAAGTGTTAGTCACACTCTGCATTTAGCGAAGAGCCTTTATTTACAGAAATGAGCCGTTACAGTTCACGGCGCTTTTCGATTTCCTTTCAGTCTCTGTTATCCTGAATGTCTCAAACAGTGTTTAATTCCACTCAGATCCTCTTACAGTTTCGCAGATTAGATGTTTTTTGTGGTCCCAAGAGTCAAAAAACACTTTAGAAAACACTAATTTAAATGTAAAGCTCCATTAACTCGCATTAGCTTCTGTCCTTTCGCTTGAAAATGCTCTGGGTCAATATTTACATAACCTGTGTAATTGTTTTTTGATCATTTTGTTGAATTTCGTTGTTCATCTTTGTTTTTTATATTTGAACTTTTTGATTTATTCTGTGTCTAATGTGTCTTTATGGTGGTGTTGATTTTTTTTTTCTCTGCAAAAAGCAAAATCTAGCCAAGGTAAAATTAAGAAATTAAGAAAGTTTTATCATGATTTGAGTAAATTTCACTTGACAATAAAATGATCTGCAGTGGAAAAAGACTTTTTGTACTTTAAATATGAAAATACATCTTACTACACTTAAAATAAGAACTTTTTTAACTTAAAATAAGACACAAAATCTAATGTTGAATTACAAAAAAAACACTTCATCCATTGGTAGATCATTTCACTTGTCAGGTTACTCACATAAAGTGAAATGTTCTTAATTTAAGTCATTGTATCTTCTTAATATCTTGTTTTTTGGCTGTTTGTCCACCTGTGTCTGTCTGCTGCTGTTGTGACGTGAAGAACGCCTCGAAAATGAGATGCGGAGACATCTCAAGGGCAGAATGACCACATTTTCAAAATAAAAAACTGAGACATCCCGGGTTTGTGGTGGTTGGTGATAATAAAATTGTAAAACGAGAGCATAATTAAGGAGAATTGTCACGCACTCAGCACCAATGTGAGTCAGTAGAGTCAAATTTTCTTTGTGTTTGGGTCATTTTAAAGCAGCGTTTCTGTTTTTTAGCTAAACAAATGACAGTTTATGCCTCTTTTTACTGTTAGCAGGGATCAGATTGGTCCAAAATAGGGACATCTTGGACATTTCTCGTATAAAACTGAGTCAAATCACTGGTTTTGGATACATCTCCTGGGACAGGGGACACGGGACTCCAAATACGGACTGTCCCGGGTAAATAGGGACGTCTCCAATGTGTAAACTCTCTCTAATCCAGGTCGACAACAATAAATCACGAACAAATCCTCTCGCTCTTACCGAACAAACTGTTGCTGAAGCCGTCCCAGATGCACGTCGCCTGGCTCCATATCCAGCCGCCCTTTACGCACGCGAAAAACGTGAAGTTTATCCCCGTGACCGAGACGAGAAAATCGCTCAGGCTGATGTTGACCAGGAGCAGGTTGGTGGGCGTGCGTAAGCGCTTAAACTTACAGTACAGAACGATCACCACGACGTTGTTGCAGAAGCCGAACACGCCGATGGTGCCGATGGTCAGCGCCAAAACTTTGTACGTCCCCTGCGAGAAAAGTGGATGCGCGCCGTTCCTGTCCGCCCTGGTGTCGTTCAGGGGATTCATGGCGCGCGTAAAAAGTTGGTTCGGAGCATCGTGGAGGAGGCGACGAGGAGGCGACGAGGAGGCGAGGAGGAGGCGAGGAGGCACAGAGGAGCGGAGGCTGAGCGGGGAGGAGGCCCGGGCCGAGCGCGACATCTGCGGGCGCCGAGCCGAGGAGAAGTGCCGCTCCGTGCGCCGTGGAGGAAAGAGGAGAGAGAAGGAAGGGAGGAGAGAGAGGGAGGAGAGAGAAAGGAGTGTGTGTGTGAGGGAGAGAGAGGGCTAAGGAAGGGGAGTGAGGGAGATAGAGAGGCAGAGAGAGTGAGACACAGAGAGAGAGAGAGTGAGACACAGAGAGCAAGAGTAAGAGAGTGAAGGAGAGAGAGGGCGAAGAAAAGGGAGTAAGAGACAGGGAAAAGGAGAGAAAAAATAGAGCTAGAAGCGAGAAAAAGAACGAGAGAGAGAGAACAAGGGAGTGAGGAAGAGACAGAGAGAGAAGGAGAGAGGGATAAGGAAGAAGTGGGAGAGAGAAATGGAGAGAGAATGGGTGTGTGTGTGTGAGAGAGAGAGGGGGAATAAAAGAGGAAGAGGACGGAAGGAGAGAAAGAGAGAGAGAGCAAGAGCAAGGGAGTGAAGGAGAGAGAGGGTTAAGGAAAGGGAGTAGGAGACAGGGAGAGAGAGAGAGAAAGGGCTAGAGCGAGGAGTGAGGGAGAGAACGAGAGAGAAGAGAGAGCACAGGAGAGAGGAAGAGAAATAGACAGAGAGAGAGAGAGATAGAGCTAGAGCGAAGGAGCGAGAGAGCGATAAAAACAGACATTGAAAGAAGGGATGAGAGAGGGAGAGCGAGGAAGGAAGAGAGCGAGAGCAAGGGATTGAGGGAGAGAGAGATAGAGAGACAGAGGCAGAGCAAGAGAGTGAGGGAAAGAAAGACAGAGCTAGACAAGGGAGGGAGGAAGAGAAAAAGACAGAGAGAGACTGATAGAGCTAGAGTAAGGGAGAGAAAGAGAGAGAGAGAGCAAGAGAGTGAGAGAGAGATAGTGCAAGGGAATGAGAGAGAGATGGCAAGAAAGAGATTGAGCCAGAGCAAAGGATGGAAGGAGAGAGAGATAGACAGAGCTTGAACAAGGGCGAGAGATGTGAGAGTGAGTGAGAGAAAAGATGGTGAAGGAGGGAAAGAGAGCGACACTGAGGTAAGGGATGAGAGAGGGAGAGAGCAAGGAAGGAAGAGAGAGAGATAGAGAGTGAAAGCAAAGGAGTGAGAGATAGAGCAAAGGAATGAGCAAGAGTTGGAGGGAGAGAGAGGCAGAGCTAGAGCAAAGGAGGGAAGGAGAGGGAGAGAGAGGGGAGTGAGAAAGATTAGGGAAGCAAGGGCGAGAGAAAGAGGAGAGATACAGACACGAGGGGAGAGAGACGGAGAGAAAGACAGGATAAGAGAGAGGAGAGAAAGAGAAAGGATGATGAGGGAGGGAGAGAGCTAAAGCAAAGGAGTGAGAGAAAGAGAAAGAGAGCTAAGGAAAGACAGTGAAAGAGAAGGGAGTGAGAGAGAGGGGAGTGAGAAAGATTGGGGGAGCAAGGGTGAGAGAAAGAGGAGAGATACAGACATGAGGGGAGAGAGACGGAGAGAAAGACAGGATAAGAGAGAGGAGAGAAAGAGAAAGGATGATGAGGGAGGGAGAGAGCTAAAGCAAAGGAGTGAGAGAAGGAGATAGAGCTAGAGGAAGGGAGTGAAAGAAAGAGAAAGAGAGCTAAGGAAAGACAGTGAAAGAGAAGGGAGAGAGAGAGAGGGGAGTGAGAAAGATTGGGGGAGCAAGGGCGAGAGAAAGAGGAGAGATACAGACATGAGGGGAGAGAGACGGCGAGAAAGACAGGATAAGAGAGAGGAGAGAAAGAGAAAGGATGGTGAGGGAGGGAGAGAGCTAAAGCAAAGGAGTGAAAGAAAGAGAGCTAAGGAAAGACAGTGAAAGAGAAGGGAGAGAGAGAGAGGGGAGTGAGAAAGATTGGGGGAGCAAGGGCGAGAGAAAGAGGAGAGATACAGACATGAGGGGAGAGAGACGGCGAGAAAGACAGGATAAGAGAGAGGAGAGAAAGAGAAAGGATGGTGAGGGAGGGAGAGAGCTAAGGAAAGACAGTGAAAGAGAGGAAGAGAGAGAGAGAGAGGTTTAGAGCCCGGGATTCGGGGGGCGGGGCTAAAGGAGGGAGTTTGATTGACAGCCGAACAGATAACGACGTCTCCTCTTTATCTATGGACGAACGTTTCGCCTCCACGTCGTGCTCCGTCTCCCCTCCCTCTCTCTTTCTCTCGCTCCCTCACTCGTTTTCTTTTTCTTTTTCTTTTGTCATAATCATAATTCCTTTTATTCTGAACTTCTCGAAAACCCTCCGTACGACTTTTAAGGTCGTATCGAGATTGAAAAGTTCGTATTATGTGACGCTCGGTTTTATTTTTAGGTCAGGAGTCGCCACAGTGCAGTAAATGACTGTAAAAGTATCGTTTTGATGCGTAAATTTGGATAATTGGATTTTGTTGTTTGGACCTCTGTCTTTTATTTAATTTAATTTATTTCTTTAATCATGTTTAGCTTCATGCATTTTAATAGAGGTGTAACAATATCCAAGTCTGAAATGATCTGCCAGTGGAATAAGTGTTTTTTTCTTAATTCAAGCGACATTTGATTTTTTTTTTCCTATTTTAAGTGTAGTAAGATGTATTTTTATATTTTAAGTACAAAAACCTACTGCGCTGACAGATCATTTTACTCGTCAAGTGAAATTTACTCAAATCACGGTAAAACTTTCTTAATTCAAGTCATTTTAGCTTGACTAGATTTAGTTTTTTACAGTTGGGAAAGCTCACGATATTATGATATTCTACATAATGACAAGACTGACGTTATAAAACGCTTTGACCAGTCATTTGGTACATTTATTGTCATTAGGGATGAAACGATATCCAAATCTCTCTGTACGATATTTTCACCATAAACATCTCACGGTACCAGATTTATTGCAATAAAAAACTGTGAATCTGCTCCTGTTTCCTCTAAAAATGCTTCACAAGACTTAATCCAAAGATGTAAAAGTGCTTAGAACAGTTATTTCTTCATGTCGTCTGCACTGAAACGGAGCAAAGGATCATGGTCTATGTAGTTCCCTCTGTTTTTTTTTTAGCTATTTCTGCATCAGAACTGTTCATTTGTGACTCGATATATTGTGATGGTCCACGATATTACTGTGAGACCTTTGACGATACGATATCACCAGATTTCGGTGATCTTTATATATGATTTACTGTCTTTTATTGTATTGATTTGTTTGTGCAACACTTTGGGAACTGTCATGTTTCTGAAATAAGGTGATTTGAATTGGCTATTTGGATAATGGTTTATGTTTTATAAGCATCTAACTTCTAAAATGAATCTTTCCAGAATTTTCATTGTGTAATGGCAGCTCACCAGAGGAAAAACGAGATTAAACAAACAAACAAACAAACAAACAAACAAAGAAAAACTCCTTGCACTGTTATCTTTTTTCCATTGCACAAGTTGCCTGGTATAAGTCTGGTCACTGTTGAATGTTCCCTTTTTTCAGATAGATGTGACTGACGGGTGGATTAGCCAATCACGGTCCATCGGTATCAAAACAAATGTGTTTAGAAAAGAAAGTGAAGCTCTAAACTCTGTCAGTGCTGGTGCGGTGAGCGGCCGAATAGTGTTTTGTACCTAGCGAACGTCCTGTGTATGTGAGTCCTTCTCTCTTTTGTCGCACACGGCAGAAGAACGTGGTGCGTTTGCGGCGTAAGAGCGTGGAAATGCGCACACATCATGAGACAATAAACGCTTTTATTCACTCACTGCTCACCACGTCACATCGGAAGATAAGAAGAACACTCCTGCGCTATGATAGAAACTGTTTTTATTCACCCTTTATGCAAAATATAAACACTTTCTCAGTGTTCTCAGTATCGAATCGTGAGACTTGAACACCGTTACACCCCTAATTGATACTAAAACGTCCCATTCGCAAGACAGAATCTTAGTTTTCTTGAACGGTTTCAGTTGATCAGAATCAGAATGACGAAAAGAGCTCGGGCTGAGAGAGAGAAAGCGTTATCTTGAAAATGAATGACATTCTAGTACTAAAAATGGTTTTATCTTTGTTGTGGTATCGTAGTATTGAGCTGTTTGACTTCCTCGACTTCCTCCGATATCGCAATAAATATCGTTACACCCGTATCGTTTTTTGTCGCTTCTGTGGTATCTGTTATACTACTGCATTATACTTTATACTGTTATTTAAACTTGGGTTTTCTTAGGAAGATTCTCTGTTACTGTTGGGGGTTTACAGACTAGTTGGAGCCTAAAACGGTCAGAGGTTAGAAGATACTGCACTCCAGAGACATTTGGTAACTGGTACCATGGTGACAATAGATCATGTCAGGTCATATATGGTGGAGGTTTTGTGCAAAACAAGTTGATCGACTCCAGATGTTAAAGTGGGTTGTCCTTTGTATAGAATCTATAAATGTAACCTTAATATGTTCTTCTGGGTCTTTCCTGCATTGGGCGTCTAAGGGGATCCAGACTCAAATTGTCTGTTAATTGGCTGACTCTATTATCTGTAAAATAAATCATATTTACATTTATTAGAGTTGTTGTTGAATCATTTCTGAGCATCTCCCTCCTGTGAAGCATCTGGGGAAAACGGCTACTTTAGGGTAAGTTTTTGATTTGGGGATCTTAAACTACACTTCTTCTGTTCCTATAAGCGTGTGCCGGGTCATAACAGAGGATAAATAAAGTGTTTTTGGATTGATGATGACCAAAATGCTGAAACAAAGCGGCGTGAGCGCGCGGTCACGTCCGGTGGACTGGAGGCGGGACGGAAACAGCAGGGGGCGTGTGGACTCGTGCCGGATAAAAATAGAGACACAGACAGCAGTCGGGGACCTGTCGGGGGAAGAACATTCGTAGGGACTTGTCGCACTTGTCTTTCTGCTCACAGCTAAACGTCACCGCGTGGAAATGCGAGCCTGACCTGCTTTTTGGAGCCCCCGGGTTCGACCAAAATAGCAAAAAGCAAAAAGCGCTCGCCGAATTAGACAGAACAAGCGCGTTTTTTGGACTAAATGTGATGTTCTCCAGTCAAACGAATGAAATTGAGACGTTTTAGTAAGTAAGTAAGGTTTTATTTATATAGCGCTTTACACAGACACATGTCCCCAAAATGCTTTACACAGCATTTTACAGAGAATTCTTCATTCACTCCATACCCGGTGGTGGTAAACTACTGTTATAGCCACAGTTGCCTTGGGGCAGACTGACAGAGGCGCAGCTGCCAAGCCAAGCGGCGCCAACGGTCCCTCCGACCACCACCATCACTCACTCACACAACTTTCACACATACAGTGCATGTTTTTGAGTTGATGGGGGAAACCGGAGCGCCCGGAGGAAACCCATCCAGACACCTTCTTGCTGTGAGGCATGAGTGCTAGCCACTCAGCCACCGTGCTCGGCCTAAACATGCAGAGTTTGTGCCTTAAATAACGAAACAAAACACAACTCCAGGTCTGTTTTTGACGAGGAAACAACATTATAACATAGATCAAGGGAAAAAAAGCGTAATACGGTCCCTTTAAAGTCAGTCTGTGGAACATTTCAGGTGTATTTCCATGGCAACAACGCCTGAAACAGAACATTTTGCATCTTTAAACATTTTTAGTTCCGCTTTTCCTTCTGATATTCTCCAGGTTTTAGTCAAAAGGTGCACAAAGCGGTTCATTTTGTGGTTGTCACGATATCTGCGTGGCTGAATCCTTCCAGACGAGCAGCAGACGCCACCGGGCCAAGTTACAGGTCAGCTCCGTGGAGAGATGAGCCCACTCACCACAGCAACGTCTGCTTCTCGGGCTATTTTTGAACAGTAAAAACGCCTGACAACCGAAGAAACGAAAGGTAGATATGTTTAAAGATGCAAAATGTTATGTTTCAGGCGTTGTTGCCATGGAAATACACCTGAAATGTTCCACAGACCGACTTTAAAGGGCCCGTATTACGCTTTTTTTCCTTGATCTGTTATAATGTTGTTTCCTCATCAAAAACAGACCTGGAGTTGTGTTTTGTTTCATTATTTAAGGCACAAACTCTGCATATTTAGGCCGAGTTCACCTCTCGCACAGAAAACACTCACTCCGTTCCACCTTGTGATGTCATGTGGTGATACAGGAAGTGCTCCAATGTGTTTTTAAACTCCACACACCCTCACTTGAATCATCTGAGTAATTTTAGCCCTGGGATTTCCGTTTCCGTTCTAAAACAATAGGTAAAAGGAGATGTTAACTTGAAAACTACAACTTCATGATGTCACAAGGTGGAACAGAGCATTTTGAGCTTTAGAGATGTATTCAGACTAATAATAAAGTGCGACTCAAACGTGTGAATGAAACAAAACACAGCTCCAGGTCATTTCCTGATGAGGAAACATTATAACATTGCTTATAGCCTTGGGTCTGTAATAAGAGATGAAAACCGCAGACTGATTGGGTTGTGGCCGAGAATTCTCCCATAGAACACAATGCATTTTTTTGCGAAATTGACTTTTTTTGAGAAATCGGCTAACAGGGCATCCACAGCTTTCATAAAGGTCGAATTTTATAGGGATTCTTCTGTATTTTCACAATCTGAACTTTAATGGGTTTTTTTTATCATCAAAGCTCTTAAAAATCAGCTTTGCAAGAGTTCGCCTCGCCCCGCCCTGACCCCGCCCTGACCCCGCCCTGACCCCGCCCTGACCCCGCCCTCCGCTCCAGCCCCGCGCGCTCTGATTGGTCAGAACTGTGTTTCCGACATCACGCGTTGGGCTGCGAATCAGGAAGTAAATGCGGAAGTAAAAATCTGTTTCGGGGTCGTGCGCCAGTGAGCACAGACCATTGAAAACAATACGACGCCATCTTGGATTCATCTTCCACATTTTATCATAGCTCTGTACAGTCACATTTTCTTTGTGCTCTGGTCGTTTTTAAGCAGCTTTTCTGTATTTTACCTAAACATGTGACACAGTATGTCTCTCTTTACTGTTGCCAGGGATCAGATTGGTCAAAAATCATGTGTACATTTCAGTGTCACCAAAACTATGTGTATGTTTTTCTCAAAATCTGCAAATAGAGAGAAAGATCCAATAGTTATGGTAGACGGGCAAGTATTTAGGTGTCACAGTGGACTCTCAATTATCATTTGAAAAGCATATCAACACATTAGAAGACATTTAACTACAGAGGCCTCAAAATTGTATCTAAACGCCTCATTCCGTCTCATATAAATGACAAGAGCACTGCCGCCTGTAGAAATCCTCTACAAACACACTCTGAAAACATTAGATCAAAAATCAAACTCCTGTCATCGCTGTAAAATATTGAGCAAATATCACTTTCTAAATTGGGAAAACCCTCCATGGTCTTGCTCCACCTCCATTAAAGAGTTCGTACAGTTAACTCCGGCACATTTACACGCTGTACTAACGCCCGTCGACTAATGTGCACTGTCCCATATTTCATAAACTTAAAAAAAAAATAGGGACACCTGGCGCTTTTCTTGTATAAAAGTGGGACAAATCACTGGTTTTGGATAAATCTGCCGGGACAGGGGACACAGGGCTCAAAACTGGGACTGTCCCGGGTGAAAAAGGACATGTGGTCACACTTTTAATAGCTCAGAACATTTAGTTTGACATGTTGCGTAAGATAGGACGGTTAAACTTACTTGCAGACAAACCGGAGGCCCGTGAAAATGAAAAATATGTAAACTAGACACACAAAATAAACCCTAATCACCTACTCAAATACACCCCGCGGCTGAGGGAAGTTTCTTGCCCAATGCCACATTACCGCCATAAAATAATAATCACCGTACTTGACCTTATTCGAACAGGTTTTGGTCCATGCCAGTAAACATTTTATTCAAGAACAGAAAATAAAGCCCATTTTAGACTTTAGAGAATGTGTTTTTCACAAAGAAGGAACATTATACCTGCAGACCCACGGCTCAGTAATATTTAATACACTTTTTTAGCCAAGGAGAATGTGAAGTGCCAGGTCAGTGGAGCACTTTGCCTTCAAACAGATTCATTTTGTGGGACTGAAATTTCCTATTACTAAAATACAGCCTTCAGAGTTAAATAATGTAGTATTGGGTCAACTGAGTTTGTTCCAGAAGCTTAAAGAGGGGGCATGTAGCAGCCGATAATGTAATAATGGCCAGTAATGTAATAACTGCCTGTAATGTAATCATTTTTAATGTAATAAAGCCAATAATGTAATAACTTGCCAGTAATGTAAGAAATGTAAGAAAATGTCTGAAACAATAATGTAATAACCTGATGCCAGGTGTTCATTATTTGAGAATAACTCACATTTAGAGTTCATTGTGCTCTTTACATGTGAGTAATACTTTGAATATGCAAACATATACATATAACAGTAGAAAGTGTAAGTCCTTTGTGTAAGTGATCAGGTATTTAAGCAGCTCTTTAAAAGAGACAAAAGTAACACTATATCTTAAAGGATTAAAGGAACAGCATGTGAGTGTGTGGCCAAAGCTGGTACTGTGATCATGTATGAAATACTGCAGAGCAGAGGATCTCCTCCACCAGACAAGAGGTCACCAGCTGCAGAAATCAGACAGATGAAGGGAGGCACAACAGGCCAAAACACATAATATACACATAAGGACAACAAAACATAAGCTGAGGGCTGCAGTTTCTATGGGGAAGGGAATATTCAGGCTGGATTCCTGCTGTCAGTGATAAAAGGATTTAAACTTATCCTGATTCCTCAAAGTCTGTGACCAGTTCTTTTAACAGATATTTGAATACAGACAATAGTAACAATACATCTAATGTAGTGGGACACTTTTAATTTAATAAATACATCTTTGATTAAGTGATATAGAAGATATTATTACATTAGTGGTTGCAGTTATTTCATTTTAAAGATTTTTTTCTTTAAACTAACCAATAATGTAATTTGTTACTACATTATTGGCATCAGGTTATTGCATTGTTGTTTCAGATATTTTCTTACATTTTCTTACATTACTGGCAAGTTGTTACATTATTGGCTTTATTACATTAAAAATTATTACGTTATAGGCAGTTATTACATTATTGGCCATTATTACATTATCGGCTGCTACAGGGTATTTGACTTCTGTGGGGTATTTACTGCTAACACATCACATATTTAGATCAAATGTCAACACTTTTACTATAACACTACTTAAGGCATGATTTAGGGGTCCGAAAATGGGGTGTCCGAATGTCCAGTTGGTGAAAAATTACCCACTAAACACTAAACTTTTTACTTCATGTATTCATTGTTAGTTGGATGAATGATGTTTTAAATCTTTGCAGAGATAACAAGCCGTATCTGCATTAATGAAGCTGCTCAACATTTCACTTTGGTCGTGTGTTTCATGCGTTTTATATTTATCTTTCACGGCTGTAAACGTTCCGTAGTCCGTCACGAGTCGTTCCCCGAGCTCCTGATGCGACGCGCGGTGTTTACGCGACTGTAGCGGTTTTAGAGGAGGTATTTTGGAAGGGCATCAGAAGTTTATTTTGACACCACGTGCATATTTCCTGTTTTGCCTCTGCTAAAAAGCCTGGAGACGCTGCCAAATCAGAACTCCAACCTGTTCTGTGCAGTGCGTGACCGCTGGTGTAGATTGTCTGACCGGTTAAAATGGAAAACCAAACCTGTATGTCTTCTGCTCGTGTGCTGCTGCTGCTGCTGCTGCGCTTAATGTCCAGTTGGTGAAAAAGTCGTGCCCTCAAAATTTCCTCAATACACCTTGAAAAGCAGTGTGCACAATGGGAGAGTCGGGAAAACAACGGCGTTCAGCGACAGGTGTTTAAGTGGACACAGCCCGACTGAATGAAGCAGATAAAAACCTGACCCTCCGTGAAGTTGTCCTTCCCCCATCAAACATAAACCTACACAAAAACTATGCTTTGTTTGCGCTGCTTTAGTTTTGGACAAATTAACGATTCTTTTTTAGGTCAAATTGGGGTCGGCCAGCTCCTCAGGAAGCTTAAAAATGCTCTAAAACACCCAAAACGGAGTGAATAGTTTGTGTTTTGTTTGTGCTATTATGTTTTTTTAAGATATTCACACTTTTATTTTTGCCAGATGACGTCATCCAGACCTCTAAAAAAGGCTAAGTAACCTCAAAACAGGAGAAAATTACAGAAAGATCCATAATTTCTACATTTCAGACAAAAAGCAAAGTATCCTAAACATGTCTTGCATTCGAACTGCATCTGTCTGTGGTAATATGGACATCATAAACTCGATTTTTTATTTTAATTGTAGAATCAGTCTGGGTGAACAAGTTACTTCTGTTTTACTCATGACCAGAGCGTTAGTGTTCCTCAGTAGTTCACTGATGCTCGTCGTCGTTTGCCTTTAAGCTTTCGTCTTTCTTCCCTTGATAGTTGTGGATAAATTCTTCATGAAGAATGTTTATCCTTTCTGAACCTTTTTGGCTGAAGATTTGTTGATGGGGCAGATTTACGAAGCTGGAGGAAAATACGTGAGACATTTCCACAGAAAACCATTAACCGGAAGTTTCACAAACCTACAGAGCGACACTTCCGACCGTTGTGAAAAAAAGGTCTATCGGACTCAAGAGAAATCGTTAAATTACTCATCCGTGACATCTAAACTCACTCCAGGCATATTTTTGATGAGGGAATAATATTCTAACACGGCAGAAAGCTCAAACAAATCGATTTCGCATAATATTTCCTCTTGAATAAATGACGAGCGCCACGATCACTGGTGCTGCTTTGCCTCACAGATGCAATTAAACTGAAGGACACTGGCCCTGAATAGACTGTTTGCAACTGAAGGCGCTGCTAACTGTACCAGACATCACCACTGCAGATGAGACTTTGGGAAATTATTACTGATACTAAAAATGATCAACAAAAACACCAGTTATTCCAGACCTATAGGTCCGTATTTTACATTTAGTTCATTGTAAACCAGAAAAAAAAACCCAGAAATGTTATAATGTAGTTTCCTCGTCACAATCAGACCTGGAGTTGTGTTTTGTTTCATTCGCACACAAATCCTGCATATTTAGACTGAGAAAAATGAAAAATTAAGTGTAATATTAAACCTTTAATAGGTCCACTGACTTCCTGTAGAGATTTGCATACGGCTCCTACGTCTTTATTGTGGCATTTCATGGTAGAAAGCAGCAGATTTTTCATGACTGAGCCGTTCAGCTTTGAAAAATGGCTACGCGACATGTTTTAATTAAAACCTGCGTGACCTACAGACCTCTCAGTACAGAGACGTGAGCGGGGGATAAGCAAATGGACATTTTCTGAGCACTCAAACCTCAAATGAACTCAAACCTCAATTAACCTTTGGCATAATCATTGTTTAAAAAGTATATAGTGTAATTTGCAGAATATCCACGTAGAAATGAGTAAAAATACCTTGAAAAAAGAGCAAAACATAAAATGACATACCAAAAAAAATAAAAAAATCTCACATACATTGTTTTTCTCTGTTGGTTTGGCTCATTTCTTCAAACAAAAATGACCTTCTTAAAACTATAAGATCATTTGGCCAAACAGTCTTACAGTTCACTAGCAAAAGCTCATATCTCTCCCAAAACTGTTCCCAAAAAAGAAATACAATGACATCCAGATGAAGAAATCTGGGCCATTTTCTCAGTTTCTATCTCCAGCAGAGCCCACAGGAAGTCATCATCTGCGTATTTCCAAACGTTTACTGGGTTTTTGACGTGAAAAGAGCCCATTGATTCTGACTCAGTGTTCGGTTCGGTGTTGGTGAAGATGCGCAGCGAAGACGTGCAAAACCTGTAAAGTATCTACTAACTTCTTGGGTTCTTTTTAAAGATAATACAGTAGGAAGCAGGGATGTAACGATATCTAAATTTCACGATATGATATTTTCACGATGCGCATCTTACGTTACGATATTTTGTGGACGCTAACGGAAGTGTGAATGTGCTGCTTTTCTGTCGTGGTACAAATAATTCGGATTCACTCGCAAGGACCACGCCGACGACAACGTTGTGTGAAGAAGAAGAAGTTTATTGAGTTTCTTAAGTGTACGAGACGAGGTGGGGGCTCCGTCTCAATCTTCAGTTTTCCCAGCAGGAACGGGACCACCCCCCGCGTAGGCGTCTTATGCCTGGAGGACGAATGAGGTAGGGGGTTGGGAGGATTGGGTCGAGTTCGCTGAGACAAACTGGGATGATGGGATAGGCTGCTACGAATAGGCTTTTAGGAAATCGGGGTGTGGTCGAAGTGAACTGTGGTTTGCTGTTTTTTTTATTTATTTGACCTTTATTTAACCAGGAAATATCCCATTGAGATTAAGAACCTCTTTTTCAAGGGAGTCCTCGCCAAGAGGCAGCACTCTTGGCGAGGACTCCCTTGAAAAAGAGGTTCAAACCCAAAACACAGTTACATATTTACACAGATAAGACATAAAAGTTTATAGACATTATGAAAAACGAGTGCAGATTGTGGAACTGGTCTCAAAAGCTCTGTTTGGATGTAAAAGTGCTCAAGGAAATTAAATTAGTTTCCTGTCTTTCTGTAGCATATTCCATGCAAAAGTTGCAGAGTAAACAAATGCCGTTTTACCCAATTCTGTACGAGCATCAGGAACAGAAAGCAAGGAATAGTCTTGTGAACGAAGAGAATACGATTCAGCATTTCTCAAAAGCCGTGGTCCTGCTCATCATATTAACTACATTTTGCGCAATTTGTTAATGTATTTCTTGACATCATATATTTTTAAAGGCCCTGTACCTGATTTTTCCCGTGCATTTGAGCAAAATTTGTCTTACACCAGTAGAAATATGCAGTATTTTCTAAGCAGCGCTCTACTGTCTCCATCAAAGTAGCAAGCAAAAGATTGTCCAGTAATCAGGAAGTACACATTAACATGCTAAGTGCTGTTAGCTGGACAGTGACAGGAAAACTCAGCTCCAGCCTCTGAAAGTTGTGAAAAGCATTTAGAAGTCATCACGGTGAGTCAGTAGGAATAACTTTGGGCCACAACAAACCATAAATGAGATCTTTTTTCCCATTTTAAGACAGTAAAAATCCGGCACTGCGTCTTTAAAGGAAGTACCAACACTTCCATAAAGTTTCAAGCCTGAGTATTTTATAATAGACGTCATTCGATATTCCCCAAGACGTCTGGAGATACCACTCAACTATTGCACCGGTCCATTTGCTGCACTTTTATTCAAATCTATCTTCTTAAGTGCTTCACCATTTGGCTCACGGTAGCTTTTACAATCGACCTCTCTCGAATTTGACTCTTTTGGGACTAAAGTTCGACCTCTGCTCAGGAAAGACTCGGACAAGTTGAAATTAATCCCTAAAAGAGAAAGCTTCAGCTAAAGATGTCTGAATGGAGGTTTACAGTCTTGACATGAGATCATTTCAGATCTTGAACAAAAAGCAGAAAAAAAGCAGAACACACACAACTAAAACCGGGCTAAACACTCCAGTAAACTACACAAAAGCAGGATACAAAACTAGAGCTGCTTCGATACCGATACTGGTATTGAATATTGATGTCTATAATGAAAAAATCTCCTTGTTGGGCCTTTAATTTGATGTAATAAGACTAGAGATGTCCCGATCCGATATTCAGTATCGGTATCAGCTCCCGGTCTGGCTCTTTTGAGTATTGGACAGTATTGGATTCAATCACATGATCGAACTGATCCAGTTTCACGTTTTTGCGACATCCACGTGCTTTACAGCAGCGTAAATGAAAACGCCGCCATGTCGCTGTGTGGGACTTTTCACTACAACAAAACGAGAGTCAAACAGCGATGCAATCGCTGCAAACAAACAGTTTCTCCTGGAGGAACCAGCAGAGCTTTAACTTTAACACGACCGATTTGATTCGTCACTTATGAAAGAATCATCCGGTGTTTGAGATTTACAGCAAACACTTATTTACAGCAAACACTGGAGGAGGCATCTCAAAGAAGGTAAGGTTGGTAAGGCTTTTGTCGTCTAATGGACTTGTTGGAGCTAAGGTACGAACTTTCTTCACGACACTACATTACAGAGATGGCGCTACTGGAGCTATAAAAAAAATGTATTGAACTGGCATTGGAAAGAGCACTCCTTAAAAAAATGGGATCGAAAGCCAAAAAATCTTGATCGGGACATCTCTAAATAACACTACTACTACTAACACTACAGACTGATTATTGATTCAAAACGCAAACTTGTGATTGCGTTTGCGCTTGTTTCAGCCCTGCGTGCCATCACCGGAGCCCCGTGAATTAACACCTGATTAAAGGCCAGAGATTTCTGACCTAATTTCACGTTTCACACAGGCCGGAGCTGCACGGATAATCTTTTAAACAGATTCCGAGGCGGACAGATTATTAAGACGCTAACCCCCCGGTGCTGCTATGTGAGCAGATGCATAATTCATTACGATGGAGAGAAGAGGCGATCAGATAAGACTGAAAGTTAAATGTTTCCTCACAGTCACCTCAGACACTAAGGATGTAACAATAACCTAAATATGGTGATATCGTATCGTCAAAGGTCTCACAATAATATCGTGGACCATCACAATATATCGAATCCCAAGTCTCTTTGCTTAAATGAACAGTTCTGATGCAGAAATAACTAAAAAAAAACAGTGGGAACTACATAGACCATGATCCTTTGCTCCGTTTCAGTGCAGACGACATGAAGAAATAACTGTTCTAAGCACTTTTACATCTTCATTCTTTGGATTAAGTCTTGTGAAGGTGTTTTTAGAGAAAAAAGTAGAATATTCACACAAAATATTGCAATAAATCTGGTACCGTGAGATGTTTATGGTGAAAATATCGTACAGAGAGATTTGGATTTCGTTCCATCCCTAATGACAATAAATGTTGCACCAAATGACTGGTCAAAGTATTTTATAATGTCAGTCTTGTTATTATGTAGAATATCGTAATATTGTGAGCCTCCCCACCATATCGTGAGCTTTCCCATGATATCACAATAAATATCGTACCGTGACGATATCGTAACATGAACTTGGATATTGTTACACCCCTAATATCCACAACACTTACGATTACACTTTTATCTCGCGTACAAATGCCTAAAGATCCTATAGTGCACAAAACTGACTCCTGTGAGGTTTAAGCCATGTTCTAATGCTGAGAGCTATTCAAAAACCTGCCTGGGGTTGTGTTTGCTTCATTCACACATGTTTAAGTCAGGAATTCCTGGGCTGAAACAATTCACATGATTCTAGTGAAGGTGTATGGAGTGGAACAGTGTTTTCTGTTTGAAAAAAGAACCTAAATATGCAGAGTTTGAGTGTTGAACATGCGTGAATGAAACAAAACACAACTCCGACTATGTTTTTGATGTGGAAACAACATTATAACAATGGAAAATAGTGTAACATGGGCCCTTTAACTTAATATGATGAATATCTGTCTTACACCAGGGCCTGTTCCAGAAAGCGGGTTATGTGAAAACTCTGAGTAAGTTAACCCCGAGTTGAGGGAAAGTCTGGGTTTTCTGTTCCAGAAAGCGAGGTAACTGAAACACTGAGTCAGTCACCGCGGTAACAGTCTCTGTGAACATAACCTGCTCGGGGCAGGTTTACTTGAAATAGCCTAACCCTGAGTTTTTCCGCTCCTCTCGCATGAAAATCGCTTTGACACAACATGGCTTGTCCATTCGTCCCAAACCCAATAGACATGGAAGCACAAATTATTCGTCACGCTTTGCGCCGCGAGAGAATCTTTCGGCCCAGGCTGGATATTCTGTCATTTCCAGATGAATATCTGATTGAGCGCTGCCGCTTTTCATCAAACGGGATCATTTATCTTAAAGTCTCCTCCGGCCTCATATTACAAACTTTACCCACCGCGGACGTGCGCTCACTTCCCTACAAATCCTGTGCATCGCGCTACGTTTTTATGCAAACGGGAGTTTTCTGTACAATATTGGCGACGCTCTGCACTATGGCAAGGCCACAGTGCAGAGCGGTGAGGAAAGTGACCCTGGCACTGAAACGCCTGTTGCCGGTGATGGTGGTGTTCCCCGGACACAAACCCACCCGCAACATCAAGGAGGAATTCCACAGGATTGCAGGTAATTGATGTAGAAATAATATAGGCCTATTCATTTAATTTTTTTTTTGGTTATTTCTTTACATTCTGCTGCTACCTCAGTCAGTCAGATTAGTTAACTTAATTAAATGTAATTTTGCAGGGCTTCCTAATATAATAGGGTGCATAGATGGGACCCACATTCCCATCACTGCACCTACAGAGAATGAGGCGGATTATGTGAACAGAAAATCTTTTCACAGCATCAATGTACAGGTATATGCTCTATAATCTTTAAAAATGTGTAGGCTGCATGAAAATGTAGGCTACAGTACAATACAACTAACTCATGTCATTCTCTGCACTGTGAAGATCATATCCGATGCAACCTGCATTATTACAAATGTAGAAGCCAAGTGACCTGGCTCTGTCCATGATTCTCGGATCTACAGGGAGTCTAGTCTGAGCAACAGACTTGCACGTGGTGAGGAAGCTGAAGCTTTGTACAAATGTTCTTTGTCTCTTTTTAAATGCACTCAAATGTGTCCTCTATAATTACAGGGGAGTTTAATGGCGACCTATTAGGGGATCGAGGCTACCCATGCCAGCCCACTCTGTTGACCCCTTACCCTGACCCTGAGCCGGGGCCCCAACAGCGTTTTAATGTGGCCCACTGCAGGACTAGAGCCCGGGTTGAGATGACCATTGGCCTACTCAAATCCCGGTTCCAGTGCCTGCACAAGCTCAGGGTCACTCCAGAGAGGGCATGTGACATCACTGTGGCCTGTGTTGTTCTCCATAATATTGCAGTTATTAGGGGAGAGCAACACCCTGCCGTACAAATCAATGACCCAGAGGATGACCACCCCATCCACCCTGAAGATGTCCGGGATGGAAGAGCTGTGAGAGACCTCATTTGTAGGAACTACTTTTGAAAATAAAACACATATTCAAATGTGATTTGGTTCATCTTTATTCCCTACAGTACAAAAGCAACAGTTAGGATTTATAATAGTTCCAATTATTAACATATTCCTCCATTTCACCAATGCACCACCTCAACTGTTCCAGTAACTGAATTTCCAGATCTGCCTTCCTTATCTGCAGATCTAGATCGGTCATTTCCTTTTCTGTTTTTTTAATTTTCTTTATCAGGTGCAGTCTGTACAAGTCTTTGGCTGGTAACTGTGAAACATATGCACAACATTTAAGTGCTGCAGTTCTACATACAGATTTCACAGGAAAATCTCACTGTATGAAGCTGTGCGGCTGAACTTGATGGAGCTGCTCATGATGCCCAGCCATGTCCTGTTGAAACATAAAAATGTACTTAGTCATTTGTCCACTCATCACTTCAGTGTACATGAAACTATATTTCACTCAACAGTGTAAAGAAATGTGAATGGGCCTCATGGCTCTGCAGTAACTTCACATCATATTAACACATACTTCAGTTGGCCCCTCTGGATCTATCCCTGAGGCAGCAGTCAGCGTCTCCTCCTCATCATCATCAGCCTCCTCCTCCTGTGATAGAGAGAGAGACTGTTTCAGAATACTTTCAACTACCACCTGAGGCAGGATCTGAGTATGGAATAGTTACAGCTGCAGGGTGTTGTATTGGGTGGGGAGGCTGAACCAGGCAGAGGACACCATCCTCAACTGTTGGGTGAATAAAATAGGATATATCTATTGGTCTTATTTTATTTGATTAAATGCAGACAGAAGCATCTGATGTAGGCACTTGTGTCCATGGGGGTGCTGGGCTCAGAAGAGCTTCCCCCAGGGCCCTCAGCCACTGGCCGGGGAGCGTTTTGGCTGAGGGCCATCACCTCAGCCTCGGTCAAACTGGGTGGAGGTGGCCCTCCACCCGTCTTTTTGGCCTCTCCCTTCTTTCTGTTGGCTGAGCAGAACTCAGATGATTTTTTTGTCATGTGCACAGTCACATTTCAAATGCAGCCTATTAAACTATAAATGTAGAGGCTAAACAAATAAAGTTTTCATTTACTTTAAGTGGGAGGTCATGTTTAAACAGCATTTTGTTCATAATTAGCATTACTATTTGAAGTAGCCACTGAATTAACATTTACTTTAACAACCTAAGGCATTAAAAAAACATGCCTTACGCTTTGTACGATATTTTTATATTTCATTTTTAGCTGCTTCCAAGTTCTTCTCTCCCCTGTTGGATTGCACCTAAACGAAAATCAGATTTTATTCCTATTTAACTCAGCAAATAAGCGATGATCTTACAGTTGAATGTTAACTTAATTAAACAATTTAAACTCACGCATTGACTCGGGCTGCAATTCTTCCCACGCGCCTCTCTCTCCTTTGCCGCTGCAGCGGTGTTTGATTTACGCCGGAAAATATGTTCTTTCTCCGTGTATGCCTCCATTAGGACTTCGAGCTCAAGCGGGCTGAAGTAGGTGGATCGCTTTTTCGTAGTTGTCATGGTGACGCTCATGGTTTCGGGGATCCATTGACTATGGCTTTTTATAGTAGTCGTGCACGAGCGTAACTCGAGGTAAACCTACTCAGAGTTGATTAACCTCATTCATATCACCTGTTCTGGAACCGAAAACTCAGGGTTTCCCGTCTCAGGGTAAGTCAACCCAGAGCTCATGGATAAACTCAGAGTATGTTTGAACCCGCTTTCTGGAACAGGCCCCAGAACACAGCACATTGTTTCTTGGACTCAAGGACAGGACGGTGAGTTCCTGTGGCCCTGCTGTCGCACAGGTGCTCACACAGATAACCAGAAGAGGATCCTCCTTCACACACGGATAACTGCTATAAAAAGTGTAAACACACACGTCTCAGGCCTGTCCTCTGGTCCTGTCTGGAGGGCCTGGAGCTGCACTCTTCACTTTACCTGTATGAGACTCAATAAACCCTTCAGACTTTACATTGCAGACTCACGTCCTCTTTGACGTTTACACCACAAACAATCATCCTTACAACACTATGAACACCCGCCAAAGCCTGTCCAGTGTACACAATGAATGATTTGACAAATAAAATACATGATGAAAGTATAATATACCGTAAAATACCAAATATGAGACAGGTTCCAATTAACCACCAGGTCCACTTTAAATGCAGATGTATATTTTGATAAATAACCACTGGTTCCAAATACCATTCCAAGTCTAATGTATTTATTTTTCCAAGAGTCCTGCGTGGCGAGTCTGAGAGGCTTGTGCGCAGGTCCAAGAGTCCTGTGTGGGGGGTCCCAGAGTCCTGCACGCTGGGTCCAAGAGTCCTGCGCGCTGCGTCCAAGAGTCCTGAGCGGCGGGTCCAAGAGTCCTGCACGCTGGGTCCAAGAGTCCTGAGCGGTGGGTCCAAGAGTCCTGAGCGGTGGGTCCAAGAGTCCTGCGCGGTGGGTCCAAGAGTCCTGAGCGGTGGGTCCAAGAGTCCTGCGCGCTGGGTCCAAGAGTCCTGCGTGCTGGGTCCAAGAATCCTGTGCGGTGGGTCCAAGAGTCCTGAGCGGTGGGTCCAAGAGTCCTGTGTGGTGGGTCCCAGAGTCCTGCGCGGTGGGTCCAAGAGTCCTGCGTGCTGGGTCCAAGAGTCCTGCGTGCTGGGTCCAAGAATCCTGTGTGGTGGGTCCAAGAGTCCTGTGTGGTGGGTCCCAGAGTCCTGCGTGCTGGGTCCAAGAGTCCTGTGTGCTGGGTCCAAGAGTCCTGAGCGGTGGGTCCGACAGGCGCAGCTTAGAGGGAACACACCGGTACAGTCATACTGGTTAAAAGAATCTGAGTACCATATTTTCCATTGTTTTGCTGAACAATATTTTTGTGAGGAAGGAATTAATCACCCCAAATTTCCGCCTCTTCTCAAATAAACGCCTGGTCTGTTAAGTGACTGAAACAAATAAACGCCTGGGCTCTTATTTAGTATTTTACGGTAACTTTTGTCAGCTGGCAAGGCAGTGCTCGGCTGCTGCTTTTGTGCTGTTTAAAGAAGAGTGTGGTTTTTGAAGAGCTCGGCTTTAAAAATCATATCATGAGATTTTAAACCAATTAAAAAGTGCGGCTCAAAGGGCTCGAGTAAAGCACTGCTGGATTTTGTGAAATGAGCTGTTTGTTTGTTCCTGTGTCCATGGAGAAGAGGCGAGCGAGGAGCTAACGGAGGAATTATACAGACTAAGAAGTGCAATGCTTCACAGTCATCAATTTATTGCAGATAACAAACGGCAAAGTTGTTGCTGTTCTGGGTACACTAAATTTAAACATTAAAAGTCTTACTGATGTTTTGTAAATGAACTTGGAGTTGTAGAGCATTTACTTCCTTCTGAATCTTTTCCATCTGCATATTCTGCAGTTTGTCTGGTCCTCGAAAGACTCCACCTTTGAGATGAACAAAACAAAAAAATCAGTCTCCATATTACATTTTGTGTTTTACAAATGACGCTGTGCAGAATCAATCAATAAAATGTACTGCATAATAAATGAATATGGTTTAGGTTAACTGCTTTTAACCAAAACAAATATATACACTTCTTTGAATTGCAGCTCACCTTTGTCTGCTCACATTCCAGAGTCATGCACGAGCAGCCGCACACACTGCTCACATTCCTCCACAGACTCTGGAGACGCTGTGGATTCGCTCTGTGTGTCACTAGACTCCATCTCCTGCAGCATCACGTGGACAAATAAAACGTTCACATGCAGAGCTACGCGCAGCTCAGTGTAATGTTGGAAAATTCACTTCTAGCTCTTACCTCGCTGCTTGTTGGGCTTGAATTTTGAGTGGCATTTATCCCCATTTGTATGCTTAGCTGCTGAAGTCTGAAAAGAGTCACAAATACAGCAGTTACCGCACATAAAGTCATGTTGCACTGGGCTGGGGTCACGTCATAGAGCTATAACTTCTCTCACCTCTCTATCACGTCCAATAGAAGAGTCTCGTTTCTTTGGACTTGGTTTTTCAGCATGCCAAAGTACCTCATTAACCAGATTTTCAGGCTTTCTCGGTCTTGATGATTCTTGGAAATAAACAAAAATGACAATGACGCGTCTCATTTCCAGCCACATATCAAATCATGGGAGGAGAGAAAAGAAACTGAGCATTACTGTGTTTAAAGTAGCAATCATATGTTTTATAAATACATTCCCACACTGGTCTCAGAATGTGTTTGTGTGAAGCCACTCGGTTATTTAGTATTAGCACTGGTTTAACAGTGAGAATTCGATGCAGATGATCAGAAAGCCTAATGTCTACAGGACCTTAGTGTTCGGGACATTATGGGACACACATCACTGGACTTTACAAAGCTCTGTGTCCGGTCACTGTTGACTCTCCCAGAGTCCAGATGGTTGTTACTCAGAGTTAGATTTGCCCATTCTGGATTTGTAAGGTCTTGACCACATGCAAATGATTTCTTCACTACGGCAATGGTTAAATCACATCCTGTCGTTGTGTCCTTAGGCAACACACTTCACCCACATTGCCTAGTGTGACAGTGATATGTGTGTGTGAGTGATGGTGGTGGTCAAGGGGCCGATGGTGAAGATTGGAGCCTCATTTACGTCAGTCTGCCCCAGGGCAGCTGTGGCTACAATAGTAGTTTACAGCACTGAGTGTGGAGTGAATGAAGAATGAACTGTAAAGCGCTTTGGGTGCTCACCTGCTCTGAGCAGAGAGTAGCTTCTTTTAAAGCACTGAAATAACCTTACAGACAGAGAAAAAGCAGGAATGTTTGTACCTGTGTGGGCTGCACACGCTCTGGTCCGAGCTCATCGTCTCCACTGTCCTGGAGGTCTGCAGGGACTCCCTCTGTGAGCTCCTCCTTGTGCTCCTCTGTGAGGTCCTCTGTGTGCTCCTCTGTGAGGTCCTCTGTGAGGTCCTCTGTGTGCTCCTCTGTGAGGTCCTCTGTGAGGTCCTCTGTGTGCTCCTCTGTGAGGTCCTCTGTGTGCTCCTCTGTGTGCTCCTCTGTGAGGTCCTCTGTGTGCTCCTCTGTGAGGTCCTCTGTGTGCTCCTCTGTGTCACTGGACAGTGCCTCCACCTCAGTGTCCACAGGTGTGTCTCCGTGTTGCATTTCCTACAGCAGCAAATGCACAAATAAGAGGATTACTTTAAGATACTCTAGCAAAAACTGAATGAAAAAGTAAACACACAGATGTGTGTGAATAAGAGTGATGTGCCAAAGGTTGTGTAAGAGAATAAGTTCAGTTTAAATACTTTCACCTTTCACGGTTTGAAAATCAGGTGGGCCAACTCCAGCTTTAACCTATGTTACATATGTGTCGCTGGGTTTATCAGAATTGCTGGTAGCAAAAAAATATTTCTGTTTACAGAAATGTTGTTTGATATTTTCCTGAGCCTCTTTCTGTTTTGTAGAAAGCAAAAATTGTTCTTACCATGTTCGCCTTCACAGCTTCTTTCTGCTGGTCGTCCTCTGTAGAAAATCACGTCACAGGTTTGTCCTCAGAGTTTTGCCCCGACAGTTAAACTGAACAAAATACAGTTAATACAGTTAGATTAAAAATGTGTTTGCGTCTAAATCAACAACAACAAGAGCTTCTCCAGCGGGGCAAAATACGCACATACTTTGAATTATTGTATATAGAATTCTAGAATCGGAATTCCACCAATCAGATCGCAGCAACAGAACTTAAAGACACTACAAAGCTTTAATGTGTCAAAGCTCAAAGAAGCAGAGAATGTGGGTTGTTCTCGCTTTCAGCAGCAGAACATTTGAGAAGAGAGTTCAGATCTTTCATGAAGACAAAGCTTCAAAGACTTCAAAGCTTTGAAGTGTCCACAGACGGACAGACGGACGGACGGACGGACAGCGCCATAACATAATACGTCCCGTCTTATTACAACGGGCGTATAACAATCAGCAACGATCCATGTGCAGAAAGTGCAGGACACGGGTTTAAATCAAAATAAAGTTTAAATAAAGCTGGAGGATCCATGATACTGTTGCCGTGGCAATAGCAGTGACCTTCTTGTGATTGGATTAGGAGCAAATTTATAATAATACGTAAATAAGAAACTACTGGCCTTGAACTGACCTGAATTCTGAAAGGAACATTATTGAATCATATTCTAGTCTTCATGATACTGCACTGGACCATAGACTAACAAGAGCTCTGCCAGCGGGCAAAAATACGCCCGTACTTTGAATTATTGTATATAGAATTAAGTTAGAATTTGTCAAACCTAGTTAAAGATGAATTGTTGGTGCAGTTTGGAAGTTTGACATTCCTAGGTGAGACGGTTGTCGAGTTAGAGCGCAGACAAGGTAATGTGTAGTTGTCTTGTATTCTCTCTCTCCCGTTGCCTAGCAACCGCTGCAGCTGGAACTGTGTGTCACCTTTGAACTTTAAACTTCAAAGCTTTGAAGTGTCCACAGACGGACAGACGGACAGACGGACGGACGGACGGACGGACGGACAGCGCCATACCATAATACGTCCCGTCTTACACAACGGGCGTATAAAAACATGTCAAGACAATGGAGACTCATTTAAAGAGCACATTCAGGAACCTGTGATCAGTACGTGTGTTTTAGTCCTGTTAAGATGTTTGATTTTCAGTAAAAGGTGAGAGTGACCGACTGAAAAGTGGCTGCATAATGTTTTCTAGCTCATGACTATAAAGTTATATGGGAGGGACTTGTTTAACAGCACAAATCCTCTCACCTGTTGTAGTTTCAGTAAATCCGTTTCTTTCTTAGCGTCACTCCCCCAGGGGACGCTGATGAAATCAGCTGCAAAGTATCAACACAAGGTGCAAGCACAGTCCAAACATCCACAGATATTTTATTTATTTTAAATTCTACTTTGAACTACTTGGGTCTACAGTGGACAGAACACATTTACTTAGGTCTTACTTTAAAAAAAAGAGTTAAAGTAGTGAAGTATTTTAGTGGAGAGATGAGTTTTTCTGCTTTTTACTTTTCGTTCTTTCCAGACATTCCAGTGCTCTTTTGTATTGAGGACTGTAATCTGAAAAAATACAATACAATAATATATTTACCCCTCACAGAACTAAATCAGTAACAACCAGGAGAGTAACGATATCCAAGTCTCACGGTGCGATATTTATTGCGATATCGTGGGAAAGCTCACGATATTACGATATTCTACATAATAACAAGACTGACATTATAAAACGCTTTGACCAGTCATTTGGTACATTTATTGTCATTAGGGATGGAACGAAATCCAAATCTCTCTGTACCATATTTTCACCATAAACATCTCACTGTACCAGATTTATTGCGATATTTCCTCTACTTGTTCCTCTAAAAATGCTTCACAACACTTAATCCAAAGAATGAAGATGTAAAAGTGCTTAGAACAGTTATTTCTTCATGTCGTCTGCACTGAAACAGAGCAAAGGATCATGGTCTATGTAGTTCCTAAGCTATTGCTGCATCAGAACTCATTCATTTAAGCAAAGAGACTTGGGATTCGATATATCGTGATGCTCCACGATATTATTGTGAGACCTTTGACGATAGGATATCACCATATTTACGTTATCGTTACGTCCCTCATGTGTGAATGAAACAAAACACAACTCCAGGTACATGGTTTAAAGCTCAGAAGAATCCGTTTGGCATAATACAGGCCGTTTTTTTGTACTTTTTGTCATGTTATGTCAGTGTTTTCTCAATACGTACATACATCCTGAGTAATCCTGTGTCTCCCGCTCAAAATCAAGCATTAGGTGGTTATCTAAGAGCTGCTTCTGTGCGTTTCTCTGTCTCATTTGGATCATTTTAGCCTAGAATCTCCGTGTAAAAACAGGTCTGAGCAGCGTACCAGCACCGGGTTGTTTCAGAGACCAGACAGAGATCAAAAATAGATGGATTGTTCAAAGCCCCGGAGCAGACACACAGACACAAAGACTCAAGAGCTGGGTCAGAGCGAACAAATGTGCGAAGGTGCTGTGCATTCTGGGGAGGCGATTCATCCGGAGAGCAGAGGCCAGACGGGAGTAAACCCAACCCAGGATGGAGTGCTGTGGTCCGGGGGATGGAGCGGAGGAAGAACGGAGGGGCAATAATGTCTGGATTTACTAAAACACATGGAAAAAAACTCATTTAAATGTTATTTTCTATGTTATAATGTTGTTTCCTCATCACAAACAGACCTGGAGTTGTGTTTTGCTTCATTCACACACGTTTAAACACACAAACCCTGCATATTTGAGCTGGGTTCTTCTCTCAAACAGAAAACGTCCACGTTGTGATGTCACAAGGTGATACAGGAAGTGTTTTTAAACCCCATACACCTTCACTAGAATCATTTAGCTGATTTCAGACCTGGAATTTCCCATCTACACTGAACAAACGTTAAAAGGGAGCTGTTTTTTCCCTAGCGATTTGTATTTTTATGTTTGTTTGTTTATTTTTTTCTTTAATCTGTAAAGACAAAGATACAAGAGCAAAAAAAATCACATGAAAAAATCTACTTTAGTAAAAGTATCAAAAAATAAGGCTTCAAATGTAGTGATTTTGAGAAAGATTTGTGCAGAATTTTATCAACTTAACTGATTGTTTTTTTCCCTACCTGTTTGCATTTTTGTTTGGTTTTTTTGGTCATTTTATTTGATTTTACAAACTGCAAATGTGTTAAATAAAAAAAAAAACCTCCTCAGCCTATTCAGCAGGTCTCACTTTTACTTTTCGGTCCTGTTGAAAAATGTAGTGGAGTTAAAAGTACAGATACCTGCTTTCAAATGTTGTGAAGTAAAAGTAAAATGTACTCAAGTAAATTACAGATACTTAGCAGTTAAACTAGTGCAGTACTTTATGATTTTTACTTATATGTTCCGCCTCTGGTTGCAGGTCAGATCTGTGGGGAGTTAAAGCTGCTCACAGTAATGTATTCATCAGACCTGTAACTGAATAAGTGCGAGGCGGGTATGTTAAAGGACGCTCCGTGGAACATTCCAGGAAAAGCAATAATATCTCCATGGAGACGGGCAGGTTCTCTTCATGGTCCCTGGTAATAGAAGAGGACTGTTGCAGGCGCTTCTCAAGGTGAGTTTATTCTTTATTCAGTCAGAAGAAAAGAAAAGATGAGCCGGAGCAGACTTTGCTCCTGCTGTTTTACCTCTGCAGTCCCTGCGCAGGTCATTACAAGCCCATTATAACACTAACTTCATTAACATTAGCTGTACATTTCAATAAAAAGCCATTACAATATGTTTCCTACAGTCCATTAGGGCTGAAACGATTCATGGAGTTAATCGATTAAATCGATTAGAAAAATGCATCGATTATTTTTTTTTGCCTCGATGCTTCGTTTTATTTTCATACGCTCGGCGATGGCCGGAACCTTTTGTGGTAGAGGTAAAGTTTCCGCACGACCACTGCACTTCACTGTACACACAACAGCGCGGCGCCCATGGATGTATAATAAGAGCATAACCTCCTCAGAGCGCGGTAAACAGAGCGCGGTACGCTCCGGTACGCCGTGCACTCTGCGCGTGGATTGTGTCTTGTTGCGTACACTCTGTGGACCGCGCTTCCTCCTGTGCCTCTAAACCAGAACTCACACCAGGACTAAAACCAGGTCTAAAGCAGGTCTAAACCAGGTCTAAAGCAGATCTAAACCAGGTCTAAAGCAGATCTAAACCAGGACTAATCCAGGTCTAAAACCAAACAAGAATTTGCAGGAGTTGGTTGCTACATTTATGTAGTTTTAAAAATCATGACAATATCAAGTTATCCAAAGTAATCAGATTATGTTACTCACTTTAAGTAATTTAATGGATTACGTCACAAACTACATTTTGGGGAATGTAATCTGTAATCTGTAGGGGATTACATTTTAAAAGTCACCTTCTCAACACTGATGCTACAACATCTAAACAGAAACAGCCCCGTACATTACATCAAGTGGAAAAGAAACCGTGAGGTGAGTCAACCTTAGCCCAGCGATAATTACGTTTTTCATGTCCAAAACACGTGTATCTGTCAGTGCAGGTGGTGTGGACTTAACATGTGCAAAGTAGACACGACAATAACAAACGATTACTCGATTATTCGAACAAAATAATCGACAGAATAATCGATTACTGTAATAATCGATAGCTGCAGCCCTACAGTCCATACAGCACAAATGAACTTCACTGATGTTAACACACTTGATTATGTCAGAGTGTCTGGAGCTGATTCCACTGTCTGTGTTAGAAAAGAAAAGCCAAACTGTCCAAAAGCCCAAGGCCTTTTTGAACCTGTGCGGTATTATTATTATTATTATTATTATTATTATTATTATTATTATTATTATTATTATTATTATTATTATTATTATTATTATTATTCACACAGGACTGGTCAGGAAAAGTTTAGATCAGAGTTTAGTCTCTACATGGACCCAATTATGAATGCAAACTCAGTCCTTCTTCAGGAATTCTTGTACTTTCTGTTGTGCGTAAAGTCTGGTGCAAACCTGTTGTTGCGTCATTAGGCAAGACATTTCACCCACACTGCGCAGAATGAATGTCGTGCGTCAGTGAGTGATTCCCTGTCAGAAACTCTGCACAGTGAGATGGATTCTCACGATGTTTCTGCGTTCACAAACTCATAAGAATCCATCCTGGCGTGTGCCCGCTGGACGGTTTATTGGGTAGGTTGAACTATCACACCCCAACAAACCAAAACAAACATGGAGACGCCAACAAACGTACTTCAGGCTATTGCAGAATCAATACATTTATTATTTAGTTTGTGAAAAACGCGCAGAATGTTAAAGCTTTGTGTATTTGTGTCTGACCCTGGCTTCCACTGACTGAGCTCCTCTTTCTGCTGCAGTGGCCTCCTCATGTTGGTCTTGAAATGTTCATATTAACATGATCCTGATGTTTTTTATTTCACTATTATGTCCATTAAAAAAGTCTTATTCATAATACAAGGCCTGGCTCAGAATTCTCTGTAACTGCAGCATCATGAGCATCATTTGAGCGGAGCTGGGTGACGTCACACTCACGCAGTCTACTTATTTATACAGTCTACGCTCTCAGCTGAACTGATTGATGATTTTTCAGCTTGTTCCGTTGTTGTGAGTCTTCGACCAATCAGATTCACACAGACGTCATGATGTTCTGCGTCTCCTTTCAGTGCGAGTCGACCCAGACTGATAATGAGCAGAAGCCATTTCAGAGTCACACACATGAATCAGATCAGACTGAACGTGAAACGAATGAATAATGCACACAACTGTAAAGTGCAATACAGAGCGGCCCTTTTGTGTGTAGTTATTTAACTCAGCATACACTTATTAAAGGGGAACCCCGGGACGTCTGAAGCTCAAGTCCGTTGCTAGAGGTGGACGAATTCTGTCAGAAGCCAAAAAACAGCACAGATCAGTGTTTCCTCAGCGGAGATCTCACTGTGGCAGTGAGTCTGTCAAGGCAACAAACTAGTGTAGTGATGGGGGCAAGTTCTGAACTTCCACGTAAAATGCCACTGAAGAAGCTTAACACCACTTTAACCATCTTACAACAGCCACGAGTCAACAAGTCGTTCTCTCTGAGAGTTGTGAAAAGTGCTCACAAACTCATCGTGGTGAATAATTATGTTGCTCTGAATGCAGAAAGTAAGTGAGGAGAACTTGCTGCACTAAACACTGCATAGTGTTTAAAATGAAGTCGCTCCGTTTTTCATGGTTTTAAAATCAGGTGCAGCTTCACTTGTCCAAACAAACTGGTGAGAAACAAAACTTTTTGATGAAAAAAATAACACTTTATATTCTGGACTCATTTCCCCGTCATTGATCCAGCGTCTCCCTGATGGAGGCTTTCATATTCACCGTGCAACAGGGGAGAGGAGTTTCCCACAATCCGTCTGGCCTGAACAAGCAAAGAAGGAAACTCTCTCCTGCCATTCACCTTCATGGCCTTATTTACCAGTTTTCCTCGTTTAGTTTTGCATTGGACGGTTAAAGAGCCGAACCAGACGACCGACCGAACTGTAGCGCATCAGACTCTCCAAAACAGCTTTATAACAAGAGCTCCGCAAGTGGGGCAAAGCTTTAATGTGTCAAAGCTCAAAGAAGCAGAGAATGTGGGTTGTTCTCGCTTTCAGCAGCAGAACATTTGAGAAGAGAGTTCAGATCTTTCATGAAGACAAAGCTTCAAAGACTTCAAAGCTTTGAAGTGTCCACAGACGGACGGACGGACAGCGCCATAACATAATACGTCCCGTCTTATAACGGGCGTATAAAACGGGTTAATTTCAGCATGGTGAGACAAAAAAAGAAGAAAAAAAAAATTTGCCACTAAGAAATGTAATACAAAGCCAGAAAACCTTCCTGTCTTCCTACGCACACAGGCTGGAAAAGGCGAGTCCGGTAACAGCTCGTGCGAAAGGTCCTTCCTGGATGATCGTGGTCATCAGAAGTGAAGTTATAGCATAAACTTGAGTGGAACTTTGAAGGTTTTGTGTGTGTTGTGGGGGGGTCTCTCTCTGTCCGCTATGCTTAGGGCCTCTGAAACCTGAGCAGCGACCCTGGCAAGGACAGAACCTGGGCCCTGATAATGCGGAAACAACATTATAATAGATCAGAAAATAATGTGATGTGGGCCTTTTAACTCTGAGAGCAAGCCCCTCCATTAACGCACTGACCCAGTAATTAATCAATCTACGTTCCTACCCTCACCTATGGTCATGAGCTCTGGGTAATGACCGAAAGAACGAGATCGCGGATACAAGCGGCCGAAATGAGTTTCCTCCGCAGAGTGGCCGGGCGCTCCCTTAGAGATAGGGTGAGGAGCTCGGTCACACGGGAGGAGCTCAGAGTAGAGTCGCTGCTCCTCCACGTCGAGAGGAGCCAGCTGAGGTGGTTCGGGCATCTGGTCCGGATGCCTCCTGGACGCCTCCTCGGGAGGTGTTCCGGGCATGTCCCACCGGTAGGAGGCCCCCGGGGAAGACCCAGGACACGCTGGAGGGACTATGTCTCTCGGCTGGCCTGGGAACGCTCGGGGTCCGTCCGGAGGAGCTGGAGGAAGTGGCTGGGGAGAAGGAAGCTTGGGAGCCCCTGCTTAGACTGCTGCCCCGCGACCCGGCCCCGGATAAGCGGAAGAAGATGGATGGATGGATGGACCCAGTAATTAAAACGTAACCGTATGGCTATTAATCGTGCGTTTTATTATTAATTCAATAAAAAAAAAGAGACAGAGAGAGAGAGATTGCACATCTGTATGGAAGATGGACACCGGGCAAAGCAATAAATCCACTGATGCATGCAGGTTAAGACAAAAAAGGTTATTCATTTATTTATTTAGCTGTTTATTTATCCATTCATACTGCCATTAGTGACTATTAAGAGTGTATTGAATAGAGCTTTGTACACAATGTCCCTGAACACTCACAGGACACATTTCCCTACGAAAAAAACCTTCCACGTCTCACTGCATTCGTTACGAGATGGTGCCATTTAACCGCGAAGCAGAGGTGGCCTGAGCCTGCGGGACGTCCTTGGCGCCGCTCTTCTCCTCACATGCTCTCTTCTCCGGGTTTTCTGGGTCTCTGTTCGGGGTTTAGGCTGGTCCCGGAGGAGGAGGACGTGATAAAAGCGTCAAAGAAGGAGGACAGGGTCAAAGGGACGGTGGAGTCGTCGCCTTTTAGCACCTGTCACTGCGCCGAACTTTACACAGAGAAAAGGGACTCGAGTCTGTGAAAAAGGAGGTTTAATACACTGAAAATGTAGAAATGGGTTGCAGCGTCGAGTTATATGCAGTATTTTTGGAGCGGTTGGACGCTTTTGTGGCTTCCTGGCTCACACGCCGAACAGTTTTTGAAAGTTTTGTTTTTTTAAGCTCAGTTTTTAACATCATATCATGGATTTCTAACCAGCTAAGAAGTGCAGCATGTGCAGTTCAAAGGACTCAAGTAACAGACTGTTGGACTGGGTGAAATAAACTGTTTTTATATATAGTAGTGTGCAAAAGCTATATTCAGGTGTGGAAAAAATGCTGTAAACTAGGAACGCCGTCAAAAATGGAAGCGTCATTAATTTTCATCAGTCAACAAAATGCAGTGAATGAACAAAAGAGAAATCTAAATCAGATCAGTATTTGGTGTGAGCTTTGCCTTCAGAAGAGCATCAGTTCTTCTAGGTTTTACATGCAGACAGTTTGTGAAGGAACTGGGCTGGTCGCTGTTCCAAACATGTAGAAGAACTGAGCTCAGATCTTGTGTGGATGGAGCTTCCTCACATCCTTCTGTCTCTTCATGTTAATCCCAGACTCACTCCATGATGCTGAGGTCAGGGCTCTGTGGGGCCCGACCAGCACCAACACAACCTCTGCTTCTTTACACTGAAGATGGTTCTTAATGGCTTTTTCTTTTGTTCACTCACTTTGCATTTTGTAAACCGATCAAAACAAACAATTATTATTTATACTTTTGAAAGCATTCTTTGTTCACAGCATTTGTCCATAAACTCACACAAAAAATACCTTTAAAACACAGTTGTCCATTTGAAACATAGGCTTGGATTGAAGACCAGTTGTTCATGAATAAATCTGTCTTCATTTATAGCTCTGCAATTATTTGCTCCATGATAAACATCCTTTATTTTACTTTTCCACTGGGTGATTGTGGGGGGCAGTGGCCTGAGCCAGGAGACCGTCACCATTTTCTTGACAATTAAGAAAATGAAAATTTTCAACAAGTGAAAATTATTATCTGTTCTTATCTTATTTGGAAAACTTCCCGACAGCACAATGGACGACTATAATACAATTTTGATCCCTAAACAGTTTTCACTTTCACATTGCACTTTTCCAAAACGTCCCAGAACATATGGGAATGATCCTCCACCAGAGCAGAACGCAGCCTCTGCAGCATTTATCCACGGTCCCACCGAATTTCCATGTAATAAAAGGAGTTCTAAAGAATCTAATTTTAGTTTTCTATTCTCGAAATCATTTTTTAATAAGCCACGATGGCACATTCCATCCAAAAACTCATACAGAGGTTGTTTACTGCCATCCCTGCCCCACTTCTACAAAACAACTAAGTCAATAGCTTGAGTAACGTTGTGTTCTTTTTCCTCTGTCCAGACCGTTCCAGGTGAGGGCTGCTGAGTTTATGTGCATATTTACACAGTCAGATGCAAATGTTACGGCCCCGTTTCTATACTGCATAAACGATTCCTCCTGAGCGCCTCTGACGTCAATAACACCGACGAGGCAAATTCGATGAGAGCTTTTCAAAGGCGCCAAAAGAGCTGAAGAGAAGCCGCTCTTCCACTCAACGTGCACAATCTTCAGTAAACACAATCTGAATACAGACCTACGGAGCGCTATGTACTTGTGGCGCTAAACAGAAGCGTAAGAGGCTGTTTGCGAAATATATTCTGCAAGCAAATGTCTGTGTGGCTTGTCGGAACATGCTTGTCTCAGTTAAGATGTTATTGCTTTGTCTGGAATGTTCCGCAGAATGGCATTAAAGTAACATATCTTGCATTTCATCAATCATAAGTGTTTTTATTGCCTCGATAAACATGCATTACAATACATTCCAACAGGATTTTTCGTCATCAAACGATTTTTAAACGTGCGACAAAAAGCGCAAACACGACAGACACGAGGAGAATCTTATGATACTTTAACTCTCTGATCGTAAATACTTCAGCGGGATCTGTCTGCGGACCACACGATGTAAAGCTGTGAGCGCTGTGATGGCGTCAGCTGTTTCCTGTCTACAGTAAAACCACTCGCTCTGAGACTCTGAAGTGTTCAAAGATCAGAGCTCTGCACTTCTAGTAGATACAAGTCCTTAAAATCCTGTATCTGAAGTATTGCACGATTTTAAAGCATAAAATATCGGCTAATCTGCTTTTTCACCTCGATCTGTGCGCTGTGCGGATGTAAACTGTCTGTCTGTCTGTGAGACAAGCAGGTGGCGTAGCTTAGAGCAGAAAAGTAGTTCAGAGTCCTGCACGGGTGAACCACAAATTTGAATGAAACGGGTGAAAAATGTTGTGCTGTGTCGGATGCGGGGTCGGGTTGGACGCTCTCCTGATCTGCTTTTTACAAAACATCATGTCATCGTCATCAAAACAGGCCTGTATTTTAGTGAAATGCATAAATGCCATTGTTTTTACAAGATGATTAAATGTAAAATCCATGTTTTTGCCGCGCACATTCCCAGAAATCTGTGCCACTTTCATTTTCGGACCTCGCATGCGACGTCCTGCAGTTCAAAGTGATTCCCGAGAAGCTGAAAAGAAAATTAGCGAGTGGAGAGTGGCTCTTTTTTGGCTCTTGGACTGATTTTCATTCGGGTCAAAATCAGACCCGTGCAGAACTATAAAAAGCTTCCTACATTGCCTATTGCCATTGTGTTATATCATTATTCTATTATCCTAGAAAATTTAGTGTTTTTTTTTTTTCATTTCATGGTTAAAATGTCAAATTAAATTCAAATATTTATTGTCATTGTCACAGAAGAACAACAAAATTGCGTTTGGAGCGAATCCAAGTGGAATAAATAACCCCTAAATAATCCTGGTGTAAACATTTAGCACAGCATGACGTCGATAAAGTGCATTAGAGGACACGGACATTCAGACAAATACGTGAGAATAGTGACAGTGTGCAGCAATACCAAAACCATTTCAGTGCTATGGACGGTGGGTGTGGTTATTTGTCCGTGGGAGGGAGGCTGATGCTTCACAAACATTAATAATCTCACGCATGGAGCACCTCACGGGACCAAAGTGAGAGGAGGGACAGCGGAAGGGACACGGACCATTAATTCCAGCGCACGCAGAAAAGGTTAAACTGCAAGTATAAATGATCGCTTTCAGATGAAGGGTAATACCGGTGCTGTCTACTGACTATTTTGTTAAAGGAATATACAAACAAAATCACTAAAAGGTCCTAGATTTAAATCCTGGACTTATTCTTTCAGGTTGGATTCACATTTTCCTTTATCCTGGGTTCACACGCTGCAAATTTCTCTGATCTGGCAAAGATTTTCAAACTTATATCAGGTTGTTCATCTTGTTTTCAGATTTATTATCGACTTACTAGTTCTGAGACTGCTTCATTCTAGTCGAGAGGTCGTTTATTTTAAGAGAACTTGTCAAGTAAACTCACGGACAAATCCTTTCACTACTTTTAAGTCATTTTCTGATAGATTTAAGTGTTTATATCTTAAATTTTGGCCAATCTTTTTTTGTTGTTGACTTGAAAACTATTCAAGTCAACAGCTCCTTTTACATTTAGTTCAGTAGAGATCGTCAATTTCAGGGCTGAAATTATTCCAAATGATTCTAGTGAAGGTGTATGGAGTTTAAAAACAGAATGGAGCACTTCTGTATTACCACAAGAGATCACAACATCATATGGGCCCTTTAAGTTCTGATGTATTAGTCTAGTTGAGGTTTATTTCCCACACAAACACCACATAATGGTCTAGAAATAGAAAGTTAAAAGTGTGTTGGAACATTTTCCATGGAGAGAAATGTCCAAAATATTAAAATAAGGCACAAAAAAAATCTTTCAATTTCAAAGGAGAGACGAAAATTGAGGTGAAAAACGAAATTGAATTGTCTGGCTTTTGAAGGGGAAACAGTGGCAGTCCTGAACCGTTCTGAATCTGCAGTTCACTCTGTTCCACGTCTCTTTCAAAGCGCCATCACTGACATTATTACCGTCATTATTATTTGTAGCCTTTGGATGTGACGAAACTTCAGTGTCGCGGTGACTTAGCCGGAGGTTTTCACATTCGGTCACCAAAGTCACCAAAAAGTTGTCAAAAAGTTGATCTGAAAACTACAACTCAAACTATATGTTGAATTTAGATTTGATAATTGTACTTTTTATACGCCCGTTCTAAGACGGGACGTATTATGGTATGGCGCTGTCCGTCCGTCCGTCCGTCTGTCCGTCCGTGTACAATTTCTTGTCCGCGCTCTAGCTCGACAACCGTCTCACCTAGGAATGTCAAACTTCATGGCTGGACACCCCATGGGTCAAGGATGTTCCCTATTGATTTCAAGGTCACAGGGTCAAAGGTCAAGGTCACCTTATATATATATCGGCACATGCCCCACATGTTTTGCCTCTTCATGAAGACAAAGCTTCAAAGACTTCAAAGCTTTGAAGTTTAAAGTTCAAAGGTGACACACAGTTCCAGCTGCAGCGGTTGCTAGGCAACGGGAGAGAGAGAATACAAGACAACTACACATTACCTTGTTATTATATTGGTAGTGAACTGCCTTATTGTGCTTACCGGTATGTGCCATAGAACGCCAGTATTGGAATCTTCCAAACTGCACCAACAATTCATCTTTAACTAGGTTTGACAAATTCTAACTTAATTCTATATACAATAATTCAAAGTACGGGCGTATTTTGCCCCGCTGGAGGAGCTCTTGTTGTATTGTCAAGTGCTGCTGTCCTTCCATCATGGTCCCAGTTAAAACATGAGATTAAACGTTTTTATCTCCATGGATACTAGATACAAGATACAGGTTTGGTGTATTAAGTTTAAAGAGCGGGTGTTTTACTTCCACAGGTTTTTTGACGGTCTTACTCTCCCCTCCCGATACTTACTATACTCTGATACTTAGATACTTTTGCACGTGACGTCACGAGGCGCATGATTTTTGTGAACGACGCCATCTTGGACAGCAGAACCAGTTAGGTGTGTAAGAAAAAAATCGATTCAGTGATATATCGTGATACTTCATTGCACAATTCTCAAATCAATTCAAAATGCATCTGAATTGATTTTTAAAACAATATTTTTCACTAAAATTCATTAATTGTATTCACTGATCTTATGATTTAAAAAATAAATTATTCAATACATTATAATTTTCATACAATTTGGTTCTCGTGAAGGTGCAGTTGACATTATTATTAGAAGTAATTATTGATAAATTGCAATATATCATCCATTGTTTTATTATTTGGATATATCGTGATATATTGGATCGTGACATGCATATCATGATATGTATCGTTTCGTCAGACTCAAGGCAATGCACGCTCCTAGAACCAGCTGACTGACAGTTCTTGACATGCATGTTTTCATTTAAATCATCCGGTGTTTCATTGCGTTGCTTCTGTTTGCAACGTCTCCCGTCAGCTGTTTCCTGTCTACAGTAAAACCACTCGCTCTGAGACTCTGAAGTGTTCAAAGATCAGACTCTGCACTTTTAGTTTAGATACAAGTCAAAACTGTGCTATTATTATTTGCTGCAATACTCCAGATACAGGATTTTTAACGCATAAAAGAGGAGATAAAGTCCACAGGAAGTAGAGTCACTGTCTCAAATCTACAGCTTCATCTCCAGCTGTGTGGATGTAAACAGACACATGTGGGACTACTTTGGCCTTTTTACTTTCAAAGAACGCTGCAAACTGGATTAACAGCGTGAGTTTGTGGACTGGATGTCATTATTTGTGGAGGACAAGTTCTATGGATAATGTGGTTGCGACGCTGCACTATAATAACGTAACGTATAATCACGTCTTCCCGTTCTTTTCACTTTATCCTGAGCCTGTGTCAGTCATTGGCCACACAGACAATATCCTACGTGTGTCATTCGTAGGCTTATGAAAAAACTCTGCTTTTAATTGTGTCGGATTTGGACACAAATATGTTAATGCCCCCTGATTTCAGTGTAGACCACATCATATTACTTACCCGAGCTTTAATAACAGAAAAGTCTGTATTTTCAGTTAGTGAAATTACAACATCCTGCACCCATCCAGCAGCGAAAAAGCTACATGCATCTAAACTCTTGTAGGCCTTGAGTGCCTCTCCTGTGTATTTTAATGGGGGTTTGATCAAATAGTTAAAAATGTCAGTATAACGTAGATCGGGCTTGCGAAAAATAAAAAAAAGTGATGGGATGCTATAGGAAAGTATGAAAGTAACTAACTTTCTGAAGAAGCCCCGTCACCTACATAGAAATAGAAAGTTAAAACATGTGGAAAATTCCCTGTGGTCATAGATGTGTTTGGAGAATTCCCTCCAGAGTCAGGTTTGTGGAGACGCAAGCCCGGTGGATGTTATTCTGTGCAATAAAAACTGAAAGAACTCATTGTCAAACTGATACTTTGCAGCTAATGTCAACATTCCCTGGGGGACAAATCACACAATGGCAACATATTTGGAATTTAATGTTTAATAAAGAAAATAATAACTGTTAACTGTCCACCACTCTCAGTCTTTGGAGGCTCCATCATGGTTTGTGCATAGATTTCTCCAGAGATGTTCAATCATCTTTTTAGTCCATAGTGAAGAAGAACTTATCAGTGACCAACGCATTCTGGAAATCCACTGGTCACTGACTGTAATACCTCTGTTCACCTGCAGGGGCCTCCTCCGCTGTTACCCACCCACACCCACAGTGAAGAAGGTCACCAGTGATCAAGACATTCAGGAAATGCCTTGGTCACTGACCCAACCTTCCCCCCCCAACCCCCCCACCCCTCCTGGATCCCAGACCAGCCGGACAAACCCAAGAACTTCCGCAGGAGGCTTGGATGGTAGGTTATGGAGAAACAGCTCCCTGTCAGATAATGTCTGAGGTCTGCCAGCTGCATCTGGGTAAGAGGTCTTTGTTCTTCTTTCATGGTCCATCTTTGTTTTTGGAATTGTGTTCTTTAGACCACATTTCCTATCTCCTCTTGATACAGTTGTTTTTGGTCTTTTCTCAGCTCTTTTTACCCAAATGCTCCTTAGAACGTCGTAGTTTTCATATCTTTTTCTACTCTGGGGCTTCTTCACTGATAACTTGGTTCTTGCTTTGTCTTTATAGGCAATTCTGAGTTCTTGAGAATCAGTTGCTGCATTTCTGTTCTTTAGATTTCTTGGGGATCTAAAGTTCCATCATGCTGTTATTTCTGCTCTTGTTGCAGACCGAATGTCCGTCAAAGCATCATATTTCACAAGTCGATCTTTGGGATGGACAATGGTTTTTGATGTTCCTCTTGATGGTCTGTTGGCTTCAATATCTCCATCAGACCAAACTGAACTCCTTATGTTCAAGGAGCTTAAGCTGGAAACAATCACATGTTTGGAATATTGTAATGGAGATTGGCCATCATTTGATAAGCAATTGTGAAATTATGCTTGAATGACTGGTCCCTGGGTGTGTAGCTCTTCAGGAGACCGGGTATCTGAACCACCTCTTTCATTCTCCATAGTTGAGGAGCCGAAGACATGAATTCCAGCATCAGGTGATCCATGCTCCCATACATTTGAGTCAGGACCTTCTTTAAGATAAGATAAGATAAGATAAGATATCCTTTATTTGTCCCACAATGGGGAAATTTCAGTGTTGCAACGCACAGTAAAGAGAACAGCAAGAAACAGTAGCAGCAATAGAAGTACAGTTAAGTTAAAAATAGACAAACACTATAAGGATCTATAAAGATAAGGATTATAAAACTATGTATCATATAAATTGCTATCTTAAGACAATATATACAATAAATTGCAATCTAAAAACTATATATACAATAAATTACTATCTTACATTATTGCACAGGGTCCCAGTATTGCACAGGCAGCAGAGTTAGCAGTGTTCATTGTAAAGTCTGACAGCAGCAGGAAGGAAAGACCTGCGGAACCTCTCCTTCACACAGCGAGGGTGGATCAGTCTGTCACTGAAGCTGCTCTCCAGAGCAGACAGGGCGCCCTGAAGAGGGTGAGACTCCAGGTCCAGCATAGAAGTGAATCTGGCCAGGACCCTTCTGTTCCCCACCTCCTGCACCGAATCCAAGGCACAGCCCAGGACAGAGCTGGACTTCCTGATGACTTTGTCCAGTCTCCTCTTGTCCCTCTCCGTGATGCTGCTGCTCCAGCAGACCACACCGTACAGGAAGTAGGTCCTCAGGAGGGGCCCCTTCACTCCAAAGGACCTGAGTCTCCTCAGGAGGTAGAGCCTGCTCCGGCCCTTCCTGTACAGTGCATCTGTGTGGTGAGTCCAGTCCAGTTTGTTGTTCAGATGAACACCCAGGTACTTGTATGAGTCCACTCTCTCAATGTCCCTTCCCTGGATGTTCACTGGTGGGGGGGCAGTGGAGCGGCGTCTGCGGAAGTCCACCACCATCTCTTTAAGGATTTTCAGGAATTTCTGGCTTGAATCTGACAACTGAGGGGCAGGTGAACCAGGCCCAAAGTGTTGAATGTGCCCATTTTTTGGTTCCATAATTGTTGCCTGTCCACCAGGAACTGTAGATACATCCTCAGGTGGTACATCTTGACAGGAACCACCAGTTGAACACACCTGCATTGCTGTTACTGACTGCTCCAAATACTCTGAGCTGTCCGTGTTCTGCAGATGGGACATTGTGATGAAACAGTGTTGCAGAGCTTGTTGAGGAGTCAGTCTCAAAGAAGGATCTGGGTGGAGCAATCCCTTGAGAAGATCTACCAGAGCTTTCCTGTCCTCGTACTCTGCATCTTCCCGTTTGGGAAAGGCGTCCACCATATCATCCAGAGTCTTCAGCTCAGGACCATTATAGGGGTTGTACTCCTTTGTTTCAGTCCACATAACCTGCTCGTATTCCTCTGGTGTCCGAAGAGTCCACTTTGTCGACCACGAGTCATCGATCATCACCTTCTTAAAAAAGAACTTGGTGAAGAATCCATTTGACAGCAGATACTCGGGCAGATATCCCAAAATCTTGACCATTCTCTTGACCATCTGATAGTTACAGTGGATGGGGAATAAGAAGTATCCCAGGTAGAGGAAGGCGAGGTTACAGCCCAAGGTGAAGATGTCGATTGCTTCATTAAAATTGTTGCCAAGTGAAACTTCTGGAGCCCTGGATCCACACGGCTGGACCCATATACAAGGTTTGCCCTCAGAAGAGTACCTGGCTTCACCAAAGTCGATCACCTTGAGTCTAAACGGCTGCTCCTTCATATTGGTCAACATTATGTTATCCATTTTCATGTCAGTATGGATAACACCGAGAGTCTTTAAACCGTCTAAAGTCACCAGCAGCTGTTTTGCGATTGGTCTGATGTTGTTTGGGCTGAGAGGCTCCCATTTTCTGCTTCGAATCAGGTCAAACACGTTTATCTCCAGCATTTCAAATGCCAGACAGGTGAGGCCGTGATGTTCAAACCTGCCGTAGAATTTCACCAGGTTGTAGGTGTCGGAGTCCAGGACGCGGAGAGCTTCCAGCATGGACACCTCTTTGTCAGCTGCTCTGATGGCGTTGGGGTCCTTGAGGATTTTGATGGCCACCATCTCCTTAGTTTGGACATTTTGGCATTTGGCTACTTTGCCAAACACGCCTTGTCCGAGAAACTCCAGCACGGTGTACGTGGAGTTGTTTCCGTGCAGAGTGTGACCAATAACGATGTCGTCTATTGTTAGCTTCTCTGCCATGTCTGAGTTTGCAGTCATGTTTTTCAACCAAAAATGAGAGATTTGTCTCTGTGATGCGCTTTGGTCGAGCAGTCGGGGTAAAGTGACAGTGTGAAGAGTCTGTTCGGCCTCACAGTGTGATACGGAATGTACGTCAGTGACATCACAAAGGTTTCTATGGTAACTCAGTGACATCACAAAGGTTTCTATGGTAACTCAGTGACATCACAAAGTGTCTCTGTTTTGTTTATTTTCAAAATTACATAAATACACTGGTTATGTCTCCAAATTATGTCTCCAAATGTATGTGTAAAGTGACAGTGTGAAGAGATAATCAATAGGGAAATCTGGCTCTTGCAGTAGGAGTATGAGTATGACATCATCACATTCTAGAATCGGAATTCCACCAATCAGATTGCAGCAACAGAACTTAAAGACACTACAAAGCTTTAATGTGTCAAAGCTCAAAGAAGCAGAGAATGTGGGTTGTTCTCGCTTTCAGCAGCAGAACATTTGAGAAGAGAGTTCAGATCTATGGCAAGAGGGAAACAATAATCCTATACATTGTAAACAACAGAAAAGCACATTGATATTTTGCCTCTTCATGAAGGCAAAGCTTCAAACACTTCAAAGCTTTGAAGTGTCCACAGACGGACGGACGGACGGACAGGCAGACGGACGGACAGCGCCATACCATAATACGTCCCGTTTTATCACGGGCGTATAATAAATCAAGTCTTACCTTTGCCTTCTTCCCATCTGAAATAAATTCCATCTGCATAGAAGTCCTTTCTGTGAGTAATCCAACACTCTCCATCGGGAAAGAATGCGATTTAGCTCGATAGGACTCCCCCGCGGGTTGGGTTAGCACTTGTTTGGGTCAGTGTGCGTAAAAAGTAGGGACCTCGCTTCTCCGCGTTGTGATTCGCTGGTGCTCCTGTCCATCACAGAGTGTGCGGTACAAGCCCATGAACACCGTGATTGGTCAAAGCTTTGTTGATCTGACCGCGTGCGTAATAGAGAGAGGGGTTGGCAGAGCGAGCACAGCTTCTGTGCGTAAACCCAGGACGCACGGCTAACTTACTTTTAGCACAGTTTTGGAGCACTTTCCTTCTTTTTATCCGATTAATAATCGATTAGTTGAAAAATAATCGCCAGATTAATCGATTATGAAAATAATCGTTAGTTGCAGCCCTAATAAATACCTAGCTTCACAAACAATATTTACATGTAATAAACGTCATAGCCTGGAGAATTGCCTGTGGTGGATGATTCGTGCTCTGTTTTTCCACCACTCCACTCCTTAACTGCAAACATTTACATCCTGCACAATGTACTGCTGTTTGTTTTTTGAGTGACAAGAAAAAATCTTGCCAGGCATTTTTTAAATTGATTATCATTTGTTCTGCACAGCATGTACAGAAATGTTACAAACATTTACCAACTTTGTAATCGAAAACTGTTAGAGTAATTGTCCTCATATTCTTAAGCATCAGCCCATTTGGAAAACCCAAGTGAGTAAAACTCGGGAATGTTCTGAATTAAAATTCTAACTGTTAACAAACTTAGCCGTGTTTTCCCTTTTTTGTATTTCAACAGGAATTATATTATTTGAGAATGCAAAGAAGCAGAGAAAAAATGGAGAGAGGAGTATTTGAAGGCCAACACCTGGTAATAGGAGATGTCATTTATGTTTGTTGAAATTCTGAAACTTACCCCACTGACTCGTGTGTTTGTTTGTTATAGTCAAAAAGGCAGCTAAGGGTTTGCGTGGCTACTTGCAACAGAGCAGACTATTCCAAACTCGCCCCCATCATGTTTGGGATAAAAAATCACCCAGAGGACTTTGAACTGGAAGTAGTGGTTCTTGGCTCACATCTCATTGATGACTATGGGTAAGGAAAATTCAACCAGAAACACAGCAGCTTAATCCTGGAAACGATACTGAATACTGAAACTAATTTATGCTACTGACACAAAAACCCGAGCAGATTTATACCACAAAAAATATTCTAAATCTATAATATTGTTTTTAAAAAAACATGAGTTGCAATAAATAAGTAGTAAGCAGAAAGAAACACTTTAGTTACACACATAGAAGTTATTAACCAACAATTTCCCAGTTCTGCAAAGAAAAGAAAATGTACACAATTGTTGAGCCTCAAAATGTACTGTTCCAGCTGTCATATATTGAACAATAAGTCAATATAGTAATTATTCTGACAGGCCTACCTGGAAGGTCATATTGACATCATTTGAATTTGTACAGACTAAAGTTAACCTGTAGAAGTTTAATAGACTTACAATTGATTTGTGATTCATGTTTTAAAGGCAACTTTAGATTTTTGTTGGGTGGAACTATATTTATAACTGAAGTAATTTATTTAATTTTTCAAATATTTTAAATTAATTGGAGCTTTAATTAATCACAAGTCCCTAAACAACACAGATGTAAACAGACAGACACAAATACAATGTGGTGCAATGGATATTTCTGATGCAACATTATCATTCATTGCATTATTATATTCTGCACATTGTCGGTGCAGCTTACTTGAAGAAATACAGTTTTTAATCTTTTTATGTTCATAACTTCAAAGGTCTCGGTGATGGCAGACTTAAGACTTGTATGTAGCATTTCTACTGTAACAGACTCTCTAAAATCACACAAATATCACCTTATCTTAAGAACCAGATATTGTTACATTTGAAATGAATAGTAGAGAAAGTGCAGACAGAAATGTCAGAGATGAAAGAATAAAATCATTATCAGGTACAATATGGCCCCTGGGGCACAGGTTGTTCAAATAGAAATGAAAAGGCTGAGGACATGAGTTGGGCAGTAAAAGCCTGAAGTAGGGCAGAGAGGATGAGCACTTTTATGAGTGTCTCGAGACAAGCAGGCCAGGACTGACTGACAGCAGGAGGCAGATGATAAGAGGCAGAACTCAAACACAAGCTTCTTGGTTGTATTTACTCTTCAGCTCATCACAGATGAATGCAAGGCTTGGTACTCTGAATGTTTTATTACTATATTGTTCATTAGTAAAATCATCTAGGACTGACTTTATTGGCCCTCGCCAGTAACAAAGTTAATGGCGATGGGTATTGTTCTTCCTTTGTTTCTTACGCTCTATTATTATGTGAGAAATCGAAGAGGTCAATGATGAGCGTGGATCAAAAATTTGCTGCCATTTTGACTATGTGTTTGCAAAACGATTCACGTCCCTGGTTTTTGGTCCAAATGAGCTCAGATTTAACGATTCGACATGTCACATCTACATGGGTCCACACATGCATTATTTGTTTTTGGGATCCTCCTCACAGTTTGTCCGTAGCACGCCGGTGAATGCCTTAATTTCCTCTTTCTTTGATGACCTCTCACGGCCACAGGCTTTGGCCTACAGAGGTCAACCTCAAGTCACTATTGTGTGATCCCGGCCTGAATGTGATGAAATATAAAATATAATAAAAGTGAACTCTATAGCGCCACCTACCATATACGTGAAATGTCAACATTATCGGATTTGTACCAAATTTGGGGATTAAATTCTATGCATGATTACAAGCAAAACAATATATTAGGGCCCTGGGTTATTTTTGACAGTTGGCCAGCAGGAGCGTAAAGACTCCTAAAAAACATTTAAAGGTGCATTATGCAACTTTTCTAATATACAACCTGTATTCCTGGGCAGCTGTCAGGAAGAGACAGTGGTGTGCTGGGGCGGTCGCGTGGGAGGGGCATGCGCACCAGGGCGAGGGCCATCATTGCTGTGAGTGGCTTTAATTTAATTTTTTTTCTTTCTCCAGGAACACATTTCGTATGATTGAACAGGATGACTTTGACATCGGCTCCAAGCTTCACACAATAGTGAGAGGGGAGGATGAGGCAGCCATGGTGGAAAGTGTGGGTCTAGCCCTAGTGAAGCTCCCAGATGTCCTACAGCGACTGAATCCAGACATTTTGATTGTCCATGGTGATCGTTTTGATGCACTGGCACTTGCAACAGCCGCAGCTTTAATGAACATTCGAATACTGCATTTAGAAGGAGGAGAGGTGAGTAGAACTGGGTGAATTTTGTATCAGGATTCACATTCAGCAAAGTGGTGTTTGATCTTCAGCATATATGCTAGTACATAAAACGCATCTCTACCTCACCCTCCCGTGGTTGTCTCATTCTTTCTCGACGCTCAGGTCCTCTACCAGAGGCCTGGGAGCTTGAGGGTTCAGTGCCGTATTCACTGTTCCTACTACTCCACTTTTCTGGACTGAGATGTCTGATGTTTTTCTTGAGATCTGCTGTAGCCACTCCTCCAGTTTGGGGGTTACTGCCCCAAGTGCTCTGATGACCAAAGGCACCACTGATGCTTTCACCTTCCTGGCCTTCACCAGATCTTCTATGAGACCCTGATATTTCTGTATTGCAATGTCAACCACTTTGTCTTTCCTCTGCTCTTTGTCCACCTCCACCATGTCCAGTTGGTTCACCATCACCTCATCTTGGCTTGGGCAGTACTGGAGAAGTGGCTACAGTATATATAATATATGGTAGCAAAATGTTCCAATACTCAAAAGCATCCATCCAATAGTATTTGTTGTTATGTGTACATTATTTCTTGTTTTAATCACTCTGCTGACTTTGTTGTAGGTGAGCGGTACAATTGATGACTCAATCCGCCATGCCATCAGCAAACTGGCCCATTACCATGCTTGTTGTACACGACGGGCTGAGCAGCACCTCATAGCCATGTGTGAAGACCATTCTCGCATTTTATTGGCTGGGTGCCCTTCCTATGATAAGCTACTAGCAAAACAACACCAAGAGGACTATATGGACATCATTAAGAGCTGGATTGGTATGTATTTGTTCAAATATATGTGGAAATATTGCTTTAACAGTGAGTATATAAGAGAATACTTGTATTGTTTTCCAGGTGATGTCAAAGAGAATGATTATATTGTGGCTTTGCAACATCCAGTCACCACAGATATTCAACATTCAATCAAAATTTATGGTTTAATGCTGGATGCTCTTCTGTCTTTTAATAAGAAGACACTAATTCTCTTTCCAAATATTGATGCAGGTCAGTAACAAGCTGCAATTAGCTTTAGCAAATGTCAAGATTCATAAAATAAATATATTATGTTGTATTGAACAGGTAGTAAAGAGATGGTGCGTGTGATGAGGAAGAAGGGCATAGAACAGCACCCCAATTTCCGAGCTGTGAAGCATGTTCCTTTTGAGCAGTTCATCCAGCTGGTGTCCCACGCCGGCTGCATGATCGGAAACAGCAGCTGTGGGGTTAGAGAAGCTGGGGCCTTTGGCACTCCTGTCGTGAACCTGGGCACAAGGCAAACTGGCAGAGAAACTGGTACATTTTCTGTTTGAATGCCCTTAATGTAACATACAATTATGACATAATATTCATTCATGTTGAAATGTAGGTGAAAATGTGCTCCATGTGAGAGACGCTGATAGTCATAATAAGATCTACCATGCTCTGGAGTTGCAGTTTGGGAAACGATACCCCTGGTGAGTCAAAAAGTCCCATTACTTTTATGTGCCAGTTGTGATGTAATGTACTAGTCAAACTGTGGTTCCACAGCTCCAAGATTTATGGTGATGGAAATGCAGTGCCACGTATTCTCAAGTTTTTACATTCCATTAAGATAAACGAGCCGCTACAGAAGACTTTCTGTTTTCCGACTGTAAAAGACAGTAACTCTCAGGACATTGATCATATTCTGGAGACGCAAAGTGCCCTTGCTGTTGATCTGGGAGGAACTAATCTTCGGGTGGCCATTGTCTGCATGAGGGTAAGTAAGCTGTGTTTACATAATAGACATTCATATTTTAGTATTATGTTAAATGTCCCTTTTTTCATATCAGGGAAGTATAGTCAAGAAATATATTCAGTCAAATCCAAAAACCTATGAGGCAAGGCTAAGCCTCATACTAAAGATGTGTAATGATGCCATGCAGGAGGCTGTCCAGCTCAACTGTAGAATACTTGGTGTTGGTATGAGAAAACCTGTTAAATAGTATTTTTATGTGAAATCTATTATGTTTAAAAATAAATATTGTCCATTACAGGCATCTCATCAGGAGGTCGAGTAAATCCACAAGAGGGCGTGATTCTGCACTCCACAAAACTCATCCAAGAGTGGTCCTCTGTGGATCTGAGGACAACCATCTCTGACACCCTGCATCTCCCTGTTTGGGTGGACAATGACGGGAACTGTGCTGCACTGGCTGAAAAAAAGTTTGGTCATGGCAGAGGGGTGGTGAACTTTGTTACTGTAATCACTGGAACTGGTAAGCCATCATCTTAAGTTAGTATCTGTGAAAAAATGCTTCATTATTGACAAATTGTTTGACATTGACATTGTTGTTCTATGGTGTGTGTGTCCTCTCTAATAAAATCATAAAGTGCTTTACACTTTATGATTTTATCTGTGAAAAGTATAAACAAAGTTTACTCATCTAAATATGTCTATTCTCCAGGCATTGGTGGAGGCATCATACATAATAATGAACTAATTCATGGGAGCACTTTCTGCGCTGCTGAGCTGGGACACATCATGGTTTCCCTGGAAGGACCACAATGTTCTTGTGGTAGCCACGGATGTATAGAGGCATATGCATCTGGCATGGCATTGCAGAGAGAGGCAAAAAAACTTAATGATGGTGAGTTTGTGGAGTTGATTAGACCAAAGTACTAATTTGAGACAGACCATGAAGGCTAAATTGCACACACCATGGCTGTGATTTTGTGGTGTAATCTAAACCACATCCATATTTCAGAGGACATGCTGAAGATGGAGGGAATGAAGATTGTGGAACCGGTTTCAGCTATTCACCTCATCTTTGCAGCAAAAATGGGCAACTCAAAGGCTGAAGCTATTCTCAATAAAGGTATGCCTTCTTCTTTGAGGTATCAAATGCCATTGCAGTACAGTAGTACTGATCACAGTATCAGCTGCTTGTAAATATGTGTTGCTGTAGAGAAAACTATTTTATTTTTTTGAACATTGAATTAATATTTATGATAATCTTTCTGTCCAGCTTCCACAGCCTTGGGTGTTGGTATTATCAACATTCTCCACACAGTGAACCCATCTCTGATCATTCTGTCAGGAGTGCTGGCTCCATGCTACCAGGCCCCAGTGCAGCGCATCATCTCAGAGAGGGCACTGCCCTCTGCACAGAATATCAGGGTTCTCACATCAGATCTGGAAGAACCAGCTCTACTTGGAGCTGCTACCATGGTGTTAGACTATAAAAATTCACAATATTAGTGCTGCAACTAATCACTAATTTTCTAATGATTCATCTCTCGACTAATTTTTCGATTAGTCAATTCATCTAAATGAGTAATTTTCAAAAAGAATAAAGCGGTTGTAGTTCGGTTGTGTTCATTTTATTTTTAACTAAACTCAAGGACCAAATCATAAAATTTCAGTACCAAAAGTAAACATAAATATATATTACTAAATAAATAAAATAAAGTGCACTTACAAAATGGGAGAATGTCTTCCATGTTTCAAAACTATTAGAAAATGTATTAAAGTAAAAGTACTATAAAACTATGATATTTTTGATGTTTTGAGGACCGATACTCAACACAACATATTCATTGAGTAATAATGTGTTTAAAGCAGAACTACGTAACATTTTTACCTTAATTAAATGTCTTTGAAAGACCCTCTGATGGTTACATATGTCATTTTGGGGTCTTGGGCCAAAAACACTTACTCCTGGGACATTTTCTGACATTTTTAAAGTCAAAGGAACTCAAAAAATTCCAGGTGGGATTTTAATGCAAGGAAATAATAGGGCTAAAAGGGTTAAACATGTGAGAATGTTCCTCATCAAAAACAAACCTGGAGTTGTGTTTTGTTTCATTCACATGTTTGAGTAACTCTTTATTATTGGTCTGTCTGCATCGCCAAAGCTCAGAACGCTCTGGTCCAACTTGTGATGTCATGATACAGAAGTTTTTATACAGTAATATTTTGAGAAGTGATTTGAAGTGATCAGTGGCTTCAGCAGTTTGTACAAATGGAGGGAGGGTTTTCCAGAGCGCAGGGGCCCCGGACACAGAAGGACCCGTCCCCCATGGTCCACAACCTGGAGCGGGAACCGGTGAACTGAGGAGGAAGAGGAGGAACGAAGAGTCCTGGAGGCTGTGTAGGTTTTTGAGCAGGTCTGAGAGGTGATGAGGGGCCTGGGCGTGGAGAGACGTGTAGGTGAGGAGAAGAATATTGCACTGGATCTGATATTTTATGGGCCAGTGCAGGTGGGCGAGAGTGGGGGTGAAGTGTTGCCAGGGCTTGATGCACGTGAGAAACCGAGCAGCAGAGAACGTTTTATGTAACAACTCCCTTTTACCTTTAGTTCAGTAAAGAATTCAAGGAATAAAATCATCTAAAATGATTCTATTGAAGGTGTATGGAGTTAAAAAACACAATGGAGCACAGTGTTTGCCATTTGAGAGAAGAACTTATGCAAAATTAACAAGAGCTCCGCCAGCGGGGCAAAATACGCCCGTACTTTGAATTATTGTGCGTGTTTGGCTACTTTGCCAAACACGCCTTGTCCGAGAAACTCCAGCACGGTGTACGTGGAGTTGTTTCCGTGCAGAGTGTGACCAATAACGATGTCGTCTATTGTTAGCTTCTTTGCCATGTCTGAGTTTGCAGTCATGTTTTTCAACCAAAAATGAGAGATTTGTCTCTGTGATGCGCTTTGGTCGAGCAGTCGGGGTAAAGTGACAGTGTGAAGAGTCTGTTCGGCCTCACAGTGTGATACGGAATGTACGTCAGTGACATCACAAAGGTTTCTATGGTAACTCAGTGACATCACAAAGGTTTCTATGGTAACTCAGTGACATCACAAAGTGTCTCTGTTTTGTTTATTTTCAAAATTACATAAATACCCTGGTTATGTCTCCAAATTATGTCTCCAAATGAAACAGAAATTACACAATAAAAATAACTTAATAATGAATATAACCGGTGTTGTCTAATATTTAGAGACTATAAATAATGGTTATAAAGCCAGGACTGCAAAATGCCTGTATTTTTGTTATTCCAGTTACCACGCTGTTTCCATTTTATTAACATGTGAGTGTGCTAGTGTATTTTTCTGTGAGGTTGTAGCTGATTGCTGCAAAATGTCGAAGTTGTGCATAGTCCAGCTGTGAAGGTCAAGTAAAACGTTGGCCACAGATTATTATCGGTTTGATTTAAATCTGCAGAGCCAGAGCCAATGAGACCCCAGGACCAATCAAACCTGAGATAGGATCTGCTACGTCCAGCTACAAGATCAGACTGCAGATACACAGTGTAGAGTCAGCTTTAAGTACAATACAAGATAAGAAAACATAACTGTATTGTGTTAGATCAGACATATGCAGTGATTAGATAACAACAAGGCCTGTAAAATCATTGACAAAAACATATTTAAAGTGCCTACATCACACTTTTAAAGGGGAACTCCACACATTTGAAGCTAAAGTCCATTACTAGAGGTGGTCGAATTCTGTCAGAAGCAAAAAAACATCACCGATTAGTGTTTCCTCGGCAGAGATCTCACTGTGGCAAACAAACTAGTGTAGTGATGTGGATAAGTTCTGAACTTCCATGTAAAACACCAATTTGCTTCACACTGAAGAAGCTTAATACCACTTTAACCCATCTGACACCAGCCATGAGTCTAACAGACAAAACATGAAGCTGCAGTTTTCAGCTCCTTTTACCTGTAGTTTAGTAGAGAGTTTAGGGAATTGCACGGCTGAAAACACCCAAATAAAAGCACTTCCTGTTTATGTGCACCTGTGTATAACAAGGTGGAACAGAGTGTTTTCTCTTTAAGAAGAACTTGGTCTTAATCTGCAGGATTTGTGTGTTAAACATGCGTGAATGAAACAAAACACAACTCCAGGTCTGTTTGTGATGCTACATAATAACATTATAACATTAGAAAATAGTGTAATAAAGACACATTTAAACATTGCTTTGTCCATCAGTAAGATTATGATTTAGAAACAGTGCATATTAAGGTGTTTATGAACAAATAAAAGCATAATAATAACAACTTTTAAAATAAAATAACCCTGCCCCAGAAAAGCCGAAGAAAATGGATGGACGGATACACAGGAACAGAAGTAACATTGAGTCTAAAAATATTTTCTCATGTAATGTCTCACCAAAGTACATTGAAAGTGAGACTATAATGTTTTTTGTAGGAAAAAGTATGAATTAATAAAACGATTGATAAAATGTCAAGTGAGTCACAGTCTGTAAGCATGATCAAGCAACATTCATGTATTTGGAATCACTTCATGGGCCTGTTGAACTGTTATTTCAACGTCTCACAAACAATAAAAACATACATACTGTAACTCTATATCTTGGACCTTAATAGTTTGCCGCATTTTAGGCAGAAAAACAAACAGAAGACTTGATTTCTCCCTGTGAGGAAATTGCTTTTCAGTGAAATCAGAGGGCGTCCATTTCACATTTAAATAATACAGAGAAAGCAAGTTAAAAGCAAATATACCGGTACTTGGAATGATTACAGATTTAAAAGAAAGATGCATTAAAAAGTAAAGTTTAAAAAAAAACGTAGAACAGCGCTACATGATATAGAATTGATTTAAAGTGACAGTTTGGAATTTTGGACATAGGGCCTCATTTCCTCGTGAGCCAGAGTGTTGGAGACGTGTGGAGACACTTTTTAAAATCTTCCATCCAGTCCTTGTATTTGCAGAGGTTGCTGGTGCTAGGCTAGTGCATGTCAATGGCCATAGTCGTCCTGCCACTAAAAACAGTCTGACCCACTCCACAGACCCGAGGGAAAACTATTAGAACTCCAGACTGTCCATGTGAACGTCTGTGTCCACAGAATCATTTTAGAAGTAATTCCAATGTTGCATTTGAAGGATTTATGTCTGAGCAGGAGCGAGTTGTACTTCCTGATAGAAGCTCGGCAGTGGCGGACTGATATTTGAGAAAATAGTCCCTCAACATGCGACGATTCATGCGATGCAAGGTTTTATTTCAAACATTATTCTATTGACACAGACATTCACATGGACAGTCTGGAGTTTTAATAGTTTTGCCTCGGGTCTGTGGAGTTAGCCTGATTCATCAGCCGGTTTTGACCTCGCAGCGTTAGGATTCGTTCGCTCAGCGGTAGGCGGGTACTTTTTTGTTTAACCAATCGCTGCTATTTGGTGGTGACGTCTGTAATGCGCTGGAACGCTCAGTGGAGTCCAAGTATTCGTGGCACAACAGCAAATCCCGTAGGAAGAAGGGCAATAACATCTTTCCGCATTGATAAAATTCACCAAACGTTCTTTTTGTTCTGGCTTTAAATCCTCGATGTCGGGAATCGTTGCCAACACAAAATGTCTGACTTCGTCTACATCCATCTGGACGTTTTGTTTACTGTCGTGCTGCACCACAAAAGGACCCAGAGGCGCTGGAGTTTGACCTCATGGCTTCACAGCTCTTCACTGATTGGCCGACTTCCAGGGTCCTTGCAAACCGCTGCGTGTTTTCTGAGTGATTCCTGAGTGATTCCTGACCGAGTCGCTGGAGAGAAATGAAATTGAGCGGAGGCACTAGGTGGCACCAGCCTGGCTAATGTGGAGTGGGTACGACTGTTTTTAGTAGCTCGGAACAACTGCGGCCATTGACATGCACTAGCCTAGCACCAGCAACCTCTGCAAATACAAGGACTGGATGAATTATTTAAAAAAAAAAACGTCTCCACATCCACACGCCTCCAACACTCACGAGGAAATGAGGCCCTATGTCCAAACTTCTGTCCCTTTAAGAATGTGAAACAAGTCTTTGAACGTAGGCAAGACAAACAAGACAAAAAATCATTGTGCTGCATAACCGTGTGCCAGGATTTACTCAGATGATCGAACATGTACACGGCTCAAAGGCACAAAGTCAATATTTTTGCCGATTCCCGTTTATGCAGTGATGCTTCAGCGCTTATGTATATGTCCCGTATTGAGCGCTGAAGGTCAATACTTTAACATGATTCAAAATGTCAGCTTGAAGATAGTGCCAGAAAAACACATCCAAGTCTGTTTAAGATGCTCCGCGCCGCCTGCTTTCTCAGTATGTACTTGTAATGTTTCACACTACGGCATTAAACTTTATAATAAAATAAAAACATTGTTAAGATGTGTTAAAGGGTACATATATTTCACTACTTTATGATCCATGTGATAATGTTTCCTCATCACAAACATACCTGGATTTGTGCTTTGTTTAAGACAGAAATCTGTCATGGTTGAGTGTGGTTGAGGACCCCAAAGCAGAGACATAGGCGCAGGTAGATGTTTAAACAGGTTTATTGCCGGGTATGAAGGATGTGGTGATGGAAACTGGCTGGAGACATAGACGGAGGGAAGACACTGGGGTAGACTCACAGGTCGACAGACTGGATGACAAGGGCAGGCAGGACGACGTGGACAAGCAGGATGAGGACGAGGACGTGGACAAGCAGGACGACGACGTGGACGTGGACATGGACAAGCAGGACGAGGACGTAGACAAGGGATAGAGGAGGAATGAACTGACAAAGAACAAAGGATAAGGACAGAACTAAGTAGTGGAGCTGATTAGACAATTAGCTGCAGGTGAACCACTGAGCAGGTGATCCACACTGCAGCATTAGCCCAGCCACACCCCCAGAGGAGCAGACAGACACAGAAGGGAGGGGGAACACACAACACACACCAAACCCTGACAGTACCCCCCCCCTCAAGGGACAGCTCTCAGATGTCCCAAACAGCAACACAAACACGGGAGGGTGGAGGGGGCCTGGACGGAGGGACACAGGGAAACTGGCACCCAGGATGGAGAGGAGCGACCAGCAGTAGCCCAGGAAAGGACACAGCCAACCCGGACGGAAACGAGTGTCCAGCAGTGGCCGAAGAAGGGATACGACCACCCCAGAAAGAGACAAGCGTCCACCGGTGGCCCAGGAAGGGAATCGACCGCCCCAGACGGAGAACAGCGTCCAGCGGCGGCCCAGAAAGGGAGCTGACCACCCCGGACGGAGAACAATGTCCAGCGGCGGTCCAGGAAGGGAATCGACCACCCCGGACGGAGAACAACGTCCAGCGGCGGTCCAGGAAGGGAAACGACCACCCCGGACGGAGAACAATGTCCAGCGGCGGCCCAGGAAGGGAGTTGACCACCCCAGACGGAGAACAGTGTCCAGCGGCGGCCCAGGAAGGGAGTTGACCACCCCAGATGGAGAACAGTGTCCAGCGATGGTCGAAGAAGGGGATCTACCACCCTGGACGGAGAACAATGTCCAGCGATGGTCCAGGAAGGGAGTTGACCACCCCAGACGGAGAACAGTGTCCAGCGGTGGTCCAGGAAGGGAATCTACCACCCTGGACGGAGAACAATGTCCAGCGGTGGTCCAGGAAGTCCAAGGGACATGGAGGCAGAGAAAACAGGAGCTGGGACAGGAGCAGGGCTAGCGACTGCTGCAGAACGCTCCAGAGGAACAGGTGAGGACAAACGAGGCAGCCGGGAACTGGAGCCCGCTGACGCTCCACACTCTGCGGGGTCCAATTGGTCAGTTCATTCTGTCACGGTTTGAGTGTGGTTGAGGACCCCAAAGCTGGAGACATAGACGGAGGGAAGACACTGGGGTAGACTCACAGGTCGACAGACTGGATGACAAGGGCAGGCAGGACGACGTGGACAAGCAGGATGAGGACGAGGACGTGGACAAGCAGGACGACGACGTGGACGTGGACATGGACAAGCAGGACGAGGACGTGGACGTGGACAAGCAGGACGAGGACGTAGACAAGGGATAGAGGAGGAATGAACTGACAAAGAACAAAGGATAAGGACAGAACTAAGTAGTGGAGCTGATTAGACAATTAGCTGCAGGTGAACCACTGAGCAGGTGATCCACACTGCAGCATTAGCCCAGCCACACCCCCAGAGGAGCAGACAGACACAGAAGGGAGGGGGAACACACAACACACACCAAACCCTGACAGAAATCCTGCATATTTAGGCTGAGTTCTCCTCTCAAATGCTCTGTTCCACTTTGTGATGTCATGTGGTAATACAGGAAGTGCTCCACTCTGTTTTTAAACTCCTTACACCTTCCCCGGAACTGCCATTTTCTACTGAACTAAAGGTAAAAGGAGCTGTTCACTTGAAAACTACCTCTGGATTGGTTTGTTTTTGAGTTTGCGCCGAGAGAGAAACAATAATCATACACATACTACATAAACATGGCAAACAACAGAAAAGGACATTTCTTGAAAAGGAGAAGGAAGAAGAAAAACTTATCTTAACTCACCCCTGTTCATGATGTAGTTTCAAAAATGATGTGGTTTCTGAAGTACATTGATCACAAAACTTTACAAATATTTACATGTAGCAATATAAATTACACACTTTGCTTATTAAATAATGCTCTTCTATGAGTATTGGACAGTGTTGGATTCAGTCACGTGATCCTGTTTCACGTTTTTGCGGCATCGACGCGCTTTACGGCAGCCGTAAATCAAAACGCCGCCGTGTCGCTGTGTGGGACTTTTCACTACAATAAAAAAATGAGAGTCAAACAGCGACGCAATCGCTGCAAACAAACAGTTTCTCGTGGAGGAACCAGCAGAGCCACTTTAACACGACCGATTTGATTTGTCACTAACAAAAGAATCATCCGGACGAGTCTGAGATTTACAACACTGGAGGAGGCATTTCAAAAGAAGAGAAAAGTACGTCGAAATGGCGATAAGTCCAAGAAAATAACACAGAGGATTGTTGAATTCATCGCTTTAGACGAGCAACCGCGGTCTGTCGTGGAAAACATCGGCTTTCGTCGTCTAATGGACTTTTTGGAGCCAAGGTACGAGCTTCCTTTATGCCACTACACAAAAAGGTATCGGAAAGAGCACTCCTTAAAAAAAAAATCGGATTGGAAGCCAAAAAATGTTGATCGGGACAACATCTCTACTAAATATAATTTCAACCCAATTTTTTTCTTATTTTTGTATAGTACTGTATTATCATTGTACAAACTAATAAAAATGACAAAGAAGAAGTTTAGCGTTTATGATCATACAAAATTAGCAAAACGAGAATGAAGAATGTAAGAATTTTGATTTTTTTCCCCCCGTTTATGGTCATACAAACTAATAATAACCTCTTCATGACATCACAAAGTGGAACAGAAAATTTCGAGGTTTGGAGATGTGGGTTTAAAAAAGAAAACGCACAACTCCAGGTCCGTTTTTGACGAGGTGACGGCATTCTGACACGACTTAAAGCTCACAAGAGACATTTTTGCGTAATACAGGCCCATTAAACCAGCGCCAGAAGCACGAATAATACAGACCTAACACCAAACAGGTCTGAAATGTGGGTCACTCCTCATATTTTGAATCCTGCATTTCAAAGGGAACATTTTTTTCACACATTAAGCCCGTTCTCGCTCCATCCATCGCTGTCATCTGTATTTGGCCGACGTTAAAATAAACCCACATGAATAATGCAGAGGCGGAGTGATACGGAGCCAAACAGGGCCTATCATTTTCAGCACAAACGCACGCACACGAAGAAGGACGAAACATGAGATCTGATGACACGTTAATAACATAACACTTGGATAATATCATTTTATAATATTAAGGACGTAACAGTAACGTAAATATGGTGATATCGTATCGTCAAAGGTCTCACAATAATATCGTGGACCATGACAACATATCGAATCCCAAGTCTCTTTGCTTAAATGAACAGTTCTGATGCAGAAATAGCTACAAAAAAACAAAGGGAACTACATAGACCATGATCCTTTGCTCCGTTTCAGTGCAGACGACATGAAGAAATAACTGTTCTAAGCACTTTTACATCTTCATTCTCTGGATTAAGACAAAATATTGCAATAAATATCGTACGGTGAGATGTATTTGGTGAAAATTTCGTACAGAGAGATTTGGGTATCGTTACATCCCTAATGACAATAAATCAATCAAACTTTATTTATAAAGTGCTTTTCATACAAAAAATGCAACACAAAGCGCTTTGCAGTGATTAAAAAAGAGCAATCCCACATTTCCCCCGTCCCGCCCCAAACAATCCCACATAAAACTAAACAAGTGAGTCTAACTGTGACATAACTATCTTTATTTACTACTAACTGAAACAGGAAACTTTGAGATTACTGCCGTGACAAACCATCTTTCATAACTCTTTCTCTAAACCAGTGGTTCTTAACCTTGTTGAAGGTACTGAACCCCACTAGTTTCATATGCGCATTCACCGAACCCTTCTTAATTGGAAAAATAAAATATGTTTTTTTCAAATGTAATATTTTATTGGTGCACACGTGAATCCATATTGCACATATTCGTCCGACCACTTTCTTTTTTTTGCTCGACATAGTATGAAGGGAAAATATTAAGAAAGAAATTACACGACACCACAAGACTATTGTCACAGTCACAAGACTATTGCGCGCACAAAATTTCCTGCAGCGAATAACGGGGCGTGTCATCACGAATCATATGAGTTGAAGGTGTCTTGATCCCTGCCGCAGAGTCCTGCACCGGGTCAGGTACCCGCTGGGTGCCCGCAAATAGTTGCAGAAACGGGCAGGTTTTAACGTTATGGAATTTTATGGGCGGGTAGTGATTACACACGGGCAGGTCAGGTGGTGTGCTCTCAATCCTGCATCCAGCGCTGCCAATGACAGACTTTTCCTTTGCTGGATTTGTGATCCAAGAACGCAGAACGCAGCTGAAACCTTGGTTAGATAAAATTAAGGCTTTTTATTTTGTGTTAAACTGACATTGGTTTTCATTATTTGTTTCGTTGTTATTGTGCGAGGTCTCAGGTGGAGCAAACCATAGCTTTGCGGTAACCTGCTGTTTGTTTGTTGTTGTTCATTGAGATGCGCATTGAAGAAAATTAAATGTGTCAGTTAGAAAGCTTCTAATTTGTGTGTGATTTATCATGGGCACGGGCGAGTAACAGGTGGAATGTTAACGGGTTGGGGCAGGTGCGGGTTTAACCTTGATATAATCACAGGTTTACGGGCAGATGCTGTACTGTGCAGGTGCAGGTCTCCAAAATGGACCCGTGCAGGACTCTGCCCTGCCGAACCCCGAGATTGACTCACCGAACCCCTGGGGTTCGATCGAACCCAGGTTAAGAACCACTGCTCTAAACTAACTATAATAACTATAACTCTTTCTATCGATCTGCTCTAAATGTTGTACCAAATGACTGGTCAAAGCGTTTTAGAGTCAGTCTTGTTATTATGTAGAATATCGTAATATCGTGAGCTTTCCCACCATATCGCGATAAATATCGTACCGTGAGGTTCAGACCGTGACCGTATCGTATCGTGAGACTTGGATCTTTTTCAGCTGTGGTGGGTTAATACACGGAGGAGGGATGGCGACATTTACGTATTTATTTTTCGCTATTTCACCGGGTAAGTCAATTGAGAACGGCTTTCTCATTTACAATACACATAATTTCAGACGGAGACCAAAATACTACCACTTTTGTCTTATATCATTCACGATCTCATTCTGTTTCTTTAGCGCATTAATCCTTCACTCTGTACTGAGCTGTGGAAAACGTTACTATTAATACGAGTGCATAATATGGGACTTTAACATCAATTTCTTGTTAAATTGTTTATTGCTATACTGTAGGCAGGTACTCAGTTTCCTCACTTTATAATTTGTGAGTAAAATTGTACTTCTCAGAGCAGTTTTTAGACCCCACTTTTACCTCCAGATCTCGAGCTAGTCTCGGTCAGGACTAAGGACGCACCGATACCCTGCAGGAAACTAAATCAAGTCAAGTTAAAATGACTTGAATTAAGAAAGTTTTGCCATGATGTGAGTAAATTTCACTCGACGAGTAAAATGATCTGCCAGTGGAACAAGTCTTTTTGTGCTTAAAATATGAAAATACATCTGGCTACACTTAAAATAAGCAAAACAACAACTTTTTGCACTTGAAATAAGAAACAAAATCCAATGTTGCTTGAATTCAGAAAATAAAAACACTTATTCCACTAATTTGTCCTTGTCAAGTTGAATCTACTCAAATAAAGTAAAATGCCGTTAATGTAAGTCAGATATTGTTTTTTATTACCAGTGTATCTACCAGAAAAGTTGCCCAGTGCGCCTTTAACTCATTAATTTCTTGAAAGTAATGATGAAATAACGTTACTCATTCAATTTTAAACCATCTAAACAGAAAAGGCGACAGCACAAAGTGAACTCCCAAAGCCCCCGTACCGATTGTGTTGAAATATTTGTTCATTTTCCGGACCCAGGCGTCTCTCTTGCCCCCTCAGACCAGATCATTAAACTCTGCCGTCCCCCGGGTGAGGCTCCGGTTTCCCCCCCCCCCTCGGCTGCAGGGGGGCCCGGGGAGGTGGAGGTGTTGTTGTGGGGGTATTTTGTGGACAAGGTCGGATCAAATGGACTCAGCGCTGACCGTGAGTAAACTGTGTATTACAGAGCAAGGACACGGAAGCACTAGAGGGAAAAACTACTTAAAAATGAGAGTTGTTGTTGTTGTGTTGATGGATTTGGACTCTGGTGTCACGACATCGGAAAACTCAGTTGATTTCTGTATCCTAAAGTGCTCTGTGTATTTTGTTATGAGTCGTTTTGATGATAAATAAGTCAAAGTATGTTTTCGATGAGAGAAAACTGTTTAAGGTGCCCATACTGCACTGTTTCCTGATCTATGTTATGATATTTCCTCATCACAAACAGACCTGGAGTTGTGTTTTGTTTCATTCACACGTTTAACACACAAACACGGCATGTTTAGTTATTCTCTGTAAATGTTTAGTTATTCTCTCTCTATAAACTTCAAAGCTTTGAAGTCTTTGAAGCTTTGTCTTCATGAAGAGGCAAAACATGTGGGGCATGCGCCGATATATATAAGGTGACCTTGACCTTTGACCCTGTGACCTTGAAATCAATAGGGAACATCCTTGACCCATGGGGTGTCCAGCCATGAAGTTTGACATTCCTAGGTGAGACGGTTGTCGAGCTAGAGCGCGGACAAGAAATTGTCCACAGACGGACGGACGGACGGACAGCGCCATACCATAATACGTCCCGTTTTATCACGGGCGTATAAAAATAGATACGACGGACGTCTGTCCGTCCGTCTGTCCGTCCGTCTGTCCGTCTGTCTGTCCGTCCGTCTGTCCGTCCGTCTGTCTGTGGACACTTCAAAGCTTTGAAGTCTTTGAAGCTTTGTCCGCGCTCTAACTCGACAACCGTCTGACCTAGGAATGTCAAACTTCCAAACTGCACCAACAATTCATCTTTAACTAGGTTTGACAAATTCTCTCCCGTTGCCTAGCGACCGCTGCAGCTGGAACTGTGTGTCACCTTTGAACTTTAAACTCAAAGCTTTGAAGTCTTTGAAGCTTTGTCTTCACGAAGAGGCAAAACATGTGGGGCATGCGCCGATATATAACTAGGTTTGACAAATTCTAACTTAATTCTATGTACAATAATTCAAGAATTCTTGACGCATTTCTGTGCGTGCCAGGACATGTTCTACTATCATGGGTTACCTATTATTCCCCTATGTAGGTTTCCTCATTGTGTTCTACTCTGGCGCCACTTTGGCTCAAGAAACATCCACAGATTCTTTTAACATTAGCTCTCAGACCGCTGCTCCAGATACCAACCTTACCACGGAAGAGTTCACATCCAGTCCAACTGAAAACGGCACTGTGCCCACCACGACGACCACCGTAGTCTCCAAAGTTATTGACGCTCCCACTGTCCTGCCTTTGGACGCACAGGGTATAACGTTTAATTTGAAGCGTCCAATTAAGTAACTTGTAAAATCTAATCCCATGGTGAATCTTACAGTTTGTTTGTGCGACTTGACCCCTGACTTCTGTGATATTGGCTGCTGTTGTGACACAGAAGATTGCGGCGTTGCTAACCTAAGCACAGTATTTACTGGATGTCCTCAAAAAGCAATGTAACACCTCTAATATATTCTTTCACTGAACGTCATAAGAAATGTACAGTTTGTTTTGATCCTTTACAGATCTGGAGTTTGTGTTGAGAAGTGGCTAATGTCTCGAGCAAATGTAGATCCATCACTTGTCACTGTAACTGACTCCTTGTTTTGTGTCCAGCCTGCAGGTAACACCGCAGGTAACACCACAGTTAACCGTTTAATAATTCAAACATTTAAGCATATTTTTATTTCTCATATATTGATTTGTAGCAGAAAAGGCAGTGTCCACTACAGAGACTGCCCCTAACTACCCGGCCTTGGGGGATAGTTACCACTTTGCACCATCATGGATTATGCCAACTTTCACCAGGGATTTTTACCGGGTATGCACTGATCTATTATTGTTTGTGATCTTGTAACAATTTGATCAGTAATTTGATGCATTACTAAATATGTAACTTTGTAGGTTGACGATCTGATACTCACATACTTCCCCAAGGCATCAGCTTGGGGCGTCCTTCGCCAGCCATGCCCTGGCCCTGCATCTACTTTATGCACTCATCGTAACCCTGCAAGTAAGTCGAATAAGTGATTTAAACTTTTATTTATACTCATCCTTCTCCTCATCTGAAAGCTCCAAATCTGAATCTCCCTCTACTATCCGGTATAGAATCCTCTCTGCTTCACTTTCACCTACAACAATGTGCAGTCATTAAATACATTAAAATGGTCCTGGTGTCCACTACAATTGACATTCATTAAATGCCTGTTATTTCAAAACAGAAATCATGAAACTGTTTACAGATAAAAAAATATTGTTCTTAACATGTTTATGAACAAGAAAATATATAATTATCATGGTAAAAATAGCAATAAATAAAGAATATTTGACATACCTCTCCTCTTTCCATAAAATGTGGTTGCTGGTATGGCAGCCATCTTGATAGAGGAAAACAGTAAAGTTCCCAGCATGCAAACCCATCACATGACACATCATTGGAAAGCCCAGGATGTCCCCTACAGAATACTGTAGGACTTGGGAGGGTTACTCCAAATACTTAAGAAAAATACAGCTGAACAAAATGTCCATTGTAAAGGACACAAATGAATGGGCCGGGTCTCAGGAGGATATGAGGCAGTTGCTTGTAAGGCTGTGATATTGTTTAACATTAAAACTTTAATTAATTTCACTTTTATTTTTTCCAGAATTTTTGAGGTCATCGTCTTTTTCCTGCTCTCGTGCAGTAACTTCTCAGTCTTGCTTGACAGACCCGACTCTCAATGCCCAGTCCTACGTCTATGACCTGAATGTGATTAAGGTTGGGTTCAGCGTTCTTACACCAGATATTTGATTTTATTATCTCTTGTGTTCTGAGTAAGACATTGTTTTATATTTTGTTTTGCAGCATCCCGTTTTTGAAAGGGATCCAATAACTGGCCTACTGGTATGTGCCAAACTTTTCTATGTATTTATTGTTCAAATCTTGTTAACTCGACAACTTAAAAAAAATAAAATAAATAAACATTTTCAGATACCTGTTGTTCCATCATCAAAATGGAACGCACCAAGAAAACAAAACAACTCTTGTGTTGATGTGGTCAAAAGGGTAAAGGTTCTTCCTCAAATAAATATTTTTAATTTTTAATGATCTAGTAAACGCTTTAGCTTTCTCTCATACAGGTGGAATTTGTAATTGGATACACAGAGAGAGGTGAAATCTCATCTGCAAAAGTTAATATTGTGTTAACAAATTTGACTCTCGAACAGTTGCTGCTGCAGACACATACAGTGCAATTTCAGGTAAAATGGCTCGACTATTTTAACAGCCAACTTACAATATATGCTAAACGTAACTATGTATTCTGTATCTTTCAGCTAATTACACAAACACCTCCAGTATCCACAGAACCAAAACCTGCTGTTGGACTCAAATCAGGGTCTCCTGTCATTGGACGCTCTCATGTGGATGTGTGGCCGGTACGCTCTGGCAAAATCAGTCAATTCCATTTTCACTACATACTTTTGTTTTAAATGTAACTTTCCTTGACAGCTCACGGTTATTGGAGTGTCCAAAATTGGTGTATGCCATGATTCAAACGCAAGGATGCCTATTCTGTTTGGGCACAACTCAATAAGCGGTTGTTCATTTACGTAAGTATGTATGCTTAAAATACAACAAAAAAAAACTTTAAAATATAATGCTTTTTAAATAATCATTTCAATATTTTATTGTTCCAGTTCGATGGTTAACAGTTGTTCAGATTTGCGCACCCAGATTTATGACATCCATCGCGGAGTTGCTCTTCCAGATTTAGTTGCCATGAACTCAGGGTCTCAACCGGACTGGACAAGAGTCCTTACTGAAGAATGTCCTGTTGCGTCCCAGGTTCTTTCCATTTTTAACTTTCAAATTATCAACTTTCATGGAGTTTTACTGAGGTGATCAGGCAAATTGGAAGCTGTCAGAAAATATGTATATGTGTATCATGGTTTATTGTGCATCAGATAGTCATGAGAAATCAGCATGTTTTTTCTTTAAAATGCGTTTGATTCAACAGTTCATCATAGCTGATACCGCAAATATTTTTCAGGAGTTTTGTGACACAGGATGCACGCTTCCACATGCACTCTCTATCCGAGTGCTTTGGGCTCGACAGGGGCTTCTTGAACTCCCTCAAAACTACATCCTGGGTGTCAAATATGTGTTCCATTGTAGAATCTTTAAGGTTAGTAGAATATATAGTCCTCCATCTTTGCTAGCCTTATGTTTCATATTGTAACTTTTAAATGTCTCTTTCAGTGTCCTCTCACAACCCCCATCGCACTGTCCAATGAAGTGATTTTTGTAGACACCACCCTTTACCCCACACCTCCTCAAGGTGCACCACAGCTTCAATGGAGGTTTCCGTTCGGTTTCTTCAGTCGAGGCATAGATGAGGCAGATGGACACATTCTTTCAAACTGCAGTGGAACTCTGAACATAACATGGATCTTCATTATATCCACAATATGGTTTATACCATGCTTAATCTCATAGACCACATGTGTCAAACATGCGGCCCGGGGGCCAGATCCGGCCCTCCAAGACCTTTAATCTGGCCCTCAGCTGATTTTTCTATTAAAATACTTAAAATTTTCTGATTTTTCTGTTAATTTTCTGCACCGTTTAGCATAGCAGCGTCTCCGGCGTTTCTGTACGTTGCGACTCCCACCAGAGCAGCACAAATGAAGACTTTCCTCTTTCCAAACGCTCTTAAAGGACGATCGTTTTGACTGTCGACCGTGACTCTCATCAGCAAAATGTCAAAAAATGAGAAAAGCAGATGCTGAGTTCAGGATTTCCCAAGAAAAATAGTCTAATTCTTATTTGTTGACAGAGGTGAATGGGAAATCTGTGCTCAGTGTGTTTGGAACAAGTGGCGTTGCTCGAGGAATATAATCTTAAACACCACTACGAGACACGGAGAAAAATACAATAACTTGAAGAGAGAACTGAGTTTTCTGATCCGGCCCTTTTGGGATCAAAGTAGGCTGCATACGGCCCCCGGACCAAAATGAGTTTGACACCCCTGTCATAGACATAGCAAAAATTAACAAACTGTTGTTTGTACAGTTATTCACTGAGGAACTAGTAAAATGATTTTATAATGTTTTATAAGAATGTAACAGTACCGGTAATTTATTTTGTACATTTTTAAATACATCATAATACATGTTTTCCTATAGTGTTTTTTTCATACATAACTCTCTCTTTTGTCTTTTTGGTCTTGAAGTTGAGGCTTCGGGGGCCAGCGGGGCAAAATACGCCCGTACTTTGAATTATTGTATATAGAATTAAGTTAGAATTTGTCAAACCCAGTTAAAGATGAATTGTTGGTGCAGTTTGACATTCCTAGGTGAGACGGTTGTCGAGCTAGAGCGCGGACAAAGCTTCAAAGACTTTAAAGCTTTGAAGTGTCCACAGACGGACAGACGGACAGACGGACGGACAGCGCCAGAACATAATACGTCCCGTCTTTTTATACGGGCGTATAAAAACTTGTTAAAACTACACTGTGTGGAGGCTTCTCATGCTAAAATTACATGATTTTACGCCTAAACATGCTGATAAATAGAATTTTGTGGCCAGGACAGCCCTATGGCTTCTATGCGTTACAATGCATTCTGGCTGAACATAACAAGTGAAGTTGTGGAAAAACTACAAAAGATGTCAATGCCATTTTTGCTGTGTAAGTAGGTCTTTGGGACCTGTACAAAATACATTTGGAATCTTGGTTCTATCTCATTCTATGCTGAAGTTATAACCGTTGTCATCTTTTTATGACCGCAAATTGCTTTTCAGCGCATAGTAAGCATTCTGAGACAATGTATGCAATCCTGACTTTAGAAGTAACAACTGTGAAAAAAACTGGTCACATAAAATTGATACCACTGACCTACAGCATGGATCGATACAAAAATATACAATAAAATACACAAATACAGTATACCTTATATATGTATCGGCGCATGCCCCACATGTTTTGCCTCTTCATGAAGACAAAGCTTCAAAGACACAAAGCTTTAATGTGTCAAAGCTCAAAGAAGCAGAGAATGTGGGTTGGCCATGAAGTTTGACATTCCTAGGTGAGACGGTTGTCGAGTTAGAGCGCGGACAAAGCTTTGAAGTGTCCACAGACAGGCGGACGGACAGACGGACAGACGGACAGACGGACGGACAGACGGACGGACAGCGCCATACCAAAACAGCTGTACTTAACCCTGGTCTTCTTCTGTCAGACCAAAGCTGTCGCACTGTCCGACAGCAGTAAAGTAAACAGCATCTAGTGGTCATATGTGAGAATACAACAGAGGCGGGTCAGCAAATACAATTACAAAACGTAACTTTAAGTTTGTCAGCAATTCTTCAAATATTCTCTCAGTCAACCAGGAAGCCCTCCGAATCAGGTTTGCATAAAAAAAAATAAAAAAAACATATATTTTTAACATTTTATAGAGCGATTTTGTCATATAAAAAGCACTGTCCTCTATTTTTATACGTATGTAGGTACTGAAGTTAAGGAATGGTACACTTTGTCTTAAAATGTACTATACAAATCAGGCATTAACAGTACTTTGGAGTTCACTTGGCTGATTAACACGCCTATTCAGACAAAGCTGTCACTAAGACATAAACAAAACATTTTACTTTTTTGAGGACATTTGCCTTGACAAATAAAATGAAATCTACCAATGAAATAAATGTGTTTTTCTTCATTCAAGCAACATTAGAGCAAAGAGCTGCCGTTTTTCTTATTTTAAGTGTACAAGTTGCATTTTCATATTTTGAGTACAAAAAGCCTTGCTCCATTTCCAGAGAGCTTTAATCAAATCACCATAAATCCTTCTCAATTCAAGTCATCTTAAGTTTATGCAGTGTAATTATGTTATCTAACGCAGACCTTAAGGACTAATGCTACAAACTTCAACCTCACTGAACCGAGAAAAGGAAATTACACCACCGACCGTGCTCTTACATTCAGATTAAACCATCCCAATTAGACTCATTACGCATTAATCTGCAGAGTTGTTGTGTTTGGTTAATGCTATTATACACGCTCCATATCCCGTTACTCATCGTCTTTTCGCCTCGTTAAAGCAGACGCCGTTGCCTCAGCGAATCTGGGTTTCCTGGTCCAAAATATCCACGTCAGAGCCTGTATTTGTGCCTGTGTCAATGGCTCTGAATAATTTTCCGTTTGCATGTTAATTACGCGGTGATTGAGAACGCCCACTCATGTCTCTCCATCTCTTTCTCCTCGCATCTCCTCGTCTCTTCCCCTCTTCCCCTCCATCGTACGGCGCTCAAGGACCCACCCTCCAGATCTTGAGCTCGTCTCGGTCTGGGCTGGAGATTTGGACCTGTTGATGCCGCAGTTTGGGGCTGATCTACATGTTTGTCTAAGGTGGAAAGTTACCATGGAGACACAATGCACAGATTAGCGTCAGCGAAGTTTTAAGATCATCTGAAAACTCAAGAAAAAAAAACATCAAAATTGATTTAAACAACATGTGATCAATACAAGAGTTCATTCTCAACTCAAAGGTGAGAGTGACCTTTTCCGACATTCCTTCATTATGACGTGTCTTTATTTAGAAGTGCCGGTTTTCCCACACTTTTTAGTATCGCTATTCCGACACGACACATTGCGTTGGCTAAAAGAAAGAGGGGCCTAATGCTTATACAATCAAATTTAAAATCCTAATGCTGACCTCGCAGTGTTAGGATTCGTTCACTCGACGGTAGGCGGGTACTTTTATGATTTAACCAGTCGCTGCTGTTTGGTGGTGACGTCTGTAATGTGCCGGACGCTCAGTGGAGTCAGAGTAATCCTGGCACAACAGCAAATCCCGTAGGAAGAAGGGTGATAACGTCTTTCCCCTTGATAAATTCACCAAACATTCCCTTTGTTCTGGCTTTAAATCCTCGATGTCGGGAATCGTTGCCAACACAAAATGTTTGGCTTCGTCTACATCCATCTGGACGCTTTGTTTACTGTTGTGCTGAACCACAAAAGGACCCAGATTGGCCGGTGCACCGACTATTTACTTCTGGGGTTTTTGCAAACCACAGAGTGTATTCTGATTCCTGACTAGACTCTGGAGAGAAATTAAATAGAGCAGAGGCACCAGCCTGGATAATGTGGTCCCGCCCTCTGGTCTTAGTCAGGGCACAAGCTGCTTTTTTTTGTAATTTTGTAATAATTGCAAACCTGAAATACTCTTTTTTTTAGGAAGACGAGAGAGCAGAGCATTACAGTCGTCTGTAAGATAATTTAAGTAATTTATCCTCCATGTACATCTCTCAGTTTAACATCGACTCACAAAAGCTATATTTACAGCACGATCTTCTCTCAGGACCATTGGTAAACCACTATCTAAATTGTGGCATAATGTCACTGGAGTCTACTGGCCTTCATAGTCTGACCACACTCGCTTTATAAACCTCCTCCATTGGAAGCAAAGTCAAGGGGCTTTAACACAAAGATCAGACTTTTCAAGTCCCCCCGGGCCCGTTTTATTAATGGTAAATAAACTTCCAGTTGGTTTCCACTCTTTTACTTGCACCCTTTCTTGGACAAGCTGAAAACTTCTACAACACAGTCTATTCGACTGGTGATAAAAACATCAGTGTCGGGACGGGACAGGATGGACTCTGTTTTTGAGGTGATAAAAACCTATTTTTGTGACGTTCTTAATGTGTGGGATAAAAGCCTTGAGGAGATGGGTTAAAAGACTGTGCTTGTAGTAGACCAGTGACGAAAACCTCTTAACCACTTTGTCCTGGTTATGTTGGAGAAAGTTTTCTGCCATCCAGGATTCAATATCTACAGAAGAATACAGCTAAAAAGAGCGTCCATTGGCCTGGTGTCATCAGGAGACAGAATTAGGATGCTCAGAATGCATAAAGTGAGGAATAACTTTGAACCACTGCAGACTGTTTTCACCAGGTCTGTTTTCTATGTTGTTGAGACTAGCAGAGCTTTAAGAAAACCATCTGTCCTTGTAAATAACCGCTTGTGCGACTGCGTTAGTGTTAGTGAGGTATTGACTGGCTCTCCACAGGGGTGCGCGTTACCTCCCCTTTTGTTTATCCTGTACACCGATGGATGCCACAGCACAGCGGGGCACTTTTCTTACACTTACACATTACACTTTGGACTCACTGACTTTATTACCCGGTGTGACGGTGACTTTTTGGATTCGAACGCCGCTAAAACCGTCATCTTGGATTTCAGACGTAACAAAAGCACTGCTGCAGAGAGCATTCCCCACAATGAAAAAGATGAAATTGCTGCTTATTACAGGTATCTGGGCATGGATTTCGACCAACATAAAGGCGCATTGTGTAACTTTCTGGTAGGGGGTCCATCACCTGCATGTTTCTACGGATATATGATTGCCATGTCTGGATCTACTTCACATTAATTACATTACGAGTGTTTCTATTGCTCAAAAATACCAAGAAAAACAGGCATTCTGACTGTGAGCTGGGTCGCCTCTCCACAGATCTGACCTGTAACTTGGTCTGATTTGGTCTACATGGAGATAGAGAGGTTTAATACCGCACTGTGAAACATTCCAGACAAAGCAATAACATCTCTGTGAAAAAAAAACTCTCCTGCAGAAAAGTAAGGTCCACAGAGCCTCATTAAATTTGATGTGAGCATCTGTGGCCGGCAGAGACGGCGCCTTTGGAGGAAGCTGGACTCTATTTCTGTTCGTCCTTCCATTTTATGTTGCGTTTATTGTGTTTTTTCTTTTATTTGTTGATTAAATTTAAATGTGTTCTAAAAATCACAGGAGGAAAACTTTCCTTTTCCTTTTGGAACGCACGTTTTACAAAAAGTCAACGTGATTCTCAGCTCACAAAGTCATATTTTAAAGAGTGGGATTTCTTAATCGTCCTCAGGCTGTGTTCAGTCAGTCAAACAATCAATCAAACTTTATTTATAGAAGCTTTTCATACAAAAAAATGCAACAAAAAGAGCTTTACAGTGATTAAAAAAACAATCCCACATTTCTTTCCAACCCCCCCTCCACAAAGGTAAGATAAAGGTGGGTCATGAGATTATTATCTGTGACATAACTATATTTTTTTACGACTAACTACCTGGAATCTGGGGCACGAACTATCTGGAACCAGTGCACAGAGAAAAAAGAAGAAGAAACCCGTCTGCAACATCAGCCCCTAAAACAATTCAAACACGAACAGGCATTTGAAATCTTTTATTCCTGGTGCCATTCGCCTTTTAAATTCTGCGTAGATGTAATGTCCTTTTATCGGGTGCTTCTCAGTCCTTAGAGCCCTTTTCCAGAATCTCTCCATGTGTTGAATTTTTGTTCGTCACAATGGCCACGTTTACATGATATATTTAAATTCCGAATTAATTGTTCTGAATTAAAATATTCTCCTTCAAGTTTACATGGAAATAATCATTTTGAATTGAGGTTTCTATGAAGAACACGTTAAATCACCTTTATTTAATTCCACTCAGCGTCTGGGGGTGGGGGAGGGTTCTGATTGGACAGCGACACAAACGTATTTCCGTCTTTGGGAAGAAAACCCACACTTCAGCTGCTCCCGGCTTTTCTGTCGTCTCGGTTTGTCGTTTCGCCGCCGACACAAACACGATCCAAACTTTTTCCGCAGTCGTTCCGATGATAATGAAGCAGCAGCTGGAGAATTCACTCCTCACGCTTTACGTCTGTGAGCTGAGGAGGAGAAGGGAAGAGTGCCGGAGAAGGAGGAAGAAGACAAACTGAGTCTGAGGCTGCCACACCTCAGCCCACTCCCACATTCTGCTCACAAATCCAAAGAGACGTGGAGGAAAGTCCCAAGAGACGACTGGAGGAGCCGGATCGAAGGACGACCCAACGAACACCAACCACCGGGATTATTTTGAAGAAGAAGAAACGTTTACATGACTGAGGAATAAAGTAATTCAGCTTTAAAATCGGAATAAACCCACTTACTTCAGAATAAAGTTTAATTTTGAATAATCATTTTCTTTAGGAATTAAATGTTTACATGGTCTTTTTAAAGCGGAATACATTTTTTTCAAAATTAAATTATTTTATTTGCAATTAAAGCTCTCAGGTAAACATGGCAAATGTGTGCTTTTTACTGCTCAAATGATACTAACAGCCCCGGTGGGATTAGTAAAGTTGCCTGAATTAGAGTCTAAAAACCAGATACAGTGCCTTAAAGGTGTATTTATGTACTGGAATGTTCCACAGTATGGCATTAAACAGCTCTACTTTACATATATTCAGTTACAGGTGGTTTTATAGCTCAAAAATCCCCGAAAAAAACAGGCGTTCTGACTGTGAGCGGGGTCGCCTCTCCGCAGATCTGACCTGTAACGTTGTCTGGTTTGGTGTACATGGAGATAGAAAGCCAAGCAATAAAAACAAAGCATTTGACGGACCCTCCACCAGAAAAGTGACACAATGCGCCACTCTGAGTTATTGTGAGGTCCAACGCTCCCACAGAGCTGCAGTTTAACTCTGAGCAACCTGCTGACACCGATGTCTAGTGTTTGGAGTTTCTTTGGTTACTCCACCCGGAATGATCGCAAACACCAAGTTAGTTTGCTTCACTTGGGCGTGTGAGTCGCACATCTCTGAACTGGGGCCATTTTAAGGTCCTTATACAAACACCATAAGATTACGCTGAAGCACAGTGCATATCACTCCACGAGGCTCAGACAATCCATCCAGCGGTGCAGCTTTGTAACTTAACAAAGTTGAACTAAAACATTTTGACAGATTTTTGAGCCACATAAAAGTTTGAGGTCAGTAACCAGAATTAATACACAAGACTCACTGTCGATTTTTGATCAAATTTAAAGTGAATTCTGCTCTGAAAACACATCTTTGAGGCAGTGATGAGCGCGACATCCTAACATTTTCATGCCACTCCTCAACAAGACAACCACTTAATTTTCACAATGATCCGACCAGACAGCGGCCCGCCCAGAACCCAAAACCGACGCCGACGGGGTCTTCGAGTAGGAGTGAAAAGTGACCTCCGGGCCGTCATTCGTCTGCGGTAATGGATATGATCCATCAGCCGTGTCTGCAAATGAAAAGTGTTTGCAGCAGAAGAAACGCGACCGCTGCCCTGATGCTTCCATGATCATCAGAGCAAAAGGGAAACGTCGGCCGCACTTTTGGCACATCAGTTCCTAAAACTCTCACTCACGTTTATCTCACTTTACACGCAAACGCCACACTGGAGTTTTCCAGAATCTCCACTCTAGCCGGAGTTTTTAGAAAGATTAGTTTTCAGCGGCAAATTCAGAATCAGAATCAGAATCAGAAAGGTTTTATTGCCTTATGAGGGAACAGGTTCACGACATTAGGAAACTGCTGCGGTACTTGGAGCGGAATGTAAACAAACACTAAACATGCAACAAATAAAATAGAAAATAAAGCAGAAAAACAGTAAACTATAACATACTATAACACAATTTACAAATGTACAAGAATATAAGAATATAACTCCCCTGTTTCCCCAGACTTCACTGTTTGCGTTTCAAAGACTGGTACAAACGAAGGGAAATGTCTCAAAAAAAAGTCACAATGTCCCCGTATTTGTACTTTTATTGAGTATTTCAACCACCGCTGATGTAATGTGAGCGTGAGCCACATTCGCACGTGACGTCGTTAAATAGAAAAGACAGACAAAGGTCCAAAACAAACTGTCTTGTGAAAATATTATAAGGGGCAAAGTACGAGCGAGGTCTTCTCCAAAGCCCTGTGAGGATGTAGAAGGAGCTGCTTTACTTTATGAATGCAAAATGGACGTACGTCACCTCGCACCTCTCCCGCGAGCAGCTGTGAAGTCGTCCCGTCCGCACACTGAACCCTCTCGCATCCATTCAGGGGTTTCAGGTGACTGGTTAATGCTGCAGCGTCAGGTCTGCTCTGCTCTGACTGCTCATTCAAAGTGACGACGTTTAGGAGCAGAGATATTTTAGGTCCAATATTACACAAATTTGACTCTTGTGAACTTTAAGCCGTGTTATAATGTCGTTACCTGCTCAAAAACAGAGCTGGAGTTGTGTTTTGTTTCATTCACGCGTTTGACTAATCCTTTATTATTTGTCTGTCTACATAATTTTTCGGGCTTTAAGGCGCACTTAAAATCCTTTAATTTTCCCAAAAATCGTCAGTGCGCCTTATAATCCGATGCGCTTTATGTGTGTATTAATTCTGTTTGTGCTTATTGACCTCGAACCGATTTTATGTGGTACACGGTGCTCAAAAATCTGTCAAAATGTTTTAGTACTTTTGTAAGCTTCGAAGCCGCACTGCTTCACTGGGAAAAAAACAATGTCTAGTTAAGTTAAAATGACTTAAATTAAGAACATTTTACTTTATTTGAGCAGATTCGTCTTCACAAGTGAAATGATCTGCCAGTGGAATAAGTGTTTTTTTTCTTAATTCAAGCAACATTTCTTATTTTAAGTGCAAAAAGTTGCTTATTTTAAGTGTAGCGACATGAATTTTCATATTTATGTACCAAAATCTTACCGCACTGGCCGGAAAATTTTACTTGCCAAGTGAAATGTACTCAGATCATGGTAAAACTTTCTTAATCCAAGTAATTTTAGCTCGACTAGATTTTGTTCTTCGCAGGGTTGATTGTCGTATGGAGCGCGAAGGCCCTCAAAAACACTCGCGTGGGACAAAAAATCGGTGCGGATTTGGGAAATTTGTGCATATTTGGGAAGTCCGTGCATATTTTGTTGCAGTTGAGAACAAAGCAAACACCTGCGAACTCTCGAATGAGTCCAGTCGTACACGAAATTAAAACTTACAATTACTGCGGCGCTTACGGACTGAACCGGGACTGAACAGGGACTAAACCAGGACTAAACCAGGACCACTTGCCATAAAACGTTTGTCCAGGTCACAGGAATCACATTTTCTTTCCCTAAAACCTCAGGCAAAGGTTCTGCTCTTGCTTTTCACGTTCCAGTTCACTTTAAACAATCTGCAGTGGCCCGAAGTTATTCCTCACTCCCCTCATCCATTCTGTGCTTCTTAATTATTCACCACAGCGAGTTTAAGCATTTTTCACAGTGTTCAGAGGCCGGAGCAGAGTTTTTGCGATAATAAAACGCTTCATAATTTCGGCGCAGACCGCACGCAGCAGAGTTATTTAGTGCTGCACAGCTGCTCATTCATAATATCTGAACTGGAGCGAGACGCATTTAGCTCAAATATATGGGGAGAAAACGGGTGCGGGACCTTTAAGTAAGTTTTGTGACTTATTTCAATCGGGGGAGTGAAGAAATAGAAGAGGGGAGTAGTACATTGTTTGCTGAATATATTTTTGGGGTCACATAAGGGAGTTTGATACATTACCACACACACAGTTTTTCATTTTTGGTTCATTTTTTATTGTTTATCTGGGGATTTTATTGATTTCTCACTTTATTTATGATTATTTTATCCAGTCCACTTTATTTCTAAAACATATTTCACACATAAAGAGCGTTTCCAGAGTGCTGCACGTAGAGATATAAAGAGAAAAAGCCTACAATTTACTGCAATAAAAACATAATTAAAACACTGGAGTAAAAACAAATAAATAAAACAAATAATTTAGGTCGTAGATCGCTCTGGAGCATCAAAACTACAGCATGAATGGAGACATATGGAAAGCAGTGCACAAAAAAATGTACTAAATATAACTTTTTGAACAACGTTTAAAAATACTCGCCCTTTGCTTTGATCACTGTTTCGCACTTTTGGTTTTTCTTGACCCTGACATTGCAGCGCAGTGGAATTAAAACCATTTCAGGAGACTTCCAGAAGCTCAGTGAGAGAAGGGAAAGGGTTTGCAGAGATGTCGACGAAGCAAAGGGTGGAAACTGTGAGGATTTGAGTTAAAATTGCAACCGTTTAAGAGAGAAAGCGGCATATTCAGTGAGTCTGGTGGGTCAGGTGCTCATGAGGATCACAGTGGAAAAACGTCACTGCACTCGCACTGCATTAAGAAGCTTTAATGTTTGAAAAATGGGTCTTTTTTTTCTTTAAATCATTATGCGAGTTGAGTTCTTTATTTTGTTCTTTTCTTTGCTGCGGCGTCTAACACATTTATTAGACCACCTGTCATGAAAACAAGAAAACACAAATGGCTTTTTCATTGTTATTCAGTAAGAAAATTAACAACTGGAATAAAAAAAAATAGTCCTAGTTGACAAATAATAACCCAAAATGTGAATATTTTGTGTGTTTTTATGTCGTTTTGCAAAGTCTCTTTTGTTATTGAGCTCCAAATAGTTTCAGCTGTTCCCAGAAACTTGCTCTGGATGAGAATTTTTAGTCATTTTTGGAAAACATTGAGGTTGAAAATGTATGGAGAGCAACAACATTTATATTTTAGCATTAAAGATATTGTTTTGATAAAAAGATCTTGCATTTACTGGCGGATTAACCATTATAGAAACAAAAACTAGGGGTGTAACGACATCTAAGTCTCACAATATGATATCGACAGGTTATGAACCTCACGGTACGATATTTATGGCGATATGGTGGAAAAGCTCGCGATATTACGATATTCTACATAATAACAAGACTGACATTATAAAACGCTTTGACCAGTCATTTGGTACAACATTTATTGTCATTAGGGATGTAACGATATCCAAATCTCTCTGTACCATATTTTCAACATAAACATCTCACCGAACCAGATTTATTGCAATATTTTGTGGTGAATATGCTACTTTTTCCTCTAAAAACGCCTTCACAGAACACTTAATCTAAAGCACTAAGATTTAAACGTGCTTACGTGCTTACACAGGGCCTATCAAAAAATAAGAAAAAAAATACAAATTTTGAGGTAAAAATGCTCTATTTTAAGTGAAATTATCTGTCAGTGCAGTAAGAAATTTTCACATACCAAGTTTTCTTAAAACAAGACGAAATACGAATCTTGTTCTAAGCAGAAAACACTAGTTTCAAGTATTTATGGCAAGATTTTCACCTTATTGGTTTGAGAAGGAAGTTAAAGAGGCTTAACCTGGACTGAGTTAATATAAAAAGTGCTTAGAATAAGTTGTAATATCGAGATAAGATAAATCAGGATGGAATATCTTGAAACAAGTTAAAAAGTAAGTAAAAAAATCTTAAAATTGATCTTTTAAGATGAATCTGCTTAATTCAAGTCAGTTTAACTGTGCTAGAAAATCCTTTTTTGTAGTGTTGAACAGTTCTTTCTTCATGTCGTCTGCACTGAAACGATAAAGATATTTTGGTAAACAGAAATACTGTTACATTATGGCAGCAGTGGTACACACGTTATACTGGGTGGTGCTCTAATAAATTATATGTATATAATTATATATATACAGCTTGCTTCTTATATTTGTATCTTCTGTATGTTTACACTGCAAACGCTTGGCCAAAATGTAAGATATAAACACTTAAATCTATCAGAAAATGAGTGAAAAGTAGTGAAATTATGTGTCCACGCAGCAAAATCATTTTACTTGACAAGTTCTCTTAAAATAAACCACCTCTAGACCAGAATGAAGCCGTCTCAGAACGAGGAAGTCGATAATAAATCTGAAAACAAGATGAATAACCTGATATAAGCTTTGAAATATTTGCCGGATCAGAGAAATTTGCAGCGTGTGAAATGCAGAATAGAGTAAACACAAACTGAGAGGTCGTGTCCGGACTTTTGACGGCCCTGTATACTCACAAATAACGCGTGCCTTCCTGTAAGAGTCCAGTCACTGATCCGTGTGAGGGGGTCTTGTCCACTCAGCGCTCCTGTGGCTTTTAGCTGAAGGACAGAGAGGACCAGAGGTTTGCTGACTCTGCACTTATGGGAGGACATGTTCTTTAAAGATAATCATATAAAACTGTGCGGAACCTTCTGCTGATCGCATTACTTGGAGAGTTTTATGAGGACTCAAACGCAGCGTTGCTCAAACCCGCATGAATCAATCAGAGTAAATATTAGGGATGTAACGACAACCGAAATATCGTGAAATCTAAGGATGCACCGATACTGACACTGGTATTGGCCCGATGCTTCCATAATATACTCGTACTCGTTAAACACTTGCCGATACCACGCGCTGATACCACTTTTATACGGCACATTACGCAGTTTCCCGGTTTCAGTTTCCCGAATAATCCAGTGTCCCGGTTATGAGAAACCGGAGCAACGTAAATAAAGTGACTGTAGCGACGTCAGTGAAAGAAAAGTTTAACACGAACCAACTCCAACGCGACAGACGCACAGAACAGACTCAGCATCAGCAGAACAACCCTCTGTCACAGAAAGAACACTCATATTCCACTGAGTCGAGTTCTTTAGTCCCACAGAAGCTGAACACATCAGCGCTTTTATACTGTTTATGCAAATGAGACACGCGGTTTTAAGTTTTGTTTCTGTAAAATGTAAACAAATGTGCACAAAGCTGCATTAAACACATTATAATCAAGATTCAAAAAGTTTATTGTCAATTTATATTCACATATGAAAAAATTAATTACGTTTCTCACTCTCAATCAAAGCTAAATTAAATAAAAATAATAAAATGAAAGAAAAGTTCAAAGTTCTTCTTAGGGACACAGCCTGGTGTGTAGAGGGAACATCAGGGTTGTTTGTATTTTTCCGGGTTTATTAAATATATATTTTTTGCGCTTGTGCATTTATAGATTGGTAAAGTATCGGTATCGGTACTCAGTATCTGCCAAGTACAGAAATGACTCGTACTCGTATCGGTTTTCAAAAAAGTGGTATCGGTGCATCCCTAGTGATATCATATCGTAAAAGTCACAACAGCATCTTGGGCTGTCACAACATATCGAATTGCAACTTTCTTTGCTTAAATGTACGGTTTTATAGTAGCAAAAGCTCATAAATATAGAGAACTACATATCCCATGATTCATTTCAGCGCAGACAACATGAAGAAATGTGTTTTTTACTTGAATTCTAGGGACAGTAATGCTTCGCACCAAAATTTTGTCACGATATTTCAAAAGCAAAAAGCGTCCTATCTACAATTACACTAGTCTCTCCAAAATATCAGAATAAATATCGTACCATGAGACGCATATCGCCGAAAATATCGTATTAAGAGATTTTGATATCGTTACATCTTTAGTAAATATATGTAAATGAATGAAAACCATTAAAAACTCATCAAGGTTTTTGTATATAGCTCATTTTGAAACTAATCAAAGTCAAATCCAAATTTATATTACAGTTTTTAAGCCTGAATATCCATGGAGGGTTCGATACCTGCTCGTTTCCATGGATATGTTATTGCTTTGCCTGGAATGTTCCACAGTATCCAAATCCAAACCCAAATCCACTTTATTTCTACAGCACATTTTACAAACAAAGCAGTTTCCAAAGTGCTGCACAGAGATCATAAAATGAAGACCACAAAAAGGTAAATTGCTAAAAATTTGATCACACCAGTCCTAAAACAATAAAGCCACTAAAATCAAATAAAAGCAAAACCGTAAAACCATAAAATAGCAGTGAATAAGTAAAATAAATAAAAGACACAGAAGAGTGCACAGTTCACAGTGTTAAAAGCGCGAGTGAGTGAGTGATTCTGGTTTCTTTAGTCGATCTACATCTTTGGCAAAGGAGAAATTCAATTTGTCGACTGGACAAAGGTTTATTGAAGTCGAAAACGTTTCGCAGCTCATTCAAAGCTGCTTCTTCAGAACTGAAAAACCTAAATGAACTTTGGTCCACTTGACAAATTGAATTTCTCCTTTGCCATGGACGAGTGAGGGATTCTCCACAGCACAAAGTGGAGTGTTAAAATTGACTCTCACAGAATCAATTTGAACATTTTCTCAGGGTTTATATGAGTCCAGTCTGTTCTAGAGATAATTTAACATTTTTGGAAATGTGAATGAAGTAATGCTGGACGAAAGTTCCTGTTTAACCCCGAAATCAAGAGTTATATTAACACTTGGAGAGTAAACGGAGAACACTTTGTAGGGTTATTCTGATTTAGCTAAACAACACACAGAGGTGTTTTATTTTTACACTTTATTTTAGTTCCCTCCTGTGGGCTCACCCCCTGCAGAGGGGTTCATGGGGGGGGTCAGGTGCTATGAGGATTGGGCAGCGAACTGCCCCCACGACCCAGCTGGATTAAGTGGGAGAAGATGGATGGATGGACTTTATTTTAGTTCATTTAAGATGAAATTCTGTACAAAACTGGTTCAAACTTGTCTCGCCGGAGTTTGAAGTTGTGGGTGGGAGGTGCCGAATTAACACTAAGGGAAGCTGAATTAACTTTCACCATATCAACTCTGGCAAATAACCCCAATTTAACTTTCAAATAGTTCACTTTTTGTCTTAAAAACAACTGTGAAATATTTTACCCTGAAATTTAACCCTCCAGTTTTTGCTGTGTACACATATACAACCCCTTGTTGTAGTTGTAGTTTGCAAGCGAACAGCTCCTCGTACCTTTAGTTAAGTCGAGATCGACACTTCCAGAGCTGAAATCAATTTCAGTTTGAGAGAAGAACTCAGTCTAAATCTGCAGGGTTTGTGAATGAAACAAAACTCCAGGTGTGTTTCTGACGAGGAAACGACATGATAACAGCTCAGGTAATCATGTCTGTCTCTCTGCCTGTTCACAGAGTCTTTTTCATTCGGGGCAAAACTTTTGCGTTTCGTGTGTTTGAGGACTGTCTCCAGAGCAAATGTCAGCGCCTCATTGTGATTCACAGGAGATCTCCGCTCGGCCGGATTTGCCATGCGTGTGTTCCCCGAGCACACACAGATCAATGCGGCCGTCTGGAGAGGACTTCAGAATAACACGGGAAACACGAGGCTTTATTCTGCTCGTATAAGTGCAGGGAGCAGGTCGTGACGGGCAGAACATCAATATTCACCTTTTCAAAACCGCGTCGCAACAACTGTGTAAAAGCGTCTGTTTTGAAAAGTGCTTTGACTTTGATTAAATATGTGCAAAGGTGTAACTTTTCAATGTTTAACGGCTCAGATGAACGTTCCCTGCGCTGTAACGTGGCGGCTTTGGACCGGAAACCAAAACCCAACACGTGGGGAAGTCCGGTGGAGAAAGTAGTACTGGGCAGGGGGGTCCGGACGAGTTTTCTGTCATTTTTTTAAAGCACATTTTTCAACTTTTCTTCACAATTTGCTTCTTGATTGGTGTAAAACTGTAATTTATGTTCACAGTAATTTTAATCCCATCAAATTACGTCAAAATTAGAGAATCAAGAGGGGGTATTTTACTTCGGTGGGACGTTGATTGTTAAGACAAAGATCTCAAAAATACTCATCAGTGACATATATAACCTCATTAGACATGTTTTAGATGAGAGAAAGTTATAACATGGTAGAAAACTCCAAAAAAAAAAATCGTTATGCATAATGACTCCTCTTTAATAAAATAATGTAAAGAATAATGTAAAGAGACTTACCAGAACCCCAGAACTGAAAACTTAATGGTCCTATATTACACAAAACTGACTCTTGTGAACTTTAAGCCATGCATGTGTTAAAGAAACTTTTAATTCTGAGTCTGTCTGCATGTCCAAAGCTTAAAATGCTCTGTTCCTCCTTGTGACGTCAAGTGAACAGCTCCTTTTACCTTTTGTTCAGCCTGTTTGTGATGAAACAACATTATAACAGAGACACAGATACAAGAAAAAGTATGTGAACCCTTTGAGATTACTTGGATTTCTGCGTAAATGGGGCATGAAATGTGTCCTGATTTTCGTCCAAGTCACAACAATAGACAAACCCATTCTGCTTTAACTAATACTGCGAAAAAATGATACGTTTTGAGTTTTTCATTGAAGACAACAGGTAAAAACTCACAGTGCAGGGTGGAAAATGTATGTGAACCTTTGGATTTAATAACCTTTTGCAGCAATAATCTCAACCAAACTTTTCCTGTAACTGCAGATCAGATTTGCACAAAGGTCAGGAGGAACTTTGGACCGTTTCTCTTCACAAAACGGTTTCAGATCAGCCATATTTTTGGGTTGTCCGGTTTGAATCACTCTCTGGAGGTCATGCCACAGCATCTCAGGACAGGACTCTTTTATTTACATTTTCTTTTTGCTATGGAAGCTCCTGTACACGGATATTTTTAAAAACGAATATTTCCCTCGCTCCGTTTTCCGAAATCACATCGTGCGCACAGCTTCGTTTTCCAAAAAGTTCCCGTTTACATGAACCCGCATAAATACGCCGTCGAGCGCCGTCATAACCACGCCGAGCCTCTAGGGGCCAGTGTAGGAAGAAGGAAAACGGTCTGCAGCCAATCAGAATCCTCATTTCGACAACTGTCGCTTCCTATTTCTTTCTAAACAACAAACATGGCTCCAGGTTCGTTTGTCTGGACAGAGCGAAGTTGAATTGACAGGAGACGCATGACGGTCGTCTCACCCTCGATGTGAGGACGCAGCGAGTCCGAGAGTAACAGCAACATCCTAAAATGTTCATGCCGCTCCTGCGGAACAAACACTTCATTTTCACAATTATCCCACAGACAGCGGCCCGCTCAGGTCGGACCCAAAAACGGCGACGTTGGCGGTGACGGCGACTGGGTCTTCGGGTCGTAAGGAGAAGAGAGAAAACTGCTGAGCTCCGAGCCTCATTCGTTTCTCTTCATCGATATGAAACATCAGCTGTGCAAATGCAAACACATGACAAGTGTCTGCAGCAGAAGTAATGTTACGGCCTTAGCCCTTGTGTGTATGTTTTGTGTGCTCCTGTTGCCTCTATTTGTGTTGTGAGTGCTCGGCATCTGGGCCGTGAGCCCTGGACCCAGATGCGCGGGAGAGGACCGCTGGATGGGGCTGGGATGCTGCTGCTACCGCTGCCGGATTGGCCACTTTCGCTTTGCTTTTGATTCTGCTGTGTCTCTTGATTTTGTAAAGCTGTTGTTGTTATTTTGAGACAGTTTGTTATTTTCGTACACCATTAGTTAAAGTCTTTGTGTTGGGTGTAGTTAGTTAGGGTTCTTGGTTTAGTAATTCCTTTTTATTTAAATCCCTTTGTTTGTTTTTCCATTACCCTTCCTTATTATTTTTGGGGTCAATTGTTTCTTTCCTCACTTTAAATAAATTGCACTTTTCTTAGTTAAACGATACAACATCTTGTGTTTTTTTTTGCGTTCCCTTTTCCCTAGCAAGGGAAATGTGATAAGTAAAGCGACTGCTGCTCTGAACATGTCCATGATCATCACCAGAGAAACGTTAACACTGGTCGCACGTTTACATCACTTTACACGCAAATGCCAAACCATAGTTTTCCAAAAATCTCCACTTTCGCCGGAGTTTTTAGAAAGATTCATTTTCAGAGGCGAATTCTCCATTTGCGTGTAAAAGATGGGCACAAACAAAGGGAAAATTTTTCAGTTTTTAAAAATATCTGTGTATGCGTCAACGTCAGGCGTAAACGGCCTGAGGAATTCAACAGACATTTTGTTAAACAGATGAATGTAAAGCGTAAAATAAGTGGTCGACTGTAGTAAAAACACACTGTAATTTCGTGCACTCGTTCCCGTCGTCTCCTTGCTCGTTCCTGACACTTTGGTAAACCTCTCGTGGCCTGTTTTTCAGCCTGACTGCTCAGGTTAATGACTTGGAGCGGCTGATGGAGATGCAGATAGTGAACGTGTGTGTGTGTGTGTCAGTGTGTGTTTAGGATAATCACATGTGAGGACGTTACAACAGCGGACCAGTATAGAAGCGCCACTACCACACGCAGCTCCGTCATTAAACACTTTGGGGGATATTCGTGGAGAAACATCTGCGCGGAGCAAATGAAGTCTATTTAAAAGCTCGTCGTTCTGGGCTATTTGAGTTAAACACTGCGGAGGTGGACGGCCGAGAACATGGCGCAAGTAGAAAAGAAATAAGATCCGGCTCATTTCTGGTGTGAAATAGAGGATAAGACGCAAGGATAAGAAATGCCGACATGAGGATGACATAGAAGCTGCATAGATTTGGAGGTCTGTGTGGATGGATTAGGACATATTTTGATTATCGTCGCGATCAAGATGTCAAAAAGAGTACAAAAATTCAGATTTTCTTCTATAAAGCACTTTATTCGTAAATATTCTCTATTTAGAAGTCCTTAGTTGTCCTATTTCAACTATTATTTGGTTGATTTTGCGTTTGAAATCTCTTTACGTTGAATGCAAATGATCGTCAACGAAACAAAATAGGATGTGACGACGAGTCAACTAGAGAAATAACGGTTCGCTGCAGACCAAGGTTGAATACAGAATGAATGAGAAGTTATCATTATGTTGTTTTTAATGTGAAGAAAAGAACTTGTTAAAAACTGTAATATTTGTTCAAAGTCAGAGATCGGGCTAATTTTGCGGATTTCCGTCCAAATAACTGGTACAAATGTCCATAAATTCAGTATTTGGTCCGACTACAATATCGGTCTAAGCTGGAGCACTGATATCTAATAGTGTTGTAGTACTACCGCTTTTTTACGGTCTTGGTCTTGTCTCAGGCTCGAGGGCATTTGGACTCGGTTTTGTCTCGGTCTTGATGGCGCTTGGTCTCGGTCTTGTCTTGACGAGTGCGATCATATTTCATTACGGCCGGTAAATGCGCAGAGTCCGCTAAATATCACCGCAAAACCAGTGAGATAATGTAACATTAAATGTGATGAACTTGAAGTGGGAGTAAAGAGGGTCCTCAAACTGTCCAAAAAAGGCGCACAGAGTATTTCAGTGCAGCACAGTTTGCTTGGGCTTTTCTAAGCTTAAATGAACATTAATCAGATCAAATGGAGATAGATTTACATAAAAAACAAAACCAAAAAAAAAAACATTGATTTATATATGTGCCAAAATAACTATAAAATACAAATAAATGTAGGAAATGACAAAGATAAGTCTCGATTTGGTCTCGATGGGCCGTGGTCTCGGTCTTGCCTCCATATTGACCTTTACGCCACAAAAATTCAAATCTAGTCAAGTTCAGATGACTTGAATTAAGAAAGTTTTACCATAATTTGAGTAAATTTCACTTGAAAAGTAAAATGATCTGCCAGTGGAACAAGACTTTTTGTAGTTAAAATATTAAAATACACCTGGATACACTTGAAATAAGAACAACAAAACAACTTTTTGCACTTAAAATAAGAAATAAAATCAAACGTTGCTTAAATTAAGAAAAACACACTTGTTCCACTGGCAGATCATTTTACTTGTCAAGTTAAATCTGCTCAAATAGAGTAAAATGTTCTTAATTGAAGTCATTTTAATTCACATAGATATTGTTCTTTGCAGTGTAAAAGTCTTGGTCTCGACTCTCAGAGGTCTTGGTCTTGTCCTGGACTCAGGACCCTGTGCTCTGGTCTTGGTCTTAGATAAAAGGGCTTAAATCTGCCTGATATGTTGGCCAAACTCTTTCCTCAATCCTAAAGAGTTCATTCTCTACTTTTACCTGCACAGATATTTTCACTGTTGTCGTTTATGTGCGTACACAAAGTGCTATTCTAGAAATGACAGTTCATTGTTAATGGTTAAACTGGAAATGCAAACCTGTGAATTCTTTACATGAGCTTTGTATGAAAATAAAAGAAACTGACCTTTTTTCAGAACTGCAGAAAGCGGCCGCTATGTTGTGTGGTCGCTGCTTTTTTCTGGCAAAATACCTGTGGAAAAGTGTCGCATATTTTTCACCATCTCCATAAATCTGCCCCAGCACCAAATCTTCATCCAGCAAGGTCGACAAAGAACAGATTCTGTCCATGAAGAATTTATCCACAACGATCAAGGGAAGAAAGACGAAAACTTAAAGGTGAACAACGACGAGCATCAGTGAACTACTGAGCAAAAGTAATGTTATGGTCATGAATAAAACAGAAGGCACTTGTTCACTCCGACTGATTCTACCATTAAAAATCGATTTTCATGATGTCGATATTAGCACAGACTGAGAGATTTGTGCAGTTTAAATGCGAGACGTGAAATCTGTGAACATCTGTAGCGTTTAAACTGCACAAATCTCTCTGTCTATGTCTAGAATCAATCTGAGTGAACAACTTATTTATGTTTTATTCATGTTGCTCAGTAGTTTCACTAATGCTCGTCGTTGTTCTTTAAGTTTTCGTCTTTCTTACCTTGATAGTTGTGGATAAATTCTTCATGGACAGATTCTGTTCTTTGTCGACCTTGTTGGATGAAGATTTGGTGATGGGTCAGATTTATGGAGCTGGGGGAAAATATGTAACACTTTTCCACAGGGATTTTGCCGTAGACAAGCATTAACCGGAAGAGACTTTTTCGCTACATCGCGACACTTCCGGCCTTCGTGGAAAAAGCTCTGTGGTGATTTTACCTTCGTGCTGTCACAGAGGCTGCACACAGAGCCTTATCGGAGCTCACAGCTGTTTACTCTGTCCTCAAACATGGACTCCGCACAAACATGGAGTCAAAACACACACCCCAACAACAAAACACATTATCAACACGGGAGCACCTCATTTTGACCTACAAGCGACTATTTAAACCTGGGATCCAGAATGCACACTTATAATCATAATAATTTACAAAGAGACGAGTTCGGCCACCGCTGGATCTCTGAATAATCCACCTGAATTTGCACAAATACGGCTGCACGAGAAGGAAAAAGAAAGGAAAAAGTGCACTGCGGACTGAAAAACGTGTGGGATTTCTGCAGAATTAAAGCGTGAAGCTCTAAACTCTCCTTCGTTTCACATGTGTGACCGAAAAATTAATAATCAAGACACATTCAAAGGCACGCAAAGCACATTTTCGAATTGTTTCTACAGTAAAAACCTGTATTTCCTGCTTGAGAGTTTTCACAGCCTGAGGAGAGACGCTGGTGGTCAGTCTGGAGGTTCTGGTCTGACCTGTACCTTCTGCCTTTTACAAAACACAGCACATTTAAGAGCAAAAACTGGATCTCTGACCCCTCTGACAGTATGAAATCCACACGTTCTGCAATCTGAAAACCACCATTTGTTATTACAAGTCACTGTTATGGACTCATGACTGAAATAGTTAAGCATATTCTTAAACTATTAACATCTAAATGTCCTAAATTGCACAAAATGGACTCTTCCAGCCTGTTAGAATCTCGTGTCCTGCTCAAAAACACACCCGGAGTTGTGTTTTGTTTCATTCACACGTTTGCGTATCCTTCTATTAGTCCGTCTACATCCGCAAAACCAAAAAATTCCAGTTCGTGATCTCATGAAGCTGTAGTTTTCAGTTTAACTGCTACATTTTACCATTTGTTCAGTAGAAATGGGCAAGAACTCAGCCCAAATACGCAGGGTTTGTTGTGAAGGAAACAAAACACAAGTGCAGCAAAGCCTGTTCTTTCTAAGGAAAATGAATTCTTTTGGCATCAATAATGTTCTTATCACCCTTTTTTTTTTAAAATCAGTTTTGTTGGCCCTTTAAGCAAATTCCATGTCATGCTTTGAGTGTATGAAGAGGACCCCAAAGCAGAGACAGACACAGAGGCGCAGGTAGGTGTTAAAGAGGTTTATCCTGGGAATTGTAGGATGTGGTGATGGGCGCAGACTGGAGACATGGACCAGCAGGAAGACACTGGGGAAAGACTCACGGGTCGTGGACAGACCGGACGACGAGGACAGGCAGGACAAGGACGTACAGCCAAAAGTTTTGAGAATGACACAAATATTAATTTTGGTACCAGAACGTCCTCCGAGAGCAACTTCTCCCAACCATCCAAGAGCAATTTGGTGATGAACAAAGCCTTTTCCAGCAGGATGGACCTTCCCATAAAGCAAAAGTAATAACTACAGGTCTCGGGGGAACAAAGCAAAGATTTTAGGTTCAGGAAACTCCTCAGATCTTAATCCCACTGAGAATTTATGGCCAATCCTCAAGAGGCGGGTGGACAAAAAAACCCCACAAATTCTGACAAACTCAAAGCATTTGTAACCCGCATTTAAGACGGATACTTTTATTTTGGCGGGTCCACTTCCGGTGCCGCTGCCCGTACTTTCCCTTTCCTTTAAGTTTCCTTACTTGACTTCCCCTTCCCTCCGCTGTGGCTGTGGCATGGTCTCTTCAGCAAACAAAGCGATCAAACTTTGGAAATTTGCACTATTCAAACTGCATATTAAGGTGAGACTTTTGCCAACACCTATAATACTACCTCAGAAAATTCCAACCGTCTAAACAATTGCTAATTCATTTTATTAACTAAAATCGTCACCTGCTCCTTGCAGATCTCTCATAGAGCCTCCGTGCATGTTCACCGGTCGGCCGTGCACGGAGTCTTGTGTATCAGCCCCGGAAAACTCAGGTAAAAGTTTTCTAGCACTATTTAATGATGTATTGTAATAAAGCCGAATTACAGGCAGCTCTTTAATTTAACTTAATATTGAAAATATAGAAGCGCCTTTCAGCACATTTATCCAAGTTAAGCGCTCTATTTAGCTAACGCTAAATGCTTTAAGAAGTTTTGTATTCACGTAGTTACGTGTTTTCCTATTGTTGCGCAACACTTGATTGATACACTCTGGTTGAGTATTTGTACAAATATAGACATTTTGAATGCGTGAATTAAGTGCACTTGTTTCGAATGAATGAATTAATAATTTAATTACTATAGTAATTGTTTGATGTATTTAACTAATTCATCTGTTTTATGAATTAATTTCAACATGAATAATTATATTAATTGTAATTAATTAATTATTCATGTCTGTTAATGGTGTATACCATAAGTGTATTTTTCCTCATGTATGTTGATCATGCATCGTTTTCATTTGTTATGTTAGGGTACATTACTTTACATTAGTATGTTAATGAAATATTTATTTACCTTTTTAGGTCAGGTTTTTTGTATGGGTGGAACCAACTACCTCATCAACTTCCGATCTCCACAGACACTGATGGCGAGCTAGACCAAAACAGAGCGGTAGGACAATGCTTTTCGTTTCCACCGCTGCTTGACCCATAAAAACTCAACTTCTGCAACTTACCCATTGGATTTGTTTTTTTTTTAACCCTGATTCTCGAACTCTCACCTGAACTCTAAACAGGGCAAATATTTTTTTTTGGGAAAAGACTTTATTCAAACCGAAAAGTGAGAGCTGACCTTTTGTCAGTTGTTTTTGTGTTATTTTTTTTTCCTTTGGTTGGTTATTACCTGACTATAACTGTGTATTTGTGGAAAAAAAAGTTCAACTCAATATACTTAGATTAACTCAAATCTTTATGGTCTGTACTTCATTTACACCTCGGGCTCCTTCACGAACCATCATCTTCTGTATCCACTAATCTACTTTAGCGCAGTTAGTGTTGCCTAGCCTTTAATTAGCGTTACACATTGATTATGCAGGAATGGACGGCCTCAGTCAGGATTTGGTCCAGAAGTTGATTGACAGCTGCCAGGGAGAATTGCAGAGGTCTTGAAAAAGAAGGTCAACACTGCAAATATTGACTTGTTGCATGAACTCAGTGTAATTGTTAAGAAAAGCTTCTGATACCTGTGAAATGCTTGTAATTGTATTTCATTAAACCATAGAAACATGTGAGAAAACACCTAAAAACCCTGAAGCAGCAGATCCTGTGAAAATGTAATATTTGTGTCATTCTCAAATCTTTTGGCCACGACTGTAGATCAGCAATTGACACAGGGTAGACGAGGAATGAACGAGACACCAAACCCTAACATTCCTACTGACAGTCAAAATATTAAAAAATACATTAAATTAAACTTTACTACTACTACTACTACTACTACTACTACTACTACTACTACTACTACTACTACTACTACTACTACTACTACTACTACTACTAGGGGTATAACGATATCCAAGTCTCACGATGCGACACGAACCTCACAGTACGATATTTATCGCGATATCGTGGGAAAGCTCACGATATTACGATATTCTACATAATAACAAGACTGACATTATAAAAGTGCTTTGACCAGTCATTTGGTGCAACATTTATTGACATTGGGGATGGAACGAAATCCAAATCTCTGTTCGATATTTTCATGATAGCCTAATAGCATAATTGCCTCATTTTTTTGGCCAAATTGTGATATCTGCCTAACTTCACTCTCCTGCCACTGCTGCATCACCCTGAAATCAATGCTGTGTCTTTGTTTTTTGGGAAATTTGTTCACACATCTGGTTGAACTTTCTGTTAAAATAACAATAAAATAAAGAAAATACCAATGTGCTTGCTAAAAAAATGTGATTCCTGAAAACGTGAATCTGCTCCGTTTTCCTCTAAAAACGCCTTCACACGACTTAATCCAAAGAATGAAGATGTAAAAGTGCTTAGAACAGTTATTTCTTCATGTCATCTGCACTGAAATGGAGCAAAGGATCATGGTCTATGTAGTTCCCTCTGTTTTTTTTTAGCTATTTCTGCATCAGAACTGTTCATTTTAGCAAAGAGACTTGGGATTCGATATATTGTGATGCTCCACGGTATTATTGTGAGACCTTTGACGATACGATATCACCATATTTACGTTGTTGTTACTACTTGTCAAATTTTCAAACTTTGCTGCTGTCTTTTTATTTACATTTTTATTTTTCTGGTTGGATCTTAGGTCACCGTGAAAATCCTCTTGGAATTTTTTATTTTTTTTTAAACTTTACTATTGACATCTCTCTCCACAACATCCCAGCTCAGGTTTTGTTTTTCACGCCGAGGCCACATCGACTGTAACGTTGCACCACTATAATGTGCAGTTCACTTTATCACGGCTCTGCTCCAGCGGCTTCATGCTGCTCCGACTGTAACTCGATGGTTTGTGGTCGGATCGGGGTAAATCCCAAAGCAGAGGAGCAAGAGGCTGTACTGAGAACTGAGACGTCCCACAAACATGAACCATCTGAAGACAACGCTGAGAAATCCCGCCGTCCCACTGCCACAAATGCACCACAAAGGTACAGGGTGATCAATGAACCCAGTCCTGGTTTAGTCTGGCTTTGGGTCCTGGTTTAGTCTGGTTTAGATTCTGGTTTAGGCTCTAGTTTAGTCTGATTTTGAGTCCTGATTGGACGGAGAGCTGAGACAGCAGAACAGAAGGCAACACTGAGAAATCCCACAGTCCCACTGGCACAAATGCACCACAAGGATACAGGATGATCCATGAACCCGGTCCTGGTTTAGTCTGGTTTAGGGTCCTGATTTAGTCTGGTTTAGGATCCTGCTTTAGTCTGGTTTAGGTCCTGGTATAGTCTGGTTTAGGTCTTGGTATAGTCTGGTTTAGGTCTTGGTATAGTCTGGTTTGAGTTCTGGTTTAGTCTAGTTTGAGTCCTGTTTTAGTCTGGTTTTAGGTCCTGGTTCAGTCTGGTTTGAGTTCTGGTTTAGGGTCCAGGTTTAGTCTGGTTTATGGTCCTGGATTAGTCTGGTTTGAGTTCTGGTTTAGTCTGGTTTGAGTCCTGGTTTAGTCTGGTTTGAGTTCTGGTTTAGTCTAGTTTAGGATCCTGGTTTAGTCTGGTTTAAGTCCTGGTTTGAGTCCGGTTTAGTCTGGCTTGAGTCTTGGTTTAGTCTGGTTTGAGTCCAGTTTGAGTCTTGGTTTATGGTCCTGGTTCAATCTGGTTTGGGTCCTGGTTTAGTCTGGTTTAGGGTCCTGGTTTAATCGGGTTTGAGTCCTGGTTTGAGTCCTGGTTCAATCTGGTTTGGGTCCTGGTTTAGTCTGGTTTAGGGTCCTGGTTTAATCGGGTTTGAGTCCGGTTTAGTCTGGCTTGAGTCTTGGTTTAGTCTGGTTTGAGTCCAGTTTTTTTCTTGGTTTATGGTCCTGGTTCTTTCTGGTTTGGGTCCTGGTTTAGTCTGGTTTAGTGTCCTGCTTTAGTCTGGTTTAGGTCCTGGTATAGTCTGGTTTAGGTCCTGGTATAGTCTGGTTTAGTGTCCTGCTTTAGTCTGGTTTAGGTCTTGGTATAGTCTGGTTTAGTGTCCTGCTTTAGTCTGGTTTAGTGTCCTGCTTTAGTCTGGTTTAGGATCCTGCTTTAGTCTGGTTTAGGATCCTGCATTAGTCTGGTTTAGGTCCTGGTATAGTCTGGTTTAGGTCTTGGTATAGTCTGGTTTAGTGTCCTGCTTTAGTCTGGTTTAGTGTCCTGCTTTAGTCTGGTTTAGGATCCTGCTTTAGTCTGGTTTATGGTCCTGGTTCAATCTGGTTTGGGTCCTGGTTTAGTCTGGTTTAGGGTCCTGGTTTAATCGGGTTTGAGTCCTGGTTTAGTCTGGTTTAGGATCCTGGTATAGTCTGGTGTAGGATCCTGCATTAGTCTGGTTTAGGTCCTGGTATAGTCTGGTTTAGGTCCTGGTATAGTCTGGTTTAGGTCCTGGTATAGTCTGGTTTAGGTCCTGGTATAGTCTGGTTTAGGTCCTGGTATAGTCTGGTTTAGTGTCCTGCTTTAGTCTGGTTTAGTGTCCTGCTTTAGTCTGGTTTAGTGTCCTGCTTTAGTCTGGTTTAGGATCCTGCTTTAGTCTGGTTTAGGTCTTGGTATAGTCTGGTTTAGGATCCTGCTTTAGTCTGGTTTAGGTCCTGGTATAGTCTGGTTTAGGATCCTGCTTTAGTCTGGTTTAGGTCCTGGTATAGTCTGGTTTAGGTCCTGGTATAGTCTGGTTTAGTGTCCTGCTTTAGTCTGGTTTAGTGTCCTGCTTTAGTCTGGTTTAGTGTCCTGCTTTAGTCTGGTTTAGGTCCTGGGATAGTCTGGTTTAGGTCTTGGGATAGTCTGGTTTAGGTCTTGGTATAGTCTGGTTTAGGATCCTGCTTTAGTCTGGTTTAGGTCCTGGTATAGTCTGGTTTAGGTCCTGGTATAGTCTGGTTTAGTGTCCTGCTTTAGTCTGGTTTAGTGTCCTGCTTTAGTCTGGTTTAGTGTCCTGCTTTAGTCTGGTTTAGTGTCCTGCTTTAGTCTGGTTTAGTGTCCTGCTTTAGTCTGGTTTAGATCCCGGTTTGGTCCCTCCCTGTGGTCAGTGTGGTGCGGCGTCAGCAGAAATCCAGAGGTTTTTCATGTTCTGATAAAGTGAAGGACGAAGGCAGCAGGAGGCAGGAGAGGGAACAGCAGAGACTCACTCCTTAAACCAGGATTAGGACGAGAGTGAGCAGAATACTGAGGAACACTGAGGAACACTGAGGACGCACTCAGACTAGGACTTCAGAGCCGTGTCCAGGCACAGATCCGCCCTAAAGCGCAGCACGTTTGTCCGGTGTGAGCGCAATCGAACCGTGTCCAGGAGCTGCACGGTTCGGGGACTGGTCCAGCTGGAGGAGGTCGGCCAAAGTACAGATTCTGTCTGTCAGTCCTGTCACGTCCCCGTGTGAGTTTGACCCCTCATCAAACCTACACAAAAACTACGTCAATCATTTGTGCTTTGTTTGTGCTACTTTAGTTTTGGAGATATTAACGATTCTTTTATAGGTCGATTTGGGGCCCCAGGAGGCTTAAAAATGCACTAAAATGGCCCAAAATGGTGTCAATCATTTGTGCTTCGTTTGCGTTTCATTTGTGCTTCATTTGTGCTGTTTTGTGTTTCATTTGTGCTTCATTTGTGCTTCATTTGTGCTTCGTTTGTGCTGTTTTGTGTTTCATTTGTGCTGTTTTGTGCTTCGTTTGTGCTGTTTTGTGTTTCATTTGTGCTTCATTTGTGCTGTTTTGTGCTTCATTTGTGCTTCATTTGTGCTGTTTTGTGCTTCATTTGTGCTTCGTTTGTGCTGTTTTGTGCTTCATTTGTGCTTCATTTGTGCTGTTTTGTGTTTCATTTGTGCTGTTTTGTGTTTCATTTGTGCTTCATTTGTGCTGTTTTGTGCTTCATTTGTGCTGTTTTGTGCTTTGTTTGTGCTGTTTTGTGCTTCATTTGTGCTGTTTTGTGCTTCATTTGTGCTGTTTTGTGCTTCATTTGTGCTGTTTTGTGCTTCATTTGTGCTGTTTTGTGCTGACCACTGCAAAATTATCAGTCTCTCTGTAGTATCTCTGATTTTGCTACTTATAGGTTTGTGCTTGAGTAAAATGAACATTTTTGTTTCATTCTACAAACTACAGACAACATTTCTCCCAAATTCCAAATAAAAATATTGTCGTTTAGAGCATTTATTTGCAGAAAATGACAAATGGTCAAAATAAGAAAAAAGATTAAATGTTTTCAGACCTCAAATAATGCGAAGAAAACAAGATCAGATTCATTTTAAAACAACACAAGACTAATGTTTGAACTGAGGAAGAGTTCAGAAATCAGTATTTGGTGGAATAACCCTGATTTTTCACCATGGTTTTTCTCCTTTTCCTCCTTAAATCAGATTTGGTTAAAGCAGAATGAGGTGTGTTTGTGTTGGACTCAACAGACGCTGGAATCAAACGGCCGTCACACATGTAGAGATGCAGATTTCAGAAACAAAAAACAAATGCAGTGGTCTCTTATTTTTTTTCCAGAGCTGTATGAGTTTTGGCCGATGACGTCATCCAGCCCCTCAAAATGTTAAACAGCCTCAAAACAGGCAGAAAATTATAGAAAATGTTTTTATTTAGTTTGTGCTGTGACAATTTTCTTTTGTGCGAGTTTATTTCTAAAATGATTCATTATTATTCTTGTGGAAATAATAGTGGAGTGACAATGACAAAAACAGCGGCGACCACAGTGACAGGATCTGTCCAGGACCAAGTGTCCACATGAAGCCGGAGTTCAACACTGAACATGACCGACGGGCAGAGTTTTAAAAGAACGTTTCACTGCCGCTGCTTCTTTTGTGTTACAGAAAAAGAACACACACTGTTGGATTTTACCCCTGGGACCTTCACCGTTTTAATTTACTTAGATATTTTATAGGGCTGTCAGCGTTAACGTGTTAATCGCGACTAGATTAATGTAATCCATAACGCGATGTATTTTTTAAAAATCGCAATTAGAGTTCGCTGACTTTTCATCTCTTCTACTGATCCATAGGCGGCTCCTCTGTTTCGCTTTCGACCTTCAGAGCGCCGTGTTTCAGTAAACTCACCGCTGTGATGGAGAAACAGAGGAGCTTCTGGACTTTTGAACAGTTTATTTGGCTTTAAAAAACTCCCAGACGCGACAATTTACAAGTCAAGAGTTAAACGCAGCCTGTGTCCAGCAGAGTTTCAGCACGAGCGAAGTTCGTCTAGTCTAAGTTACACCTCCGAGCTGAACCCCCGGGTCCAGCGACCGGAGCATCACAGCCAAGAGCCTCAGATCAGACAAACCACCACAGACCTGTGGAGAATCACACGGCAAAGAAAATAACAGCATTGCTTTACATTATGGCTTTAAAACAGTCATGAAATGCAAAATAACACAATTTTAAACATGCAATTCAGTATGTGATTAATCGCGATTAACTATGGAATTTCTGATTTTAATCAAGATTTTAAAAATTAATCATTTGACAGCCCTAATATTTTATCATTTGGCCCAGTTGTTTTTACTTTCATATTTTATCTTTTGTAATACTTTAATGGATTCTAGGTTTTAGTCTTGTGGTTATTTACACTGCTCACCTTTTTTAGCCTTTTTAACAGTTCCTAGTTTGTTTTTAATTCAAACTCGGTGACATTTCTCTTTTTTCATGGTATTTTAACCCCACTGAGCCACATTTACATTCCCACATTGTTCCTCTAATCCCTGAGCTCGGTCTGTCAGGAGCGTTTTCCCCGTTCTTTTGTCTCATCATGTACACTAACGGCTCAGAGTCCGTAAAATAGATTTCTCATTTAAAGCATCGCTGTCTCTGTCACGCTCGGAGTCGGCTCCTGTTTCACACCTGGACTCACACTCGGGCTGTTTCGGTCCCGCCGGTTCCTCTCCGGTTCAATCAAGAGCGTCCTCCATCACGGAGAGGGGGATGGAGAGGAGGAGAGGGGGACAATACAAGGACAAATACGGAGGAAGCGGTAAAAGGGAGATGAGGTCGAGGTAAAGCTGCAGTCCATTAATCAGTCTACGAAGTCTTTAGCCTTTTGCGCGGGATTAGTTTTACCGAAGGATGTCTGTAAAATTGAAATGACCCCCTGACCACGACATAAAGACAGATACGAAGAAACCATACTGTAAAACAAGGCCAAAGCTGGTCTATTTTACACAGTTGGACAAATAAAAATAAATAACAAGACTTTATTTGTATTTTTTTTATTGGAAAGCACCTTTATTTTGTTGAAATAATCTTCTAAGTATCAGTAAAAATGTGTTTATGTAAATTGTGCCAAATACATACATTAAACATAGAAAAACATACATACTTTGTTAATACAGCTGTGTTTTTTGTGTACATTCGCACGGGATGAGCAATGTCAGTAGGTTATCTGTTTTTATGGACTTTATTATGGAATTAATGCATTAATTAGCAGGTTTTGTGTGTTAAATATGTGTGAATGAATCAAATCACAACTCCAGGTAAGTTTTTGATGACGCATTATGACAGAAAATAGTATAATATGAACCCTTTAAACCAAACAACTGGGGGTGTAACGATATCCAAGTCTCACGATACGATATCGTCACAGTATGAACCTCACAGTATGATACTTATTGAGATATCGTGGGAAAGCTCACGATATTACGATATTCTACATAATAAGAAGACTGACATTATAAAATGCTTTGTCCAGTCATTTGGTACAACATTTATTGTCATTAGGGATGTAACGATATCCAAATCTCTCTGTACGATATTTTTATGACATCGTTAGCCTAATAGCATAATTTCCTAATTCATTTTATTGGACAAATTGTGATATCTATATCTATTTACTCTCCTACCGCTGCTGCATCACCCTAAAATCAGGGATTTTGGAAACTTGTTCACACATCTGGTTGAACTTTCTGTTAAAATATCAATAAAATCAAATAAAAAAATACCAGTGTGCTTGCTAAAAAATGTGATTTCTGAAAAACATTCAAACATGACTGAGGCAACTGTGCTATTAGGCTAACGACATACATCTCACAGTACGATATTTATTGCAATATTTTATATGAATCTGCCACTATTTCCTCTAAAAACACCTTCACAAGACTTAATCCACAGAATGAAGATGTAAAAGTGCTTAGAACAGTTATTTCTTCACGTCGTCTGCACTGAAACGGAGCAAAGGATCATGGTCTATGTAGTTCCCTCTGTTTGTTTTAGCTATTTCTGCATCAGAACTGTTCATTTAAGCAAAGAGACTTGGGATTCGATATATTGTAATGGTCCACGATATTATTGTGAGACCTTTGACGATACGATATCACCAGATTTACGTTATTGTTATGTCCCTACTGACAATGTTAAAGCTGCACTGTGTAACTTTTCAGTTTGGCAGGTCTGTCACAGCTTTACCTTACATTTATTGGAATACAGGTGGTTTATAGCTCAAAATTACCTATAAAAACACATTCTGGCTGTGAGCGGCGTCGCCTCTCCGCAGATCTGACCCGTGACTTGGTCTGGTTTGGTCTCCCCGAAGGTAGAAAGGTTTAATACCGCACCACGAAACGTTCCAGACGAAGTAATAACATGTTCACGGAGAAAAGCATGTGACATTTTCGCCCCTCGACCAGAAAAGTGCCGGAAAGCGCCTTTTGCCTTAGAGCAAACGAGCGGTCTAACCTGTCGCGCTCGTTTTAACTGCCCTCCCGCCCCCCGCCGCTCCTCCTTTTCGAGTGAAATAAGTGTAACTCCAGACTTTTTGGCAGTTGTCCCTTCGGCGGTCGGCATGGCTGCTCAGGACAAGCAGAATCTGGCCAACCAAGTGGGCCCCTGTTTCGTGCGCTACTTCTACTCCTTATTTGACGGGCAGCGAGAGCAGCTGCAGCACTTATACGTACGTAAGAGGATTTCACGAGTTTTACGGACTCCCTAAGCTAAAAAAAAAACAAAAAACTTCTCGTCAACAGAATTCGAAGTCGCTTGTTTACTGGAATGGACAAGCCTGCAGAGGGAGAGAGAATATATCGTCAGCCTTCATTGTAAGTACGATATGAAGTTAAAGGCGATGGGGTTTTTGGCTCTTTTATGGCTCCAAAACGTTCATTAATTAAAGAGCTGTGGGAAAGACTGGCTCTTTTTACGCGTTTGTGCGTTCCGGATAATTATCCATGTATGATTTTTCGTTTTGGCGTTTTACGTATTTTTACTAAATCTACTTTTTGTTTTACTAATGCAAAGGCCTATTTCCAGCGTTATTTGGACGTTTTGAAATGTCTTTATCATGTAGGGGCGTTAGTTTTCTGCTAAGGGCAGTTTCTGGAGCGCAATATTGAGCACAAGCAAGAAAATTGACTCCAAAGCCATCAAAAATCTCACATTTTTCGTTGATTCTAGACCGTTTAAAGTGCTAACAGAGAAAAGTGGATATCTCAACATGAGAACTCCACATTTTCATTAAAATATTGTTGGATATTGTTATTTTTCATTAAAATATTGTTTTATTGTTAAACAGTGATGATGTAGACTCGGTTGTGCATTTTGGCAGCAGAAGTACGGCAGAACTCAGCAGCTTGTCCAGCTCCTGTGAAAGGATCATTGTCAAAAGATCGAGAATATTTCCTCAATAAGCTGAACTTTGACAAACGGTGTCCGACTGCCAGATCCTTGTGCTAACAGTGAGTAAAACTAAAACTTTAGTCCGCCGGTATAATATCGATTCTGACGACCACACACAGAACAACCAGATATTTTGGTGCTGGAAATGTTTTTATCTCCATCTCCTTCTGTCCGAGTTCAGTCTGAATGAATTGGAATGATAAACGTGTTGCCATAAAATAAATGTGTTGTTTACTTTCAGAACTAAACTTCATTTCTTTTTTATTTGACTTGCATCGTTATTTGGAACAGTCAAATTATAGAAAATTGGATTATTGCACTTTTAAGTAATAAAAATATTTCAAAACTACCAATTAAAGCTGAAAATAGGCCTTTGCGATCGTAAAAAAAGCAGATTTAGGAAAAATAAGCAAAACGCCTCTTTCCAAGGATGAAAAATCATACATGAATAATTATCTGGAACACACCGTAATCACAAACAGAAGCTAATGTGAACTTTTAACAGAGATTTGTTTAAAATGGTTCAAAATGACAGTGGGAGTGTGCCCAGGCTTTGAGATAATGCAAAATCCAAATAAAACATTGCATCCACCCATCTTCTCCCGCTTAATCCGGCTGGGTCAATCCTCATAGCACCTGACCCCCCTATGAACCCCTCTGCAGGTGGTGAGCCCACAGGAGGGTGGACATCATGGTCCTTGATGTTAGTTCATAGGGATGCTGCATGTTTTGGGTTGATGGGGGAAACCGGAGCACCCGGAGGAAACCCATCCAGACACGGGGAGAACATGCAAACTCCACACAGAAAGGCCCGGGTGACCCGGGGATCGAACCCGCAACCTTCTTGCTGTGAGGCCTGAGTGTTGCCACTCAGTTAAAAATTAACTTAACACCATAAAAGTCACACAGTGCACCTTTAACTTTCTTTATTTCCGTATGGACCATGTTGTGTTTTGTCTTTTTTCAGAATCTCCCTTACAGTGAAATACAGCATGTTATTACCGAAGACGACCACCAGATGGCCCCAGACGAGTGCGTGCTCAGTATGGTCATAGGGCAGCTCCAGGTAAGTAGGAAGTCAAATCACTCTCTGCCCCTCAAAGGAACCTGTAAGATTTATTATTCCATAAACTCGACTTCATTGTGAGCCCCAAATATGAGGCAGTTCAAATCAAATATTGCTCTTAGAGATAACAACTGGCATACGGGTTTATTTTTTATTACAAAAACATTAGACATGATGCCAAGTTGTTAATGTAACAATGTGGGTTGCCAGTTTCAGTAGATAACATCAACACACTGGCACTTTTGCTGTTGTTTTTGCTGTATAAACCTTAAATGCCTTAAATGACATCTGAAAATAACACCTAGAAATAGGTAGAAATAGGCTGTTTATACAGTGAGAATTACCAATAAAACTTCGCACACGTAAGAACACAATCACGCAGTGGATTCATATTGTATTTCCTTATATTTTGATTATCAGGTCATTTGTCATAAAGTGTGAGGATTAACAGGAGTTTGATATGAAAATACATGAATTCGGTTTAAAAAAAAAAGTTTAAAGTGTAAAAATATTTGCTGTCCTCTTTTCAGGCCGACAGAACCGTGCTCGTGCCTGTTCCCGCACCTAATTTAAAACTGACTGACGTGTTCACGCCAAAAACCAGAGCGTTCGGGAACCAAAAAGTAAAACTTGTTTTTTCTGTGCGAACCGTGACGACACAGTAAACGTCAGCAGGTTCAGGGTCACATGCGGTAAAATAACCATCACGTGGACGGCACATCCGGACCTGCCGTTGCAAGGAGAATTAATGTGTCTCTTCACGTATGACAAGAAAAGTTTCAAGTCAGTTCAAGTTATTACGTACCGTTCGTCTTGCAGATATCCGCGTTCATTCGGTAAGGTTACGTGTTTGGATTGGGAGTCAGTGCCTCCTTCTCCAAAGCAGATGTTGTAGCAGAGTTTGGCACAAATAAACAATGATTTATATAAGTCCAAATAGTCGCAGGTGTCGATGATGTGATCCATTTTGGTGCTGAAGACGTGTTTTGTTGAAATCCAGTTTGTGTTCACAGTTGAACAAGAACAGACCTGTGAGCTTCCACGAGACTTTCCTCCTGAAAAGAGAAGGCAGCACATGGATGGTGGTGAACCAGAGCTTAAGGATCACCTCCTAGGACTCCAAAGTTTATTCCACATAAATGACACTGTATATACATACTTTATATGTGAGGATTGTGTTTAAAGAAATAAAACACTTCAACAGAAGTTTGTTCAGCTGTTTGACATTTATTTTATTTTCTTGTATTATTATAAATAGTTTTCACCCCAGTGCAACCTCACTGCAGCAGAACCCTGAAAATGTGACACATTGTAGTTTTTGCAATTTTAGCAAATAGGCCTTTTTTAGTGATAAAAAGCATGTTTTTCCAGACAGTTGACATTGATAAGTGCTCTTTGGCCAGAAGGTGCACTGAAGGACACATCTTTTGGATAATTTAGGCTTGCAAACACTTATCGTGATACTTTCTCCTCTGTTTCAGTGGGGATCTCTTCCAGAGGGCTTTGGTTTTGATGTTCTTGGGGTTTTGGAAGACAACCGTAATTTCTCCTTTTCTGTAGCTGAACGAGTGTTGTTGTGTGGGACTCTTAGGACGCACAGTTACCTTCACGGCCTTTTCTTCCATCTTCTGGCAAATTTTGGGTTGTTAATTATCAGGACCTCCAATTTCTTCTGTGGGGAGCTCAACTTTTTGGAAAAATGTCTTTGGGCATGGAAGAAGAGCGTCATGGAGGAACCTGAGGGCTTCAGGTGACCCAGCCCCTCCTGCAGCTGAGAGGAAGACTCAAGGCTCTAACTGAGGGAAAACAGCAGAGATGGATAAAAAAAAAAAAAAAAAAAAAAAGAGTCATATTTGGGCATAATCTCTGCCAAAAAAGTAGCATTAACCATTTCTAAAATCTTTATGGGTGGCTGTGTCCCTTCCTGGGCTGTTGCTGGTCGCTCCTCTCTGTCCAGGGAGCCAGTTTTCCCGCGTTTCCACATCATTAAGACTGTCCACGTCATCCTGTCTACCCGTGAGTCTTCGCCCAGGTTCTTCCTGCTGGTTCTTGTCTCCTGCATTCCCCATAATTAACCTGTTTAACACCAACCTGTGCCTCTGTCTCTGTTTCGTGGTCGTCTCATACACCAAAGCATGATGGAACTTTGACTATTAATAGTTTTAAGTGGCATTAAACAAATCAAGCACAAATATCTTTTTCGTTTTCAACACACAGAATCCCTCCCAAACGGAGGGGCCACTTACACATGCGGGACACATTTTTGTGCTAGTTTAAAGGCGCTTGTTAACACCAGGGAAAACACGTCCAGACAAACAGCACAGGAGCTCTGCATTTCTGACACTTCAAACCCACTTTATGTAACTCTGCTCTTCCTACAGTCACAAAAAGACAAGACACAGCCGCAGTTTTATTATTCCTCTAGAGCTATTTGTTAGTGCACCTTTAACTCTCTAACTTTTCCACCTTTTAACGAGCCAGCGCCCCCCAGTGGTGTTTTGTTGACGCATTTAACCCAGGGGCAGTCCGGTATCACGTTCCACAGCGACAGCCCGTGGTGTTTGTGACCATCTTGAATTTAAAAGCAATTTAAAGCCGGGCGGCGCTGACACCTGAGTCCTGATGGTCCCTGTTTGCCGAGACATTTCTCGCTTCTCTGACAGCGCTTCATTAAATCATCCATCACAGCACCTGCCCGTGGAGAGCTCTGTTTTAAGGTGCTTTGTGAGGCGTGTGAGGCTCGGACTGCAGCTGCATGTCAAAAACAGCACTCAAGCACACTCCAGCTCCACTACTATGGAATCATTAGTTTAAAGACGTGTTACAGTTCGCAAACAAAGCAGGACTTATGCAAATCTGGACTGTTTTGTTTCATTCTAAAAATAAGACCTGTTTGTACACTAATGTTTGCATTTCCATTTAGCATCACACTCCCTTCATGGTTTTATTGCACAGCACAGTTGCCATCTGATTACCTAGTGCAGTGAGAGCCAAACTGGAAGCGCAAATTCAAGAGGAGAGCCACTTATACCCTATTTATTAATCTTTAAGCTATAGTTGGGAGAATTAATGATCAATTATTGATTAATCGTTAATGTTTTTATATTAAAATTATCATCATTATTATTACTGTTACTAATCTGTATAAATAAACTAAACTCTGCAGCATAAACCATAACCACTATAGAGCCACATCAACCCATGTGTCATGTCTAGGGGGCGCTATAATGTAATTTTTCCTATGCTTGATAGTGCATGAGATTCAGGCCGAGATCAGCATCAGTGACTCAAATTTCAGCACGATTGGACTAAGCCTGTGCCAACGGGAACAAATCTTGACATTGAATATTGTCTAAATTTTGAATGAAATTTGTGGCTTTGCCGCACGTAAACCATGACAGTTTTCAAAAAAATGGAGGTAATGTTTGAAGCCGCACACGGTGATTTTCAGCCCTGTGGGTGAAGCACCTTCAGAGGAGTTGTTCAAATGCAACATGAGCCCAAATGCGAACTCTGCATTTTGAAGAATTCAATCCAAGATGGCCGCCTTCTGCTTTGTCAGGGGGCGTGGTCATAATAATATTTTTTTTTGTCTTCACATGACGAATGCCTGTACCAAAGTTGAGCTCGGTTGGCTCCCATAGGAGTGGGCGGAGCCTAATATTCGAGGAGGCATATTATCTAAATTTTTTGATCCCCACACATGAAACCTATATTTTCTGGAATGTCTCATCATTTCTGAACTTTTGGCAACGTTTGGTGAGTTTCTGAACATGTTTGGGGAGTCATGTTTTATTTCAATCTGTAGGGGGCGCTAACGCACCAAACCAAATTTTTTCACATTCAGTTGCTTTAGGGCAGAGAGTTTAAGAACTGTGTCAAATTTAATTGAAATCGGAGTTTGTTTGAGCAAATAGGAGCAATTTGTAAATTTCAGAAATTGTGTTCATTATTTGTGGCTTCACTGCTCAGAGACGTCAGACGGATTTGGGATCTGTGGGTAACTTTTGACGTTCCCATCCTGGAGCTAATGTGGACCAAATCTGAGGCAGTTTGGGTGACGCCCGCACAGGAGTGCGTTTCAGCTTCGCAAACTTTAATCCAAGATGGCCGCCTTCTGGTTTGTCAGGGGGTGTGGCCATAATAATATTTTTTACTTGTCTTTTCATGTTCGACTGCTGTGTTAAATTTTATGATTCTACGTGCAAATTTATTTTGGTGTCATTCGTATTCCCTAATGTGTTTTTGCCTCGTTAGGGGGCGCTGACGAGCCATTTTATTTATTTATTGAAAATGGAAATAGCCAAAAGTTACAGAGGCAGACTTTTACACACGTGGCCAAATTTCGTGAGTTTTCATCATTGTTCACTGGGTGAAAAATGGGTGAGTGAGTTAGGACAAAAAAAAAGATAAATATAGCCGCAAGCAGCAATGATGGGCCCTCACGAGCTCCTACGTTGCGCCACGCCAATGCCCCACAAATGGCGCGCCCAGCACATCTCGCCATGCAAACGCCGCTCCCAGCAAATGCCCTGCCCCAACCCTAACTTTACGCTGTAACCCTAAACACCCCACCTCTAACAATAGCCTTTACCCTAATCATAACTCCTAACCCTACCATTTTTCAAAATTTTTGCACGCTGATAAAAAAATAAATAAAAATGTCAGACTTCTGGTTTGGCCACCCAAGCCAACACATCTTCCACTAGAAAAATTACATAGTGCACCTTTAAATGTGTTTTAAGAGTCTGCTGAGATTATAACAAATCAGATGCCTACTTTCCCTGAGGTCACTTCCATTAGCAACAAGTTTGACTGAAGCGAATGCTCCCTATACCAGTGATGTGGACAAGAAGGGGCGTCATCTTCAACTGCCTTGCTACTAATTGGCTCTTTAGTTGCTAAGATACAAATATGAACTCCAAATTCGCCCCTGTAACTGCTTGCCTCAACATCAGCTTCACTTGCCTGGAGCTCAACACCGTCACACTCTTAGTTCACTTTATACAGTCTGTGGTCTCAGGCAGCCTTAACCCTGATCTGTCCTGCAGAGCGGAGAACATGTCCAAGCATCTGGAGGTGGTGAATGGAGGAATTCTCTCAGAAAGAGAAAAGATGGAAGTAAAACCATGGAGAAGCAAAACAGTGAACACTCAACTCACTCTGTGCAGAACAAAGACGTGTGGCATTGACAGGTCCAGACCTGGTGTCGTGTGGACATCTTGATCCCTCATTCAGTCATTCAGCTCAAGTCAGGAAATAGTGTGCAGAGATTTACAGGGAAGTACACAGATATTGGACAAACTCCGTCCATAATCCCCACCTCCAAAACGAACAGAAGAACCACAAGAACAGATTTCATCACCTCACCTGACCAAACATAGGTCAATGAGTACAGTAATTAAATCACCCCTCCAGATGAGCCACAGACGCAACAGAGCGCAACTCCAAAGTTTGATATTCCAGTTAGTTCTTCTCCACAAAGTCTTTGAGATATGACCCTCATCTACAATCCAAAACAACCTGGTGACTATACACAAGTGGATTACAAATGACTATTGGAGTAAGGTCAAAGCCAAACACCAAACCAGTGGCCAGTAAATTTAGAATATAAAATACATCCAAGTGTCTCTGGACAAATGCCGTATGTTTGAACTGTTAGAAATCTAGCGGAGCAATTTCAAGATTCTTCAAGACAAGCTGAACAGCAAGAGTTGTAGAAACCATCCCAGACATTCCACCACCAGTGTCACCAAAAACACCAGCCGGAAGGAACAGACTCCACTGACTACCTGGCTGTAGCGGATGATCGGTTTCTTCCATATTACAGGTCTCGGAGCTTTAATGTTTCTGACAGTAAACGCAAGCCCACAGTGAGTGAGTCCAGAGCGGCCAGCAGCCTGATGGACCTCACTGAAGCCTGTGGAGCTCCTAAAGAAGAGAGAGGCAGGGACAGAGCAAACAAAAGGGAACAAAAGAGGACTGAATACAACAATGATAGTAGTAAATGGTTCAGTAGTGGTCGTGACTAGATTTTAAGTCAGGGATCTAAACTTGTATCTCTCCACCACCTTCCAAGCAACTCACCAAGGGCTCAATTATACATATTGTGCTGAATAACAGATTCATTTAATGCCTTTGGCCATTAGAAATATAGAATTTTGATATGCGACTTTGCATACTAATAACTGGATAATGGTTTATGGTTTAAATCTAACTGTTCCCACTTGAGGCTGTGGCTCCCATATTTACCATTTCTTGTGACCCCAAAAATTAGTAGCTCTCTGGCATTTTCGTTTCCTAAAGGAGCTCACCAGAGGAAAAAACTTGAAGAAACCTGAAGTTGAATATGTTCAAGTTCGGATCAGGGCTGTATGATGGAAAAAAAAAAAAATCCCCAATAATAATTTATATTTGCTGTTATGGTTTCTTCATGAGAAGCAAACAAATGACTTAACAAAAATGGTTATAAGCAAAGTTGTTGAACAAAGACAAAAGCAGACAGTTTAAATGATGCTTCTAACTCCTGTACCATTTAATAAGGCCCATATTAGTACATTTTCTGATCTATTCAATAATCCCATTTCCTCATCAAAAACATACCTGGAAGTTTTAGTGTTGTCATATTTAGGCCGAGTTCCGGTCTCAAAACTCTGCGATGTCATGTGGTAATACGGATTGCTCCACTGTGTTTTTAAACACCATACAATTTCACAAGAATCATTTTCTGTCCTGGAATTGCCGATCTCAACTAAACTAAAAAGGTAAAAAAGTAGCAGTTAACTCCAAAACCACCACTACATGATGTCATAAGGTGGAACAGAGCACTGGGCTTTGGAGATGTAGACAGGCGAATAATAAAGGGTTACTCCGACATGTGATTACAATAACGGCGGCAGGTTTTATGCCAAAGCAACCCTCTCCATTTGTCCAGGCTGGGGACTGGCACAGAGGGGCACAGCGCCCTCTGTGGCTGGATTAAACCCACCGCCCGTGCTTTTGTAAGGTTAGTGTGTTAGTAAGTGCAGATACTCACCACAAACAGCAGCCTCTGGGACCTGTGAAGACTAGTTTAAATGTTTAGGTAAAACATTGAGAGTTCAGAAGAGTTAGAATCAACAACAACAAACAAAATGGCAGTAATGACCCACAACATTAGTAAGACATTTAACCTTGTGTTAAACTACAGTGTTCAAAAAGAAATATCAACATATTTCAAACTGGTTTAAAGGTCCAAATGAACAGACCATTAACAATGCAAACCTGTGGAAGAGTTTAGGAGATTAGAATAACCAGTATCTCAGTTCAGAGCCATCACACTCTAAACCAGTCCAAATCTGGCACATTTATACCAGTTCAGAACAAACCAAATACAAAACACATTTAAAAAAACAAAAACAAGATTGTCAAGTTCAAACCTGGTTTTCACGCTAAATGAACAGAAAAATCAGTTAAACCTGTGGAAGTGTTAAGACCAAAGCTATTACACTCAAACCAGTCCAAATCGGGACATTTAGACCAGTTCAGACAAAATCAAATACAAAACACATTCAAAAACCCAAGATTGTCAAGTTCATACCTGGTTTTCACGCTAAATGAACAGAAAAATCAGTTAAACCTGTGGAAGTGTTAGTTTAAAATAACCAGTATCTCAATCCAGTGTAAGGGTTAAAGACCAGAACAATTACACTCAAACCAGTCCAAATCGGGACATTTAGACCAGTTCAGAACAAACCAAATACAAAACACATTAAAAACCAAGATTGTCAGTTGGTTTTGACGCTAAATGAACACAAGCAAAAATCAGTTAAACCTGTGGAAGTGTTAAGACCAGAACGATTACACTCAAACCGGTCCAGATCTGGCCCACATTTTAGACCAAACCAAAACAAAACACTTTCAATAACCCAATATTGTCAGTTCAGACCTGGTTTTCACACTAAATGAACAGAAAAATCAGTTAAACCTGTGGAAGTGTTAGTTTAGAATAACCAGTTTTTCAGTCCAGTGTAAGGGTGAAGACCAGAGTTATTACACTCAAACCAAATCTGGCCCAAAGTTAGACCAGTTCAGACAAAATCAAATACAAACCTATCACATTCAGCAAGTCGAGGTCAGGCTCTTGGTCTGGAACTGCCTAAGCAAAGTAAAAAACAAAAACAGTTCAACCTGTGGAAGTGTTAATTTGTAATCAGGGGGTTTAATCTGACTCATGTGAACATCACACATAAATGCTTAAATCTGGTTCACATTTAGATCAGACCAAGGAGACCACACAGTCTCCCAAAGTTTAGAATCCGACACACCAGTTTAGGCCCAAAACCAAAGCCTTAATGTAACAAGCATCCTTGGCATATTCAGACCTCGTTTTGAGATGATACAAGGTTCACAGAGAACCTCAAATACCTACCGAGTTTAAGTCTGCATGGACAGACCTCAAATACCTGCAGAGTTTAAGTCTGCATGGACAGACCTCAAATACCTACAGAGTTTAAGTCTGCATGGACAGACCTCAAATACCTACAGAGTTTAAGTCTGCATGGACAGACCTCAAATACCTACCGAGTTTAAGTCTGCATGGACAGACCTCAAATACCTGCAGAGTTTAAGTCTGCATGGACAGACCTCAAATACCTACCGAGTTTAAGTCTGCATGGACAGACCTCAAATACCTGCAGAGTTTAAGTCTGCATGGACAGACCTCAAATACCTACCGAGTTTAAGTCTGCACGGACAGACCTCAAACACCTACCGAGTTTAAGTCTGCACGGACAGACCTCAAATACCTACCGAGTCTTAAGTCTGCACGGACAGACCTCAAATACCTGCAGAGTTTAAGTCTGCATGGACAGACCTCAAATACCTACCGAGTTTAAGTCTGCATGGACAGACCTCAAATACCTGCAGAGTTTAAGTCTGCATGGACAGACCTCAAATACCTACCGAGTTTAAGTCTGCATGGACAGACCTCAAATACCTACCGAGTTTAAGTCTGCATGGACAGACCTCAAATACCTACCAAGTTTAAGTCTGCATGGACAGACCTCAAATACCTACCGAGTTTAAGTCTGCATGGACAGACCTCAAATACCTACTGAGTTTAAGTCTGGATGGACAGACCAATGAAACCTGTGAAATCAGCAGCAGGGAGAAATAATCACTGTAAGATTATTTCAGTCACAAACCAAACATTCAAGCCTTTAGGTTTGAACCATTACAGCCCATGTGTGGCCCAAAAGTCAAGGTGATAAAATGGGTTAAATACAAAGAGTGAATTTCCCTCACAAGGGATTAATAAAGTCAACATCATCTTGATTTAAAATGATCAGGTTTGAACATTTCTCCATATGGTTTCATCTTGTGCCATTCTCAGCCTCGGACCTTTGTCTTTCCTTCCTTTGGGATCCCAGGATCAACATTCAAACTTTTTGTGCCAGGTTAGACTCCTTTCTTCCAGATTAGTCCCAGGACATGTTTTGTTTGTAGGTTGTCCACAATGTAATCCATTTTTCAAAAATATAATTGTTTAGTCACTGTTCAGCTTTTGCACTTTCATAGATGGCTCCTCAGTGCTCCATTTTCTTTAACTTTGAGGTATTTGGGTATGAAAGGTGAATTCTTTCTTTGTGTGAATTAAGTGTGTATCCATTTTAAATGATATATTCCCTTTATTCATTCCATATTTTTGGGTGTTTCCTCTGATTAAACAAAAAAATTGATTCTTGATTAGTTCAGTAGTTACTTCATCTCTTGATTTTCTCCTTGGACCCTTTTTGCCTTTTTGACTTGTAATAGAGGTGAACGTTCATTTCTCAGTAGTCCACACTCTGTACTAGGCCAAATATCCCAGAGCTACCTGTAAAAGGTTGGATTAGCATGTTAAGGTTAGACACCACCCCACCACCACATGTAAATTATATGTCACTGTAGGTTTATCTTAGCAGTACACAACTAGAGCTAACTATGCTAGGCTACTCAGTAACAAAACACATGTTTTAGCCTTAGCTGTATTAAAATAATAAACTAAAATCTGTTGCAAGCCATTAAGTAGACTTGGCTTAACAATGGACAATAAATGCTTAAAATCAACATGGCAATAATAAACTGCTCCCTGTAAAAAAAAAAAAAAAAAAGGTTAGACGCCATCCTAAAACCAGAAATTTTACAGGTTAGTCAACAACATGACACGGCAGGCATCATGTTTTAGCGTACATTATAAACAAGTAGCCTAAATGTTAACACCATCTTAAAACCTGAAAATGTACAGGGTAGTTAGTACCATAATGGCAGACATGTTTTAACTTTAGCTGTATTAAAATGAACTAGACATGAATTTAACAATACATGCTTAAAATCAGTGATAATAAAAACAGCTCCCTGTAAAAAAGGTTAGACACCATCCTAAAACCAGGAAATGTTAGTAACATAATGGCAGACATCATGTTTTAACTTTAGCTGCATTTGAATAAACTAGACGTGAATTTAAGTAGATTGAGGACAAATGAACACTTAGCAGTTTGAAATCAACATTGCAATAATAAAACTCCCTGTAAAAAAGGTTAGACACCACCCCACCACCACATGTAAATTATATGTCACAGTAGCATTTAGCTTAGCAGTACTAGTAGGGCTAGTCAGTAACATGACAGACATGTTTTAGCCTCAGCTGTGTTCAAATAATAAACTAATAATTAACAGATCATTTGCTGCAGTTGCCGCAGATGATCTTCATGCCTCACAGTTGCAAGACATGAGGTAGATTTAGATTTGGCTAATTTAAACACGGCTAAAAGCTAAAACATGATAAATAAACTAGACATGAATTTAAGCAGATTTCGCTTATGGTACGGACAATAAATGATTAAAAAACATGACAAAAAACTGCTGCCTGTAAAAAAAAGAAAAAGGTTAGACTCCATCCAAAACCTGAAAACAAAATAGTTAGTAATTAAATGTCCCAGTAGCCTTTAGTAGTGCACTACTAGTTAGCACAGTAAGGTTAAAAATTTGACAGCCCATAGAACTATAATAAAATCTGGATGAATCCAAAATGGTACCATATTGTTTTCAATGGCCTGTGCTCATTGGCACATGACCCCAAAAAAGTTTTACTTCCGCAGCCCAACGTGTGACGTCAGAAACGTAGTTCTGACCAATCAGAGCGCTGCTAGAGCGGAGCTAGGCTAACTATTACAAAGCTGATTTTTAGGTGCTTTGACGATTAATTTATTATTATTTTTTTTTAAGTTCTTATTATAAAAATGCATTATACTCTCTACAAAATTCGACCTTTATGAAAGCTGTGGATGCCCTGTCAGCCGAACACGAGCAGTTTGATTTAGCAAAAATGCATTGTGCTGCTATGGGAAGTTTTTTCCTGGGCTGCGGGCATAGAACTATATGGCTGCGGGCTGTGTGCTCAATGTACGGAGTTGGGGAGGGAGGGGGAAGTTTTCAAATGAAAAATTTCCATTGTAAGAAAATTCGTCAAGTACTAAGAAATTCGTCAAGTGCGCCTACCTCACCTGCTCCCGGAGCACTGGCAATGGTTGAAGAACGGGTCAAACGCAAAAAGTCATAAGAAATTCGTCAAGTGCGCCTGCCTCACCTGCTCCCGGAGCACTGGCAATGGTGAAGAACGGATCATAAGAAATTCGTCAAGTCTGCCTACCTCACCCATAGAACTATAATGACCTCACTGTTTACGGCATTAATCATCAGCTAAAAATGGCAAAGGGTAGAGATCAATTTGTTAACTGGGCAAGAACAGAAGAAACAGCTGGATGAGCAGTGAAACTTCTACCAAAAACTCTTTATCCAGTTGACAAATTGAACTCTACCGGGCCTTTTGTTTTTCTGAGTATTGGGTTCTAGCCTATTTCATTTCTCAGTGTTAACCTACCTTTTTCCAGAAAATTTCAGGACATGTGTAACCCCGTTTTCCCTTATATTTAGACACATCTAGACTATGAAAAAACACAGCGTTTCCTCTCAACAAACGCATTGCCACAAATGCCATATGAAAGCCCAGCAAAGCATTATTAAAACCACACTGCATTAAAAAACCAAGCAGAGCGAAAAACAGCGGCAGCAGGAACATTATTCACCAACACTGCGCAAAAAACGTAAACACTGCGATGATGTTAGAGTTCACCAACGGGTGAAGTTGCGTGACCAGCCAAAACAGTCTAAAAAACATGTCACCAAATGAATTACTGCACCGCAAAGAAATTCAATTCAGTTTATCCAGTTGGCAAAAGCCCAACTGATATTTCACCTTTGTTATGGATCCCACCTGTAAGAGGGATTTCAGAAACATACGGTTCGACTGTAATAGGCTTTATAAAGTAGTAAAGTTGTAAAAGTGTGTAAGGTTGGGTCTTGGCTGGTCAGGCAACAGGTAAAACCATATTGGTAAATCTTATCTGGTGTTGGCTTCTTCGCCTGGTTCAACATGCTGGACGCGGTGATCTGGACGCGCTGCACCGTCTGCGTAGCCCCGCCGCTGCGCCGCTGCACCGTCTTCATACTCCCGCCGCTGCACCGTCTGCACCGTCTGCGTACTCCCGCCGCTGCACCGTCTGCGTACTCCCGCCGCTGCACCTTCTCCGTAGTCCCGTAGCATGGAGCTGCACGTGCTGTGGCCAAATATGCGCCTTTTCCAGAGTTTGCGCACTGGAGCTGCACGTGCTGTGGCCAAATATGCGCCTTTTCCAGAGTTTGGCTGTTCTGGAGCTGCAGCGATAAACTTTCACGTGTCCATGTTGCTGTGGCTAAACGCGCGTTAGAAGAGCGTAAAACCGAAGCGCTGCTGTCACATAGAAATCCGCGTATCCACTGGCTCCCGGTGGAGCTCTTCTGAGTACACATATCCTTGTGAGCACCGGGGCGCGCCAAATTATACGCACCTGTGCTCATTGATCGCGCTCACCTGGCGCTAATCACAGACCAAGTGTCCTAAAGCTATTGGTGGGTTTCCTCACGTGACCCCGGTGCCGCGTGAAATTCAGAGAGGGGCAGGAAGTGTTTTGCGCCCCTTCAAAACACAGCGCAGTCATATGAGAGAATATTATAGAGAATATTATAGATCCATGAGCACAGTGGGTGACAGCGAGTCAGAAAAAAGTTTGAACGGGCGGAACAGACCAGCTATCACAAAAACGTGTAAAAAAAAAAGAGTGTAAAATATGACTGTGCTATGTGATACTATGTGACTTTTCATGCAGTTTAATAATAAAATATCTTATTATACTTATATATATATATATATATATATATATATATAGTATAAATCCAGTCTAAGATGGATTTCAAATGACATCATAACTTTCTATAGGCCATGGGTGTATCACTAATGGAAACACACAGGTTCCACATTTGTGCATTTACCTTTTAGATATTTCAGGGCAAAGTACAGAAGTATAGTACAGAAGTATATATTATGATGTAAATAATTTCCCAGAGAGAGCTATTTTTATCTTTTATTTTATCTTTTATCTTTTATCTTATTGTATTTAGCTTATTTTGTAACTTGTTTGATGTACATGCTCTTGGTCGGTTGCATCTGTAACAAAGAAAATTTCCCTTCGGGGATGAATAAAAGTAATTCTGATTCTGAATTCTGATATAGAATCTCAAAGGACAGAGTTCCTTCTATTGTGGTGGAAAAATAAAGTTTTTTATTGCACTGCCAATGAGCAGTTTTTTAGAAAAAAATCCCACAAATAACCAATAAAGTGGGAGTAAAGGTGCTGAACATTCCAGGCAAACTATTAACATCCCCATGGCGAAAAGCAGGTGCAGACCCTCCAGAAAACAGCACACCAGAATTACTACCACTAATTACTGATTCCCACTAATATTCGTTTACAACCATGTAAAAACTCCTGACAGGTTTATTTTTAGTTCTACACTGAGAAGAGACAATAAATTAAGACTGCATTCCTTTTATTACCAAAAATATGAAATTACCTTCACAGAAAGTAGAACTGGACAAAAACACACTTAAATAAAGACGTAACAAACATTTACAGTGAGTCCGAGCCTCAAACGAGGAACACAAAACTCTGGCAGCCACTTTGAGTTTGGGCAGAGGAGCGGCTCATTGTGTCTGGCACTGGACTCCTGACTGTGGGGCGTCTTCGTCCTCCTCGTAAACTCTCCCTGGAGCTTCCTCTGCTGGGCCTGGACCTCCACCTCCACCAGGTCCACCTCCACCAGGTCCACCTCCTCCATGTGACCGTCAGCATCACGTCCTCTCTGGGAGGCATTCGTCTCTCCAGCTGGTACATGAGGTGTTTAGGGAGCCCGTCTTTTTCTGGGAATTCAATCTGTAAACAAAAGCAAATTTAAGAACACTGCCCCTCAGATGACAATAGGACATGTGATGGGTTTAAAGCGCTGTCTGTTATTGAGAAGCTGGAGACAAAATTACTGTCAGTAATGTACTAGGTGTTTTAGTTTGAGAAGATTACCGTATTTTCTGGACTATAGAGCACCTGCATATAAGCTGCATCCACTTTATTTAATTTTTTTTTTATTTAAAAAAGTATATACAAGCTGCAACCGGGCTATAAGCCGCTGATATCTATGTTGAAAAATGAGATATTTACTGCATATACAGAACGATTTTGTACGTTTATGGACCTGAACAGATTCTTTCTGAACAGTGCTGATTAAAACGGGTCAAAAACAGAAACGAACCGGTAATTGATTACTTTTGATTACTTTATTACTTTAGTAAATGACTAAAAAATCATTATTGTCTTGACTGTCTTGAGTTCACTGTATTCATTGCTTTTCTATAATTTATCCCATTATTTTTTACTGAAATCTAAACGGTCAGAAGCACTTCTATAGGGCGTGGCCATGATATTTTTACTTGTCTTGTCATGATCGACTTCTGTGTTAAATTTGATGATTTTAACGTGCAATTATTTTTTGATATCATTCATATTCCCTAATGCATTTTTGTGTCGTTAGGGGGCGCTGGTGAGCCATTTTATTTATTTATTGAAAATGGAAATAGTTAGAGAAGTGGAGTCTTTAACACTTGGCCAAATTTCGTGACTTTTCGTCATTGTTCACTGGGTGAAAAATGGGTGAGTGCGTCAGGAGAAAAATAATAATAATAAGAATATTCTGATACAAGAACAATGTTCCACTTTTTTTTGGCCGACAAACTCTACATTTTCGGAAACCTCTGGTGCATTGCTACGTCATGGCGAGGGTCCCTGGTCACTACGGGCGAGTCATGTCACGTCACTTTAGTTCCCGCCCCCTATGAGCATCGCTATGTGATACTAATAGGCCCTTCGCCAGCCTCTGGCGCTCGGGCCTAAAAAGGTGTCGGCCAATAAAGGACACGACTCAGTGGAATATGAGTGTTCTTTCTGTGACAGAGGGATGTGCTGCTGATGGTGAGTCTGTTCTGTGCGTATGTCTCATTGGAGATGGTTCATGTTTTCAGAGATTGTACGAGTGCAGATTGTACATGTGCAGGTTTAGCCCAGCTCTTTATTTAACATCATTTCACTTTAATTATGTTGGTCACTTTATTTTGGCTACTGTTGTGATGAAAAGACTGAAAAGTGTTTCTCTTTTGGACACATGCGCACTCGACTGTTGCAGTAACCAGGATACTGCATCTACATGCACCATGACCAAACCGGGATACTCAAAAATTTCTGCTGTCTGCTGGTGAGCCAACAATTAAAGCTTGGAGCCGCGCAATGTGTATCACTGGCCTAGTAAAAAAGTGCACCTTAGTGTGGTCAGAGGGGTCGTGACGCAGATTAACAGCCTCATCTCCTTCAGTCTGCCCCAGGACAGAGTGTGGAGTGATGATTAACGTAAGATCACTGATGATTACAGCCAGTCTTACTATACGAACAACCCTCCCCACGTTGAGCAGAATAAAATATACTTTGAATATTTGCATTTCACAGGATTCTCTCTTGGTGACACGAGGTCTGGAGTGGGTGTGTGTTCGAGCCGCAGGGACAGTGTCTGTCCTGATTACACATGGTCCACAGGCCGAGCTGCAGAGCGAGAGCTGCAGAGCGAGAACATGGTGATTGACGGCTCACATTATCAGTGCAGTTAGCCTCCGAACACCGGGCTGCTTCAAGTGCCACTCAAGCTCACTGTAAAGACTGTGTGCCGTTATATAGAGCTCAAAATCTGTCATGTTTATTGCAAAATGTCTTAGCGATACATCAGCCAAGGCAACGTTAAAAAGTAAACAAACATAAACAACCAATTAGCTGCTTTTTAGTTCAAATATAGAACTAAATATCTAAACCAATCAGCAAAACGTTTTTTTACTAACCATTAAAGTAATTAAATCAAGTCCCAACAAGAGAATTCTGTATCAATCAAAATGAGACTAGTCTAGTCTCTAGCGAATCACAGCTCACTTCTACCACACCTCAATTTCCCAGAAGCCTATTTGTAGCAGCCTGTCCCGGCGACCCAGTTTGTACCGAATAACTCGACCCCACACTCCGAAACCGCTATCTGTTCACTTCCAGACATAAGACGCCTACGAGGAAGGGGGGGGTCCCGTCCCTGCTGGGCCATGTGAAGATTGAGACTGAACCCCCACCCTGAGCCTCAACCCAGCCGACCCGCCTCGTCTCCGTATAATAAACTCTTTTTGCTTCGCACGTATGTTGTTGTTGTGGTCCTTGTTAGTGCATCTGTATTTAGGTCACTTAAACTTCTGCAGTGTGTCTTGTCAGTCGAATATTTCAGAGAAGTGAAAATGGCTGAAGCTGAAGAAAAGCACAATTAGCTCGGCGTTGCCATGGAGTTTGTGTCCTCTCCCTGCACCGTCCTCGCTGGGAGAAGCGAAAGAAAACTATTGATTTTGTGTGTCCGGCGATTTAAGGATGTGAGCGGCTCAGAAAGGCCACAGTGATTACGGCAGCGGTCAGAGCATCGGCGTCGGCCCCGGAGACGCTCACACACCAGCAGGAGGATTTAACCCCAAGTCCTGTCGAAAATGTCAAAGTTTATGGACTGAATAATCTGACGTCATGAGACGATTGGAGCCGACTCACTCCAGAAGTGTCTCTGAATGGAATTCTGCACAAGAGGGAAAACCCAGAGCCACAGAGCCACAGAGCCAAAGAGCCACAGAGCCACAGAGCCACAGAGCCACAGAGCCAAAGAGCCACAGAGCCACAGAGCCACAGAGCCAAAGAGCCACAGAGCCACAGAGCCAAAGAGCCGCAGAGCCAAAGAGCCAAAGAGCCACAGAGCCACAGAGCCAAAGAGCCGCAGAGCCGCAGAGCCACAGAGCCGCAGAGCCGCAGAGCCAAAGAGCCGCAGAGCCACAGAGCCAAAGAGCCGCAGAGCCGCAGAGCCACAGAGCCAAAGAGCCACAGAGCCACAGAGCCACAGAGCCACAGAGCCAAAGAGCCAAAGAGCCAAAGAGCCGCAGAGCCGCAGAGCCAAAGAGCCAAAGAGCCAAAGAGCCGCAGAGCCACAGAGCCACAGAGCCAAAGAGCCAAAGAGCCACAGAGCCACAGAGCCACAGAGACAAAGAGCCACAGAGCCAAAGAGCCGCAGAGCCGCAGAGCCGCAGAGCCACAGAGCCAAAGAGCCGCAGAGCCGCAGAGCCAAAGAGCCCCAGAGCCGCAGAGCCCCAGAGCCACAGAGCCAAAGAGCCGCAGAGCCGCAGAGCCACAGAGCCGCAGAGCCGCAGAGCCAAAGAGCCGCAGAGCCACAGAGCCAAAGAGCCGCAGAGCCGCAGAGCCGCAGAGCCGCAGAGCCACAGAGCCAAAGAGCCGCAGAGCCAAAGAGCCGCAGAGCCCCAGAGCCGCAGAGCCGCAGAGCCAAAGAGCCCCAGAGCCGCAGAGCCCCAGAGCCGCAGAGCCCCAGAGCCGCAGAGCCAAAGAGCCAAAGAGCCGCAGAGCCACAGAGCCGCAGAACCAACACCACATCTTTGACACCCTGTTTCCAGCATTCTGGGCTGGTGCTGGTGTCAGTTTGGTGCTGGTGACAATTTGGTGCTGGTGTCAGTTTGGTGCTGGTGTCAGTTTGGTGCTGGTGTCAGTTTGGTGCTGGTGACAGTTTGGTGCTGGTGTCAGTTTGGTGCTGGTGTCAGTTTGGTGCTGGTGACAGTTTGGTGCTGGTGTCAGTTTGGCGCTGGTGACAGTTTGGCGCTGGTGTCAGTTTGGTGCTGGTGACAGTTTGGTGCTGGTGTCAGTTTGGTGCTGGTGTCAGTTTGGTGCTGGTGACAGTTTGGTGCTGGTGACAGTTTGGTGCTGGTGACAGTTTGGTGCTGGTGTCAGTTTGGTGCTGGTGACAGTTTGGTGCTGGTGTCAGTTTGGTGCTGGTGTCAGTTTGGTGCTGGTGACAGTTTGGTGCTGGTGTCAGTTTGGCGCTGGTGACAGTTTGGCGCTGGTGTCAGTTTGGCGCTGGTGACAGTTTGGTACTGGTGACAGTTTGGTGCTGGTGTCAGTTTGGTGCTGGTGACAGTTTGGTGCTGGTGTCAGTTTGGTGCTGGTGTCAGTTTGGTGCTGGTGACAGTTTGGTGCTGGTGTCAGTTTGGTGCTGGTGTCAGTTTGGTGCTGGTGACAGTTTGGTACTGGTGACAGTTTGGTGCTGGTGTCAGTTTGGTGCTGGTGACAGTTTGGTGCTGGTGTCAGTTTGGTGCTGGTGTCAGTTTGGTGCTGGTGTCAGTTTGGTGCTGGTGACAGTTTGGTGCTGGTGTCAGTTTGGTGCTGGTGTCAGTTTGGTGCTGGTGTCAGTTTGGTGCTGGTGTCAGTTTGGTGCTGGTGTCAGTTTGGTGCTGGTGTCAGTTTGGTGCTGGTGTCAGTTTGGTGCTGGTGACAGTTTGGTGCTGGTGCTTGAAAAGTCGTGTCATTAAAAGCAGAGCCTCTACTGTACATATGGCCACAGAAACAAGCAGAAATGGGTGGATTCTTCACTGCTGATGTGGCTTCTTGTTTTATATTATGTTATAACAATTTATTATGACGTAATTTTGGGATTATTTCAATTCATGTCACAGATTGTAATCTCAAATTCACCTGTTTAGCTCAGCTTTGTGTGTGGGGGTGTTGAATTGTTCTTTTTTAATCACTTTAAAGCGCTTTGTGTTGCCTTTTTTGTATGAAAAACGCTCTATAAATAAAGTTTGATTGATTGATTGATTATTTTGTATCACATTTTAACACGAAACTGTCACATCATTTCCAAATATCACTTCATTTTGTCGTAGTACAAAGTTTACTTTTGTTTTTACTTTCTGACCTGATGTTAAAATGTTGTTTCCTCCTCAAAAACACACCTGGAGTTGTGTTTTGTTTCATTCACACTCGTTTAACACACAAACCCAACGTATTCAGACTGAATTCTACCCTTAAACAGAAAACACTCCCACCTCGTGATGTCATGTGGTGATACAGGAAGTGCTCCGCTTAGTTTTTAAACCCCGTGCACCTTCACTCGAATCATTTGGATGATTTCAGCCCATCTCTACCGAACAAAAATGGTAAAATTCAACAAAACAACATCCTAACAAGTCAATTTAGCGTAAAGTAGAGCCATAAAATAAAAATCAGAGAACGATAAACGTGCAGTAATTGATTTGTTTTGATTGACACGGGTAGATTTACTTGTAGAGTCCTTCACTTTTTCCCGCTGACACGAGGGGCAGATAAAAACATTTTGTCCCGTCATTTTGCCCTGACATTTGGCGCCTGCTTAATTGGCTGATATTATGATGTGCGCGCTGTGCCGGGGAAGTCCATACGGCGCTAATCTATGTGACCTTTATGTAACGAACGGCGGAGGGGTTTAAAACGGAGCTCCGACAGCGAGCGGGGGGAAGGCTGCCGTGTTTTATTCACACGCGGTCAATGCGCTACAGGTCACGCTACGGTTACGCAACGGATCCGATCGGAACGGAGCCGAGGCGCCGTCGTTCGGGGAAGAGTCAGTGGAGATATTTTCTCATTTATTCGTACTTGTTTTATTTTTTACTAATTTTTAAGCACTCGTCTTTGTGATAATATGAAAAAAGATAGAAAGGGGTTTAAGGGCACAAAATGAAAAAAAATCAATTATGGTTCGTTATTCGATTTTTTGAGTTTGTGTTTAAAATGAATAATGGGAAAAAAATATCCAGAGTGGAGTGTGTCATTAGTGTAGTGCTCATCAGCCATTAGTGCGGTTCACCACCGAGATGATCACCAGGACTAAACCAGGACTGAACCAGGACTGGACCAGGACTGAACCAGGACTGAACCAGGGCTAAACCAGGACTGGACCAGGACTGAACCAGTACTGAACCAGGTCTAAATCAGGACTAAACCAGGTCTAAATCAGGACTGAACCAGGTCTAAACCAGGGCTAAACCAGGGCTAAACCAGGACTGAACCAGGACTGAACCAGGACTAAACCAGGGCTAAACCAGGACTGGACCAGGACTGAACCAGTACTGAACCAGGTCTAAATCAGGACTAAACCAGGTCTAAATCAGGACTGAACCAGGTCTAAACCAGGGCTAAACCAGGGCTAAACCAGGACTGAACCAGGTCTAAACCAGGGCTAAACCAGGGCTAAACCAGGACTGAACCAGGTCTAAATCAGGACTAAACCAGGTCTAAACCAGGACTGAACCAGGGCTAAACCAGGACTAAACCAGGACTGAACCAGGTCTAAACCAGGGCTAAACCAGGACTAAACCAGGACTGAACCAGGTCTAAACCAGGACTAAACCAGGACTAAACCAGGATTGAACCAGGTCTAAACCAGGTCTAAACCAGGACTGAACCAGGGCTAAACCAGGACTAAACCAGGACTGAACCAGGGCTAAACCAGGACTAAACCAGGACTAAACCAGGACTGAACCAGGTCTAAACCAGGTCTAAATCAGGACTGAACCAGGTCTAAACCAGGACTGAACCAGGGCTAAACCAGGACTAAACCAGGACTGAACCAGGTCTAAACCAGGTCTAAATCAGGACTGAACTAGGTCTAAACCAGGGCTAAACCAGGACTAAACCAGGACTGAACCAGGTCTAAACCAGGTCTAAATCAGGACTGAACCAGGACTAAACCAGGACTAAACCAGGGCTAAACCAGGGCTAAACTAGGACTGGACCAGGGCTAAACCAGGTCTAAACCAGGACTGAACCAGGTCTAAACCAGGGCTAAACCAGGACTGAACCAGCTCTAAACCAGGTCTAAACCAGGTCTAAATCAGGACTGAACCAGGTCTAAACCAGGACTGGACAAGGTCTAAACCAGGACTGAACCAGGTCTAAACCAGGTCTAAACGAGGGCTGAACCAGGACTAAACCAGAACTGAACCAGGACTGAACAAGGTCTACACTGCAAAAAAGTCCTATCAAAAAATAAGAAAAAAAAACCCAATTTTTAGGTAAAAATGCCCTATTTTAAGTGAAATCAATGAATTGTTAGCCGTTTTTTCATTTTTGTTTTGGAGACAAATAATGAAGGAAAGAGTTTTTTTCATTTTCTTATTTTGTGGTTTTATTTTGAAAAACGAATTAACAAATGACACACAGATTCAGTGTCCTCTCCTCATGTGCGTATTGATCCTCATGTGTTTGTATTCAGAGCAGGAACAGACTCAGACTCACTGAACCCGAGCGAAATCCTGATGAGGGACAGACTGTAGGGCTCATATGTTAAAGGGATGTGACAATAACGTAAATCTGGTGATATCGTATCGTCAAAGGTCTCACAATAATATCGTGGACCATCACAATATATCAAATCACAAATGAACAGTTCTGATGCAGAAATAGCTAAAAAAAAAAAACAGAGGGAACTACATAGACCATGATCCTTTGCTCCGTTTCAGTGCAGATGACATGAAGAAATAACTGTTCTAAGCACTTTTACATCTTCATTCTTTGGATTAAGTCTTGTGAAGCATTTTAAGAGGAAAAAGGAGGAGATTCACAGTTTATATTGCGATAAATATCGTACGGTGAGATGTTTATGGTGAAAATATGGTACAGAGAGATTTGGATTTCGTTCCATCCCTAATGACAATAAATGTTGCACCAAATGACTGGTCAAAGCATTTTATAACATCAGTCTTTTTATTATGTAGAATATCGAAATATCGTGAGCTTTCCCACGATATCGCAACAAATATCGCACCGTGAGGTTCAGACCGTGATGATATCGTATTGTGAGACTTGGATATGGTTACAGCCGTACTGTGTTATAACGTTGCTTCCTCATCACAAACAGACCTACACTGCAAACATATCCCACCTTAAAACTAGAAAAATCCACTTGTTTTAAGTTAAAATGTTCTCGAAACAAGTGAAATGATCTGATCTGCCAGAGCAGGAAGTGAAATTTACTTATCAAGAAATCTTAAATAAGAAAATATATCTAGACCTTCATAAATCTCCATATAAGATTAAATCACTTATTCTAAGCAATAATCTAAGTTTGAAGTGATGTAAAAAAAACAAAAACAAACACTAAATCTAAGAATAAATTAAGCTGAAAATCTTAAAACTAGAATAAAAAGCTGTTATTGACTATTTTATTGTTGATTTTAGTTCATGAACCTTAATGAAATTTTTTTATTTAAAGACCAATTACCATTTGGTAACATATTGTCACTCGCCAAAAACTTTTAAATCTTTTAATCTTTCCATGTTACAAACAGAAGGTTCAGAGATACTGGATGAGTTCAGTCCAAGATCGACTGATTTACATCCAGAAAACATGTCTTAAACATTGTTTTGTTTTGTGCATTCAAACTAGTTTATAGATATAACAAGAGCTCCTCCAGCAGGGCAAAATACGCCCGTACTTTGAATTATTGTATATAGAATTAAGTTAGAATTTGTCAAACCTACTTAAAGATGAATTGTTGGTGCAGTTTGGAAGATTCCAACACTGACAAGGTTTTCGCAAAGGGTCGGGCCCTTGACCTTTGACCCTGTGACCTTGAAATCAATAGGGAACATCCTTGACCCATGGGGTGTCCAGCCATGAAGTTTGACATTCCTAGGTGAGACGGTTGTCCACAGACGGACGGACGGACGGACAGACGGACAGACGGACAGACGGACAGACGGACAGCTCCATAACATAATACGTCCCGTATTACAACGGGCGTATAAAAACTAAATAAGAAAAAAAAAATATTTTCTTGAAATAAGCTTAATAATCTTACATTTTTAACAGTCATTTAGTACATATCCCTTAAAACAAGATAAATAAGAGGTTTTGACGAGATATAAGAGAATAAATCTTGATAAGTTTTAGTAAATTTTCGGTGTAGTTTCGTTTCAGTCACATGTTTAACACATCCTGCAGATTTAGGCTGAGTTCTTCTCTCAGAGGAAGTGCTCCACTGAGTTTTTAAACTCCACACACCTTCACTACAGTTCTCTGGATAACTTCAGCCCTGGAATTGCTCATCTCGACTGAACTAAAGCTAAAAAGACATCACGAGGTGGAGCAGAGCACTTTGAGCTTTGGACATGTAAACAGACTCATAATAAAGTTCCTCAAACAAAACACGACTCCAGGTTTGTTTTTGAGGACGTCTCAGTTTTGTAAATTGTGTTGCATTTCCTGAAGCCAAACACTAGGTGGCGCCTGAGCCTCACTAATGCCCTCCCCGCTCACCCACTGAGCTGTTTTACGGTGATATTAACTTTGATGAGCACCACATTTGAACTTCACCTGCAGCTAATGAACAAAATACGTTTGAAACAGAAACAGCGACTGTGTGCTGGGAATAAAGACAAAAACAGTGCAAAAGAAGAAAGAAATATGCGCAGTTCTTTGGAGTTCTTACATTTTTCTTTCCATGACTCCACAGTGTGACACGTCTGAAGAAGAACTGCGGTGTGGATCTCGTTCTTCTTTTGCACAATTACACGTTTGTCTCATTCTGTAAGTCCTGGGGTTTAGGCAGGTTTCAACACACGGAAGTAAATAAACAGTAAATAAGTCTGGTTAGTCTGACTTTATAGACCCACATTAAATACTTCTGCTCAGGTTCATCTGAAGATTTATGCAGACACACGAAGGGTCATTTCCTATAACACGCCGCCCCCTGGTGGTGCACACAGAGAAGGCCAAGAGCAGAAACTGGACAGTGTCTTTGTGCAGCTTTTCCTCTCGACCTCCTCTGCTCCACTGCAACTGATGTAAAATATAACAATAAAGTCTAAAAGTGAATAAAAATGATCCTCTCATGTCCACTCCCCTCTGATTCTGATTCTGATCAGTTTAAAAAGCCAACGTGACTCTATTTTCTGTTCTCTGTTATAATGATTGAATGTGTGTGAATACGTGTGGATAATGATACAGATTTTGCAGTGACAACAAGCTGAGGCGACATGTATCACTAATTAAGAAAATAAAAATACTGATGAACAAAAATAAAGTGAAGTAAACAGTGCGGTTTTGGTGAAAATGGAGTCGATCGGCGAAAAGGCGTCTTGAAAAGAATTAAATATTGCTCAATATTACACACTGCAAAAAAGGATTTTCTATCAAAGTTAAACTCACTTGAATTAAGCAGATTCATCTTAAAAGACGAATTTTACGATTTTTTACTTAATAAGATGAGTTTTTTTTTTACTTGTTTCAAGATATTCCATCCTGATTTATCTTATGTAGATATTACAACTTATTCTAAGCACTTTTTATATTAACTCAGTCCAGGTTAAGCCTCTTTAACTTCCTTCTCAAACCAATAAGGTGAAAAATCTTGCCATAAATACTTGAAACTAGTGTTTTCTGCTTAGAACAAGATTCATATTTCGTCTTGTTTTAAGAAAACTTGGTAAGTGAAAATTTCTTACTGCACTGACAGATAATTTCACTTAAAATAGGGCATTTTTACCTCAAAATTTGTATTTCTTTCTTATCATTGATAGGCCTTTTTTGCAGTGCAAACATGAATCACTCCAAATACAACTTCGAGAGGGTAAACGAGAAGAAAAGCAACAACAACATGATTAAAAGCTCTGAAAAGTCGATTTTGTAGAACAGATTTGCTTTAACGCTAATCTGCTGTTTACTCAAACTGTTTGACCCTTTCCCTGACCTCACAGGCACCGCGATGAAGTTTATGTAAAATCCTTATGTACTTTACCTATTTTAGAAAACCACTAATTAATGTGACTTATATATAACAGTTGTGAAGTGAAAAGTTGAGGCGTGGAGTGATTTTTCTGGGAGGAATGTTGAAGTGGGACAAACGGGGAAGTCTGTAGTTCAAATCCTCTTAAACCAAATCTGTTTTTGGTTTTGTTAAGTTATAGGATTTGGTTAAACGCGGCTGGAACAACTGGTCAACCCCACAGGAGGCGAGAACTAAAGGTTTGCTGCATGTGTGGACACTAGAGGGCGCTGCTCACCAGAGGTTTTCCACAGGCTTTAGGATACAGGCTCTATTCAGGACCTGGTTTAGTCCTGGTTTAGTCCTGGTTTAGTCCTGGTTTAGACCTGGTTTAGTCCTGGTTTAGACCTGGTTTAGTCCTGGTTTAGTCCTGGTTTAGTCCTGGTTTAGACCTGGTTTAGTCCTGGTTTAGTCCTGGTTTAGTCCTGATTTAGTCCTGGTTTAGTCCTGGTTTAGTCCTGGTTTAGTCCTGGTTTAGTCCTGGTTTAGTCCTGGTTTAGTCCTGGTTTAGTCCTGGTTTAGACCTGGTTTAGACCTGGTTTAGTCCTGGTTTAGACATGGTTTAGTCCTGGTTTAGTCCTGGTTCAGTCCTGGTTTAGACCTGGTTTAGTCCTGGTTTAGACCTGGTTTAGTCCTGGTTCAGTCCTGGTTCAGTCCTGGTTTAGACCTGGTTTAGTCCTGGTTCAGTCCTGGTTTAGACCTGGTTTAGTCCTGGTTCAGTCCTGGTTCAGTCCTGGTTTAGACCTGGTTTAGTCCTGGTTTAGTCCTGGTTCAGTCCTGGTTTAGTCCTGGTTTAGACCTGGTTCAGTACTGGTTCAGTCCTGGTTTAGTCCTGGTTTAGTCCTGGTTCAGTCAGGAATACCTGTACCTGTAAATTCAGTGTAAAACAAACAAACTTCGCAAATTAAAAATAAATGATTTTTCATTCCACATGAGTAAAAACAGGCAGAACTTATGTGTCTGTTTCGCTCTGGTACAAACGAACAAACAGAAACCTGCCTCCACCTCACTGATCCTGTCAGTAACAATAAACTCACGACATTCACCACGGCAACGACTTAAAGCGAAACTATCACAGCCTCATCACAAAGTCACGCTCATTTTCGCTGTAGATGGGCCGTTTTTATCGCGGGTCAGATGTGGGAGGGGCGTCGCTGCTCGTAAACAGAACAGTTAATTAGGTCCCAGAAATGTCCAGGTTTTTTTTGCCAGAGATCCGTTGGAAAAGTGACAAAATGCAGCTTTAACGAGCAGTTTTTGTGCCGCCCGGTTTGTCCCGTGGGAGCCCCGAGTCTCACTGAGGCCATTCGTCATAAAGATTAGACCTTTCAGAGAATGTTTAGAGCAAACGGATTCGAGATATGAGATACGGTTTTGAAAGGCAATAAAATCCGAAAATAACATGAACTTCTGGCCAGTATCAGAGGTTAAATACATAACGAAGTCTCTAAAGTTGTTTCAAGATCTTTGTCGAAGACTCGGTGTTTGTTTTCGGTCTCAAAACAGAAATCATTTGTCAAATCGATCAGAATCGCCGCGTTTACCGAACTGCCTCCTCCGCATTCTGAGCGTGTTCAGACTTTATCGCAGCGAAGAATTACAAATATATCCTCACGTATTTTTTTTGTATGACACAATTTTATATAATTAACATCCCAGATTCGCAGTTTTAAGTCTGCTGGCTGCACTGTAACCGGGGTCACTTGGATCATTTCAGTCCCGGAGTCGCCGATCTCTACGGAGCAAAAGGTAAAAGGAGCTGTTCGCCTGAGAAATCATGACCTCACAAGGTGGAACAGAGCATTTCGAGCTTCGGAGATGTGGACGGACTCGTGATAAAGCGACTCAAACGTGTGCGAGTGACACAAAACACTACTCCAGTGTTTGGAGTTAACATTATAACACGACTTACAGCTCACAAGAGTCAATTTGTGCAATAAAACCCCTTTAACCCTTTAACTGCCTCCTCGACCAAATGGTTTAGCACATTTTGAGTCACTCTATTTCAATAAGGTCTGCTTAATTTAACTCAAACTGATTTAGCCATCTCTATTAATTGGTAGAGGTGTGCAAAGCTAAAGAAATCCACATGAATCCATAAGAAATTTTATACGTTAACCATAAAATGACATCTTGACCATTTGGTAGAGGCCAATATTTTTTAAAACTAAAAGGTCTGCTGAAAAACAACAACACAAGATTGTGGTTATTACTTACTCAAAGCTATAAAAAATGCAAACAAAAACTTGTTCTATAGCTTTTTTCTTGGTAGGGTAGTTAAAGGGTTAATATCCATTTAAAATACTTCACACTGAACCTTTAATGTGCGTTTTACTTTATATTTCAAACAAAACACTGACTTAGCTAAACTTGGACGATTTCTCAGTGCGCGGTTCTGTTTTACTGCAGTAACAGATCTTTCTAATCCAGGTGCGGTCAGAACGAGTGTCATTTTACTGCACGTTTTGCTGCACTTATGTTTCTCTTATCACAGTTTTATCAGACTGACAAAAAAGTTCATCAGAGCGACGCGTAAATGTGTGGAAATAAATACAAAACTCCTGTGGGGACATATAAGAGAATTGAGAATATTTGTGTTTCTAGAAATGGTAAATTTTTCATAATTTGGTTTTGAATTTGTTGGCAACAATGTGCATTTTTAATTTTTTAATCAATCTTCATTTACAGCATGTCCATGTATTATTAGATCAATAATGAGTTTAAAGGTCTTATATTACGCAAAATTGTAAGAAAAATAATTTTTTCTTACGTAAAATAACTGGATTTAGTGATGCGCCTGAAGCGGTAAACTTGACAATCGGTTAAATAATGAGCGACCGAGTCCGGACACCGAACCCCCGGCCTCCCCGTTCGCTCTGTAACTCCGCTGCAGTCGTCTCCGTCTGAGCGCGGACAGCTGAATTATGGGATATCTGAGCTCTGACCCCGACCTCCGGCATGAGCGGCCCCGCGACCTGCGACCTCTGCGGGTTATTTAAGAGCTGCTGAGTGCGTTCATATCCGGCTCTTATGAAACACTTCGATGGGACATAAATAAAAAACAACCGAAGAGGAGGAAACAGCTAAAACTATTTGGACTATTTACATGAGTCGGTGTTGTGTAAACAGCTCAGGCTCGCGGGAATGTGTTTTCGGAGACATCGGAAACCGCAAAAGGCCCGAAATTACACCAAATTAACTCTCCATAAACTTTAAGATGTGTTATAAATCAAAACAGACCCGGAGTTGTGTTTTGTTTCATTCACACATGCTTTTTTTAAAATTATTATTAGTCTGTTTACATCTCCAAAACTCAACATGTTCTGTTCCACGTTGCGATGTCATGAAGCGAAGTGATAGTTTTCAAGTTAGCAGCTACATTTTGCCTTTCGTTCGGTAGATGTCGGCAATTCCAGGCCCGAAATGACGCGAGTGATTCTAGTGAAGGTGCGTGGAGTTTAAAAACAGACTTCCTTCCACTTCCTTTATTTACCACATGACGTCACAAGGGGGGGACGGTGTTTTCTGGTTGAATATGCAGGATTTCTGTGTTAAAGGTGCACTCACACTGCAGCCGTACGACACTACCAAGCGCAGACAGCCCCTAAAGCATTGCACCCCTGTACATTTGGCCCGGTTGGAGGTGTTGCCCGGTTGCTCACGTACACGCAAATGCACGACTTTAATATACGAGTCCTGATGTTATTACGATATGGTGATTATAGACGGTTCATACAAGGAAAACAGTGAAGAAACTCTGCTCCGAAACGTACGGCGAACACGCTCTCACCTTCAATAAGGACCGTGGACAGCGACAGGAGAAGAAACGCAGGTCTCCAGGGAGAATAGCTCATAACTAATTGTAAATCAGTGAATCCAAATACTGTCCAATACACTATTAAATACTAAATCAGGGGTCTCAAACTCAATTTACCTGGGGGCCGCTGGAGGCAGAGTCTGGGTGAGGGTGGGCCGCATAAGAGATTCCACAAAAAAAGTTTAAAAAAAAAGTCCTCAAATGTCATTAACAGTTTTAATGATTTCTTCTGAACATGAAGTGTCCTGAACGTGAATAGAACATTGAGTGAAAATCATGAACGGTTCTTCTGAACATGGCTTCTCTTGCCTACTCCTTGCTGCCAGAGACTTGACTGCGCTTCTCACAAATCTGAACCACATTTGGCTTGAGAGAGGAAGCAGTTGAGACCCTCAGTGTGGCTTGAAGATGATCATCAGTAAGTCTGGACCTGCACTTGGACTTATTGAAGTTCAAGGTGGAGAAGAACTTTTCACACAAATATGTGCTGCCAAAAAGGCACATGGTCCGCTTGAACATTCGGGAAAGCTCAGGGAAGTTGGGGGGCAATTCTCTCAAAAATTGCCCATGCTTGTCTGCTTTTCCACTCATCTCCCTGAACTTGGCTTTGAGGTCAGAGTTGCATTGCAGGTCAGTGAGCTCCATTTGAAGCGTAGGAGGGGCATCTTGCACATCAAAGGTAAAGGGGTCCACAAAAATTTGAAAAGTGGCTCTGTGCGTCTTGAACTCTGCAAATCTGAAATTGTCTGTGCTCGTCACCAACCTTTCTCTTCACTGCAGGCTTTGATGAAGACATGACAGGGGTATGACAAAATCTAATTGATTCCGCTTAGTGGCGCTCTTGTTTCACGTTTCAAACAAGTGTTTAGCTAGCTAATTGCGCACAGAGAACATTTTAATGCATAACGCTTTGTGACGGAGCGCGCCTTAACCGGGAGAGCGCTCCGTGCGCTCTGCCGCGCTCTCGAGCCAGAGCGAGAGGCGCCGGTCGGGGAATGTCCGGGCAGCTACAGGTGCTCCGTCACACGCTTCTATCTGTAACAGCAGCGTAGACGATAAACAGCCCGGTAACAGTTGCCGGTAGAAAGTACGATAGAAGGCAAGTGCTGCTGTTGCAAGCGTGAAGTGCACGAAGCTGGTGTAGCTTAGCCCCGACAAGGGACGGCGCACGGGAGCTGGCAGATTGGCCCTTCGGAGGTCCACTTTCTCTGCGGGCCACACTAATATTATACTTTCATATTAAGGTGCGGGCCACAAAATATTGTACTGCGGGCCGCACTTGGCCCCCGGGCCGCGAGTCTGAGACCCCTGTACTAAATGTTAATAAAATTCACACACTAAATAGAATGCTAAATACAATCAATCAATTAAATACTGTACCACTTTAGCTGTAGGCTTTAAACTGTATGTTTTAAATTGCACTTGACTTGTTTATGTTGTTGTAAGTTGACCTCTTGTGTCCAGAAAGGCGCCTAATAAATAAAATCTATTATTATTATTATTATTAGAAGTTTTGCAGCTTCATCTCTGGCTGTCCTCACTGCTCCGACATGTTTTTATATCCACACGCTCATCGTGGAAACACATATGCGCCTCACTATTGAATCGATATTTCTTAAAGCGACGGCTCTTCTGTGCGACATGTAAACAAACGGGCCGCGGGCAGCAGTTCAAAAGCCCCATTTGGCCGCCCAGAAATGGAGCGAACTGGGGCAGAACTTTGAGCGCTTGAGCTTTGTGATAAAGGGTCAGGGAGGTGGCCACTGACCGCTGATGCACATAGTTGGACATAGCGGCTGTAAATCACAATTTTTGGATTAAATCTAAGAGGAAACCGCATGTCTAGAGCCGCCACGTTATGTATTATGTATTTAAATGTACGGATGAGGTGACAGATCCAAATTCGATTCCTTTGAGTGTCTTGTACATGTGAAGAAATGGACAAATAAAGGCGACTACTACATAGAAACGTACAAGGAAACGTACACGGTCGTGCTTGAGGACGGCACAACTCCAGGTCTGTTTGTAGTGAGGAAACATTATAACACAGTTCAGAAAATAACGTAATATGGGAAAAAGTCTCGGATAATTTCTTAAATCCGGTGACTCTTTCTAGAGCAAATGCATTTTTTATTTCAGAATATTCCATAGTCGCTGTTTTGTCTGCTGGGTGTTGATACAAACCCAGTGTTTAAACAGAGAAGCAGCTCCTCTGAGTGACGGCTGCACACACACACACACACACACTCACACACACACACACACACGCACACACACACACACACACACACACACACACTCACACACACACACACACACACACACGCACACACACACACACACACTCTGCTGCTCTGCTCCTGTGACTCCCATGAAGCAGATCCATTTCACAGACGACGAACTGCAGGTGAACAAACCTCAGCCCCCCCAGACCCCCCCAGACCCCCTCAGACCCCCTCAGATCCTCCTCCAACTCCCTCTGACCCCTTTTCTGTGGGTCTCTGGGTCGGGGGGTCAGAGCTGCGATAAAACCACAGCAGAAGTGGACCACGCAAGGGCCCCGCGAACCACTGTGAACGACAGGCTGCACAGATATGACGCGGTGGTGTTACTCGCCCAAAACAAAGGGATGAACGAACGAACTCAAGCTGCGACGAGAGGGGGAAGAGAAGAGGAGGAACAAAGAGAGAAAGAGATGACGCTGCAGATGACTACCCCGGGACCCCCAGGACAGAAGAGCAGGTGTGCAGAGGGAAAGAGGGAGAGAAAAAGAGACGGAAAGAGACGATGTTGAGTCATTTCAAGGACCATTAAGTTATATTATACGTTTATAAAACTCTCTTCTTCTTCTTCACACTATATTGTTGCTGGTGTGGTCCTTGCTAGTGAATTACGTCTTATCTGACGCACGTCTCTCGCTCCTTTTTGCTACGTATTTAGAGTTTATTATTAAGGTGCGGGCTTTCTCTAACCTCCTTTCCCGCTCATATTTCTTCTTTGTCTTTCCTCTGACTCTTTTACCTCCCTAAAGGTCTCTTTCCTCCCTCCCTCCCTCTCTCCTCCACCTTCTCCTCCTCCCTCTCTCCTCTCTTCATTTCATCCTGGGGGCAGGTTGTGTTCTGTCTGGTTTGTTTTGCTCTAAGTGACAGGGCCGCTAACAGGCTAACAGGCTAACAGGCTAACAGGCTAACGCTAACACACAAACCTGCTCAGTCTGTGTGTCATCCCTGAACCCTAATTTAATTTCAGTATATAAGAAATAAAACCTGTAGAATCTTTAAAGAAGTGAAAATTCCCATACATCACGTCATATAAATGAAGTTGGAGCTCTAAAAATGAACAACATGCATGTTTTTTTTCCCAAATGTTGAAAAGGTAAATGACTAAAAGTTAAATAAATTCAAAACAGGCAAAAAATATTTGTTTGTGGAGTTTATGTGTTTGTTCTCTCTGTGTTTAAAAGTTGTGGATGAGGGACTCCATTTTGTTAAGTAAAAGTACAGATACCGGAGCTAAAAATACATGAAAAAAATCAACTTAAGCACTTTTTTTTGAACAATTAAAGTGTCAAATGTAGTGATTTTAATAAAGAATTGGGCTGATTTTAAGTGATTCAATTGATTTCTTAGTTTTTCTCGCTGTTTTTGTGTTTTTGTGTATTTGGTTTGCTCAAAGTTGGGACGTTAACTCAAATTAAATGTGATAAAAATGAGTTTCAGCCCTTTCATCAGGTCTTAAATCGTAAAGAAAGGTACTTTTTACTCTTCAGTCAGAAAGAATCGGCTGTAAAATGTACTTAAGTAAGAACAGACACCTAAAAATTGTTCTTAAGTATTTTACTTTTGCACTTTGTTACCTTCCACCACCGCTGGCGTGTTAAGTATTTTTCCTTCTGGCCTCTGGTGTTTCCCCTCATAAAACTGGAACAATAATTCAACTCTTTACTATTGTCCTCACCAAGACTGGCTCAAGATCTGGAGACGGGCCCCCGGGAGCCCCAGCAGCGCCAAATGCAGAGGACAAACACAGGGACAATAAAGTCTGCATGAACCTTCATCTGAAAGGTTATTTCCTCATCACAAACAGACCTGCAGTTGTGTTTTGTTTCATTCACGTGTTTAACGCACAAACTCTGCAGATTTACGCCGAGTTCTTCTCTCAAACTGAAAACGCTCGACTTCACTAGAATCACCCGGATAATCTGAGCCAAGCAAGCGCCAAACTCTACCGGACTAAACGTAAAAAGGAGCTGCGAACTGGGAAACTACAGCTTCACGACATCACAAGGTGGAACGGAGCATTTTGAGCTTTGTAGATGTAAACAGACCCATAATAAAGAGTTAAACGCAACTCCAGGTCTGTTTTTGGTGAAGCAACGTGATTCTGACATGGATAAAACCTCACAGTGTGCAATATATGTGCAATATATGTGCAATACAGTACCTTTAAGTGTCAAAACCTTATAACACGGCATAAAAAATAACTGGTGATTAAATATCTTAACGTCAGAGCTCAGGAGTCAGGCCTTAATTTATATTCAGTGCTAAAGTGACAGTTGCAGCTGCTAACCTCAAAGATGCATTGTGTCATCAAAAGCATTTCTCTTATTTAAACTTAAACTTAACCTTAAACAAACTTTATCGATCCACAGGGGAAATGATTTGGTCACAGCGGCTCAGACACGACAATAAGAGCAAAAATATAAGTAGCAAACACGATAGCAAGAGATAGACATGAAATAAGACGTAATTATATCAATATCTCTCTATGGGGATGTCATTTCTTTGCCTGGAATGTTCCACAGTACGGTATTAAACCTTTCTATCTCCATGGAGATCAAACCCGACCGAGTTACAGGTCAGATCTGTGGAGAGGCGACCCCTGTTTCCGTCTCCTAAATAAATCTAAACACGTGAATAAAAATAAATAAATAAATAAATAAAATAATGTCATGCTGTGCAACATTCCGGGCAGGCCGATGTCATATCCATAGAAACAAGCGGGTGACGGACTCTCCACCAGAAAAGTTACGCAATGCACCTTTAATACGAGCTGAAATAAATCTATATCGTGTTGTAAAAGTTGTAACTATAAATACATTTTGTAAACTCCGGTGCTGTGGTCGCCGTGTCTGTGTCTGGACGCTTCTATATCCAGCCTCGTCTCACTGTCTCACTCTCCAGCAGGGGGCGCTCGTCTGGAGTCTGAAACGACTGAAGCGACGTCACCGTCTATAAACACACGGAAGCCCGATCGTGTCATGGCATTTTCTCAGAACTGAAGCGAGCCGGAATAGACCAAAGACTTTTTTCGGTATAAATATCTCCCGGTCGGATATAGAAGACCTGTACACGCAGTTGCCGTCCCGAGAGCGCGTGACATTTGGAAAAAAATAAAAAATAGACGCCTAAGAACACAAACGTGATCCTATAGCGGCGTCCTTACAAGGGCAGGGCTGAACTGAGGGAGCGCGCAAACGGACGTGGGAAAGTCAAGCCTTAAATATGACGGATACATGTGCGGAGGCTGAAGCTGATTAAAGCGGGGAGGACGAGTCTGAGCACGTGTCAGAGCGACGGTGCAGAATGTGGCACATGAGTGAGGACGGCCGGAGCCAGAGAGGAGGACTGAACCTGAGAAACCCGATAAACCCGATAAACTCGATAAACCCGATAAACCCGATAAACCCGATAAACATGATGAACATGATGAACTCGATAAACATGATAAACCCGATAAACCCAATAAACCTGATGAACATGATAAACCCGATAAACATGATAAACCGGATAAACCAGATAAACCAGATAAACCCGATAAACTCGATAAACCCGATAAACCCGATAAACCCGATAAACATGGCAACAGAAAAGCCCTGGGATGAGGCCCTGTGTGTTTGGGGAGTGGTTCAGTACTGGTTCTAAAACTGGTTTTAGTCCAACTGGGGAACCTGACCTGTGGTGCATGTTTTGGGCTGATGGAGAAAACTGAAGTGTCTCCACACAGACATAGGGAGAACATGCAAACTCCACACAGACACAAGAAGAACAGACAAAGGGAGAACATACAAACTCCACACAGATACAAGAACAGACACAAGAATATGCAAACTCCACACAGACACAAAAAGAACAGACACAAGGACAATATGCAAACTCAACATAGACACAAGAAGAACAGACAAAGGGAGAACATACAAACTCCATACAGACACAAGAAGAACAAACACAAGAACAGAGACAAGAAGAACATGCAAACTCCACACAGACACATGAAGAACAGACAGAAGAAGATCACGCAAACTCCACACAGACACAGGGAGAACATGCAAACTCCACACAGACACATGAACATGGAAATTCCACACAGACACAGGAAAAACAGACAGAAGATCACGCAAACTCCACACAGACACAGGGAGAACATGCAAACTCCACACAGACGTGGGAAGAATATACAAACTCCACACAGACACAGGGAGAATATGCAAACTCCACACAGACACCGGGAGAACAAGCAAACTCCACACAGACATGGGAAGAATATGCAAACTCCACACAGACACAGGGAGAACAAGCAAACTCCATACAAACACTGGAAGTATATATAAACTCCACACAGACACAGTGAGAACATGCAAAGCCAAAAAGGACTTAGGTAGAACATGCAAATTCCACACAGACACGAGGAGAACATGCAAACTCCAGACCCAGACTCAGGAATTGCACCCAGAGCCTCCTTGCTGTGAGGCGTAAACTCTCGCCAACCACAGATCAAACCAAACGACAGGTCAGATCTGCGGAGAGGCGACACCGCTCACAGTAACAGCGTTTCTCGAGCTACTTTTGAGCAATAAATTCACCCGCAGTGAATTAAGCGCCGCTGCTTACATTTAATGCCCGACCGCGGAACATTCCAGCCAAAGCGATAACACCTCCCCGCCGAGATATGACGGCGCCGGTCGCAAAAAAAAAAAAAAAAGTTGTTGTGTCCTTAGGCAAGACACTTCACCCACTTCGCCCAGTGTGAAAGCGACGTGTGAGTTTTGATAATAAAAAATGTGGTGGTGGTTTGATAAAAATAATGAACTGTGAAGCGTCTTTGCGACATAAGTGCGTGAAAACCGCTACAGAAATTTAAAAAATTAAAAAACGTACAGTGACAGTGCGACTTTAATGAGTGTTATTATTTATAATGTACTTTTTTGGGGGGATTTTCTCGGTGCATTTATTTCAGTCGCCTAAATGCCTGTTACAGCCACTGCAGCCTTAAGTCCCCAGTACACAGTGCGTCTCATAGCTGACCCACATATTTGCACAGAGCTGTAGGGCCTGGTACCGTCTGTGTGTGTGTATTTTTATCCGAGCCTGCGTTTTGTCCTGATGTGGTCTCTATCTGTTTGTGACACTGCCCTCCTTCTCCTCCTCCTCCTCCTCTTTTCCTCTCTCTCCACCCGCACGTGTTGCAGATAAACCGCTCACCTCGCTCCTCGCTATGGAAACGGGGGCCAAAACAGACGTCAACAGTGAGGGAGAGGAAGGGGGAGGAGAGAGGAAGAGGCGAGAAAGATGAATAAGACGGAGGGAGAAGAAGGATGGAGGGAGCGTACAGTGAGAAATATAGTGAGGAAGGAGGAGGGGGCTGAGGGAATGGCTGAGAGAGAGAGAGAGACTAAAGCTTAAAGGGGAACTCCGGCATGTTTGAAGCTAAAGTCCGTCGCTAGAGGCACAGATCAGTGTTTCCTCGGTGGAGATCTCACTGTGGCAGTGAGTCTGTCAAGGCAACAAACTGGTGTAGTGATGGGGGCAAGTTCTGAACTTCCACATAAAACACTAAAGAAGCTTAACACCACTTTAACCCATCTTACAACAGCCACGAGTCTAACAAACAAAACGCTCTGCCTGGTTCACTCATTAGTGTCTGGAAACGTTAGAAAACAACTTCATAAGCACCTTACACTTCCCTCTGTTGATTTCCCACTGCACAGGCCAAAGCCCAAAAGACTCAATTCTTGACTCCAGCGACGCCGAGAGTCTCGAGCCGCCAGAAGCAACAAGTGAGAATCGACTACTGACGGTGAAGAAGAAGAGAAACTGAAAGTTGTTGAAAGAAAATGGTTCGGGAATGTAGTTTTTTAGCGTTTTTCAAAAAATATAATTCACTCGTAAATAAATGGGATTAGAAACGACATCGGCGATCGAGTCTTTTGTGCTTTCGCATGTGCAGTGGGAAATCAACAGAGGGAAGTGTGAGGTGCTTATAAAGTTGTTTTCTAACGTTTCCAGACACTAATGAGTGAACCAGGCAGAGCGTTTTGTCTGTTAGACTCGTGGCTGTTGTAAGACGGGTTAAAGTGGTGTTAAGCTTCTTCAGTGTGAAGAAAATTGGCCACGTGTCTCCAACACTCTGGCTCATGAGGAAATGAGGCCCTTTGTCCAAAATTCTGAACCGTCTCTTTAACACTCAAGTCGGATTTTTTTTGTGAAATGTCAAAGTTGCTGTTGTACCAGAGCTCACTTGTTTTAAAGAGGAGATTGAGAAGGAGAAGGACGAGGTTTTTGGCTGTGGCATTTTGTGGAGCGGCAGCAGCAACATCCATAGAGAGGAATGTGAATTTTCGTGTGATGAAAAGAACGTTTGCATGTCAAAAAATCGGATACGCATCGGTTTTAGGAGCACATATCCAAGTGGCCTGGGTCCTGTTTGATAAATATCGGATCTGTGTCGTTCAGACGTTCATCTAAAGATCAGATCCAGGTCGCATAGGGGCGAAAAAAATCAGATTTGGGTCACTTCAGGTTGCGGTCTGAACGTAGCCAGAGAGAGAGAGAAGAGGAGCAGAAGGGAGGAAGGAGGAACACAAACAATGAAAAGAAAAGAGCGAGAGAGACTAAGGGAAATAAACAGAAGCAGAGAGAGGAGATCTGGACTACATCTAGTCTCATTTGTGACGCTGATCCAGGAGTTATGTAGGCGTCAGGTCAAACCACCATGAAATGACGTCTATTCCTTTTATTATTTCTTCTATTTTTTTTTATTTCATAACCATAACAACAATTTCGAAAGTTGTTCTTGTGAAACGTTTTGGTTTGGGCGACTTTGGGCTTTTTAAAAATAGCTTAAAGTGCGTATGACGGGTTTTAATTTGTACTTAATTTGGTGGGATGAAGCCTGTTGTAAATATAAATTATAGTTTTACATTAATTAAGAAGCAATTTGTGGAAAAAAAGTTGAAAAATTTGTTGAAAATTTTAGGAGATTTTAAAGAGTTTTATATTAATCACACTAGAGAGAATTCTATCCAAAAATTTAACACAAGAAACACATTTGTTCTGATACTTAAAACATAATTTTAACACAATAGAGGTGCTTTATTATTATTTTATTGTTTTATTTTGGCAGATCATAATAAGGGTGATGTCATTATTTCCAACTAGGAACTAAAATTTTAAACCTAAAAAATGCTGAAATAAAAAAAAAAGTTTTTTTTTTTTTTGGTAAAATCTTAAATATAAGGATCTTAAAGGTGCATTTCTCCGTGGAGATGTTATTGCTTTGTCCGGAATGTTTCACAGTTTGGCATTAAACCTTTCTGTCTCCATGGAGACCAAACCATATCGAGTTACAGGTCAGATCTGCGGAAAGGCGACTCCGCTCACAGTCAGAACACCTGTTTTTCCAATGATGTTCAAGCTATAAAACCACCTGTAACTGAATAAATGTAAGGTCGAGCTGGTTAAAGTCATACTGAGGAACATTCGAGAGTGCAATGACATATCCGGAAACAAGCAGGTGACTGACCATCCGCCAGAAAAGTTACACAATGCACCTTTAAGATCATTATATTTAAGATCTTACAAAAAAACCCACAATTCTTTTTCCAATTTTGCCATTTTTTAGGGTTAAAATTGCACTTCCAGGTTAGAAATCATAAACATTTAAGTTTATTTTAGTCAAGTAAGAGCTGCAAAAACAAAAGTACGTTGGTAAAATGCAAAAAATAAAAAAATAAAAGTACATCACATGGTTAATAGTTTGTGAATGGGCCTGAGCGTCGTCTGCGTCCCGGTATTTAGGTTAGAGTAGGACACATCGCAGACGCTCACACGACGCACTCACAGCCATCGATATTCAGATGGAAAAGTATGTCGCGGTAATCCTCGTATGAAGTGGCGTGGATTATAGCGCTCCAGCCGGCCTCGTGTCGCACAAACACGATCCTCGGGCTGCACCGGGGGGAATGAGGTACAGGACCCACCCGCACATACTGAGAATACTGCGAAGAACAGCAGGATGACACCATGTAAATACAGACACGCCACCAGTGTGCGGCATATGGGGCCGGAGTGTGTAATCATCTGCCGTCTGGAGGCAGTATATGTTGTGTTAAATATAGCTCTATATAATTTAGCTCTGAGGCCCGGTTTTCCCAGCGCAGAGCCGCCCGGGGCCCATTAAATATGAACACTGTACAGACCGAACTGATCTCACTCATTTGCATTCAATAATAAATCAAATCCACTCAGTTTAACGAGCTAAAACCTGAATAAAGTTGAATGAACAATAACAAGACATTCGCTTTTGCTAATAATTCATGGAGAAAAAAAATGTAAAGGCTTAAGTTAGGCTTATTAACAGAGCCTTTCAGTGTTGGTAAACAGTGGTGACGTAGGCTCGGCTGCGCATTTTGGCAACAGAAGTACGGCAGAGCTCTGTGAAAGGATTATCGTCAAAAGATCGAGAATATTTCCTCAACAAGCCGACTGCCGACTGCCAGATCCTCGTGCGATCAGTGAGTAAAACTGTAAAACTTTAGTCCGCTGGTAGAATATTGATTCTGACCTCCACACACAAAACAACCAGACATTTTGGTGCTGGAAATGTTTTTATCTCCATCTTCTTCTGTCCGTGCTCAGTCTGAATGAATCGGAATGAACGGGGAACAATGACACTTCTGTTGCCAAAATGCACACACAGCTTTTTTTAAAATCACGTCCACCCTAAAAGGTCTATAATTAAGGCCGATATTTAGATGTAACTTTTAACAAAAAAAGGGACTCAAATCAATGGCAGTGGCACAATCCCACTGCGCAGGCGAAAGCCCAAAAGACTCGATCGCCAATGTCGTTTCTAATCCCATTTATTTACGAGTGAATTATATATTTCTGAAAAACACTTAAAAGGTACATTCCCAAACCATTTTCTTACAACAACTTTCAGTTTCTCTTCTTCTTCACCGTCAGTAGTCGATCTTCACTTGTTGCTTCTGCTGGAGTCGACAATCGAGTCTTTTGGGCTTTGGCCTGTGCAGTGGGAAATCAACAGAGGGAAGTGTAAGGTGCTTATAAAGTTGTTTTCTAACGTTTCCAGACACTAATGAGTGAACCAGGCAGAGCGTTTTGTTTGTTAGACTCGTGGCTGTTGTAAGATGGGTTAAAGTGGTGTTAAGCTTCTTCAGTGTGAAGCAAATTGGTGTTTTACGTGGAAGTTCAGAACTTGCCCCCATCACTACACTAGTTTGTTGCCTTGACAGACTCACTGCCACAGTGAGATCTCCGCCGAGGAAACACTGATCTGTGCTGTTTTTTGGCTTCTGACAGAATTCGACCAACTCTAGAAATGGATTTTAGCTTCAGATGTGCCGGAGTTCAACTTTAAGAATCACTGTTTTATGTATAATATTGCATCCCTATTAAAAACAAATACTTGGAGCACTGTCTTCCTTTAAACATGTGTATCAGCAAACCCACGCTGTGACATCATAAGTTATAATCTGTTGCTCCACCATGTGTTAGAGTTTACACCTTGTCTGGTCCTGACTCAGTTACATCTTAACCGTTGTAACGTGGTTCACATCAGACTGATCAGTGCATCAGTCTGAACGGAGCTGTACACATTCTCCATCTGGAACGGCTCTTCCTGAAAGAGTTTAGAAAAGGAGGGACTTGCAGCCGAAATCCTCTTTCTGACTGAACGAACCACCCCCGAAGTGCTTATTTATTTATGTGTAAAGGGACAGCACATATTAATGAACTAAATATGTAAAGTTTATCACCAGTGTGGCTCATATCCATCTTCAGTCCGTCGGCAGGTTGATGTGAAATCATCTACAGGACAGAGGAAAAAAAAGTACAGAACACCAGCGCACTCACAGTACACACAATTCATTTCAGACAGTTCACGTCAAGAGTTAAAGAGTTAAACCAGCAGCTCCTCAATATAAAAAAATCACTTTGTTAAAGATGGCGACATATTTGACTACTGAACAATCACAGATTTAAAACTTTAGAAAATGCTGCAGTGAAATGTCTCGTATGTTCCATGTTTGAGCTGCTTGATAAACACAACAGATCTGTCCAAAAGCACTTTTCCTAAACGGCACAGAAAGCTGCTCTTGTGTGATTTAAATTTATTTTCACAAACTCCTTTAGAGGAGGTGGAGCAAGATTATTAAACATTTTCTAAACCAAAATTAAATCTGCATATTCAATTGTGTCAAGAAATGTGTATTTGTCAAGTTTTCTGCAATAGTGGTAATTTGTGGGCTTTTTGTTCAATACTAATTGCTTTTTTAATAGTTTCAGCTCATTTAACAATAGTTTTGCTTGTCAGAGTCCAATTAGTAATGCAATAATTTAGGTGCGGCAAATGAAAAGTGCTCAGCCGCCAGTTTCTTTTTGCCAATCACGGCAAACCTGTCAAAATGACATATCCGGCTTGAGCCAAGTTAAACCAAAACAACAGAGTCCTGGTGGAGAGAAAATGTTTTTGCAATACAAATGTGTGCATTAAGTGTGCATTATAAAGCCACTATCACCGTCTGCCCTCACCGCTATGTTTGTTTTGCTCCGTGTAGGCCGCAGACTGTGCCCAATGCGTCGATCATGATCTACCGGTCGATCGCAGGGGTAGTGTGGGTAGATCGCAGTGTTGAACCACTCGAGACGGGCCTTGGTCTCGAAACCGGCCTCGAGATCGTTTTATTTACGGTCTTGGTCTCGTCTTGGACTCGACCGCGTTTGGACTCGGCCTCGTCTCGGTCTTGGAGGAGCACGGTCTCGGTCTTGTGTCGCCCATATTTCATTACGGCAATAAACTTGTACCTGTGCGCTCGTCTGAAGCCCGTGGACACTGCGCGGCACATCACAAACACACACACGCCCGGCGCACGGCTTGTCCACAACAGTATCCTCACGTACCCGCGGATTAATGAACGCATTCCCTGTGGCATTGTTTCCATGCGCTTCTGTAATGTCACGAGATTTATTTCCATCCAGTGTTGCATTCATTTTTCACCAAGATCTCGCACTGATGATGGTCGAGTCCGAGCCTTCTCCAGCACATCCCCAGGATTCTCAGTCACATCGTTAAATGGTCCAGTGGGCTGACTGGTGAGCCCCAGCTGAGTCTTTAGGCCCTGTACACCAGGCAGGTGCAGCGTGGAGCCTCCAACACTGTGAGCTCTGACTCCCACCCTCTGTTTGAGGAGTTTCACCTCCTCCCATCAGGGCGCAGGCTCCGAGTGCCAAACTGTAGAACAAAGCGTTACAGGAGCAGCTTTGTCACATCAGCTGTCATCCCCCTGAATAAATTATGAATTATGTATTTATTAATATGCAATTTTGTGAGCCAATGTGAGTGAGTTGATTGTTTGCCATGTTATTTTTATTGTTTTTATTGTTCATGTGTTGATGCCAACCTGAAAACTGCCTACGGGTACAAATAAAGTAAACTGAACTGAACTGAACTGTACCCTCACCTACCCGCGTATTTATGAATGTATTCGCTGTGGCATTTTTTCGATAAGTTTCTGTAATGTCACAAGATTTATTTCCATCCAGTGTTGCATTCATTTTTCATCAAGATCTTCCACTGAAGATGGTCGAGTCTGACCTTCTCCAGCACATCCCAAAGATTCTCACCGGGGTTAAGGTCTGGACTCTGAGGAGGCCGATCCATGTGTGAAAATGACGTCTCCTGCTCCCTGAACCGCTCTTCCACAATCTGAGCCCCATGAATCCTACATTGTCCTCTTGGAATATGCTCGTGCCATCAGGGAAGACAAAAACCCACTGATGGAATAATCTGGTCCTTCAGTATATTCAGGTTCTTTGAGCACACGCTGCTGCTGAACCTGGACCTGACCAACTGCAGCAACCTCGGACCTGTTTGCTTAGTTAAATCCAGGTGGCGGCTTTATTGTGTGAGTGTATATTTTTCTCGAGAGTTTATGAACCCACAAATACGAGAATCTATTTTGCTGCAAAAGGTTAGTAACCGAGCACCATTTGCGGAAAATCGCAACTGAATTTCTTGCACTTTTTTCCATATATTCACCTTTTTACTAAAGTTTACGTTCATTGTCATTGGACTTTTTATTATTTTACATGAGGAGAGGATCTGGCACAAATATACAGAGTACAACACTGAGAATCAGGTCGCATAAACATTGAACATTTTACACAAATTAACCTACTTCCTATCAGATTTTAGCAGCGTAACTTTTCTCAAATTCACCAAGACAAACCTGTGCAGGGCCAGATAACGTCCATACTTAATTTTAAACTGTAAAACGTGAAACAACGATGCTTTATGCTGTCAAACGAACAAACCGAATAAGGCTTATTTTAAAATATTAACTCCGGCCACCTGAGCCAACCAAAACCTACTCGACGACACTCAGTATGAGGCAATATTTTTGTGCCCTCGTCTGTAAAAGACACACCCAGATCAAGATTTAATCAGCATTTTCGGCGAGTTTATTTAAATGGAATGGCGCTCACAGTCATTTCCTTCATTGCATAACGTCCTTCCTTTCATTTATCTGAACCTCAGGAGTGGTTTGTAAAAATAATAATATTAGGTTAGGTTACACTGGGCAGGTTTAATAGACTTAATGGAGCTGGTTTGTATCCTCCAATGTAAATACACTCGAGCAAATAAGAATCCGATCAGGAGAAATCAAAACCGCTCCTCACTAAAGGGGTAGAGGGATGATCTGGAGGTGAAAACAGCACCGCAGATGGTGTTTAAAGGTGTGTTCTGCAACCTTTCTGGTGGAGAGTCCCTCAAATGCTCCACGGAGATGTTATTGGTTTGTCTGGACCCATAAGAAACCATCAAGTCTCTTATGGGTCTTGGCAAAGTCTAGGTGCAATTTAGGTCAGGTCCAATCTAAGTCCAGTTTGGATCCTGTTTAAGTCAGGTCCAGTCTAGGTCCAGTTTGGTTCCAGGCTAGGTGCAGTCTAGGTCCAATCTAGGTCCATTCTAGTTCCAGACTATGTCCAGTCTAGGTCCAGTCAGGTTCCAGTCTAGGTCTAGTCTAGGTCCAGTCTAAGTCTTGTCTAAGCCCAGTCTAGGTCCAGTCTAAATCCAATCTAGTTTCAGTCTTGGACAAGTCCAATTCCAGTCTAGTTCCAGAGGTCCAGTCTAGTTCCATGCTAGATCCAGTCTAGGTTCATACTAGGTCCAGTCTAAGTCCAGTCTAGATCCTGTGTAAGTCAGGTCCAGTCTAGTTCCTGTCTAGGTCCAGACTAGTTCCAGTCTAGATCCAGTCCAGTTCCAGTCTAGGTCCATTCTAAGTCCAGTCTAGGTCCAATCTAGTTCCAGTCTAGGTCCAGTCTAAGTCCAGTCTAAATCCTGTCTATGTCCAGTCTAGTTCCAGTCTAGGTCCATTTTAGTTCCCGTCTAGTTCCAGTCTACATCCAATGCAATTCCAGTCTAGGTCCAGTCTAGTTCCAGACTAGTTTCCAGTCTAGTTCCACTCTAGGCCCAATCTAAGTCTAGTCTAGGTCCAGTCTAAGTCAGTCTAAGTCCAGACTAGCTCCAGGCTAGGTCCATTTTAGTTCCCCTCTAGTTCCAGTCTAGATCCAATCTAGTTCCAATCTAGTTCCAGGCCAGTCTATGTCCAGTCTAGGTCTTGTCTAGGTCTAGTCTAAGTCTAAGTCCTGTCTATGTCCATTCTAGTTCCAGTCTAGTTCCAGTTTAGTTCCAGTCTATGTCCAGTCTAGTTCCAGTCTAGGTCCGATCTACGTCCAGTCTAGTTCTTGTCTAGGTCCAGCCTCAGTCCTGTCTAGGTCCATGCTCGGTCCAATCTAGTTCCAGTCTATGTCTAATCCAGGTCAGGTCTAGTTCCAGTTCAGATCCAGCCTAGGTCTATTCTAAATCCTGCCTAGTTCCATTCTAGTTCCAGTCTAGTTCCAGTCTAGGTCCATTCCAGGTCCATTCTAGGTCCAGTCTAGTTCCAGTCTAGTTCCAGTCTAAGTCCATTCTAGTTCCAGTCTAGGTCTAGTCTAGTTCCAGTGTAGTTCCAGTCTAAGTTCAGTCTAGGTCCAGTGTAGTTCCAGTGTAGTTCCAGTGTAGTTCCAGAGCAGCTCCACAGACCGCTCCATGTTCATCCTGGTGTATTTCTGTGGTCTGAGGTGTTTTCTTTGGCTCTCCTCCTCGGAGCTGGATCCCGTTCATTCAGGAGGAGCGTGTTTCATGTTTCCGGGGTATTTTTGAGCTGTAAAACACATGTGATGAAAGAAATACCATAGATACGTTTAAAGGCCTTATATTACGCTAAATGGACTCTGGTGAGCTTATAAACCACGTTACCACAGCTCCTTTTACCTTTTATTCAGTCGAGATCGGCAATTCCGGGTCTGAAATCCTCCAAATGATTCTAGTGAAGGTGTTTGGAGTTTAAAAACACAACGGAGCACTTCCTGTATTCCCTAAATATGCCGGGTTTGTGTGTTAAACAGCTCCAAAAGGTGTAATATGGGCCATTTAATATCTTGAAACTGAAATAATTTAACAGATTTTCTTTTTGCAGAGGAGGCATATGTCCCTGAATGATTGGCCTGTCTAATGGTAAAGATAATGTTTGGAGAGGAGAGTCGTGCCTCTCGAACCGAACCTCATGAGGACCCGGTTTTCCAGGAGACTGAATGTGGGTTAGACTAAAGAAAACATCCCTGAGGATCTGTGACGGGGTCTGAGCGCTGCTGCGGAGGGAAGGACTGTCACTCATCATTTAAACGAGGAAATGACTCACGTTTAACCTTCCTGTACGCTCCAAACGTTTGGGAAGCCAGAGATTTGAGGCTTGGTGCACCTTGTTCCACTTTTTAAAATGTCTCAGAAGTGAAATACATATACAGAGAGCGTCCGACTGCAGTTTAAAAACTCTTTACTGAGTCCAACGAAACATTTGTTCAATACGGTTTATGGTCCAAAATGGAAGTCTGCGCAGGACAGAATTTTCAGCGAATTTTCAGTCCCGATTTGTGATATTTTGTCCTTCTCCCACCTGCAAATCCGGCAAGATGTGGACGTTCGCTTTCTTTCTCACAAAAGCTCTTGATTTCTTCAGTTTCTTCGTTGGGTTTCTTGATATTTTGACAGTGAATGTGCCTCTCTTTAAAGAAGAACTTACGTCTGATGCACAGTGAGACTCTCCAGAGCAGGGCTGCACACACTTTCTCAGCATGCGAGATACTTATAAAAGCACCAAGTCAAAACGATCTACCTACTACAAAAATTCAACTTATTTATGTATTTATAAATATTGTTAGGATAAATAACTTGGCTTAGCTATTTTGTATAACCACTTCTATAGTTAATTTTTGTACCAAGGTCATGTGAAGACAAAGGCTCTGACCACAGCTGTGAGATATAGATGTAGATATATGTCAAAACAAATGCAGGATATTCCAATTTATATAACTAATCTAATCTAATCCAATCTAATAGCAAACTCGTAGCTTGTTAGGTAGATAACACCCGGATGGAGTCTGATTGGACTGTGCAATGCGCCAAGAGGCCTGGCTGGACCTGTGCACCAACGAAGAGGCGCCAAGTCTAAACCCTGGTCTCCTCACACCATAGTTTGTGTCCAGAAGTCATTGTATAGGCGCAAGTTTTGAGTCTCTGCACAGGAATGTCGGCACAGACTCCTTGTACAAGTACGGCTTTCTAATATTTGAAGTAAATTACCTTTTATTCGGCAAACTTCAACCACACATCGCAGTAGGTAGTAGCAGTAGGTCTAATCACACTGGGGACACGTGTGTTTGTGTTGTGGGATGAAAGCGACTAGAGGGGCCCTTATTCTACCATGTCTTCAAAGCTCTATCAAACACACACAAAAATTACAAAATTGGGTTTAGGCTCCAATACTTAAAGGTTCATTGTGAAACTTTTCTGGTGTAGGGTCCGTCAAATGCTTTTCTCCATAGAGTCTGGGTTAGTCTTGGTTTATTCCTGTTTTAGTCCCATGTTATTAGGTTCTTCTAATAAGACCAAATGAACCTCGTTGGACTGTTTTACTCCTGGTTAAGAGTTGGTTTATTCTTGTTTTAGTCCTGGTTAAGTGTTGGTTAAGGCTTGGTTTTAGTCCTGGTTAAGTCCTGGTTAAGGCTTGGTTTTAGTCCTGGTTAAGTCTTAGTTTATTCCTGTTTTAGTCCTGGTTAAGTCTTTGATTATTCCTGTTTTAGTCCTGGTTAAGTCTTTGATTATTCCTGTTTTAGTCCTGGTTAAGACTTGGTTTAATCCTGTTTTAGTCCTGGTTAAGACTTCGATTATTCCTGTTTTAGTCCTGGTTAAAAGTTGGTTTATTCCTGTTTTAGTCCTGGTTAAGTCTTGGTTTATTTCCGCTTTAGTCCTGGTTAAGAACTGGTTGATTCCTGTTTTAGTCCTGGTTAATTCTTGGTTTTAGTCCTGGTTAAGCGTTGGCTTAGTCCTGTTTTTGTCCTGGTTAAGTCCTGGTTAAATGTTGGTTTATTCCTATTTTAGTCCTGGTTAAGTCTTGGTTTATTCCTGTTTTAGTCCTGGTTTGTTCCTGTTTTAGTCCTGGTTCATTT